>CM040927.1:32136211-32836211 GCA_023029165.1 Gobiocypris rarus | reverse complement strand
TTATTTTTTTTTTTTGCGAAACTTGTGAGAAACTACTTCTGATTTGTCTAATAATGCCAGTCTGTACTTCCACATTTTCAGCTGGTATTTTAAAACACTGCAGTCTAAAAAAGTGAAAATCGAAACCTTATTTGTCAACAATAATTTTTTTCCAGAAATGGTCCTCATATTATCTGATGTTTTATTTTCAGCATGTTAACCCAAAGAAGCAGACCATCGGAAGCTCTTGCAAGGCTTGCGGTAATCGGGGAATGCTGGACACACGGCACAAACTGTGCACATTCATCCTTAAAAACCCACCTGGTGAGTTGGTTCTGTGTTGTGGACTGTTACAACACATCTACTTATTAGCATCAGAAATGTATGTTGTATGTTTGTAGAATGCTTTGTTTCCATTTAAATTTCTAATTTTAGCTTTTCATATAAGCTTTATATGCTCAATTTTTTTAAATAGCTAATCTGTTTGAAATGCAGAGAGTGAAAGCAGTTGTGTGAAAGAGAAGAAGGAGAAAGAGAAGAAAAACAGAAAGAAGGATAAGGAGAATGGCTCGGGGAGTGGTGAGGCTGGGAACCATAACGACATAGATGCACCAGATGCTGTGGTAAGAGATTCCCATGAATATATTTATTTTTTAATGTAATTTGTTACCCGTGCATTGAAGGGTATGTTTGTGTAATGTGTAGGATGGTGAGGAAGATGACGATGACTGGGCAGAGGAGACCACAGAGGAGGCCCAGCGTCGGCGTATGGAGGAGATCAGTGACCATGCTAAGAACCTGACCCTCAGCGAGGACCTGGAAAAAACCCTGGAGGAGAGGGTCAACATGTTCTACAACTTTGTCAAAGTAAAAACTGCCTCTTTACTCTAGTGTAAAAAAAATTCTTATGATGTCCTTGTATCTGGTGACGTTACACTACTGTTCAAAAGTTTTGGGTCGGTGTGTTTTTAAAAAGATGTTCTCTGATGCTGCACTTATTTGATTTAAAATACAGTATAAACAGTGATATTGTGAGATATTATTACAATTTATAGTAGCTATTTTCTATTAAAATTTATTTTAAAATGTAATATTCCTGTGATGGCAAAGCTGATTTTTCAGCATCATCACTCCAGTGTCACATGATCCTTTAGAAATCATTATAATATGCTGATTTGCTGCTCAAGAAATATTTCTCATAAAAGCTACACTGTGTGATATTTTTCCCCATCTAGTGGTTAAAAGGTATATGACCATCCAGTGAATATTAGTTTCTGTTCCTCTCAATTCTGATTTCGTTTTAACTCATACGGTGGGTGATTTAGTCCAAGATTAATATGGCTTCCAGTTCGATAAAGTGATGAGGTTTCTTTAGAAAACTATTATAATTTGCAGTTATTTAATTTGTCAGTTAACAGGTTATGACATCTATGTAAAATGAATAATAGTTTTACCTTTTCGTTTTTTTTTTTTTTTACCATTTCATTGCTAACATCAGCGATCAGATTCCCAGACAAATGCAAGCTAATCTTAGTAAAGTAACTTTTATAGGTGCTATCGTTATTCTGTATATTGTACGACATCGCTAGCGTAAGGCAAAGTTTACATTGTAGGCTATATCAGTCGCAAGCAATGCCCCTCTTCACATTCGACACAGTGCCATCAAGTGTTAAAACGCGAAAGGCGACGCTTGAATTTACGGGTATGTCCTCTTTGGCTAATGTACTTTCAAGATGGAGGGGCAACATGGCGACGTGCATTCGAACCCCTCACCCTTGTGTATTTTCAATGGCATATTATACACTTACGAGAATACTTTATTACTTAAAAGAAGTAAATATACATTAATGAGCACATATATTTTTTATATAAGTGTTTTTAGCTAAGAATAAACTAAAAAAGTTACAGTGTAGCTTTAATAATGTTGCTACTTAATATTTTTATGGCAAGTGTGCTTTCAGCATTCTTTGATGAATAGAAAGTACAAACGAACAGCATTTATTTGAAATGGAAATCTTTTGCTACATTATAAATTTCTTTACTGTTACTTTAGATGAGTGTATTGAGTGTTAATTTATTTTACAAAACATTTAACTGGCGCAAAACTTTCCAGTGGTGGTTTACCTTAACTCTGTGTTAGATTTAAATTAACATGAAGGTTTAAATAAGCAAGGCTCTATTAATGCTACTAGGACTCAAACATCTCACTCTTTTTCTTCTCAGCAAAGGAAAGAGAGTGGAGCGATTGGCTCTGCCGATAAGGAGATTCTGGCTGAAGCGGAAAGGCTGGATGTGAGAGCCATGGGACCGCTCATCTTGAGTGAACTGCTCTTTGACGAGAACATTAGAGACCAAATCAAGAAATACAAACGTCACTTCCTGCGGGTACTTTTTTTTTTTAAACACCAGTTTTAACTTTAAATGTGATAGACCAGCCCTCAGAGGATCTGCATGTACAGAACTAATTGGAACATCCCTGTCACTTGTGTTAATGTATTCAATATTTTGGCTTAAGCTGAGTGTAGTTACTCTTAGCTCCATTTATTAAATTTTACACCCCAAATTTGACTGATTGTCCTGTAAATTAGCTCTGAAAATACAATTAAGAGTTTCCATCTTGGCCCAGAGATAGATGAATGTTTATAGCAGGACACTGAGATGTGCCTACAAGCTGAGATGATGGTGTAAAGCCATGCTAAATATAAGTCTTGAGTAGCAATTTAAATGACACTTTTGAATCAGCAGCTTTGATATCTCCCAGTTTTCACTTGCTGCTGAGATAAACGAAGATGAAGCTGTTTTCACCAGTAGATCATTTTAAACTATTTATCTAGCTCCACATGCTTGTGTCTGCGAAAGATAAACAAAGTGCTCGTGTTTGATACATCTACATAGTTTTACCACAATCATAGTGCTGAAAGTGCCGGATTCTCCTTTCTTGCAGTTCTGCCACAATGATAAGAAAGCTCAGAAGTATCTGCTGGGAGGCTTTGAGTGTCTGGTGAAGCTGTATCAAAGTCAGCTGCTGCCACGAGTGGCCGTCATTCTCAAAGACCTCTATGATGCTGACCTGCTGGAGGAGGATGTCATTCTCACATGGGCAGAGAAGGTGTGCATTTCACAATTTTACATAACTTGGATTGATAGAGCATTTTATAAGGCCAGGGTCATGAAATAAGCTTTTTATGAACTATGAATCTTGAATAATTTGCCTTTTTGTTTTGAAGGTATCTAAGAAGTATGTTTCCAAGGAGCTGGCCAAGGAGATCCATGCCAAGGCGGCTCCCTTTGTCAAATGGCTGAAGGAGGCAGAGGAGGAGAGTGAGGGGAGTGAAGCAGAGGAGGAGGAAGATGATGAAAATGTTGAGGTAATTTCATCCGTTTTTTTTTTGTTTTTTTTACCGTTAGAAACTCTTTGATTAGCTCAATTTATTTATGAGCAGATTGGACAAAAGTCCCTTTTTATCTCAGGCCTTGGAAGAATTGGTTGTTCTCAGGCTTCAGCCATTTCTCAAAAATGTAGTGTAGTGGTTTCATGAACACTTGAGCCTATGGAAGCTTGTTTCCGCCATGGAATAAATAAAGGTAATTGCGAATTGTCTCACAATTCTGATTTTCTCGCGACTGCAGCAGTTAAAAGGTTATATCATATACGTTTTTTTGTATGTATGTGTATGTGTGTGCACACATCACAGTTTAGTCTGTAGTAAATTAGAGAAACAGCTTTATATTTTAACTGTCAGCAGGAGCCCTGGGACTCCAATTTGTGTAATTACATTAGTCTTCTCTGGGCTACAATTAAAGAGAGGTTAAGAAAAGCTTTTGATTTATTCTGATTCTTCATCTTTCTCATTTGAACTCTCTTTGGTCTTCAGGTTGTGTACTCTTCCTCCGCACGAGAGCTGAAGGTGGAGACCGTTCAGCCAGAGAAAGCAGAAGAGGAAGACGACCTTGATATTGATGCCATTTAAAGAAATGACAAGTCAAACAGCAGCTGCCACCTCGAAACCTTGCTACTTCCTGTTGTAATGATCAAAAGGATCACAGTGGCCTCCTGTTTAGCCCCGACTTGTTTTGTCCCACTTTCTCCTTGATTTATATTTGATTTACAAGAATGGTTTTAATATAGCTCTTTCATTGACTTGCTGCTAAAGTATTAAGAACTTTTGAGCTTTATTGTCTGTATTGAGCAGTTTTGTTGTATTGTGAGCTCTACTTTGAATCATGGGTTTGCTTGTACTGTACATCTGATCATTTTTCTTTTTCTTTATTAAAATCATAAAATAAAGGTTTTTTGCTGTACGTTATATTGACTATTTCATTACTCTGTTCAACCACATGCCTTCTCACCAAAATCCTACCCTCCAAAAAACAAACATGCACATCCAGAATATGCACCGTAATTCAAACTAAAAAGAAGCTAAAAAGAACACAGGCTGTTCCCCAGACTCTGTCTATGGCTGTTCTTAGGACATCTATTGAGATGTCCTGTAGTACATTTATCTGAAATTGCTTCCATCATCTATTGGGAAAAATTACTTTGGTTGAACGTCAAGCCTAAAATGGCCACTAGATGGCAAAATACATCAGGGCATCTAACTGATGATTCATCTCTAAACTGTCATACAGCTGTAAATTGGTGGATCTCAACCTTTTTTGGTCCACCATTCTTTTAGGGCACTGACCCTTTCCTCAAGTTCACCATTGTAGGAGCCCCTCTGTTTTTGGCATTTAATTAAAATGTCAAATGCGACCAGGAAATTAAAAAAAAAAAAAATTATGGCAACTAATATGTATATGCAATATGCAAATTAAATTCATTTTTGCAAGTCATATTGACAAAATGCCTGTGCACAATGCAGTGGTGTCTGAAATTATTCTTTTTTTATTTGCATATTTTTCAATCGAAATTCATGTTACAGTTACACTGGTTGACATTTTGTATAGGTTAAATATATAAACATTAAAAAAACAAAAAAAACAATAGGAGGTTTGTTAAACCAGAGAAAGTAGTTTAAGTCAAGCCCATTTCTGAAGGTTACATACTCAGAGTCAGATACCAGGGTAACTTACTCTGTTAACCTAACCTGGTCTGGAGCAGGTTTTCTTTGGTAAACCCAGAGTTTCTTTCAGTCTCCTCCCCCTTTTTTGAGCGAAAGCAGTGTTTTTTGCAGCAGAGTATTTGTCTTATTTGTACTTGAAATATCTAAAATTTATAAATTAAATCTAAATTTAAAACGTAAAGTAAGCATTTTACTTAAAGCAAGTACAAATATCTGCCACTTGGCTAAGAAAAATAATCCTAATGCAAACAGAAGCAAGATTATTTTCTTACACCATCTGGCAGATAATTAGCAAAATAAGAAAAATGCACTTAAATTGGGCAGGCTCTGACTGTATGGAATGGAAGGATGCCAAATAGTAGTCCAAGATATATGCCAAAACCACCACCACCACAGCTGTTAAAATAATCACAAATTATTTCTATGGTCATCTTTATTTTCTACAAATACTTGATTCTTTTTCCTGTTGGATTTTAATATTATTTCTCCATCTCCTCTTCATCTGTCAGTGATGCTAGTGTTTGGCTGCCCTGAGTAGAAGTCAATGTTAATTTCATTACCCTAATTAAGAAATGTAACAAGTTGGATCAGAAAACATTTAACCATGTGTAAATAGCATTAGACTATGTGGGAAAAGCTGCTTCGCATTGAAATAGACAATGGATTATATTTATTTAATATGTCAAATGTTGGTAAAGTAATAAAACCTACAGACATGAACCTTTTATGCTTAAAGCTTAAATAACCCTAATTAATTAAGTTTTTTTCTTCCTGTGGGATACCATGAGAATTAAACTTACAGTTTGACCCTGAAGTATGTGAACGTCTTTTTGTTGGGTGCTGTTGCCATGGTGAATCGGAGCTCCTTTGATCGTGGTGCACGCGCTTAATTTAGAGGCAGTCTACTCAGAGTTGATTGAACTACCTCAATTCAGCTGTTCTGAAACCAACAAACAACAACAACAAACAACAACAACAACAACAACAACAAAAAGTCATCCCAGAGTTCAAGTTTAAACTCAGAGACAGGCCTCTGGTCATAAGATATCAACATGGCGGCGCCCACAAGGGGGCGACCCGCTCCATGTAGAACAAAAAACAGCTGTTTCTGGAAGACTAATAAATCTACAGTTTCCTTCTCATGTCGGTGAACAACAATTGTAATAATATCTCTAAAAAAATGCATCGTTGGGTGAAGCACACTGACCAATTAATTGAAAACCTTTCTATTCATGTGCCAAAACCGGTCAAACCATACATGGTGAAATTACACTTCAATTGAACAGGGTGTGCCACAGTTGTTATGGTATGACGAAGTTTCCCCCTTTTTTCCATATGAACACCTACAACTCCCTGAGGGATGTGGTCCTCTCCAATGAGCACAGGGATCTGTCTGTTTCCTCACTTCCTCTGTCTCGCTCAGGGCTCGGCTCGAAACTCCTGCGCTGTTGGGCAGCCATCTTGGATCTCGCTTTGAACTAGAGGCGACAGACGCGGCTGTTCTGATGGAAGGGAACCGTCAACGAGCGTGACTTCCCCGCGGACCCGACGCCTGTGATCACCCGCTTTTCCCCGCTGCTGCCGTTACCAGTGAATGTACCGGACAGTCAAGTTGGAGGATCGTTTGATGAGCAAATAGTCTTTGGAGGAGATCGCAGCGGAGGCCCCGTGAAGTGCAATTTTCTCTATTCTTACTTGAACCGGACATCCGAAATATGAAGCAGACAGTGACGCCAGGCCTGAAAGTATTATGTTTTTAGTAGTGCACAAGTTAACCGGTCTCGTTCGCGTTTTGGGGATCTATTAGATGGCGTGTACTCGGTAATAAAACGCAGTAAGGTCCGCGAGCGTCCGGAATATTTCTCCCAAACTTTTAACAACTTTGTTACCAGCTTTAGAAGCAAATCAATGGTATTGACCAATCGTCTAATCGGTCATATATATTCACCCATTCGTTGCACCGCAAAACCGGCTGCTTAAATTGTAATTCCCGGAAAGCAGCTTTCCATCAACACCATGTCAACAACAAGAGCCCCCCTGCCCACCGTCAACGAACGGAAGGCTGAAAACGTAAGTAGCTTGTTTATGTTGTAGTATCTGGTTAATAGTCAATAATAACTGCCGTGAACTGATTCAATCCTGTGTTGATATTTCACTTATTGGTGTATTATTTTGATCTTGTCGCGTCGCAATGTATGGCTGGCTGTGTCTCAACATCTAGTGAGGTGCCTAACTAGACAGCGATTTTGGTCAAAATTATGCTGCCGTCTAAAATCATTGAGCTCCGGAATTAAGGGCAGTGTCGCATCCCATACCGTGTTTCATGTGCTTTAAGTGGATTAGCAGTACCGTGCCAGTCTTTGGACAGATGGGGCACCAGGCTGAAGTGACGCATGGGGTCCAGGGCATCGGTAATTTGGCTGCTTTTCTGCTTAATGAGTGCAACATATGCTTGATTAGGTATCGTCCTGCACACTAGTGAGTGATCGTGCGTGGGTTTGCGTGTTTAATGCGCCAATAGGATGCACATATTGCGCATTGTCGTCAGTCTGTCCTATAGGTTACTGCTCATACGTCAGCAGTGAGGGAAGGTGACATGAGCACACGCGCTTATGCAGGTCCCCCTTAAAGGTGCCTGTGAATAATGAGCATTAAGTTATGGGCTTTTCACTTTTCCACTGTCTGTCTGTCTGTCTGTTTGTTTGTCTGTCTGTCTGTCAGTCAGTCATCCAGTCTCTCTAACGTTCTATCAATAATTTTGCCCCTCAGTCTCTCATTCAATTTGTTCTATATGTCTGTTGTCCAGTTTTGTCCATCGCTTAGTCTATCTATCTATCTATCTATCTATCTATCTATCTATCTATCTATCTATCTATCTATCTATCTATCTATCTATCTATCTATCTATCTATCTATCTATCTATCTGTCTGTGTCTGTCTGTCTGTCTGTCTGTCTGTCCTCATCAATACGTCTATCTGTCTATATATTCTTTTGTCTGTCGTTCTGAATATATCAATCTATTTTTTAATGTTCTGTCTATTTATCTGAATCATTCTGTCTGCCTATCGTTTTAGCTTTCTAAATATGTATGAATTGCTCTTTATGAATTGAGAATATTGTCTACTCACTGTTGTTCATATATTAAGTTAAGGGATTCTGTAGATGATTCTGTGTGTTCAGTATCTGAGTGAATGTCATTCTTTATGGATTATTTATTGACATTTATTAATATTTTGAATGTCTTATCAGAATGTACATATTTGAATGCACTACTCACTCACTTTTGACGGGAGAAAAAAAAGGAAATTAAGTCAAATGAGGTTTCAATCACCCATCCACTCAGCCCCTCCCGCCACACACACACACACACACACACACACACACACACAGAGGGTCTCAAAAAGACTCCAGCAGTGATGCAGCTCGTCAGTATCGGTGTTGCTGGATGGGCGAGTATTGATGAGTTCTTCTCATAGTAAAGACAGGGCTGTTTGTTTCAATGTCATTTAGCTTTCAAAAATGAGAGGATCGCAATCTAATATGAGGCATCGTGCAAGCCTAAGCGTAAGTGACCTTTATTCAAGATCGTTCTTTGCATTTTATTGCAGGGGGTCTAATCATTTCTGTGGTCATGTTATAATGTTATATAACATTTATTATCAAGCGTTAGAGTGTTGGTAGAATTATAATCTATTAGACAGCTTTGTGGATAACAGTCAAGTCGGGCGTCGGGGACAATATGCAGGATTTAGTGGGAACATTGTGTAGAGCAGTGTCAGCATACCCTTACATACAGAGATGTTTGTACCACACGAGACTCACTGACTTACTAAACATCATTCTGTGCACTCATGACCTCTGAATGAACAATTCACTTAGTCTCACTGTAATTTGTAGCCTGGTGTATGTCGGTCATGAAGGTCCTGTCACAAGGTTACACGATACCTTGAGAAATGTTAGAGTAATAAAGTTAACTTTTTTTTCTGATCGGTTTTTAATTTCAGACTTGTTAAACATATTTGACATCTTTGAGAGAATTATGAAATGTAAATGCCGATGACTCATGATATAACTTTATTTTGTGAGCGTGGCAGTCATTTGGGGTGATGATGGTTGTGACCGTGCTAATGGAGCTTTGTGACTGCATGGGTGGAGTCAATATTAGTGATTTCCTCCCTGACTGGGAACTTTGTGTTTGTTGCCTAATACCTGGGGGGTATTCCAGAAAGCAAGGTTATCTTACCATCAAACATACCCTAAACTTTCTGTTGATTAACCCAAACCTTGCTTACTCAAGGTATGTTGGTTCCAAAAACGCATCTGGGAGTTAGTTCATCCAACCCAGAGTATATGTTCAAGGTGAACGCACAAGACATTCTCAACAGAATGACAAATTGACAAGACAACTCACCATGGAAATGGATCCTAAGAAACCACTTCTTCTTCACTGTAAAACATTATCAATAAGTTATGACAACATATTGTAATTTTTACATTTCTCATCAAAAAATGTGTAACTTTCTTTGTTGTTTGATATAATTCAAGTTGATTTGACTTAAACATTCAAGTTGATTTTACTAAAAACACTTTTTTTCTTTTGTTTATTGGCTATTTGCATACTTAATCATATCACCATCTATTTGGTGGTTGTGCAATAATATTTTCATTTAATCTTTAATCACTGTGAATTAGAACTGTATTTGTTTTCGTTGCTAATTAATAATTATATAATAAAAAGACAGACTGGTTAAACTAAATAACAGTCTGTGCTTGCAAAGATAACATGGCTGTTATGTTTATTTTTTATGTTTAGTAATTTTGCAAACATTGCAAACAGTTGAAGGGTTAGTTCACCCAAAAATAAAATTTATGTCAATAATGACCCTAATGTCGTTCCACACCCGTAAGACCTCCGTTCATCTTCGGAACACAGTTTGAGATATTCTAGATTTAGCCCGAGAGCTTTCTGGTCCTCCATTGAATGTATGAAGGTATGGAAAACATCATCAAAGTAGTCCATATGTGACATCAGTGGGTTAGTTAAAATCTCTTGAAGCATTACAGGGTTAGTTCACCCAAAAATGAAAATTCTTTCAATAAAAGATCATCTTCAGTTTAAGATATTTTATATTTAACCTGAGAGCTTTCTGGTCCTCCATTGAATGTATTCACGGTATACTGTCCCTTTCCAGAAAGGTATGTCACTTCTTTGATGTTTTTCATACCTTTCTGGAAAGGGACCGTATACCGTGAATACATTCAATGGAGGACCAGAAAGCTCTCAGGTTAAATATAAAATATCCTAAACTGTGTTCTGAAGATGATCTTTTATTGAAAGAATTTTCATTTTTGGGTGATCTAACCCTTTAATGTATATGTTCTTTTATCATTATTATATTATAGAAATACATTATAGAATACAAAACGGCATGTTGCAAAAAAAGGATCAAAGATGTGTGAGATGAGAATTTATATATAAAATAAGCATTGCCTTGTGGATATCCTCAACCAAAAGTTGAGGATATCCACTTACTTACCCTTAAACATTAACATACCCGGGTATGTCACATAACCTGCTTTCTGGAATACCCCCCCTACCTCGTCTTTATATGACTGGTGGAAATTGTACATTTCTGGTGGGCAAATTCTGGGATAAAATGAGCAAGACTGAAAATATAATTAAGTTTTAAAATGTTGTTGTTATTGTTTGTAATTTACATGTGTTTTGAATTCTACCAGCATACAACGAATGGTCATGGCCGAGGGGAGGTGACATCTCGATCTGTGAGGTCAAGTGGTCGAAACCGGAATTCTGGCTCAGGATTGGATGATGTGCACCCTCTTGTTGGGAATTATCGTCTGCTAAAAACCATTGGAAAGGGCAACTTCGCCAAGGTCAAGCTGGCTCGCCATATCCTCACAGGAAGCGAGGTGAGGAGTCAGAAGTCATGAGTGTGTTTCCTGACACAGTGGCGGACACGTTAGCTTTTCTGCTCTCATGTTTCCTTTTGGAATTTTTTTGATTTACAACACTTAGTAAAACTCAGTTGAACAGAAATTATGCTTTTATTAAATATAATATATGATATAAAACTATGACTTAGCCATGCTGTAATTATAAAAGCAAAAGCATGTTAAATTTGTCATTGGGAAAAAGCTTTCACACTCCTATATGTGCATGTTTGATTATGGAATATTTTTTATATACACTGCCATTATAAGTTTGGGGTCAGTAAGATTTTTTATTTTAAATTAATACTTTTATTCTTCAAGAATGCAAAAGTGACAGTAAAGACATTCATAATGTTACAGAAGATTTCTGTTTCAAATAACTGCCGTTATTTTGTACTTTCTATTAATCAAAGAATCCTTAAAAAAAAAAGTCTCTCGTTTCATAAAAATGTTAAGCAGCACAACTGTTTTCAACTTTCATAATAATAAGAACTTTTACCATATCAGCATATTAAAGTAATTTCTGAAGGATCGTGTGACACTGAAGACTGGAGTAATGATGCTGAAAATTCAGCTTTTCATCATGGGAATAAATTACATTTTTAAGTATATATTTTTCATTGTAATATTTCACAATATTAATGATTTTAATGTATTAAAAAAATGCACCCTTGGTGAACGAGAACTTCAAAATAATTTAAAACTTTTACAGACTCTAATCTTTTTAATGGTAGTATATATAATTGAATAATAGTTTAGGTTCTCATTTTTCTCAATTTTTCCTTCTCAGGTTGCAATAAAAATGATTGATAAGACCCAACTGAATCCAACAAGCCTTCAAAAGGTGAGGTTCACATTTTATATTAAAATGTGCATGTTATATGTATTTAATGTAGAACTGTGTGTGTCATGAATCAGGGTTTTTTTCTTCCTCAATGCTGCTAGTGTTGTGTAGTGTTCCCTGTTTGTTCATGACTGTGGGACATTGTTTTTGTCTGTGTGATACTGTGTATTGGCTACCTGGTTAGTTTTGTGTTTGGTAGTGGCGCAGTTTCATACTGATACATAGTTAATGTTGGCTTTCAACTCCAATTTGAAACTTAAAGCAGATTGCAGTGCTGATCTTCTATCCAGAGCATTTATCAGAAGCTTGTGTAGTGGAAATGGAACATCCTTTCAGCTGGTGTTCTCAGTCACCCTTCATCATGAGGAGTCTATTCAAACAGAAGCTCCTCCAGCAGTAACCTTCACACTCTGAGCACAAATACTGAAGTACACCAGCTGTGCTGCAATACTCTGCCCACCTACTGCAGGCAGCGCCGCCACTCAAGCTGCTCTCGACTGAAACACTCTTTCACACCTGTGCATTTGCAACCTTGTGTTTGGAAAGGTTTATTTCTAACTATGTACAAAACTGTGTGGGAATGTGGAGCGAGGAAATGCTGTAATATGGTAATTCAATTAATATAGCATGGGCAACTTGCGTTCTATATGTTAAAGGGATAGTTCACCCAAAAATGAAAATTCTGTCATCCTTTACTCACCCTCATGTCATTCTAAATCCATAAGGCACAAATGGAAAGACACTTAAGACACTTCCGAACACAAGAAATTAAGCTTTCTGTCCCCCATAGACAGCTATGCAACTTACACTTTAACGCTTCAAAAAGTTCATAAAGAGATCGTAAAACTAATCCAAAAGAGTCTAGAGGTTTAGTCCAAATATTCTGAAGAGATGTGATCAGATTGATAAACAGATTGGATTTAGCTTTTTTTCACGTTTAAACATTGATCAGCAAAAATAAACAGAAGCTTAACTGAACCTGTTTAATGCGCGAGAACAAACCTCATTGGTTCTTGATGAAGCTCAAACGTGCTGCGTAACACAAGAATGAACCTCATTGGTTCTTGTTGAAGCTCAAACGTGCTGCGTAACACGAGAATGAACCTCATTGGTTCTTGATGAAGCTCAAACGTGCTGCGTAACACAAGAAGGAACCTCATTGGTTCTTGATGAAGCTCAAACGCGTGCAGCGCAACAGAATGAACCTCATTGGTTCTTGATGAATCTCAAACGTGCTGCGTAATACGAGAATGAACCTCATTGGTTCTTGATGAATCTCAAACGTGCTGCGTAATACAAGAATGAACCTCATTGGTTCTTGTTGAAGCTCAAACGTGCTGCGTAACACGAGAATGAACCTCATTGGTTCTTGATGAAGCTCAAACGTGCTGCGTAACACAAGAATGAACCTCATTGGCTCTTGATGAAGCTCAAACGTGCTGCGTAACACGAGAATGAACCTCATTGGTTCTTGATGAAGCTCAAACGTGCAGCGCAACACGAGAATGAACCTCATTGGTTCTTGTTGAAGCTCAAACGTGCTGCGTAACACGAGAATGAACCTCATTGGTTCTTGATGAATCTCAAACGCGTGCTGAATAACAGAATGAACCTCATTGGTTCTTGACGCTCAAACGTGCTGCGTAACACAAGAATTAACCTCATTGGTTCTTGATGAAGCCCAAACGTGCTGTGTAACAGGAGAATTAACCTCATTAGTTGTCGCACATCAAGTGAACCTGCATGAGCCACAACTGATGTGTGAGCTGATGAATGTTTAAATGTGAATAAAAGGCTAAATTAAATTTGTTCATCAAATTAAGTGATTGTGTTTCTTCAGAATATTTGGATTAAACTGCTCCATTCATATGGATTTGTTTAAGATCTGTCTATGAACTTTTTGAAGTGTCACAGTGGTATTTGCTTAGCTGTCAATGGAGGGACAGAGAGCTTTCAGATTTCATAAAAAATATCTTCATTTTGTGTGAAAGTCTTACGGGTTTGGAACGACACGAGGGTGAGTAAATTATGACAAATTTTACATTTTTGGGTGAACTATGTCTTTCAGTACATTGTGTTCCCTTAAACAGATAGTCCACCCTAAAATTAAAAGTCTGTCATCACTCATTACTCATGTCGTTCCAAACTTATATGACTTCCATTTATCTTCAGAAAATGAATGGAGATGCTTTTAATATTCTCTCATATTTTTTTTCCCATCCATTGAAGGTCATAAAGACATTGAAAAAGTAATCAGCATAGGCCTGTCACGATCTTTATGTACTTTACAGCTGTTTTTTTTTTTTGTGATAGAAAATTAAACTGTACAATTACCACGATTAGACAAATAATCGTTACTTTCACATGATACAAACATTGATCAACGCACATGCATACATAGAGCACATCAAATATAGTAAGCGCAAACATACTTGATTGGCGAAACCTCATTTGTTGTGAGTAAATGATGACACAATTTTTATTTTTGGGTGATCTATCGCTGTAATATCTGTATTCTTCCTTTTATTTGTCCCACAAACAATCTTAAAATTATATAGATTTATTCAGTATTACTCAATCTATAGTGCCACAGTTTAAGTAAGTTAGTTGTGAAAAATTGGACGCCAAAAAAAACTATAAATAAATACATTTTGGATTGCGTTTGTGAACAATCATACAGCACGACCATTGTCGTCTGAATCATGAACTGTTTATAAGCTATTTTTTTTAACAAACCAGAAGGACTAATGAATAAGTCTTAAGAGATGTTTGAATCAGTCTATTGACTCACTGAATAGTTTTGAAGCTCCACTCACACAAAAGTCACTTTCAAACCAAGCAGCTTTCTTTTATCCAGTGCAGCGAATTGTGTGGATTCCTATTGAAATGACTGGATTTCATCCACAAAAGTTTGTAGAGCAATGGTGAATGTGTCAGTGCCTAAATGATGCTCCTTTAGTAGGAACTCTGGGATTATAAAAATGGAGTTACCCAGTGCAATGGCACAGAAATGAAATCATTCATCGCTTGCTTGTAGCTGATTAGAACAAAAACTCAGATTTAAATTAACTTTTATTGCTTGTCGCTTTATGCCGTTGCGCCTGGTTAGGAAAGTGTTATGGTGGTGAACAGTTTGCAGTTCACAATCAGTCTTCACAACAGCCAAGATGAGGGAGGAGGAAGAGGATATGAGGGGGAAGGACAGATGGACATTTTGGTGGGCTGACAGTGAAGTGACAGACTGGAGGGACCTCAAAATGGTATGAGATGGAAGATAAACCCTTTAAAACAGGCACAGTCACAAACAGCCTGATGACAGTCTGAATGAGAGGAGTAGATGTACATACAGTATGAGTGATAAATGTGAAATGAAAGTCTGGAGAGAGATGTGGGCATGCGATGATCAGAAGAATTCAAATGATAATGCTAATCAGAGCTCGCTCAGAGATACACAAGCAGAGGCCGCGTCTCTAATTTTAGCTGGAAGCTGCTCGCCGCAGCCACCATTAGTTTTTCCACAGCGCCATTGATTGGGATTCAGAGTATATCCTCTCTCTGTGGCCTGCTGGTCCTCAGCCAACACACGACTGTGACTCACGCACCGCAATAATGAGACAGATCCAACCAAGCCATATCTTGGTCTTTCTCTAATTTTTGCTCTAATTGTCAGCATCACTTTCATTTTATCTTCCTCCTAACCCTCTTTTGTGTGTTGTTTCATATGAAATTTTAGGTGAAATACACTACCGTTCAAAAGTTTAAAGAAATTCACTTTTATTCAGCAAGGATGCATTGAATTGAATTGATCACATTGACTTTTATAGACTATTTCTATTTCAAATAAATGTTGTTCTTTTTTTTTACATTCTATTCATCAAAGAAGCCTAAAAAAATGCATCTTGGTTTCCACAAAATTTTTTAAATGGGATAATTCACCCAAAAATTTAAGTTCGGTCATTTATTTACTCACCCTCAAATTGTTCCAAACCTGTATGAGTTTCTTTCTTCTGTTGAACACAAAAGAGATTTTTAAAGAATGTTGGTAATCAGACAGCATGGAAGCTTGTTTCCCCCACAGAATAAAACGTTTTAAAAGATAATTGCGACTTTTTCATCTCACAATTGTGTTTACATTCTGACTTTTCAGAATTACGTGATATGAAGTCAGAATTGCAAGTTATAAGTCAAAATTGCATGATATAAAGTCACAAACAAGCTTCCATAGTTGACGGTAGCCATTGACTTCCATAGTATATATATTTTTCCAACTATGAATGTCAACAGCTAGTAACTGTGTTCACACCGTTCTAGCGAGAGTGGCACTCTTGGACGATTTGGCCGTCAAGGAGAGTTAAAATCAGGTCAACTTTATGGTAATGAGCTACCATACCATTGGCGACCAATCAGAATATAGAAGTGCTCCGTTTGAGAGGATTCCAGAGAACACAGTCCTGGAAACTTTGGTTCTGACCACATTAGTTCTATTTATAGGCAAAATTTTCGCTCTAGAACTCTTGTTGAAATTTTCAGCAGATGCAAATATTTTGTTCAAAACAACACCAATTTGACCAATTGCATTAATGCTGCACCAGGACAGTTATTGTAATGTTGGCTGCACACAAATTTATGTTAATTAAAGACCAAGGCTAGTAAACGTCTCCTAAAAACTGCATGTTGAAATTAGACTAGCACTTAACCATGAACACAAAAGCTACACCACACAAATGGCTTTTAATGGGTTTATTTCATTAGCAAACATGTAATTAAGTTCTTTCCATCGATCTGTTTTTTTTTCATGAGGTAAACTTAAACCCTAGGCCTACTTGTGGTCACTGGTCAATATGCACAAATGCCGATCACCATGACTGTTTGCTTTGCGGCCCCGGCATTCGATCTACGTCAGAGCGTCCACCAATCGACGTTGACAGGGCGGCCAGAGCAGATTTTGACACTCTCGCCGGCGGCGGTATGAACGCATAGTAAATTATGGCAACATTTTCATTTTTGGGTGACTGTCCCTTTAATGATTAATGAATGATTTCTGAAGGATCATTTGGTTCACTGAAGGATTTCTGAAATCTGGAGTAATGTTGCTGAAAATAAAACTTTGCCATCACAGAAATAAATTATATTTGAAAATATATTAAACTAGGAAAGTAAATTTTAAATTGTAGTAATATTGCACAATATTACAACTTTTACTATATTTTATATCAAACAAATGCAGCATTGATAAGCTTAAGAGACGTCTTCCAAAAACATAAAAAATCTTACTGATTCCGGTATAGTGCATTTTTGTGCAAGTAAAAACCTTATTTGAAAAATACATTTTGTAGCTTTTTATAACAGTTATATTACTGTAAACAGTATACAAATATTTTTCTATTTAGTTGCCACATTAGTAGTTTTCCAGCAGGTTGAGAAAATGTTATTCGAGCAAAAAAAAAAATTTCTACACCGTATTATTTATTATATTTCTTTTTAGCTTTCTTTTTATTAAAATTGTAGTACTTGTTTAAGTTTTTGGTAACACTTTACAATAAAGTCTCATTTGTTAACATTAGTTAATGTATTACCTGACATGAACTAACAATGAGCAATACCTTTGTTACTGTATTTATTTATTAATCTTTGTTAATATTAGTTAATAAAAATGGAAGGTCAAATGGGCGGACAAATGGTCGTTCATTGTTTGTTCATGTTAGTTCACAGTGCATTAACTAATGTTAACAAATACAATGTTTGATTTTAAAAATGTGTTATTAAATGTTGAAATTAACTAAGTTTAATAAATGCTCTAGAAGTATTGTTCATTCTTAGTATGTGTTAACTAATGAAACCATATTGAAAAGGGTTCTTAGTTTTTCATGTAATATGTATTTTTTTTTTGCCAAAAAAAAAAGGCAAATTATTTATTTACTTAACAATAACAGCACTTTTCTGAATTTTGTGAATGTATGCGTGCGTCCCTGTTGTTTATATGTCTTCATTTCTTTTGCTGTTGAAGCAGTGGTGCATGCCGGGATGTTTTTAGGAACTCCAGCCAGCTTGTGTTACACGTGTCATCATGATTGTGCATGTGTGTTGTTGTGAGTTGGAGGTTGTGTAATTGCCCGTGGGCGTCTGAGCTCCACACTAGGTCTGGTTCCTCGACTGAAGTGAGATGTTCTGCTGTGGACTGGTGTTTTTTAGTCATCAGAGAGGCGTTAAGATGATGCACCAAAGGGAGGGAGAGTGTGAGAGCTGAGAGAAACCGAACAAAATCTTAAGAAAAAGAGAGAGAATCATGTGGAACATAAATCTGAGATTAAATGTGAAATTCTAGGTTTTAATTTTTTCAATTAAACCTGGAGTAAATTATGTAAACCATGATGTGAAGGCAAAGTTATGACATACAATTAAATGTAAATATTATTTGGTAATATAACTTAAGATATTGTACTTTTTTATTTCCCTTTTCATAATTCTTCTATCTGAGATATTTAAGAAAGCATTGTTCTTCTTATCATAAACAACAGGTCCGAATGTCTTTGATAAGGAGTTGATTGATGCAGATATTTTGACAGTCCCTCTGTCTAATGACAAACTACAGAGAGAGCAGGATTGCATCATTTGAGTCGTGTGTTATAAATCAATAGGAACAGCCTTTCCACAGACCTCTGTTTCACCCAGTTGTTAGGCTAATAGTACAGAGACAATTCTTTATTGATTTGCAACCTTGGAAAGTTTTATAATACTTTATCAGTTCTCATCTGTACAATACACATCTTTAAAGACATTTTCTTAAATTATTTTTTTCTCCTGCACTGAGCCAGAAATCTCCACTTCAGTAGCACATACATACACCGAACTTTACAGATGTATTCCTGTGTGTATTCTAAAGATTTTTAGAGTTAGGTTTCTTCAGATCTAATTCACCTGATTTATAACAATTATTCATATATATTTTGTATGAATTCTGAAGAATTTCTGTCCCTCCATTGAAAGTCCATTTATTCAAATCTCTGGTTCAAATCGGTCATAAAGAGATCGTAAAAGTAATCCATATGAATCAAGCAATGAAATCAATCCAAGTTTTCTGAAGAGACACAATTGCTTTTTACGATGAGCAGATTGAATTTAGGCTTTTATTCACATGTAAATAGATAGTTCAATCATCTTTCCTTGATGCGCGAGAACAAACCTCATTGGTTCTTGAGGAAGCTCAAACGTGCTGCATAACACAAGAAGGAACCTCATTGGTTCTTGATGAACTCAAATGTGCTGCATAACACAAGAATGAACCTCATTTGTTCTTGATTAAGCTCAAACGTGCTGCGTAACACACGAGAATGAATCTAATTGGTTAACTGAATTATTGTTGTCACGATACCAAAATTATGACTTCAATACGATACCAGACTAAAATACCTCGATACCGATACTAAATCGATACCACTGTCAAAATACCACCCAGTAAAATTAATTGAATAATATGACAACAGAACTTATTAATCATAGTCTTATTTAATTTTTAACTAAAAACTGACTTGGCCAGCATGTTCCTGTCCTGGTTTTTGACCATTTCTTCTAATTGCAATTTTTTTATTTTATCTTTGTTTTTAAAAATAAGCTAAAAATGCAAATTACAAACAATATGACAAAAACAGTGCTTTATTTTTCAGCCATAGGTCTATTCAACAGTATAGCAAGTACAAAAACTGCTTAGTCTTTTCTTAATAAATTAACTATACACTGATTCTTAATGAATACATTAAAATTATTTATCCAGTCATGGGGTGGTTTTCTTTTTAATTGTTGTTTGATTAACATTAATCACACAGAATATTAGATCCGGCTTAACAGATCCAATTACCTCAACTGTACACGTTCACTAAAGACACCCCCGACTGCGTTTACCTGAATACTCACAGGATGTGCATTTTTACATATTTTTGACCAATGAAATCCATAATCAAAAAGAACTGAATAGTGATCGCATGTTGTCTGAAAGGCGTGCGCGGCGCTTCAGGTCAGAGTCCGCAGCGCGAGCACATCCGCGCGCGTGCTATATTTTCTCATGCGCGCATGTTTCTGTTGCTTTCTTTGTCATGCGCTGCGTGTATATTTAACTCTTCTGCTTCCAATGTTTAGTGAACGGTGGAGAGCTCTGCACACACATCCTGACTCCTGCTGTCACTCATCGATAAAAATAAAAACAGCTCTTATTAACGCGAGGTCCTTCTTAAAGTACCGGTACTTATACAATTCCATATCGCATCGCTTTGTAATAGCAGCCACTGTATCGCAATACTTTTCTAGTACCGGTATATCGTGGCAACACTAAACTGTATCATATGTTATAAATATAAAAACACCACAATTTGTATTTTTAACCGCAGTATGTTCCTGCGTTTCTCTGAGTTTTCTCGCTCATTTGTTTTGATTTCTCCTCGAGAGGTTGCTCGAGCCTCAACAACACAACATTGTTACTGTCAGTTCATTGTACGTTACATTACATTATATATTATCCACTATCGATCGGCACTTACACTAAATTAATGCAGAATCATTCTTGCATTTTGGTGATTTGCTAGTTATTTTTTGTTATTGCCGTTTTAATCCGCTTGTCCGGTCGGGCAAGTAAAATTCTCTTTCACTTGTCCCTTCAAAAAACCACTTGCCACCGGACAAGCGTTAATGTCGAGCCCTGATGCATATAACGTTTGCTAACATTTTTATTAAAAATAATAAAATAGCGGCAAAATATTAAATTCAAATTAATAAAAAAAATCTGAAAAATCGCCAGCCCTTCTATATAATAGGGAAGTATTACTAGTGATTTCGGATGCAGACTTGGATTAAGTGATCAGGGCAGGGTCTAAGCTAACAGGACAGGTTCAGTCACCAGTCATGGGTGGGTCTTGTTACATTGTGACGACACAATGTATAGGAATCTTGAGCGGCTTATTTTCAGACACTGTTTATGATTTAAGGGGAATGTAGAAAAAGGATTTTTACCATTATAAGGTGGTTGTGTACACACTGATTGTTTATCAAACAATTAATTTTTAATAACATATGCACTTTAATGTACTCAACTGGGGAATATCTCTTTCGGTAAAATAATCACTCTATTCACCAGTGGGTTTTTTTTTGCCTTAAAAGAATTCCCAGTCAATCCTGTGTCTGAGGGAGGAAATCCCTCGTCAACTTTGTATCTAAATGTACATGTTGTTCTTGTATGAGTTCTGCAGTGGCCTCAATGTTTCAAAACGATTATGAGTGGTATAACTCACACAGAATGTAGTGTGGTGAGAATTGGATTGGGTTTATGCTGTACTGAAATTGTTTCCCTGTGGTCCAAAAATCGCACCCTCTCCGAAGCTACAGCTACACTTGTGAGAGCAGGCCGTGGAAAGCAGTACGTGCTAACAGCTCAGGAACACAGTCTGCCTACTATAGCGCTATTAAAGATGCATGACACTTCCATTCCATTGAGAGGGGAGGATTCAGCCTTTTTTTTAGGGATCAATAATGAATAGCACTTAACGCTAGTTTCCACTGAAAAGGAAGCACTCTGTTCACTATGACAATGACACAGTACAGCTGTATTTAGCTTCCTGTTCCATGTTAATGCTGAAAGAAAGTCCAAAGCTTTTGTGTAACAGTACACTGTGACACGTTGACTACATTTAATTGTTCTTCTCTTCAACAGCTTTCCAGAGAAGTCACAATCATGAAGAATTTAAACCACCCAAATATTGGTAAGCATGTTTATTTGCACACGGACAGACACCCTTCCCTCATTTGAATTAGTACAACAGCCCATAAGTAGCGGCTTCGATACTGTACCTCTCATTTAGTTTAATTGATTCTCCCGTATTTGTTGTTTGTTCCTGTTAGCAAACAGCATAATTATTAGCAGAGCCAGACACATCGTCATGTCTTCACACAGAGGGGCTTTATGTTTCACTAGCCTATATTTAGACGTGCTGTCGGTGGTACAGCATGAGAGAGCTTCATGGTGTTTCAAGACAGACCGACGTTAAACAAAATGGGATGAAGTGGAACCTGCTTTTAAATGTGCAGAGAAGTATTTATAAATAAGAAATGACTTCCGAAGAGATAGGAAAATAATGCGAGGCGGTAAAACCTCGCTTACAAAAATGATTGTGCAGTATTATGGAACAGCGATTATAACAGTTGGTAATATCACAGAAGTTTGATCTATAGCATGGTATTGAATTATTACCATTCATATGCCTTCTTTACATCACAGTATTTTAGTATTATTTATATACTATATTTAAAAAATATATATGTTTATATTATATTATCAGTATTCATTTTATGTTTTAGTATTTTTTTTATGTAATTGTCATTTCAATTATTATTTATATTTAGTAAAACTTAGACCTATTTTATTTCAGTTAGTTGCCAAATCAACATTTTCTAATTGTTGTTTAAGTTTTTCCATCATTTTATATTTCATATTTATAAAGAAAGAGATTTAATAGTTTTAGATTTTAAAATTTTATGGTACAAAAACATGCCAATTTCATGGTACGTTTTATTTGGTGTCTTTTATATAAAAAAAACTCTGAAGTTATTAAATATTTGTGTCATTTCGCAAAAGGAATGAAAAGGTTTCCTAAACATTTCCTTCTACTGTATAATTACTCAGTTCCACTCCATTATGTAATCCATATACACTCCAGGGATTATGTTGACTTATATAGAAATTAACATATATAGTGTGTGTGTATATATAAAAATGTATATAATATATATATTACAGCCAAATACACAGACACAAAATTTTTTGAGCTTTGTATTTGTAAGGCTGAGGCTTGTTTACACTCAATTTTAAAATGCGTAACTTTTGCTAAGGTTACGCCTGGTGTCCACACTACTCCGGAGTTTTCGACCCTCGAAATCTGAGACTTTTGTAAATGCTGGACCCTGTTTTAGTTTGAAAACTCTGGTGTTGCATTTCAGTGTAGACAGAACAAAACGGAGACTTTTGAAAACAAAGGTGATTCGCTCCCTGATTGGGTGTTCTGGATATTATTGCGGATGCTTCCCTGATTCATCAAGCCCCTATCATATGACCATTACGCTACCGGGTAACAAGAACAGAACAGCCTCGACGACCGTGTGAACAGCAACATGGAGATGGAACTGCAAGCTTTGGTGACTTTGGTGTCATTTAGAAGCCATTGTGCAGTTAAAGGAACACTGAACTGTTTTTAGAGAGAGGGCTTATTCATCATCTTTCCTACATTTAGATACGTGGGCAAATGCATTTGTCTCAGTGCATGCTTTGTTTTAGTTTGGCAGGGTCGCCGCTAGCTTAGCTTAGCATAATTAATGGAATCCTATGTTGCCAGCTAGCATGTCCCAAGTAAAAGTGATTTAAAAAAAATGCAACACATGAAAACCCACAACTTCCGTCAACATACATTTCATGTGTTGCGTGATATCTCTGTGCCAAAGTAGCAGTGCTTCGCTTGTGCTTCCCCACAATATGTTTATATCTGCCTAGGAAATCGCCTAGTCTTAATCTGCATCGCTATTTGTACTCGTTGTGAATACGCAGGCCACAAGAAGTAATTAGGTGTTTTTTTTGTTTGTTTTTTTGATCACTTTTACTCGGGACATGCTAGCTGGCAACATAGGATTCTATTCATTATGCTAAGCTATGCTAGCGGCTACCCTGCCAAACTAAAAACAATGCATGCACTGAGACAAAAATGCATTTGCCCACATATCTAAATGTAGGAAAGAATTTGAATAAGCCCTATTTCTAAAAACAGTGGAGTGTTCCTTTAAACTCTGCATTTTATAATACCGCAGCTGTCTAAATGCGCAAGAGGCAAGCTATTATTAGAGCAATCTGTGTGCATGAATGGTCATGTGACGTGCGTTTTCGGTCATGTAGTGTGGACAGAGGTTTTTTTGTGAAACGCAGTGGAAATACCAGTATGGATGAGGATTTAAAATGCTGTTCAAATGAAAACGCACTAGTGTGGACAGCCTGAGTGTCAAGTTGTTTTTATACACATATAAAACCACCCGGGATCAGATGTACCTGTCGTTCTTCTAAACGCGTCTTAAAGATATCAAGATTCTTTTTCCTTTGCGTCCTTTTTGTGTGTATTTACATCAAATTCTCTCTTCTCTATAATTTCCTATATCTTTCTTTATAGTCAAACTGTTTGAGGTGATAGAGACTGAGAAGACACTGTTTCTTGTGATGGAATATGCCAGCGGAGGTAAGTGTGTGTGTGTGTGTGAGAGAGAGAGAGTTTAATTTTGTGTTCTTGTCTACTCTTGGTCTTCTCTCTGACCTCTCTGCTCTGTGTCGTGCAGGTGAGGTGTTTGACTACCTAGTGGCTCATGGGAGGATGAAAGAGAAAGAGGCCAGAGCTAAATTTAGACAGGTGCAGTTCTCTTACTGTTTTCTTTCAACATGTGAAGCACACACACTCTCTGATTGTTTTTCTACTCGGTGTAAGATTAAATGAGCCTCATCAGCCCACTAAGCACACACATATCATGACTGTTATTACGTGAAGACACTGATATTCAGTAGGAACATAGTTAAAAGTAACTGTGCTGTATTACTTGCACTTAGAGTGTGTTTGTTGCTCTTCCGCGTGTTGCGTCATACTTTAACTGGGGATAGAGTGGTAAGTCATCATCGGCATGGCTGAGCATGGCCAGTTCTGTGAAAAATAAGAGTCAATCAATGCTCACCATTGAATTTAGGAAAAGCTATTAATGCAAGTAGACAACCCATGAAAAGTCTCGCCTGGACCAATGTTCTTTTCCTGATGTTTGTTTAGAAATATCTACAGTCTGATTGGATGCAAACGTCAAAGTTTCCACATTAATTTTTTAATGAATGGCTGTGCACTTGTTTTTTGGGGGTGTTAGCGTTGCTAATAGTGGCCTAAAAAAGCTCATTAGCACAAATCAGAATTCATTAGTGCACAGGAAAGTTAAGTAAAATTGTTTTATTTTTCAATAAACATTTAATATAATATTTTGTTTGCCATTCTTATGCTCACCCATTATTTGATCAAAACAGTAAAAATTCTGTGAAATATTATTACAATTAAAAATAACTTTTCTATTTGAAAACACTTAGAAATATAACGTATTCCTGTGTGAAATCATTGTAAGATGCTGATTTGCTGCTCAAGACAGTGGTGCTGCTTAATATTATTTGTGGAAACTGTGATGCATGTTTTGATGAATAGAAAGTTTAAAGTCCCTGTAAAGGCAATTCTGAGATTTGTTTCTAAACGAAATTTATTGTTAGAAAAGTATTGTTGAAACACATTACAAAGACTGTGAACTGTGTGTTACTGAATTCAGAAGTTAGACCGTTAAGAAGTTTTTCACCATTGCTGTGTTCCGGATGTTTTGGGTGGGGTTAAAACGGTGGCTCGATGACACACTGGAGCCGCTTAGCATGTGGCCCCTCCCCCATAACTAGAGTACATTCGCAATTTCGCATCAGTTCACCCGCTAGATTGCGAGTTACTGTCAGTACCGTTAGTTACTACAGCCTACAACTTACAAAACAGCCTACAAAACAAAAAAGAAGATATCAAGAAGAGGTGGATTAATTTTGTGAACAGCTACCTTGATGGAGTGCTGACGATCACCACCAGCACCTGCCTCTGCAGTGACTTTACACCGGATAGTTTTACAATTATTCACTCATAATCCGCTGCAGAATGGGGCCGAACCGACTATCTCCCGCCCCGACCTTCATCCTCCCGTCCCGCCAACATCTGATGCCGTCGTGACTCGTGAGCTGTACTTGAGTGTTGTTGTTGTCTCGTGTGTTTATGGCCGCTTTCCCGCGAGTGGGTGTGGTTTCGGCGCCGACAGCGGACACGCCCCCAGCGTTTGAGAGCAGAGAATGCTGCTTATTTTTTCAAGATTATGATAAGCTATTTTATGTACTTAGTGGATATTTTTATGATTCAAATTTGGCTGGGTGGTTAATAACACATTTATCTGTGGTGTGAGGAACTCAGAACACACGTTTAATTTTGACTTTGCGGGGACTTTAAAAACAGCTTTTATGTAAAGTCGAAAAAATATATTTTGTAATATTATAAATCTCTAAAGTGTCCATTTAACATGCCCTTTCTGAATAAAAGTGTTACTTAAAGCTACACTGTGTAACTTTTGTAGTTTATTCTTAGCTAAAAACATTTAGTTCTTTCAAAAATATATGTGTGCGCCACCATGTCCCTCCATCTTGAAAGCCAAAGAGGGTCATACCAGAAATTCAAGCTTCGCCTTTCGCGTTTTAACACTCGATGGCACTGTGTCGAATATGAAGAGGGGCATTGCTTGAGACTGATATAGCCTACAATGTAAACTTTGCCTTACGCTAGTGATGTCGTACAATATACAGAATAACGATAGCACTGATAAAAGTTACTTATTATAGTTTTCTAAAGTAACTGAAGGAACACTCATGGACGAGGTCGAACTGGAATCCATGTTAATATTGGACTAAATCAGCCACCGTAGGAGTTAAAACGAAATTGGAATTGAGAGGAACAGAAACTAATATTCACTGGATGGTCATATACCTTTTCACCGCTAGATGGGGAAAATATCACATAGTGTAGCTTTAAAAAAGGGGGTAATCTGCCTTTGTGTCCATATAATTCAAGTGGATGGGTTGAAAAACCACAAAAATGAACACGATGGTAATCCATACAACACCAGCTGATGAATCAGTGTCTTCTATTGGCATGCATAAGAAAAAACCCAATATTATACACTTGTTAAACTATAAACCATCACTTCTGTCAGCTGTTCATGAGTTCTTGCTTTGTGTTAATACATGTGATGTAAGCGTGCTGTTAAACCTAAACATGTTTAATAAGGATAATAAATACCATTTAAAGGCAATACAATTGATTGAATAGACTAATTAATGACCCTAATCGTGATACTTTTTTTTCCAATGAAGTTTTTTTTTCTCTTCAAACTCAAAAGATGATCTGATTTATTTATTGTTTTGTACAGATTGTGTCAGCTGTGCAGTATTGTCACCAAAAACGCATTGTGCACCGAGACTTGAAGGTAAGCCGTTCTCTTGCTTTTGTGCAGAAACATTAAAAAAGGGGATTTGACATGAATGATTGTATTAAAGTGTATAGGTGTAAGAACTTGCAAACAAAAGAAGAAAAAGGATTCTACAGTGGCTCCAAAATGTATTTGGACACTTAAGGAGTAATTAGAAATTATTAGAAGATGAAATATCAAACCAAGTAGCATCTTCAGAAAATGATTCTCAAAACTAATTTCACTTTTCTTAGGTTTTCAAATACCTTTTAGAGTCTCTTCTTTTTCTTCTTACCCCTCTGTGTTTTTTCCCCAGGCTGAAAACCTGCTGCTAGATGCTGATATGAACATTAAGATAGCTGACTTTGGCTTCAGTAACGAGTTCATGGTGGGAAATAAGCTGGACACGTTCTGTGGCAGCCCCCCTTACGCTGCCCCCGAGCTCTTTCAGGGTAAGAAGTATGACGGGCCGGAGGTGGATGTGTGGAGTTTGGGGGTCATACTCTACACACTGGTCAGCGGCTCCCTGCCCTTCGATGGACAGAATCTCAAGGTTTTAACCTCCCTTTAGCAATGTCAGTCCCCCGGTTTCACAGACAAGGCTTAAGCTAGTCCTAGACTAAAATGCATGTTTGAACTGTTTTAGCCAAAAGCAACTTGCACTGACAGATGCACACCAGAAATGTGTTTAAGGCATGTTTATAAAAGATACTTAAATGTCCTAATTGAACTAAGGCCTAACCCTGGCTTAATGTAAGCCCTGTCTGTGAAACCAGGCCTATATGTGTTTGTGTCCGTCACTGTATACTTACTGCTGTTTATTACACAGGAACTGCGTGAACGTGTGTTACGTGGTAAATATAGGATCCCTTTTTACATGTCCACTGACTGTGAGAATCTTCTCAAGAGGTTCTTGGTTTTAAACCCAGCCAAGAGAGGAACATTAGAGGTTAGTCTTCCTTCCACTTTTTAATCAGCATGTGTCAGACAATTTTCATAATGCTTGTTTTGTAATGAAGACGTGGCTGAGCAATAACTATTCACCATGTATTTATTACTGATATAAATTTAAGAAACGTCATGCATTCATAACTTTTAAATAATTTGTATTATTGCTCAAAAATGTTTTAGTGAAATTGTCTGTTGGTAAATGTTGTTTAATAATGTATATTTTCATAGTGGTGCATAATAATGAATTTTTTACTGTATTTTGCATTTAACGTTTGTAATTAATTAGCTGCAAATTTTTTGGGTTGAACTGATTGTTCCTCTGATTAAAAAAAATACAGTTTTAAGCCCTTTCAGGACAAATATTTACACTACTGTTCAAAAGGTTGGGATTAGTCTTTTTTTAATTTTTTTAAATAAATGTATACTTTTATTCAGCGAGGATCCATTAAATTGCTCAAAAGTGACAGTAAAGACATTTATAATGGTGTTCTAATTATCAATAATTTTTAAAGAAAATGTAAAGACTTCTTTAAAAAAAAAAAAAAATCTTACCAACCCCAAACTTTTGTACAGGTAGTGTAAATTAAAGTAATTAAATATATTATTCTGTTGAATTTAAACATTTGTAATCTAATTGGTTTGGTTGCAAGGATCATTCCTCTGCTAAAAATCCCCCTTTTATTTAATTTCATAGCAAATATATACATATCTAGGTAGCACTTTACAATAAGGTCTCAATAAGTATTAACTAACAATGAGCTATACCATTGCTGCAATATTATTATATCTCTTTTAACATTGTTTGTTCATGTTAGTTCACAGTGTTTTAATTGATAATACAACTTTTATTTGTAGATTTTAAAAGTTGAAATTAACATTAACTAAGATTAATAAATGCTGTAGAGGAATTGTTCATTCTTTGTCCATGTTATTACTGTAGTTAACAAATGAAACCTTATTGTGAAGTGTTACCCATACATGTATATATATATATATATATATATATATATATATATATATATATATATATATATATATATATATATACATACATACATACATACATACATACATACATACATACATACATACATACATACATACATACATACATACATACATACATACATACATACATACATACATACATACATACATACATACATACATATATACATATATATACATATATATATATATATATATATATATATATATATATATATATATATATATATATATATATATATATACATATATACTGAATACCAAGGGTTGATAAATAGTGAGTTATACATTTTTAGCAATATCGACCAGCCCTAGTAATGATGACCGTCAGCCACTGCGGTGAGTCTCAAGCTGGAAATGATTGTTCCTGAACTTTCTCCTTCAGCAAATCATGAAGGAACGCTGGATCAACTCTGGCTTTGACGACGACGAGCTCAAACCCTTCCTTGAGCCAGAGGCCGACATTTCCGACCAGAAGAGAATAGGTAAGAGGAAACCTCACTGTAGTTAGCTCTTTTCCCATCATTTCAATAGTCTTGTGTAGCCTGACCTTCAGGCTGACATTAGAAGGTCTGAGCTCCATCATAGCATTAATTGGCCAAGGACCGCTCCAAGAGGACGTCTTACTGTTTGTTTTGTTCATGTTTAGTGCTGTAAAAAAATGTGATGTATGTAATGTATATGTCCCTACTATAACAGACCGGCATGCATTTAAAAAATGATTAATTCAAGAAAGTTGTGCAAGTTTACTGCAACAATGGTGCCACAAACTTTGCATATTTTTTGAAAATCCAGCAATTAGTTGAGCCTAATAAGCGCTCATTGTCACAGTTGTAAACACGACGGCTTTCTTCTTACATGTGGGGGTTTTTGGCGCCACAACGACTTTGTTTCAAGGCAGTTAAGAACGAGACAAACACATCTCCCGGAAATCCTGTAGAATTCAACCAATCAGATGACGACTTCGAACCTCCTGAAGTGTTTCCCATTTTGTGAGCCTTATGCATCAGATGTTCAGCCAACAGTCCGTGGGTGTGATGTCTGAAGCTGAGACTACCATTTCAATGTTCATTTCCATGCAAGAAAGGCAACGGAAAGCATTTTGTGTTGTCAACTTTTGAGCCGCCCTCTGTAAGAGCAGGTCGAGGGAGATTTATATTTATATCCGCACTCTTATCACAACACTTGAGAGAAAACATCCAGAGACAGTGATATGAGGCTTAGGGAGCGTACTTGTTAGTGTGCGCTGTTGCGTAATACCCAGCAGCTGGCTCCCTCATCTATCGACGTCTCTAATGTCTACTCCTCCCTCTCCCGCTCTATCACAGCGAGGATCTCCTCATGTTGCAATGTGATATGATCACATGACTCCAAGTACGAGAGTTTGGCTGGAGCACGAGGCAGTGCGGTGCACCAGAGCTTTGCACGCTTATCTGCAATCGATATGCTGCTTCGCACATACGCCTGTCAGCGTAAACCACACATACACATGATCACACACCTGGTTGCTTATTGAGGACACTGCGGGAACAAGAGCGCTTGAATGCGGAAGCCTGAGATAGATGGTGACTGGTCTTTTCTAGCCTTCCGCCCCCAGTTTGAGTGAAGCCTCACGTTGAGAGGAGCATGCTGGAGCTTGGCAGCCCTCAGCGGCCCTTTTGTGTGTGTGAAGAGGAGGTGAAACGGGAAGCTTTGGTTCTTTTGAAGGAACGCACTTAAGTCAACCAGTGTATGTATTCCCATGAGCCCATTAAGAGTCAAATCTCCGAGAGGAGGAGGCTTATTTCAGGCTCATGAAATATAGCTTCCCATCTTGTTTCACTCTACAACAGGGATTAATAGAGAGAGCTCTCATACACACAACATCGGACTGGCCCTTCATTCACTACACCCAGCGCCTTAACATGTGATTGCCCTTTTGAAAACTCAGTCCGGAGCATCCTGACCTTTTTTTTTATTTTTATAAATGTATTTAGTTGTTCTGTTTAAGTTAAAATAGAGTTTAAGGTACTGGTACTGGCTCATGACATTCAGTTCATTTATGCATTTGGCAGATGCTTTTATCCAAAGAAACTTGAAGGAATACGTTTGATCAGTTCATACATTCCCTGGGAATTTGAGCTGCATGCCTGTATTCTGGAATGTCTACCAGCGTAGAGAAAAGATGTCCATTACATTGTTTATATTTACTGATGGATGAATTGAGATTTATTTTGGTATCCTGCAAATAACAAATGTTTCTCTGTCTCTATTCAATTACAACTTCGTAAATTATATTTAGTCTTTTATAGATTATAGTTGAGCTACTATAGCATTTTAGGTTTTAGGCTTCCTTTTTGCTTAAGTAATTGACACCTTACAATAAGATTTTTTTTTTATATTAGTGGTTATTAATATTAGTGCACTTAATTTTACAGTATGTGCACTTGCTATGTATTTACAGTGTCCTTACCAAAGAAAGCACTGAGTAATATAGGGCAATGAAATGGACTAAGGGTTAGGGTTAGTGGGTTAAGGTTAGTTCTGGGGTTAGGTTCAGGGTTAGTTCTTTATTATACCTCAATTATTGTAATTAGTATAGGAATGCTGTATGTACATGCTGAACAGGACTGTAAAATGAACATTAGTTAATGCGTTACTTATCACGACAACAAGCAGCGCTTTTTTTATTATAAATTTTGCAGCATTTATGAATCTAGGTTAAATGTTAATTCATAAATATACTATTGTCAATGTGTTTGTCTATTAGCCAATGTTTTTTTTGTACTTGAAAAAAATATTAGTGTGCACTACCCAGGCTGCCCACACGTCCTTAAAAAGTCCGTTTTAACAAATATAAGGCCATAAAAAGTCCTGAATATCATAAACGGTATAAGAAAAGCATCTCAAGAGGTTTCCCTTGTTTTTGCTGTTCCAAAAGTGCCACCCACTGTCAGAGAGTGACTTTGCATTTTGATTCACCCCACAGAAAAATGACCTATATTTTTACACAACATACACACGGTGTATATATTAATATAATAATTTATAACTGGCTGGTTTAAAATGGCTTAAATGCTGAAATGTGAGGTTTATTTATTTTTTGTATTTGTATTTAAACTGTTAAATGACTAAAAACCACAATTTAAAACAGACAATGCCCATATGGTTATAGTCTTGATTGTATTTGTGCAGGTCCTAAGTTGCATTAACTATAACGGTAACATCTAAAACCTTGTTGTAAAATGTTACCTAATAAAAATATATTTTTCAGTTGAAACAGGAGGTACAGCTTGTTCTTTTTTGAGTAACAGTGAATGGGTGGCTATAGGAAGGATCTGTGTATTGTTAGCACGTGTAGGCGGGACGGATGACTCCGTAACATTCTTACAAATAAACTGGATTTATCTGTGTATCAACCCAACTGGTTTATAGTGTCTGCATAACAACTGAGGGGGTTATACGTAATACGATTATGCTAAAATTGTAAATATTTAATTATCCTCAGTCACTAAAAGAGTCTTCAATTAGTGTCTGTTTTGGTAGATATCACCCCTCATTCATGTTTTTAGCACAAATAGTGTGTGGTCACTCGTGTGCTCAGGTTAAAAATATTTATATAATTATTATTTATCCATAATTTATTCATACATGACACAAAAAGTATGAGCAGTAATAATAGTAATTCTTGCCTTACCAAGCACTAAAAATGTTATTGTGTTAAGGTCTAAAACTAAAAGGAGACTTTACACAGCTGAGTTTGGGCTGATCTGTGCATGATCAATTTTATTTAAAGACATAATACCACATAAAAGCCTGACTAATTTATGCCTGCTCTGACCCACTTCAGCCCATATTATCAAAGTACACAGTTATAATTGGTGTGTAAATGCATTTATGCCACCTCTGAGCAGCATTAAGCAGTCTTCGTAAAATGGCTAAATTACATTTCAGATGTGCTTCTATGCCTTTGCAGGGTAAATTTGGCATTAAACTGTTCTGTATTTTTGTGTGTGTGTGTCATTTTCTAGATGTGATAGTGGGCATGGGCTTCTCAAGAGAAAAGATTCAGGAGTCTTTGTCCAAAATGAACTATGACGAGGTCACAGCCATATACTTGCTGCTGGGCAGGAAGACCAACGAGGTGAGCTGTTAATGAAGAGTGGTTACTTAACTGAATTTTTGGTATATAGTACAAATGTGACTTTCTGTTTTTGTGTGTGAAGGAGGTCAGTGACTCCAGCTCCAATAGTAATCTCTCTGTGGCAAAGACCAGGCCCACCAGTGAGATGAACGGCCAATCCCCATCTCACCTGAAGGTCCAGAGAAGTGTTTCCTCCAGTGAATCCAGAAAATCCAGACGCCAAAGTGAACAAGGTGACCTTTATATACTGACAAACATTAAGCCCATTTTAGATCCAAATGGTGCGTATAAGCACAGGCTATCAATTAAATAAAAATTTTGATCTTATCAATGGTCTTCATTGGCATCCCGCAAACAACGTCTACTTTGACCCTCAAACAGTGTAGTTGTAGCTGGAAGAGTTTGGTTCGCGTGGTTCTGTGCTGTGAAAGCAAATCCACATTGAATAAACTTCCAAAGGATAAGGACGCGGGCTTATCCTTACTGTAACATTGTTACTGTTAATATCACTGTGAATCAAATGCTGAGGAAGCTCTTGAGCTCTGATTGGTCAGAGTTCTCGGAAAGGATGGGTTTAGAGAGATAAAATCCTTAATCGAACCATTTTAGATGGTGACGCTCTAATGTATATTATGATAAAATGTACGTGTTTTTTGACCTTGGATGCAATCTTTTTTAGGAGACCTCCAACAAAATAAAACGAGGAACCTTTAAAATGGCATAATAGAGGTGCTTTAATGAATAGGCTTAGGTATTTGCAGAGAAAAGCATGCACATAATTCTCTCTTTCATTTACTGTCTTTCTCCTTCACAGTTAGTGTAGTCGCTAACTCAGCGTTGAGTAACTCCAAGAGGACAGTCCCTGTCACAGCTGACGGGGATGTCAAACAGGAAGGTGGAGTCACAGCACGTAAGGCCCCCACTCACAGCCCCCCCAGCCCACTCCAGGGTAACGCTAACAACCCCAACAAAACAGACATACCTGACCGGAAGAGAGGCAACTCCATCACACCTAATGTAAGTTCACCCTCACTGTTTCTGTCATTATGTATAGTGCAAATAGTGAACTATAGTCAAGAGTTTGGGGTCAGTATGATATTTTTGAACTTTAGTGTACATAAATTTCCCATGATGTACTAGAGCAGTACACCTTTTTTTTTTTTTTTGATGTCACACAGAATAACTCTGGATCGGGAGGCATGTCAAGAAGAAACACATACGTGTGCAGTGAGAGAAACAACACAGACCGCCTTTCTGTCATTCCTAACGGGAAAGAGAACAGGTAAAGCCTGCCCTTCCTATCTGCAGAGTGATGTACCTAATATTTAACACACATTTATGTAATTTGCCGCTTTTATCCACAGGCACTTAAAGCTGCTATAAGCAATTTCTGAGAAAAACTTGAAATTTGAAAAACTTTTCTAATATTAACGCGGGACCTAAAGCTCTTACCTGATCATATCCCTTCTTTTTCCAGTGATATTCCTTTGACTTTTTCTCTTTTGTAATGTCTCTCAGCCATCTCTATTTCTACAGTCTTTCTTCAAATCTCCCTCTTGCTCACTCTCTCTCCACCCCCATCATGAGTGGACACGTCCCCTACTTCTGATTGGCCACAAGTGTGTTGTGCTGCTCGGTTCGATACACACAACAGTGTTTCTCTGAAATCGCTTACTGCAACTTTAAAGTGCATTCGAGTTTATTTTATCATTATGTTGTCCAAACTGCTGATTCAGATTTAGTGAACCAAGCCTGATTTTTGTCTCCTTTTGTAGTGTGTCTTTGTCTCCTGGCTCACGTGACCCTGGTGCCTCCACTCATAGCATCAGCACTGCTGCTACACCCGATAAAACGCGATTTCCACGAGGCTCCGCAAGCCGCAGCACCTTTCACGGGCAACTGAGAGATCGTCGCACGGCCACCTACAACGGCCCACCCGCCTCGCCTACGCAGCCTCGCAGCCGCGGCAACGCCAACAACCTGCTCACCAAGCTGACCTCTAAACTCACACGCAGGTAAACGCACTCATCATTTCTTACAGTGCCATTCAATCAATTTAGGCCTGACTTTTCCTTCCTTTTTCCTGACCTCCCTCTTCTTTTATTCTTTTTTTTTTAAGGGTTCATTAGAAATTGTTTAATTTTGTCCGTCTATGTAATGTCTATCCTTTTTTTTTCATTCTTGTGTTGTAGAAATATGTCATTCAGGTTTTCCAAAAGGTAGGCCATTGAGTTCATGGGGTGTAAATCTGTCTTTAACGTAATGAGAAGAGTCTAGGGGCTGACGCACTAACCCATAGTGATTTGATTGCAGTGATTTGGAGTTTAATGCTCTCTCAGTGGTTGATTACAGCATGCTTTAAAACACTGCCTGCATCATAATGTGGCCGAATCAAATCAATCTAAATCGCTCTTTAACTGATTGCTACTAATCAAAATGTTTGCATGACACAAGCTGATTGTGCAAAACAATGTGTATGACTTTATCTGACATTATAAAAACTGATTCCACAAAGGCTTTGTTACATTCTCAGCTGTACGGTGTGTAGAGAGATCAGATTCAGAAGCTCTGTGTGTTTCCTAGACAAAAAAAGACCAAATGCGGTTTTGGTGGTAGTTATTTTTCTTTTGTAGAACAGGGATTGATTTGCACTAATGTTCAAAAAGTTGGGGTCAGTGAGAATTTTTTTTTAAAAATGTCTTTGTATGGTGTAATGACGCTGAAAATCCAGCTGTGCCACAACAGGAATAAATTACATTTTAAAACAATAAATATTTTCCTGTATTTTTGATCATATAAATACACCTTTGAGCATAAGATACCCAAAAACATAATTTGTACTGACCCCAAACTTTTGAATGGCACTGCAAGTTCTCTTCATTATTCAAAGTGTTTTTGAGTAAAGAGACCTCGGATGGATTCAGTGAATACAGTTAAAAATTATAATGATTGGAACATGATTGAAAATTAAAATTAAGTTATTAAAAATAGATATTATGAATGTATATCTCTCCCGTTAGCAATGAATGGTTTAGACAAAATTGGCTCGCACTGCCATCTGTTGGTAAAAAGTACACATAGACATTGTTTTTGGGGTCTAGGTGTACTTTTTACCACCAGATGGCAGTGTGAGCCAAAAAAAAACCCTTTATGTGAACTCACCAAACACACTCAGACCCCTCTAAAGTAAACAAAACTCAGACCATCTTAAAGGTACACTATGCAACTTTTGACCCTCTAGCGGTTAAACAACAAAACTGCATGCATTTTGCAAAGAATGTTGTACTTTGGCTCTGCGTGACTGCAGATTAATTTTTTTTCTTCTTTTTTTCTCATAACTAAAAAAAGAGGGAGTTTATCCTACTGCTCATAAAACATTCACTACTAGGCTTAAGTGATAGATGGACAGGATCTCAAGCGGACGACGTTACTGTACCCATTAATAGACGGAAATAAATTCTTCTCAATAGATAATGCTTTACAATGGACTCTGTTAGAGAGCTACGTATGGCAATTTATCTGTTTAATTAAATACCTTACTCACCTGTTGAGTAATAAAAACAGCATCTCCGCATTGCTTTTAAAACATTTCAAATCCCTCAGTTCTCGCTACCTCCGAAAAGCCAAGCCAATGTTGATTCTGGTTCTATTACGAGCTGTGTCGTGTTCTCTATTTGCCACCAGACTCCTCTCTTCTAAGTTTTTTTTTAAACGGGTGATTCCCCACAGATTTGAGATTTGAGATTTAGCTGCTCCATGTCGACCTTTCTCGCTCATGGTAACAACTAACCTCTGCCACTCCCACACCATACACACGTCAAAGTAGGTGGAGCAACTTCTCTATTTACGGATATGACGAGACACACACGGGCGAGTGACGTATTTACGCAATTTCCAGAGAAAACAATCTCAACAGGTCTAAAATATAAACACTTATAATAGGCTTATCATAGTAAATAAGACAAAACAAGTTTTGGAAGAAGGATTGATGTTATTGACTTTTATTTTAAGCTAAAAGTTACATAGTGTACCTTTTTAAAATCATGTGAAATGAAAACTCGATGGTTGAAGTGGAAGGCCTTTTGCTGTGGCAAAGTGAAGTCACTACAACAGAGCTGTCGTACTATTAAATGTAATGTTTATATTATATTATGTGGAGCATGAGTCCACTTTTGGTGCCTGGGACAGTGCAAACTGGGTTCACATTTTGGTTGTCTATAAAGGAACCGTACTGATCATTTGGCCTGTGTCCTTGCAGACACAACTGGTAATGTCCATAAGAAGGTTTTCTGGTGTTAGAGGTGTTAGAGGTGTTAGGAGCCAGACCTTAGTGATGAACAGTGACCACACAAGTTGCCTTGGATTTGGATGTATTTTCCCTTTTGTAAGCATTTCAGTGAATTCGTTAATGAAGAGTTCTAAAATCCTATTAATATATTGATTTTCGATTTCTGAAAAGGTACAAGATTGTACTTAGTAATTTTATGAAGCATTGATCTAATACAGTTTGTAAGTCACTTATGCCGAATATAAAATACACTAAATTTGAGGGGTGTAGCAAAATATGTGAATATTTAAGTATTTTGATAGTGTAAGGAGACTCAAATGTGTCACAAATAAGGGATGTTGCTGCTGAGCTAAATTTGTGTTTCTCTGGCAATAGCGATTTGGTTCATCTCTGATTGGTGGATCTCTCCAGATTTATGAGTACGGCTGCTGTTCATTATCAGATACATTAATATATGTATATCAAACGTTTGGGGTCTGTAGGATTTTTTCTGAAGAAGTCTCTTAAGCTCACCAAGTCTACATTTTCTTTGATCAGAATTACAGGTAAAAATGTAATATCGTTATTACAATTTAAAATGACACTTCAATTTGAACATATATTTTAAAATGTAATGTTTTATTGTTGTGATGGCAAAGCTGAATTTTCAGCATCATTACTTCAGTGTCACATGATCCTTCAGAAATCATATTATGTGATTTAGTGCTCAAGAAACATTTCTTCTTATCAGTGTTGAAAGCAGTTCAGTACTGCTTAATATTTTTGTAATATTTTTAAAAACGTATTTTAATATTATATTTGAAAATAATATATTTTGATCAATTTAATGCGTCATTACTAACCCCAAACTTTTGGACTCTAATATATGCACTGGAGGCCTGTGTCCCTGCAAACAGAAGTCTATAAGAGCATATGGTCACGTCCTAAAGCAGGTTCTGGTGGGAGGAGCCTGTTCTGGCTCCTAGAGAGAGGATTGTAAGTAAACTGCACTGTAAGCTGCAGCCGACTCCATGTTGAATGACCTTCAGGAGTCACCTTCAGATGATCAGATTTGTGCCATAGAATATAACTGAACAGATCACACACTTTCTAACAATCTTCTGACTATACAAAATGCTCTTAATGTTGAAACTGTCTCAATCTATCCCTCTCTTCCCTGTGTTTCTTTCTTCCCTCCCTTCCTTCCCTCCCTTTATCTCTTTCTCTGTCTGCCTTCCTCCCCCAGGGTCACTCTTGACCCGAGCAAACGGCAGTCTGCCGTCAAATCAGGGCCGGCTGCCCCCTCTGTGCCCCCCACCCTCACAGTCCCCTCCAACCCTGCGGCAAAGACTCTTAGTAAGTCTGCGCTCCACTCGTTTACATTCTTCCTCTTTCTTTATCATCCCCCTCTCCTCCAGCCTCTACCCTTTTCACCACACCACAGGGTTCCCACAGCATGGAAAACCTGGAAATATCAGGACATTTTAAAATTGGGTTTTCCAGGAGTGGAAATGTGTATGACATTTTTAAAATGGAAACACCACACACACACACGCACACACACACACACACTCACACACACACACATGTTTGTTTTTGTGAAATGTGGGGACATTCCATAGGCATAATGGTTTTTATACCGTACAAACCTCACTTTCTATCCCCCTACACTGCCCCTGCCCCTAAACCTACCCATCACAGGAGACTGCACAGTTTACTTTCTGTGAAAAAAACCTCATCCTGTGTGATTTATAAGCATTTTGAAAAGTGAGGACATGGGGAACGTCCTCATATTTCACCCTCTTTTTGTAATACCTGTGTCATACCCATGTCATTATACACATTTGTGTCCTGATATTTCACAAAAACATGCCCACACACACACACACACACACACACACACACACACACACACACACACACACACACACACACACACAATATATATAACATTTACTAAGAAAAAGTTCACATACATACATTATAATATAATAAAATATATAATATAAAATTCAAATTTTTTTGTTCCCATCTGATAGATAGATAGATAGATAGATAGATAGATAGATAGATAGATAGATAGATAGATAGATAGATAGATAGATAGATAGATAGATAGATAGATAGATAGATAGATAGATAGATAGATAGATAGATAGATAGATAGATAGATAGATAGATAGATAGATAGATAGATAGATAGATAGATAGATTATTGAAGTACATAACCTAGCTTTCATAATTTTTCCCAGCAGTTATGCTTTGCTCAAAAATATTTCACACCATATTGATGTCCACAATATGAACTCATTTGAAACGACTGTTGCCAATATATCAGTCAAACCAATTCACAAATGGGTCTAAATGATTCATAAGCTTCATAAGAATGAATTGAAATGAAATTCATTGGTCTGAAAGAGTGGGAACCCTGTCTCTAAACATGTGGCTCTGTATTGGCTATTTGTTTTATCTGCGTCCACCAGTTTAATTTCTTTCTTTTTGTCGGCTTTTTTGGCTGCTCTTTTCTTCCAGATACAGCAGCTCTGGCTATAGGCAGTTGTAAGATTTCGCAGATGAAGAGTGTCTAGAGTAAGGGCTCGTTTAAATGCACAAACAACAGCTACAACTACACATTGTGTTTAATGGAGAGCGAAAGGCTGTGTGTTTGTGTGTGAGAGAGAAAGCGAACGACTGTTTTGTCTGTCGATTTTAGTGAAACGATGGTGTATCCATAAGGACACTGCGACGCACCCTCTGGCATGCGAAGAGCACAGTATATGTATAGACACGTCCTCTATATCTGTATATGCGTCTGATGTCAGGTCACAGCCAATGTCTCGCATCCAGCGCTCAGAATAGGCTTTTTCCCATCATGCACTCTTTCAGTGAACTTCTAGGTGTATATTGTTCTTTGAAGGAAGCAGCATGGCAGTTCAAATGAGTGCATGGTGAAAAACTACCGTACAGATTGTAAGAGTCCCATATAAGTTGCTTTTGTGTTTGTCTGATCCAGCATACGGTGACACCGAGTCTTTGTGGGAGGTTTACATTTTTTGCTTACCTCTTTTTTTTTTTTTTGCTGTCTCTTTCAGTCTCTCTATCTCTCTCTCTATCTCATTGTGTGTGTAGTGATTTGCTCAAAAGTGACTAAAAATGATTTCCTTTTTCTCTCTATCCATTCCTTTTTGCTGCATTGTGATCTTTAACCTTTCGACAAATTAACAATAAAAGAGTCTCAACCGAGTTTGAGAGAAGCGGGAGATTTGAGGGCTCAAGGTGAGGTGTCGGTGACTTTGAAAACCCTCATTTCCTCTCCTGGCTTATTATTTGAGTGTGCTGTGGATGTATAACTTCTGTCTCCCACTGTATGAGATATCAGAGTGTACATTAGTGTAGTGTGTACAGCACAAGGGCTATTAGTCTGCTTTATTCATGAATGTTTGAGTGATGTTTTTTTTTTGTGAGTGTGTTTTTCCCCTCCATTTACATTAGGGCTGGGAGATATTTAATATTGAATGTTCACAGTATGTTCACATTGATTTAGCTTGGTATATGAAATTAACACTAGCTATGTTTCCATCCACCTATTTTATGTGCATTTTGCATAAAAAAAACTGCTGGATGGAATCGCCAAGATGCGCATAAATTCTAAAAACACATTAAAAATGTATGCACTTGTTTTAGTCGGATACATTTTTTAGCCAATAAGATGCACATAAACAACAATGGAAACACATTTACTCAATAAATTCCTCGATGCGCATCAAAAAAATCATGTGACTTGCGAGATGGGACGGCGTAACTGGAAAAACTCTGAGATGCACATAATTTATTATATATGAAAATTATTATATACAGTGGCTTCTCCTACTTAGTGATATTTAGCGAAAGTTTATCAGGAAGTGACAATTTTGTTCTCTGACTCACTGGATGGTCACGATGCTTTATTCACAAATGTTTTGTGATATTCTAATTTTGTATATACCAAAATTAAATTCACAACTTTGGATGGAAATATAGCTATATAGCTAAGTATCAATGATTTTAATGCACTTTGTTACAACCCTATGGTTATTTGGCCAGATAGTATCATTAGACTGGTTTTGCAGGGCGTAATAATTCCCTAGTTTGCCTAGGTTAAAATTTGGTAATAGCATCTCTGATTAAAGGCACAATATGTAAGATTTTTTGGATTAAAATATCCAAAAACCACTAGAACAATTTTCTATATTTTGTTGACTTGTATACATATTTTGAAATATCAACATGTTGCAAAATACTGACTTGCCCAGCCCTATTTCATGTTTAATAGCATTTAAAAAGGAGCTGCTTCTGTGCATGCCTTAGTCTGCTGTGCATTTGATTGCCATTAATTCCCATGTGTGCTGATAACCCATGCATGTGTCTGCTGCAGTGATTCTTCACTACCACTATGTGTAACCTCAGTATATGAAATATCTGTTCTTCATCTGTTGCCTAAACCTTACCTTTCACTCTTTTTCATTCCTGTTCCGCTCTGTCTCGCAGTCGCCATGTATCTGGGGATCAGCAGAAAGATGAAGGGAAAGATGGAAAAGACGGGAAACCCCGCTCTCTCCGTTTCACCTGGAGTATGAATACCACCAGCACCATGGAGCCAGCCGACATCATAAATGAGATCCGCAAAGTTCTGGACGCCAACAGCTGCAGTTACCAGCAGCGTGAATGCTTTCTGCTTCTCTGTGCCCATGGGGACACCCGTGCCGACAGCCTCGTCCAATGGGAGATGGAGGTTTGCAAACTGCCCCGGCTCTCACTTAATGGTGTCCGTTTTAAGAGGATATCTGGCAACTCCATCGCTTTTAAGAACATTGCTTCCAAAGTTGCAGGCGAACTCAAGCTATGAATATCTTTAATCTTAATACATAGAGGAATTTATGAAATGGTTCAGTTCAATATAGACAAACAAATTAAGCTGTACAATCGTAAAGTAGCAGTTTTTTTTTTTCGTTTTTTTTTTTTTAATAAACCACTTACATGTATTTGAAAAAATGTATATACTGTAACATTGCTTAAAGCAATAATTTCTTTAACATCGGTCACACAATAAACGTATTATCGCGCAAGTTGTTAAATGCTGTAAAAAAGTACAGGTTTGAACCTTTCAGTGTTACGATTGTATGCACCTCTGAGAATGTTCAGCGAGGAACCAACTCATTGCCATCTCCTTCATTTCAGACCGAAGAGTTGAGACTGATATTTCAGGAAATGGACACTAGATGGAGATTTGTGGAGTTTTGTTTTATTTTAGCTTTTTAACGGGCACTATTCTGTGGTGGTTTTAAGTATTGCGTGTTTTGGGCACCTCTTGTGTAAAGGGCGCACCCGAATCTTGACTTGCTTAAGACTTTTTGCAAATTTGCTCCGCACCTGTGTATCGAGGGTGCACGTCTGTGAAAACGGCTGCAGTAAACCTGATTTGAGCTCAGTTTCACTGTTTGAATGTTATTAAGAGCAACATTTAGATGTTTTATAATTTATTTCACGTTATTGCCCACTCAAGTGTATTTTTTGTGTAAATATTGTACTTTATGCGGTAATTACACATTTTCATACTGTTTTGTTGGAGTTCTTTGAAACCAAAAGGGCATCTTGTAATCTTTCACTTATAAGACTCACCACAGATTCCATTAAACTATCTGTAACTCGTCACGGTGTTCATAGCAGAGATCTAATACAGCTACAAAATGATCTCATTATTTGTATTGCCTCTTTTTTTAAAATCTTTTACTCAACTCTTTGTATCATGAGCTGCGGGTCAACAACTTGGAGATCTTTGTACAATCAAAGAAAATTTGGGATCGGTATGATTTTTTTTACAAGTTGTCTTATGTTCACCTAGGCTGCAGTTGATCAAAATTACAGAAAAAAAAAGGTTAAAGCTACACATTTTCCCCCATCTAGCGGTGAAAAGGTGTATGACCATCCAGTGAATATTAGTTTCTGTTCCTCAATTCTGATTTTACTCCTTCGGTGGCTGATTTAGTCCAAGATTAACATGGCTTCCAGTTCGATCAAGTGATGAGGTTACTTTAGAAAACTATTATAATTTGCAGTTATTTGTCAGTTAACATGTAGGTTATGACATCTATGTAAAATGAATAATAATTTCACCTTTTCGTAATTTTTTACCATTTCATTGCTAACATCAGCGGTCAGGTTCCCAGACGAATGCAAGCTAATCTTAGTAAAGTAACTTTTATCAGTGCTATCGTTATTCTGTATATTGTACGACATCACTAGCATAAGGCAAAGTTTACATTGTAGGCTATATCAGTCGCAAGCAATCCCCCTCTTCACATTCGACACAGTGCCATCGAGTGTTAAAACAACGGCATAATATAAACTTACGAGAATACTTTATTACTTGAAAGTAGTAAATATACATTACTGAGCACATATTTTTGAAAGAACTAAGTGTTTTTAGCTAAGAATAAACAAAAAAAAGTTACAGTGTAGCTTTAAGGTTAATTACAACTTAAAATATTATAATAGACACCGGTTCATTTAAAATGTAATTTATTCCTGTGATTGAAGACTGGAGTAATGATGCTGATAAATTCAGCGTTATAGTGTCACATGATCCTTCAAAAATCATTCTAAATGCTGATTAGGAAATATTATGGTAAGACTTTTACAGTAAATGTCAAAATGTATTAACTAACAATGAGCAATACATTTGTTACATTATTAATCTTCGTTCACGTTACTTAATAAAAAGTTGCTAATGCTCTGAACTAACATGAATAAACAAATAAATTAGATTAATGTATTAGTAAATGTTGAGTTTAACATGAACCATGATCAAGACTAAAGCATTTATTAATCTTAAGTCATGTTAACAAAAAGCATTTGTAATTATAGTAATGTTAAAAACTTAGTTACAGGGTTTAGTATTTGAGGATTTATTGACAGAAGTGCACTGAAAATAGTTATGTAATAAATGTTTCCTTAGAACGAGCCATTTCTATCTACATACAGTAGATCCCCGTACAGTGAAAGCGCCATTTTGCAGTCATGTTACAGTAGCCCTAAACAGACAAACTTCTCTATAGAGCGCTAGCTACCCTCTGCAGTCTCATTTGTCATGTGTTGGCCACCGTAGCTTCTCTAGTGCGTCGAAAGGTGAGTGGTATTCAGCTGCAATTCACAACCTCACTCTAGATGCTGCAAAAACATACACAGTGCGACTTTAATGCACTTTTGCTAAAAGTACTTATCCCAAATATTTGAACGATAGCGTGTATGTATACACACACACGTGTGATGTGTATACATTTCTAATCATTAGTTTTCAACCTTTGAATTGGGTAGAAATTTGTGAAGGTCTATGAAACAATTTCTAAAAATCCTTGAATAATTCTTAAATCATGAATAACTAAAACTTAACTGGTAAAAGTTAATGTGGTAACCCTGGGATTGTCAGCAGGATAGAACGGGAAACAAAAACAAAGCAGGTAAACACGTGCCAAATTTTATTTTTTAGATATTCTCATCCATGTTTTGCCCTGTGACATTTGTATGTGTAACAATGACTCAGAGCAGATACAAAGAACCTTTAAATAAAGCATGTCTTCCAAGAACAAGTCAACAAACATTCAATCAGTTAACAAAAGGTGAGGGGAGGTGGAGAGAGAAGAATGTGTGAAGTGAGGTTGAAATGCAGTCTACTTTTGGGCAGGCATGAGGTCGTCAATGGACTGGCCTTTCTCCAGACGTTTCTCCATCTCGATCATCAGTTTGACTCCATCCACCACCATCTGCACCAGCTCCACCTCAGAGAAGCCCAGGCGGTCAGCGTTGGAGATGTCAAAAATACCACCCACTGCTGCAGTGTCCACACCACCTAATGAACGGAGGCATCACGTTCTTATTGACATCAGTTTAAACACTGCATTTCTGTTCACGATACTCAGCAGTAATAGTAATGTGCGGTTACATATTCTCCAGCTGAAATCAGTTCCTACCTGTTCCACGTTTCTGTAGCCGCAGTCTCTTAAGGATCTCTTCAAACTGGCGGTACTTGCTGAGATTAGGTAGTTTGACATGTACTCCTGCACGCAGGCCTGTGCCGAGGTTGGATGGGCAGGTGAGGACGTAGCCAAGGTGCTCATTCCACATGAACGCGTGACCCTTGTTTTTGAACAAATCCTCAATCTGAAAGAACAGCGAGTTAGTGTTTTTTGCAGCTCTGTTCAAGCCAATGAGCATCTAAATTGTCCTGCATCCACCAGAAATAAAATTACATTAAAGTAAAGCACAGAGAAAGACCTTTCAGGATATTTAAAATCTCTAATTAGTCAATTTCAATACAAAATGCTCAATCCAGTTATTTAAACTTTGACAAGAGGGTCTCCACTAAGGTTCTTCTCAAAGCAGTTTCAAAAGAAGGTACTGGCATTAATAAATCATTTGCAATGTAAGAAGCAAAAAATAATTTTTGGATCACTTTTACTCGGGACATGCTAGCTTCATAGGATTCCATTCATTATAAGCGAAGCTAGCGGCGACCCTGCCAAACTAAAACAATGCATGCACTGAGACAAATGCATTTGCCCACATATCTAAATGTAGGAAGTGTTGAACAAGCCATATTTCTAAAAACGGTGGTGGAGTGTTCCTCTAAGAGATTGCAAACTAAAACTTAATCAATTGGCTGTGAGGAAAGTGACATATCTGATGCTATAAAGTCCCTGCATTGTTGCTTATTTATTAGGCCTATATTTATTTTACACAAACTAACTTTAATGCTTTTTGTGAATCAATATAAATTAATAATTTAAAACAGGCCCTAAAAGGTGTACGCCACTTCTGACGCTTACGTTGTGACAAATTAATTTGATGGGAAAATGTGTGCACCTGGACGCAAACTCTGACCCAGGCGTACAATCTCTTTTACTAGAGTGAGGAAAGTAATGAAAGTAAGAACAATTATAAACAGTTTTCATTTTGATTTACACGTTTACATTAAGGTTTCAGTTTCATTAATGGTGATATGCCCTGAAATTACAGTCATTACTCAGAAGTTAAACAATTATATGAATTTAGATTTACATGTGGAATAGAGGATGGATACCCGACCCGAGCCCGATGGGACCCGTCGGTAACCGCCGGGCCGGGTTCGGACAGATATTTAGAAATAATGTTCAGGTTCGGGTCGGGCCGGACTCGGTCACGTCAGTGCAATAAGGGATTGAACATTTGAAAATATTATGTATGTAGCCAATTGTCCTGTTTAACTTGATGCAAAGGTATGTTTTTGTGATTAAAATAAATTAAAAATATTATCCTAACATCCATCTTCCTGTGTGCGGAAATTTGTTTATGTATAGCTGTGACAACGCACATGTGCGTGCATATTGCACATTAGGCTACATGTGACTGGCAGCGTAACTTCAGCGCTGCTGGCAGGACCAGCAGAGGACACCCTTGAAGCCATCCACAGCTGATGCAATCCTTTTTCCTGCATAAAAACCTGGATTAGCCTAAAATTTGATGGATAGATTGTGTAAATATATCCCATGTTGCAGTTTAGTAGCCATACAGTTTGAGGAAAAAAATGGTAAGAGTGATTTTTATTTCAATAAAACGCATTTGTTTTACGTTAATGTTTTGTTATGTTATTTTGGGCCATTTTTGGTAGACCTTTGTTCATTTAATTTCAATTGGCTATTTGACTTGGCCCTGTGTTAACATTGTGTATTCGTTTCCCCGTCTGCGCACTGATGCGCTCATCTGTAATCATTTCAAAATGCCTTCCTGCAGTTGCTTAATAAAAGTGGGCTTTCCACACGAACAAATGTACATGTGTCATTATTATGAGAATAATAGATTCGGGTTCGGGCTCAGACTTAAATATCTTTATGCCTGTCGGGCTCGGGTCGGGTTCGGTTACTACTCTGTCGGACGCAGGCTGGACTCGGACAGAAAAATACGGCCCGATCCGCACTCTAATGTGGAAGTGCTACTTTTGATCACTTTTCTTGTGACACTCTGTTTTAATGACAGCAAGGATTAAAAACAGGCTAATTCCAATAATTCCTCTTTAAACTAAACTGCAGATCTCATGTTATGACAAAATATTTTTAGTGAGAACGATGATCAGTGATGCACACGTCGATATTACAGACACTGCAGGATTCGGTGGTCGAATGGTTTGAATAGGTCCAATGATAATAGCTTACTTTACAACGCGGCTGCACAGAGGGGTTGGTTTCATGTAAAATGCATCTTCCATAAAATCTAGCTTTTGTGCGTACTTACACTTTTAGGACGATATATACAGAATTTTTTATAAATGAGGCCCCTGGCCTTTAATATCCTGTTCAATTTAGACATTTAAGTAGCTTTTATAAATGTGCCTTAGAAAAAGAAAAAAACATTACATACCTTAGTGAGTCCGGTGCAGAAACGGTTGAAGACCTCTTTCATGTTGCCACCTTTCTGCATGGAGATGACACGTAGGTGGTCCTCCTCATTCACCCACACAAGGAATGTCTTGGTATCATTGTGCCTGGAGACGAGGAGAAAAGTCCAGAACAGAAATGCAATGCTTTCTCAGTAAGGACTACTGTAAGAGTATGGTGTCTGATATAAATACAAATGTATATAAATATAAATTAACAAATATAGAAACTGGATACAAAGTATATCTGATCAAAATAAAGCACATTTTTCAAATAACTGAAAAAGTGTATCTGACCCTCATCTAAACTGTAGAACTAGAATAAATTCAAGGACTCAAAAACACTCAATATCGAGCCAGTACTAAAAACCAACCACTTTCTCAGCACATTTGATGCTGCATGGTTTTAGTGTAAGATTGCTAAAAATATGCAGAACAAAATGCTGGTGCTGCCAAGATTTGTAGGATCTGGAACAAACTGACAGGAAGTAGGTTCTTCACAACAAAAGTAGCACAAGCAGTGCATTAAGGACAATCCAGAGCACTGACCAGATGCCCCTGGCGTCGGGCCAATCACGAGCCATCCCTGAGGCCAACAGCAGGGGAGATACAGGCTTGTCGAACAGGAAATGGTCATCAATGAGCTGCTGCTGCTCTGCCTCCGTCATGTTCTTCAGGGCATAGTATTTCCCTTTGAGATCCCCAGATAGGGCACCTAGAGCTACAGCAGACAGATCGACAAATCCTTTTATATGTCAAGGAGTATTTACCTGATGAAACTCATCACCACTAGAGGGAGCCACATGACAAAGTTTCAGTGCTAAAAACTAAGTGCTGCATTCCAATTCACTATGCTATGCCCTAAAAAGTACATACTTTTAAGTGTAGCAGAATATGCAAGTTTTGGGACATGCTACCACATTATAACTGCATCTTATTTGGACCGTGTTGTCAGATTTACGTGCATGCTGTCACAGTAAACGTGCCTGTCAATCTTCTCATACACACACACTCTACATTTCAATTCATTTGATTTATGCTACTCAGTTCTTCCTACCAGATTGGAGAGAATAGCAGCATCATGTTGGTCTGCCACTCATGGGTCTTTCATGCAAAACACTCATGTTTTTGGATAATGATGCAAATGGCCACATGTATCTTTAGAAATGTTCAGCCTGTGTTTTACATAAGGTTAGATAATTATTAAAAGCACGCAAACCCCTTTATATAAACCCACATGCTCACACATTCACCATGTTTTTTAGTTTAAAACTTGTGTATGTAGCAGTGATATAGTATCAGTGAGATTATTATAGTGTTTATTCATATTTTTAATTAGTTTTCGGTTTTAAATTTTTATTTCAACATTTTAGTAATTTTGTTGTGTCATAGTCACTTGGGTTAATGTTTTTATTTTATGGTTTTAGTTAACTATAATATCCCTGTGTGTGGTTGAACCAACTCCTTCTCCAAAGCGCAATGGGTTTTGGACAATAATAGCCGTTAAAATGTGCATGGACTATGAATTTCAACTGCAAATAGTAGACCATCCAAGTACCTTTGGGATACCAATGTTAACATACTACGGTTTGGGAGTAAGACTGTAAAAACGCTTAAAAAAAAAAAGAAAAAAAGGCGACTCTGAGAAAAGGAAGTTAACATCTAAATTCGCTCTTATGCATTTAGCATCCCCATCAGAGACAACGCCACTTTTAACCACCCAAATTAAGAGTTAATCACATAAGGGTTGTTTTTATTCGCATTTCATTCCCCTCACCTCTGCTCATTTTGAAATGCACTAAAATCTTTATTGGTTAATGTGAAGTATTTTACATGTTTGGTTTTGATTAGAAATGTCTCAGTGCGACTGGTACAAAGGTCTCATTCTCACAGAAGTAATGCAAAAGGTAACAAAGGTTAAGAATTTAGAGATATTTTTTGCTAATTGGGATTGGAGGGTCTTCAGAAAATTGGTCTTTACCTCCTGTCGTCAATACAGGTCTATAGGACTTGATTAATGCGAATTCCCAATGTGAACTCATGTTTACATTTTAAAGAGTTTTGTATCTTGGTCTGGTATTTAAGGAAATGTTTCAGAAGGGTCAGGGCGCGAACCTTTACACCGGTTAGCTCATAACGCTGGGTGTCTTCTAGACACTCGGTTTTATGTAATTTTCAGAAGTCAGGAATCAGTCTTTTACTCTTTACTTCAGAGCATTTGATGTTATGTATGGATTATCTAATAATAAATTGTTACACTGATTTATTCTTACTTACTCTGATATTATTGACTAACTCTAGTAGATTATGACTGGCTATAATTTCAACAAAGGGTTAAACAGAATAATCAAATGTGTAGTTAGACTATTGTACAAATGACCAAATAACCAATTGGCATTCTAACCTAAATTGGAGGTATGATAAAATGGAGTCAGATAAAGACAAATTGGAATTAAATCACTTTGCCCCGCTGAAAAGACAGAACGAGCAAGAAACCGTCACCTACCAATCATAAGCAGTCATTAGGATGCTTGCGCGTGCCTTAGTGACACACAAATTAGAATTTCAAATACCATTTTAGGGTGAATAGCATGCGAATTGGGATGCAGTTTTAAAGAAACTGATGTGGCGATGCAGTGATTTACCTTCCACAGAGAGCTTCTCAACGGCTCTTCTCTCTCCACGACTGCAGTGGGGCGGCAGACAGAATCCGCGGATGCTCCTGCCGGTTCTGACGCGAGAGCTCAGCACATAATTGGAGTCCAGGTCATCGCCACCCTGCAGGAGCAAAAGTTTTAGTCTTTTGAATAAGCAATATTACCGTATCGGTGAAGAAGTACAACAACAAAACTCATCAGAAGGTTGTATTTAATTTTAAAAAAAATAATTCTATCAGTGGTTTTGTCTGTACAATGGAAGTCAGTGGGGCCTAATGTTGTTTTGGACAAAAACGTTCTTTAAACCATTTTTTTGAGTGCGTATTTGGAGGGTGAGTAAATAATTTTAGGGTGATTTTTCCCTTCATCTTCATACCTTGAGGTTACTGGGGTTGAGGTCGGTCTTGTGTTTATCTGTAGGCTTGTATCCTCCATGTCGGTCCTGAATGACAGGGTCCAGCAGCTCCTTGAACACCTCATAGGTCTCCTCATCCCCAGCCACACAACCCACAGTCATAATGAAGGGGTGGCCTGAGATGGGGAAACAGGTCAATGTACACAAATTAGGAGCCATGCACCTCAGTGGCCAGCGCTTCTATCTAAAACAAAAATCCATGCTTAACATCAAGTGCTTTCTCTTAGGACTATCTAAACCCTGACCCTGACCCCTTACAGACTGTGCATATTCTTTTACCAGGATTATCTACGCCAGTCTGAATGACGTTATCTATGGTGACGCCATTGGGTGTGCAGCGCTGACGGAGGCGTTTGTACATGTCCAGAGTGAGGACTTTGGCCATATGGTTGCAGTGCTCTGTGAGGTCTGGATACTCTTCCTCGGCTGGCAGTAGCTTGATGGTCAGCCTGGCTAGCTTAGCATTGCTAAATAAATACAACAACACATGGGGTGTAAAAATACTACTCTGCTGCCGAAGGATGAAGTCACCTGTTGTGTTCTGAATAGGTTAGCATTATTCAGATCACCATTTGCTCAGTGTTCATGACCTGTTTCAGGCCAACTGTATTGTATTAGCCATGCCATTGCATTTTGCAAAGGCATGTTGGTCTTATCTATACAGGAAATATTTTTATTTAATGCCCTCTGCACTAAAACATGAGTCAGCAAGGTCAACATGCAATGATAAGCACACTTCTTTTCTTTCTGATTGTTGTGTCAATGCTCGCAATACACCTATAAGTTCTAAAACGTAAAAGCACACAAGAGGTGGTCTTTGGAGGACTTTGAGTTGCTTCAGGTTTTTACCTGGGTTATCTATCCCGGTCTGGATAACATCATCCAGCGTAAACCCGCTCGGTGTCTGTTTGGTGCGCAACTTCTCATACAGCGCCGGAGTGAGGACCTTAGCCATATGGTTGTTGTGCTTGCTGAGATCGGGGTATTCCTGCTCACAGGAGTTCTTCAACTTCAACTGGTTGTGACTGTTCCCGAAAGGCATGGCTGCTGTTCTCTGAGCGCGGTGGGAATGGGATGGAAAATAACTGTGGTTATACTGAATGTGAAATAAAGCCAAGAGGTTCAACACTAGCTTCCATCCAGACATTTGAATAAATCTGGAGGAAAAAATGTGGCTTTTCATGGAGAAATATCAACATACAGTTTAAGTATTGATGCAAGATGGAAACCGTTCTAGAGACTACCTACTTTTATGCATGTGATTAATGTTACGTTTAAGTAAAAAAAAAATAATAATAATAATAATAAAGTCAACTGATGAATATGGCCAATGTGTGCTATGACTCCCTCCACATAAAAATACTCATGTTGAGTAAGGAACCCTTTTCTACAGAGATGTTGGCGTAAAATAATTAATTTGTACAAATATTTACAAAACATACTGTACAAATTTGTAACAATTTCAAAATACTGTAAAATGTTGCACTACCATGCCGCAATGTCTCAAATGAATCTATAGCGTGACGAATGACTCTTGAAGGGTGAACCGATTCTTTTTAGTGAATCAAACACACAATAGAACGCGAACAATTAAGTACGATACCCGAATGAATAACTCATTTGAGCCGATTCTTTACAGTGAATCAAAGACGAAACAGTCGGGGCGGTTACAGAAATTTGTAATATCTGACTAGACTTATGTTGACATAACGTTTATTAAAAAGTCTATGTACCTATAAAACGATCATTGATACAGTTGTATAAAATGAATTTCTGATTTTTCAAAAAAATAAAATAATATTATTAAAAAAAGGATGATTCAGGTCTTCCTAGTCATCGTTGTGTTGTAACGTTACACTGAAATGCGCGGAAGTACGATTGATGTCTTAAAACTGGGCGTCCACTGGACGACACCTCAATGGAAGAGAAAGTTTGAGCTGTCATTGACCACGAGCTGAATATGGGACGCTTTCTTTCACAAGAAGCCTAGAAATGTTCAGAAAAAGCATGACAGAAGACCTCCACGATGCACTAAAAAGCAAATCTTACTGATCAAAAGGACCTTTTAAAGCGAAACGTTACCGTTAGTTACCTTTTCCAAATACAATTTAAATTGCTTTCTTGCGTAAGCTCTTACTTTAACAAGAGAGATGAAAACTTCTTAATGAAGCCTTACCTTGGGTTGGGGGGTGCTAGAGCTAGAGGAAGACTGAGCGGAGACAAAGATCCCTATTTTTACGGTTGGCGTATGAACTCTGCGTGGCGACTGTCTGTTCTGCAGCGCAAGATAGTGATGGAGCGATTGTTTTATAGTACAGGAAAGCCGCTCCCATTGGCTGCTATTTGCAGTCCATTCATCCCATTGGAAGATGTTGAAATTGGAATAGTTTGGCTGCTCTCAGAACAAATATGTAACAAGATGTGCAAAAATGTATGTTTAATTTGATTAGGTTATATCCTAGTAAGGGGATTCCAAGGATCTGGAAAGGGTTTGACTTTGCATAGTTAAACCATGGGTTAAATATGTAAAAAACAAAAACTCAAAATCATGACTGATATTGGGATTGGGAATGTCAATTAATATGATTCCTTTAAAAAAGAACAGAAAACATCATCATATATAATGTAGAGCAGTACAGAGCCTGGACCATTTTAAAGCCGAACTGAAGACTTTTCTGTTCAGAAAGGCTTTTATGTGTTGATTGTTTTTATTATTCTATATTTTTATTTTCTATTGTTATTTTTCCCCTGTAGCACTTTGAGATTCTTCAGAATGGAAAATACTTTATAAATAAAATCTATTAGTATTATTATTATTATTATTATGTGTGCAAATCTTATGCATTTGGGTGGATGACACTCGACGTTGCTTTGTTTTTGTTTAAATTTGACTTTAATAATATGAATAATAATGCTAAATAATATACAGTATAATCTGACTGCAAGGGATAGTAATTTCTTTCCAAAGCCTGTATGAATTTGTTGAACACAAAATAAGAGATGTTGAAGAACCAAACAGTTTCTGGTCCCGGCTGACATCCATAGTATTTTAAGTTATATGGAAATCAATGGGGACCAGCACCTGTTTGCACTAAGTTACACATATTCTTCCAAATATCTTCCTTTGTGTTCAACAAAATAAATTTAATGCAGGTTTAGAACAGCTAGAGACACAATTTTCATTTTAGAGTAACTTAAACTATCCCTTTACCAGGAGTGCATTTCTGCTGTGATGGAAAACGTCAGCCTTTTGATTATGGTTGCGGGGCTAGGAAACACCGTCCTGGTGAATCTAAACCACCACGCAAATATCTCATTTGTTTTTCTTGACGTTTGCAACATATTCTGTTCCTTTAAAATACTCTTACATCATTTTCATGAGACTGGTTGTGTCGTGAGAAGTTGACGTTTTGCGACAAGTTGTAGATTTGTATACGGCGAGCAGCGCGTTCACCTGCATTTGAGTCCATCCATATGAGGTAAAGAGCCGCTCTGCAGACCGCGTCCGGATGTAACGTTAACTTACATGCGGTTTATCAAGCAAACTAGCCGCACACACGTGCTGCACTTTCTCCATACTCTATCCCCGTTATAGACTAACAGAAACGGTGAGTTTTTGAGCCTATCGTTATGTTAAACATATCTTTATGTCGAACGATGTACGTTCGTTCAGACATATCACACGTTTCCTTTCCAGCACCTCATGTAACGTTAACATACTGTTTACGCTTTGAAACACTTCAGTTTGCTCTAGATGTAATGAATGCTCTTGTTAAAAAGTGTTATTTCATATTCAGTGTAACTTAGCCCTCATGTAAGCACGAACTTTTCTAAATCCCGTTGGAAGAAATTTCTCTAAATAATCGATAGTAACGTTAGACTAGAAACCGTGTCATCCTTTGCTCTCACAGAATCGAAGTCGCTGATTAGCTTTCTCTTGTTCGTCTCGTCATTAAGGGCAATGATGACCTTGCTGAATCTGATACATAAAATAATAAAAATGTTCACAGATATCAGTAACCTAAGTGCGTTATTAACAGATTAACTTACATATTGCCCATTTTTTTGCTGTTCTGTCTCAGGACTTCGGTTTCACACAGAAGGTGCTGGTAATGTTCAGTTTGACAGACAGGTTGGTACTAACGGTCACTCTAACGGTTTAGATATATTTAAATAAAAATAACGTTACGCACTGACTGGATTTTGTGTAATTGACGTATGTATTTTATTTCAAATAAAATGTACAGTACCGGTCAAAAGTTTGGAAACTTTGCTTTTTTTTAATGTTTTTGAAAGAAGTCTGTAATGCTCATCAAGCCTGCATTTATTTGATCAAAAACATAGAAAAGAAGTGTAGTATTAATAAATATTATTACAATTTAAAATAATGCTTTTCTATTTTAATATACTTTAAAATACAATTTATTCCTGTGACACAAAGCTAAATTTTCAGCATCAATACTCCAGTCTTCAGTGTCACATTATCCTTCAGAAATCGATTATTTATGATAATCGTTTATCAATGTCAGTTATAAAAAAAAATTCTGTGATACTTTTTTCAGGATTCTTTGATGAATAAAAAGTAACAAAAAAAAACTAAACAGTTTTTATTTAAAATTGATATCTTTTGTGACAATATTATACACTACAGTTCAAAAGTTTGGGGACTTTTAATTTTTTTTAAAGAAAGTAATACTTATATTTTTATGTTAAATTGATTTAAAAAAGTGATAGTAAAGATTTTTGTTTACAAATAATTATATTTTGAATAAATACTGTTATTTTTAACTTTTTTTTTTTTCATCAATGAATCACAGGTTCCAAAAAAATATTAAGCAGCATAACTGTTTCCAACATTAATAATAATAATCAAATCATCATATTAGGTGATTTCTGAAGGATCATTTGACAATACAGACTTCTCTTTGTATTTTTGATCAAATAAATGCAGGCTTGATGAGCATAAGACAATTGAAATAGTATTATGTGTATGTGTGGACTGTATGTGTACTGTACTGAATGGGTACTGTATGTTTATGTATCTTAATATATTGAATAAAATATTAAACTCATTCTGTAAACCTTTTTTTTTATTTCATTTTATTTTTAACTTAAAAGGCAAATATCCCACGTACATCTTTATTTTTGCGTTTCTCTAATTGAAGTATTTAAAAACCTATTTTCTTGACAATATTGCTTTGATTAATTTTTGTCTTCATAACCAACAAAAGCCATAGTAGACATAATACTCAAAGAAGAGTCAGCACAGTGGATTTATTTATTTATTTGTTGGTTAGTCTCTAAAAGTACAGAAATGTGTATGGCATTATAGGATTTCAAAAGGATCACAGCCTTATTCTTTATTGCCATGCTGTTAGACACAATTATGTTTATAATAATAATAATAAAGTTATTATTAATAAAATCTGTTTATCCTTTTTTTTAATACACGCAAGTATTATTTTTTATTCTATTTAAAGAGATTGGTATATCTTAAATCTTCAGTTTAGTCTGTGAAGTAATATGAGGGAATGTAAATATGAATGTAAATGTTTTGCCCAGTAACTAATGAGAATGTGTTCATGTGTTTTCATTTATGGCAGGCCAGTATCATTTAATCATCCAAGGCTGCACTTTTCATTGAAGCTGAAACCCAGCTGTACCTCATGAGTTTTGTGGAATACTCCGAGTTCATCCAAGAAGGGGATGTTGTCATTATCTTCCTGGGTCATGATTCCATGATGCCTATCAAAGTTCAGTCAGGAGCTCAGACGCAGACTCGCTATGGGGTTATCCGCCACTCCAGCGACCTGATTGGACAGTGCTTTGGTACCAAAGTGACTTGCAGTAAGGGTGGTTGGGTTTATGTGCTGCACCCCACACCCGAGCTGTGGACTGTCAACCTTCCCCACCGAACACAGATCCTCTACACGACAGACATCGCCAACATCACCCTGATGCTGGACCTCAAACCCGGCTCTGTCGTCTGTGAGTCAGGTAAGATTGAGTATTTGAACCATCAAAGGGTTTTGGTGGTCTAAAGAGATCTTCTGTACAGTCTGAGCTTTTCTGTAGCAAGGAGATGTTTGATTTACAGTGCCCTTTAAGTGTCAAGCAGGTGAACTCAAGTCATAAACCCAGAGCACTATTCTCCAGTGTACTGATATCTACCCTACTGCAAAGATTATTCTAAAGATATGAGTAAAGCAAGTCTGAGTGGAGACTGTTCAGACGCTTTATTTAAAATACTGAAAGATTTTTGTGTTCAACACAATAACAATAATAGTAGTTTTCAATTAGCTTAAATCTTTTATCAAATTCATGGGCATAAATTATCTTAAATATCTTACATGGTATAAAAGTTTTAAAGTGCCTCTATTGGGTTTCTTATTTAGTTTTGGAGGTCTACAACATGTTTACATGCATCAAAGGCCAAAACATGTTCTTCTCATAATATACATTGTACATTGCCACATTTTTTTCAGTGATTCTCAAATGATTCAGTCTCTCTAAATCCAAACTTTCCACAAGCTACTCTGCTCTGATTGGCCAGATGGCCCAGTCTGTGATTGGTCTACCCCGTACAGCGCGTGTCAGAAGCTAACGGCCATTACCAGAACTCAGAGCCATTGGAAAAACGTATAAGGCTCTGCCATAACTGCACAGGCCTCAGCGCTTGTACACACTGTAAAGACAGTAACGATGGCGTCGATATTTATTTGAAACTATTTATTTAACCCAAACCTCCATCGCAAGGACGACTTAAAGAGATAGTTCATCCAAAACTTATCCCATAATTTACTCACCCTCAAGCCATCCTAGGTGTATATGACATTCTTCTTTCAGACGGATAAAATCGGAGTTATATTAAAAAAATGTCCTGGCTAATCCACGACAGCCCAAAAAAGTACATCCATCCATTATAGAAGTAATCCAAATGGCTCCACTGGGTTAATAAAGGCCTTCTGAAGCGAATCGATGGGTTTGTGTAAGAAAAATACCCATATTTAAAACATTTTTAATGTAAAATATCTAGCCTCTGGTGGACCGCCTTCTTTATTCAACTTACAAAGAAAGTGTAACGCATCTCGCAGTTCAAAATGCTTATGCTACGTCTGACGCCATCATCGTGCCAGTTACGCTTACGTAAGCTGAATACGGAAGGCGGTCCGCCGAGAAACTTCAAAAGACTACAATTGAATGTATTAGAGATGTGCACAACGACTAAATGGAAATTTTGCAGTCAACGAGGCTACAGAGACAATCTGTACATTCGATCCATTTGAAATAGACTATTTAATCAATGAACAGTGAGATCCTAAAAATAGATCAGATACATGCAATGTGCTTGTCTTGCATTTTCATCATTGTATATTACACTTAAGCTTTCACTTAAGCAACGTTAGCCATTATATTATAGACATATTCAAGTCTACTGAATCCATAACCAATAAGCATGACCAATAAGTTCAAACCTAATGGCCTATTATAAACCGATTTCCTCAAATAAAAGTAAGTCCACATAAGTCAGCATGTGGAGGTATTGTTCGTTGTCACGACAACCACTTGCGTGTCCTGGTTTGAACGCGCTTCTTTTGTATACGAAGGTATCTATACACATGACAGGCAGCAAACATTGCCAACATGACAACTATAAATAATTTAAACGTATTATCTATGTTAGGATGTTGATATAGCAACTGTTCAAGTGTCATGTTTCATCCTTTAATCTGATATAAAATGTCGTACTGTATTGTCCTTCATAACTGGTAGTTTAACAAGCCTATAAACAAGCTTAATTACATGCTAGTTTGACATGACATAGAAAAGTTTTGTGTATGCTTTCAAAATACTCCCTCAACTTGCTTATATGATTTTGTTCTCCGCTGCAGATATACACTTTTCACAATTATATATTAATTTTAAAATGTAACATTTAAAGGGTTAGTTCACCCAAAAATTAAAATTCTGTCATTAGTACTGACCCATATGTTGTTCCAAACCCGTAAGACCTTTGTTCTTCTTCTGAACACAAATTAAGATTTTTAATGAAATCAGAGAGTTCTCTGACCCCTCCATAGGCAGCAATGGCATGAGGGTTTGAAATGACATGAGGGTGAGTAATTAATGACAGAAGTTTCCTTTTTAGGGAACTAACACTTTAATATGACAGTAATTTAAACATGTTAATCTTGAGTACCTATAGAGTAGTAGTGCATCCTTCACATCTCCTAAGAGTCTTTAGTTTTATCAGATTTATAAAAGACAGATATGCTATACTGATTCTTTCCGAGAACAGCGAAATTCGTGGAGTGCAGTGGGACGAGGCTGACTCCAGCTCCTTATTCGCCGAGCAATCCGTTCCACCTTAAAATGTTGAATGGTTGTTAACCCCTCCCCCTCAGTGCTTTTGGCCATTTTTTTTATTTTTATTTTTTTAAAGGAAAAGTTGTACAAGAAAATGATGAAAAGGTGAATCGGGCAGCAGTTTACATTAAACTAGTTAAATACAAATATATATACAATAACAATTGCAGAAAAAATAACATTACAATGTCCAGAAATCAATTTCAATAGTACACAAGTTTAATTTATCAACACAGACGTCATGTTTAACGTGATAGTTTCACCCTTACATCTACTATATCCTTATATAAGTGATCTGATAAATGCCTAGATTGGCATGGAATGCTGGTGGTCTAGTGGTAGAGTTTTTGTTAACCGCGTCAGAGGTTGCAACTGTATGTGCCGACAAAGCATATACAGTAGTGGGATAGAGAAAATAATTCTCAAACTAAATTGTGGAAAATTAAGCTATATATCATATGCTGAAGTAAATTTCTGGAGTGTTAACGATTAAAAAAAGAAAAAAACAACAAGAACCGTAGAGAACCGAAAACCGTGACCCTAAAACTGTGATATGAACCGAACCGTGATATGAACCGAACCGTGGGTTTTGTGATCCGTGCCACCCCTACCTCATACAGGGCCATACTCTGAAAAAACTTTACGAAACTTGATCGAATCCGGATGGAGTGTATTTGGCACAGAAATACTGTCATACGTCCAACTCCTTTTTTGAAATGTTGGCCATGTTTAGCATGAGTCAGAATGCATGAAATAGCATTAGACCCCTCTTAAATCAAGAAAAAGGTACTTGAGATGCCAATGTTAAAGGGATTAGTCCACCCAAAAATGAAAATTATCCCATAATTTACTCACCCTCAAGCCATCCTAGGTGTATATGACTTTAACAAATTGCAACTGCTTTTTTGTTTATTATATCATCGCAAAAATGTGGACTCTTATCAGCCAGCTCTAATTTGATAAATGCAAATATAAGGCATGTAGATATTAAAATATAAACTTTAACATCACAATTTCTGTAAACCTGCTTTGGTTTGAAACCAGGTGTATTGTGAAGAGTGTAATACAAATAAAATTGACTTGACTAGTTGGAGTCGGTAGAGATAAGATGGAGAAGAGACTCTTTTCAATTTGGCTCATTCAACGTGTTGGTCCTCTTGTATTCTGAATGAATCTATTAAACGACACACAAACACAAAACACGCTCTGCTCTGTCCTCAGTGCCCTCCAAACTCATCGAGCTGGACAAGCATTTAACACTTAGATGTCAGTGCAGTGTTCAGGTGAGTGTGACTATGCCACAAAATTGGCACATGTGCAAGCTAAAGTTTGTTTGTCATCATTTAAGGATGCAATCAGATATTTCTTTTGGAATAATTCAGTGTTCTTTCCCCCCTACTGAGCCTCTCGTTCTTACGTCAGTCACTTCTATCTGAATGCAACGCTGTAGACCAAACATTGACCCTATTGTTGCCAAGAGAACAAAAGGCATGCTAATGGGTTCTTGAAGAGGAAGATGGGCCATTAACACCAGAATGTGTTCTCATGCACGTGTATCACATGTCCATGCGCACTTCGTTATTGCTGCACTTTTCTGATTAAGGTCAATATTCTGCTAATAAGATGCTTTTTGTTTTTTGAATATTCCACATTTTAGTGGTCTGAATACTAAATTAAAACATGCTTGTACATGTACTCCTGCTATTCTCGTGTGAAAACTGGAGTTGCCATTTTATTGCGGTGTGTGATTTTCTGCACAGCACCTTAATCAACTCATTAATTCTCACTCATGTCATAGATAAAAGCACACTACAGTGTTGTAAATTGTAATATGCAGATCATGAGACTGTGCAAGACACAATGACCTTGTCAGTCCCTCTGTGAATTAATTACTTTTTATCCCTAGTATTGCCTTAATTACATTGGGCAGATTATCCTATTAATCTGAATCCATGTGCATGTAAAGGTAGTCTAAGTCTAAAAGTAGGTATGAACTGCGGAGGGTCTTGACTACATTTACAGTGGGGCAAAAAAGTATTTAGTAAGACACCAATTGTGTAAGTTTTCCCACTTAAAAAGATGAGAGAGGCCTCTAATTTTCATCATATGTACACTTCAACTATGACAGACAGAATGAGAAAAAAAATCCAGAAAATCACGTTGTCTGATTTTTAAAGAATTTATTTGCAAATTATTTAGAAAAATAAGTATTTGGTCACCTACAAAAAAGCAAGATTTCTGTCTCACAGACCTGTAACTTCTTTAAGAGGCTCCTCTGTCCTGCACTCGTTACCTGTATTAATGGCACCTGTTTGAACTTGTTATCAGTATAAAATACACCTGTCCACAACCTCAAACAGTCAGACTCCAAACTCCACTATGGCCAAGACTAAAGAGCTGTCAAAGGACACCAGAAACAAAATTGAAGACCTGCACCAGGCTGGGAAGACTGAATCTGCAATAGGTAAGCAGCTTGGTGTGAAGAAATCAACTGTGGGAGCAATTATTTGAAAATGGAAGACATAGAAGACCACTGGTAATCTCCCTCGATCTGGGGCTCCACCCAAGATCTTACCCTGTGGGGTCAAAATGATCACAAGAACGGTGAGCAAAAATCCCAGAACCACACGGGGGACCTAGTGAATGACCTGCAGAGAGCTGGGACCAAAGTAACAAAGGCTACCATCAGTAACACACTACGCTGCCAGGGACTCAAATCCTGCAGTGCCAAACGTGTCCCCCTGCTTAAGCCAGTACATGTCAGGGCCCGTCTGAAGTTTGCTAGAGAGCATCTGGATGATCCAGAAGAGAATTGGGAGAATGTCATATGGTCAGATGAAACCAAAAGGTTTTTGGTAAAAACTCAACTAGTGGTGTTTGGAGGAGAAAGAATGCTGAGTTGCATCCAAAGAACACCATACCTAATGTGAAGCATGGGGGTGGTAACATCATGCTTTGGGGCTATTTTTCTGCAACGGGACCAGGACGACTGATCCGCGTAAAGGAAAGAATGAATGGGGCCATGTATCAGGAGTTTTTGAGTAAAAACCTCCTTCCATCAGCAAGGGCATTGAAGATGAAACGTGGCTGGGTCTTTCAGCATGACAATCCCAAACACCCCGCCCAGGCAATAAAGGAGTGGCTTCGTAAGAAGCCTTTCAAGGTCCTGGAGTGGCCTAGCCAGTCTCCAGATCTCAACCCTATAGAAAATCTTTGGAGGGAGTTGAAAATCTGTGTTGCCCAGCGACAGCCTCAAAACATCACTGCTCTAGAGGAATGGGCCAAACTACAAACAACAGTGTGTAAAAACCTTGTGGAGACTCACAGAAAATGTTTGACCTCTGTAATTGCCAACAAAGGGTATATTACAAAATTATTGAGATGAACTTTTGTTATTGACCAAATACTTATTTTATACTTACACCATAATTTGCAAATAAATTCTTTAAAAATGGGATTTTCTGGACTTTTTTTTTCTCATTATGTCTGTCATAGTTGAAGTGTACCTATGATGAAAATTACAGGCCTCACTCGTCTTTTTAAGTGGGAGAACTTGCACAATTGGTGGCTGACAAATACTTTTTGCCCCCACTGTACCTGTTCATCCTATAAAGCCATTGTGTCTCTTAAGAAAAATTAGATTTTGATTAGGCGCTAGTTATTTTTACAATGCCTTTATTACATTTTTTGGATCTTAAGTTTGAGATGAATGGACTTTAATGGAGGTACAGAAATATCTCTGGTTTCATAAAGAATATCTTAATTTGTGTTTAGAAGTTAAACAAAACGACATTAGGGTGAGTGAATGATGACGGAATTTACATTTTTGGGTGTATTCTATCTTTTATAAATACAGCAAATTGAGCCTTGGATAAAACAAACCCAAAGAAACATTTCTAATAATAATCTAATAAAATAATAATCACACAATTGCAATAGTATATGGTTTGTGTGTGATTTATGTGATTTGGTGTATTTTGATATCAATAATGGATGTTTACATTTATAAATACTAACTTGACGATGAATAAAAGTCTTAAGACTTTGGAACAACAGTAAATCATGACAGAATTTTCATTTTGGGGTAAATTATCCCTAAAATGAAAATCAAGTAATTTACTCAACCTGGTGTTATTCTAATGCATTATGACATTCCTTCTTCTTTTTTTATATAACTCAAAAGGGAGAATTTCTTAAAAATGTCCCGCTCACACTCGTCCATATAATGGCAGTAAATAGCGACCAGCATCTAGCTTCGCCCTGAAAAGAAAGTAGTTAGAAATCAAGATTAACAAAAATACAACATGAAATACAATCCATGTTCTTTCTTCTCTGAAGTGAATATATGTGTTGCAACATAAAGTTATCATGTTCACAACTGCCAGCTATCAACCTGTCATCAGACAAACTGAGTTCTGGTCCAGATATATTCAACTCAGTGAAGAAAGTACAAGTATACTTCAAGGCTGATCTCATGACGCATATCTAGGTGTATTTCATGACACATTTATTAATCTTGATTTCTTACAACTTGAGTGCCTAGTCGGAGTGAACTACAGTGCTAATAGAGTCTCACTAACACACACGTTGAGAAGAGGTCATGTCGAGGTCATGACTTGTTAAATAACACATTACATTTTTTTTTTTTTAGGACGCAGGCGTAGTGTAAGTTCCGGTGAAGAACGCGGAAGTGCAGAGGATAAAGCTAAACAAAACCTGGGTCTCGTGAGAATGAGCATATTCTCACTGGTGAACGTGTGTACGACAGTTAGCGGAAGTTAGAGATTACTGTTTGTAAAGTTTTAAATATGAATATGTTACTTAAACAAACACATCACTTCACTTCAGAAGTCCTTTATTACCCCATCCAGCCGTATGGAGCACTTTTATGATGGATAGATGCACTGTTATCAAATTTAAAACAGAAACAGCCATTCACTGCCATTTTAAAGCTTGGAAGAGCCAGGACTCTGATTGTATCCGTTTGAAAGAAGAATATAATTTACACCTAGGATGACTTGAGGGTGAGTAAATCATGGGCCAATTTTCATTTTTGGGTGAACTGTCCCTTTAATTTGGTTATAGGAATGAGGAAAATGTGTTTACATTTATACTTGCATAATGAGAATACAACCAAATTTTGATTCATATTTAGAGTGTCTGAAACTATTGTATTCCGAAAAACAGTGTAATTAGATAATATTAATTTATAATCTCAAACTCAGACCACGTATTCCCAGTGGTGGGCTTGTTATAACAGCAGATTTTGTGTCTGTTTTCCAGGTACAGGCAGCGGCTCTCTATCTCACTCTATTTTGCGGACCATTGCTCCCACCGGTCACCTGCACACAGTGGAGTTCCACGCTCAGCGAGCCGAGAAGGCCATCCAGGAGTTCAAGGAGCACAAGGTGTCTCACCTGGTTACTGTTAGAAACCAGGATGTGTGCGCAGAGGGCTTTGGCATTACAGGTGTAGCTGATGCTGTCTTTTTAGACATCCCTTCTCCGTGGGAGGCAGTCATACATGCCAAGAGGGCCTTGAAACGCAAGGGTGAGAGTACATAATTGAAATAACTCAAAGGAGACATTACCATATTAATGAATGGCATGTGGTTCTCCATCGCCATGACTTATTCTTAATGCGTGAAGACACTAAAATGAGTGTTCAAACCTCACAAGATATAAATGCTGCTGAATACTACAATGACCTTTATGAACACAACTTTACAGGAACATAAATGGTGCTGTTTTAAAATGATCAATATGCACACGCTTACAAAAAGTACTGTGTAAGTTTGGTACTATGCTATATATAGTATATACCATGGTATTTTCCTGGTTAACCAAATTACTTTTAAGAATACATAGTAACATCAAGGGACATTTCCAAAAAACAAAGTTGCAGTGTGTAATATGTGCCTAAAAATCCCCACATCTCCCATTTTTCTCAATGAAATGCCCAAATAATGTCCATGGAATGGGAGGTTTGGAGAGAGATTCATAATTCTTAAATTGTGAATTTCTGGTTTAAATCTTCTGAGTAGGTCATCTAATTTATTGAGGCAAATTCTTTGAATCACAGACAGAAGCCTCTTGTTCTCCATAATTACATCTTAGTTTTGTGCCAAAATGATGTCACACCAGTAACTTTAATTAATCATGATGACTTTGGCTTGAGTGTGCCCAGCTCAAACAGCGTTCATAGTTTGATCTGTGGTTTCTCTGATCAGTCTGTTAGAACAACTCTGTTTTTTATCGAGTGGCCATGTCAGAAATGGTTTCTTCAGAAGTGACCTGACCACTTGGCAAGAGGCTATTTCCATGGGAACTGCTACCCACTTTGCCCTACTGGGCAGGCCCAGACTAGTCAGTGTCCCAGTAAGGGGTCAGCAGTCCTTGTGTATGATTTCTTCCCCTGGGTCAGTAGGATATTGAAAGAGGAATTTTCATAAAAATGCATTACCCTTGGCTTTTAACCTATCACTTTCCTGTCTTTGTGAAGGTTGAAGCTGAGATTCAGTTGAATGTTTGTTGTTGTTGTTGTTGTTGTAGTTTTTTTCAGCAGGTTCTGAGATTTAATATTTTTTAATACATTTTTGATAAATGGGAAGTTAAAGTAACAATATTTTGTTATTTCGTTTGTTTTCTAAAGATCTGCCTTTGCATAGTTTAAGATCAGAGAGGGTCTCCTGGAGGAAATGTTTATTCGAGTCTCTCTCTGTCTCATGATAGTGGAATTTCTGCAGCGCTCTACGTTACACCCCCTCTAAGAGACTCTGATTTGTAATACACACACAAGCAGAATGTTTTGCGGGCAGGATAATGACCATAAAGGGGCAGGCGGTGAGACTTCAGTGAGCATGGGCAAGGCTCTGGAATTCTCATACATTTGCTGGCCTCTTTCTGTGTCTTTTGACAAATTGACTCTTGTGAAATACTTGTCAGGAGTTCTTAGTGGAGAAAAACTTTAGCAGGGATCTGACTATGAAACTTTGGTTAACTCCAAGTCTTTCACAACAAGTACATCTTATTACTATGATGCAACATTCAGAGTGTGTTGTGGTTTGAACTGATTTTTTTGTCCTGTCTGTTTCTTTAATTCGTCTAATTTTTGGCCTTTCAGTCTTGTTCTCTAGTTTAAGTGCTCAGGGAATCCGAGCTTTTGGCGTGACTCATTTCTTACTCAGTGTTCTGTTGCCAGGAGACCTGTTGAGCCTGGTTGCCAGGAGACGTGATGTATTTATGACTGCGTTTTCATGCAAAGGCCTTATTTGTCAATGGAATCTCTCTCTCTCTCTCTCTCTCTCTCTCTCTCTCTCTCTCTCTCTCTCTCTCTCTCTCTCTCTCTCTCTCTCTCTCTCTCTCTCTCTCTCTCTCTCTCTCTCTTATGAAGCAAAACTGGCCTTCATGCACACACCAACTGATAATCTAATCACAGGTTACCACACTTCCAATTCATCCCGAACAAAACAAACTTATGCAGAAACATGTGCTTTGTTGCTATGAGATGCATGACCAACAAAAAACAATGTGATCTAAAATTGGCTCAAGCTATCAAACATGTTTAATATTTTCCAATCAATACCTTCCGATAAATTGAAAACATCTAAATCTACTCCATCTCAAATCTAGGCTGGATGCCAGCCGAATTTAGCCCTGCCCACAAAAATTTTTGATCCATAGAGGAGTTATTATGCCTGAACAGAAACCGTTTGGACCAAAGAAATTGTCAGGGCGGGCTTTAGGCGATGATGGACAGATGATCAACAGTAACGTAATCATCCACGTCATCGAAGGCGCTTATGCTCTTATCCTAAACGGAGAACTTGTGCGTATATACATTCACCTTCACTATTTCTCTCAGAAATGATGATCGTGTTGGTAAGTACTCTGTGTATCAATTCTTTTTTTACAACACTGGAAAATATTGTTTACACTCATCTTTTCCTTCTAACGTTACTTATTTCAGCGTGCGTGCAGACAGGGTTGGCAAGTTCTTTTGCAATGTCGCGCACAATTGCTACTCAAAACTATAGCCTATAACTATCCATATATCACATAATTGGGGTCGTTTCAACCTGCGGACATGGAGAACAACCCGCGGGAAAAACACGGACTTGGCAACAGTGCAGTTGAGTTCTGTTAACATTTGACAACTACATGTCGCTCCGTTGCTCTGATTGGTTGTAGGTCTATCCAATTGAGGTCTTTCCTGGTTAGGTTGAAACGCGCCCCAATAATCAGAGCCCAATGGAGCGGTATCAGACTCATATCCTGACGTGGTCATACTGAATTCTAGTCAGAATATCTCAAATCAATAATTTTGCACTGATTTGCATTCTGGAGTTCTGGAGTGCCATTCTGCAGATTTTGGCCATTTAGAGTTGACAGATTTCACAGAAATCACTGTGTTGTCTGATGGGCACAGACTTCAGAGAATAAAATAAATTCAACCCCTAAACCTAACCTTTAGTAGGGCAAAAAATAGTTACACATTCCTTTGAGAGTGTGTTTAAGGACATCAAACATGTTTGATGATTTGAGCTGATTTTAGAACACATATTGTTTCTTTTGGTCATGCATCTCCTAGCAACGAGGCACATGTTTCGGTGTGAGTTTGTTTTGTTTGGAACAACTTGAAAGTCTGGTAGTGTGTGATCCTCAGGTGTTTAGTATGATGGCCAGATTTCTCTCTAACCATTCACAAGTCAAGTGTATGATACTCTTCAGAGTTTACAAGTTATGTATTGTATTCCAGCCTTACGATAGATGTGCATTTCAAATCATTGGTCATATACAACGATGAGCCAAAACATTGACCACCTGCCTAATATACTGTTGGTTCTCCATGTGCTTGCCAAAACAGCGCTGACCTGCCAAAGCATGGACTCCAAAAGGTGTCCTGGCACCAAGATATTAGCAGCAGATCCTTAAAGTCCTGTAGGTTGTGAGGTGTAGTCTTAGGATTGAACTTGTTGGTACAACACATTCCACAGATGCTCAATTGGAGTGAGATTTGGGGAATTTGGAGGACAGGGCAAAACCTTTAACTCTTTAACATGTTCCTAAAACCATTCCTGAACAATATGTGCACTGCAGTGTGGTAGGGTGTGGCCACTTCCATCAGGCAACACCATTGTCATGAAAGCGGTACCTCGTCTGCAACAATGTTTAGGTAGGTGGCACGTGTCAAATTTACATCCACATGAATGGACGGACACTGGCTTGTTGTTGTCCCTCAGTGCATCCTGGTGCCATCACTTCCCCAAGTAAACGGATCACACGTACACAGCCAGCCACGTGATGTAAAAGAAAACATGACTAATCGGACCAGGCGACCTTATTCCACTGCTCCAAGATTCAATTCAGATGCTAACGTGCACATTGTAGGTGCTTTTTGATGCTGGACAGGGGTCATCATAGGCAGTTTGACTGGTATGATGCAGCCCCATGCGCACCAGAGTGCACTGTGTTTACACATTCCTCCCATAAATAATTCAAATTTTGTGTGCTTGTGCCACAGTCAACCTTCTTATGGCTTGGACCAGACGGGATAGCCTTTGTTGCCCTTGTGCATCGATGAGCCTTGGGCGGCCAACACCCTGTTGCCAGTTTGTGGTTTGCACTCCTCAGACCACTGTTGGTAAATTCTCATCACAGCTGACCGCGAGCCATTTCAGAGATACTCTGACACAGTCCTGCCCTGCAGCTAATTTCATTGGTTAAGGATAGAGTTTGGGATTAGTGATTAGTGTAGGCAATCAGAACTGTGATTTGACACAACCAATGAAATCTTTAGAATCGAATGCGGGGCGTAGTTTCCACTGAACTGGTTTCCCGGGGGTGGGGTTATGACTAGACTGCAGGGTAGTAACAGAGTTGATATTTAAACAATTAGTTATCAAAGGCTTTATTGTGAATTATAAGTATAATGGCTAAGAGTTGCCTTTAGGAATGGCATACAGTGATCAATAGAGTTTTGCATTGTAACTGTTTCTGCATTGCAGATTTTTGCATGACCAGAGCGCTGTATTTACCAGCATTGAGGACCTGAACTATTTGTTTTATAAAAGTATTTTCTTTAGGCACCATTTTATTGTTTTAATCCATTTATCAATTGACTTTGGATCCCTGATGCATCTCCTGTGAGAATGGTCAGGCTCAAGGGAGGGAGAATGAGGCAGTCCTACATTGGTTTCCTACAGTGGTTCCCATTCATTGTAGTTCTATAACAAACAAATGTTGTGAGTGAAGGATGGGGTCATGCTGGATTAAGTGAACGTGATTGGATTGAATTTAAAGACAGATTCAAAGAGTAAACTACACCCCAAGGTCTCCTCACAGCACCCTGTCTATCTTCTTACTCTGATCAGCAGTGGCTATTTTTGTGCGTGTTAGTAATACCACCTTTAGCCCAAATTCCCTTCAATCGTGTTAGTGGAGAAAGATGGCAAAGGAGTAGAAGAGAATTGCAGTTTCAAACCTTTAACCACCCTTCCTCCATTTTTCCTGTTATTATGAGATTGTTTAACAGTAAGGCAAGAATATGCAAACATGTGCATGTCGACTGCTCTCTAACCCTTAACAGCTTAGTGAGTTATTGGTTTCTTCCAGTAAGCCTGTTGAGAAACTATTAATTACTGCATGAAATTTGGATCTACTGAGGAATATGGTCAAGGTCAAATGGCAATTTCTTTCAAGAACTGAACAAAAAGGTTCCTGTTTTCAGGTTTGATTTGACGTCAGCCACAATTGTGATCTTGTCTGGTATTTGATGAGGTTTTACAAATAGTAACACTTGTTGCTGTCAAATAGGGAGATTAATTTAAACTACTAATAAACAGCTATTCATGTTTGCACAGTCTGTAGCACAAGTGCTGGAGACTTTTGTATCTGCTCAGTGGTTTGATAAAGAACAGATGCAAACTTGAAGATAGACACGGTGAGTCACAGAGATCCAAATATCATATAAAAAAGCAGTACTTGTGAATTTTCTGCAGTCTCTGCTGCAAAACCTGCGGTTGAAAAATGCATTGAATTTTTAGTTTTAGTCCGCAAGGTTTACACTCTGAAAAAAACTGACGAGATGAAAGGAAATGTGTGTGTTGATGAACATGCAACTCTAGTTTATACAAACAATTTATTTATTTTTTAGTGTGAGGGGCTGTGTTTGTGATATCAAATAAAGTATACATTGAAAGGCAATGCGTTTGACTGTAAGCATATGCTAGTGTTTGTGTCAAAAATGAAGTCTACACTCTTAAGGCCGGGACACACCAGTCCAACGGTTGGTCGGCTTAGTTTTCAATGTGTTCCACATCTTTGGCTCTAGTCGGCAACATCTGCGTTTTTTGGCGATTCAGCATGTTGAATCGGCGTTGGGCTGTACGTGTGAAAGAGAAATCTGATTGGCTGTTCAGCTTAGCAAACGAGTCAGAAGGCTGTTATAATTTTACATCATATTACCTGAGCAATTGAATGCACTTATTTTTTCATAACAACGAGCTGACTGGAAGGAAGAAAGTGATCAGCATGATTGAAATTCAAAATGGTAAGGAAGCACTGTTTTGTTTATGGTTTGAGGATCTGCAGTCCTAGTTTCGGTTTTCTTTTTTGAATGATGAAAATAGACTATTGATACCTGTGATATAGCCAGATATTTACTTGCACGTAGACCAGAACACAAATGCTATTTGAAAGTCTCCCTCTGCTTTTTTGCCAAGACGCAGCCGACGAGAGTTGACAACATAGTCAGCTTTCATTGCCACTAGTTCTTTGATATCGCCTTGGTGTGTCCCGGGCTTTAAAAAAAAAGTTCCAAAATAATTTTTTTGCAAAAAATGTATTGAATAGTTCTTAATGGATTTTTTTTTAATTATTATTATGAACAACATTTTTACAATCTAAAGAGCCCTTTTTCCAGTATAAATAACGTTTTGTGCATTGAAAAGGATCCATGGATGTTAAAGTTTCTTCATGGAAACATAGATGCCAATACAAAAGCTTAATTTTTTATAGTGTACTTTTTGGCTTTAGGATGAAGGCTAATATGCTATTAATACTGCTCAAAAAAGCTCACGGCTTTTCTTTTCAACTTTGTCTTCAGGGGGTCGTCTCTGTTCCTTCTCACCGTGTATAGAGCAGGTCCAGAGGACTTGTGAGGCTTTATTGAACCACGGCTTTGAGGAGATCTGCACACTGGAGGTTCTGCTGCGAGTGCATGACGTTCGTTGCATCACTCTGCCATTACCAGACTTCGGACCAGAGGAGGGCTGTACTAACAGCTCACAGATGGCTTCAGATCTTAGTCAAGAGAAAGTCCCAAACACTGGGAACACCTCTGTAATCTGCAGGACTGCCTCACCCCCAAGAGAAATGGCAGGACACACTGGATACCTCACCTTTGCTACCAAACCACGTGACTAGAAGCATAGCTGAAGCTTGACCGCAGAGGAGACTGTTGCGGAGTTTGCGCAATGCAGGCTTGCTAAATGTCATGCAAGGACGTCACCTGGACCTGGGTTGCCCAATCCTGTTCCTGGAGATCTTCCTTCCTGCAAAGTTCAGCTCCAACCTTGATCAAACACAACTGAAGCAGCTAAGCTAAGATCTTCAGGAGCACCTGATAATGCAGACAGGTGTGTTTGATCAGGGCTGTATCTGAGCTCTGCAGCTAGGTAGATCTCCAGGAACAGGATTGGGCACCCCTGTGGTCTTGTTTATCTTTATTTAGATATAAAAGATTGGTTAACATCTAGATGAGATTTGACGTCAATGTAACAGTTCAGTGCTGTACATATTGATGTTCATGGTTTTATTTGTGTACTTTTTGTAAAAATCCTTTTGTTTTACTACAATAAATTATATTTGAATGGAAAAAATATTGTAGTTTTTGTATTTCTTTCTTGCGTGCTGTGCAGAGTTGTATGACTGTCAGCTGCTGTGTGCAAATACAGATATTTGACCTCTTAAGGAAAACAAGATAGCGTGGCTTGAAAATGTGTGCTGTCCCTGACGTATAAGTGTCACGATAACACTTAGACTTGACACCATCATGCAAAGCTTTGTTTAATTGTGAGGTTTTCATTTGCGCTCATTGATGTGATATCAGCAGTTTCTCACCACTAGTGCTCCAAATTCAAGGCTGTTACTGTCTGTTCTGTATTTGTGTATGTTACTTTTTTGCATGTGGAATGTAAGATACTGAAGAACTAGATGCGCTAACATCTGGTAAATGTTATATTGGAAACTAACTGCTGAGAGCTCTTAACAAATCCATAAAAGGCCGCCCCTCTGCAATCTGATGCCTGGGATGCTGTATAAAGGTGAAGTTATTTATTCTTATTCTCTCTCTTGCTTAGTGTGTTATAAACCTTTTGTGCTCTATTTGGGGGAAACAGTGTGTCGATTGTATAGTCAGAGATATATTCATAATCTTGAGTTTTGAATAGGATACTAGTGTACTGTATATTATACTATATTGAACAGGATGCATTAGGCAATAGATAATGCTTTTAAAGTCCTAGGCCACTTGTTGATCATCACATTGCAGTGTACAGATACCTTCTTGGAACCTAATTTACATTTTGTGTAAAAAAAAAAAAAAATTTGATTCAGCGATATTACATTTGTGACTGATACCATGTAAGACTTAATTTTCATGATGACTAATAACAGATAAATGGACGATAAAGTATTTTTTTTTAAAGATAAGTGAATTTCGATATCACATGATGAATATTGATGATAAATACTTCTAAATGAATATTAATTTTTAGATTTAACTTGTATTAATATACTAGTATTTTTAAAGATCATCTTTAAACTACATGATTATATGACAGCAAAGCCAATCTAAATGTAAAAATGTAATAAATGCGCTTGAAATTGAAGTTCTGTCAGGACCACTATCGTCAAAGATGATTGACAATATATTTTGGATTGTTGGTATGGTTCTGTTCTGGGCAAGAATTCCCTGGGCATCCATGCAGATAAGCTATAAATCCCCCTTAGGATAAACAGAACCGAACCAAATGTATTGCAGATATCATTCATGTCAATATTATATGTGTAACATAATTCGGGAATTTAAGGAGAATCAGAATGCCAAATCCTGACTGACAAGTGGAGGAGCTGGGGATGATGGAGGGTAATTAGCTCCGGAGGAACGTGATAGCTGCTGATAATACTGAAGGAGCTAATGTATGTTGTGAATGTGATTGTCAGCTGATCACATCTACCTATATATAGGGATATGCTGTCTGTCAGCTGATGTGAACTTTATTAACGTGACATGCCAGAACTAACCGTACGCTTAATTTGCGATTAGTATTTTCATGTTTATGACATATATCCGGGTCAAATGGCTTCTCAAGAAAGACTGGTCTATATATTGTCCATAAGGAATTGATTGGATCTTTGGATTGTTGTAGTTTAAAAAAAAATATTGGCTGGTAACCAGTATGGTAATGATATATTGTGCATCCAAAGTAAAAACGTCTTTTGGTAGTCAGATTAAATAATGAGTGAAGAAAATGTTTAGTCGTCACGCTGGCAGTGTGCTCTTTAAACCAAACACTTGTAGATCAGTGCTTTACGAATACAGAAAATTTGTGTCTGCATACAGTACACTGGAGAAATGGTAAGAATTATATGCAGTTCCTCCCAGGGCTCTCTGTGAACATGTTCAGCTCCGTGTGATTCTCTAAACGTGTGAGGAGTGTGGGTTATGTAATGCTGGAACTCAATTCTAAAGAAAACGCCCCTCTTCCCATATCTGTATATTGCATCCATATGTGGGGGATGGAGACTTGATGATGTAACAGCAGGATGGGGGTGTTACATTTAACCCATCTGCTTTCTATTAAAACAGTATACAGTGAGGAATGGGAACAGAGAGTGGTTTCCCCCTCACATCTGATGGTCTAAACCACGGTACAGGACTCTAGAATAGCAGCTCTTAGTGCCTACAAATCCTCATTCCTTAATCAGCTTGTCAGCAAGGCCTCGATTGTCAGTTCCTGAAACAGACTCCGGGTAATAATGATAATGATGTGGTGGGCACAAAGTGCTCACTAGTTCTCTGATAAAGTGAGAAGCAAGACAAATAGGAATGGACAGAATCTATAATAGAATCAGTTAGAACGAATCCAAAAGGGATCACATAAGAAGCCATTATGAATCAAATAAACGCAAATTCCTGTAAAATCTCTAGATTGCCTTTCCCATTTTGGGTCCTTGAGAATTTCTATATTTCAATGCTGTACATTTCTTTAGGAATTATATACTTCCAGTTTAGGTATACCATTCAAAAGTTTTTATTTTTATTTTAATATACAGGAATAAAATGTAATTTATTTCTGTGATGGCCATTACTCCAGTCTTCAGCATCACATGATCCTTCAGAAATCATTCTAATATATTGTTTTGCTGCTCAAGAAAAAGTTCTTATTATCAATGTTGAAACTGTCGGGCTGCTTAATTTCTAAATGGAATCTCTCACCAATTTAATGTCATTGTTGAATAAAAGTAGGTGACACTATTTATGTCCTTGTTACTTTTTATATATACACAGTAATAACAGTAAATTATGCTTAATTAGATGCATCTAACCCTAAACCGAACCCTATTCCTTTAGTATTCATTAATACTCAGTTCTCAAATGTGTATTTACACTGTAACAAGGAATAACCTAAAATTAGGAATTTCTTTCAGAGTAGTGTACATGATCAAAACAAGAACTCTGAAGTAAATGAGTATCGCCCCACTACCGTCTTACTGTTAACACCTTTATACTTTTAAGCACAGTGACTGGCATCTATTCTTGATACACAAAGGTGCTTGTGAGCTATAAATACCCAGTATTTATATACCCACCCTTTCTAGCACATTGTATATATAAGCATCTCTCTCTCGCTGTCCACTCTTTACTCTCAGATCCTAAAGTTTAGCCCTGTTAATCCAGGAGCAGGGAGGGAAAAAAGCGGCAGTCATGAGCTAAAGCACAGCAACTTGAACACAAAGAAGGCTTGTGCTGGTGATACTTTGTGCCGTTAAAACACATACACAAGCTCAGTTTAGCAGTTAGGACTGCCTTGTCATCAGAGTTGGGGGCAACACATTACAAGTAATACAAGTTATGTAATTAGATTACTTTTAAGTTACTAGTAAAGTAACACATTACTTTTAAATTGGCAACAAAATATGTTACTTTTTTCAAATAAGTAGCCCCAGTTCACCTCTCCTGTCCCCAAGTTCAGGAGTAAGTGCAGAGGCGTTGTGTGTGCTGTGCAAACATGATGGTTTTTGTACAGTTCCTGACAAAAGTCGTGTCGCTTATCTGTTTTGTAGAAACACCTGATATTAACCTGACTTTTAATTCATCAATTGGTGTTAGAAATAGCTCATATAAAAAGCTAAAACCCTCCCAAATGACGTTTAATGCACTGAAATAAATTAGTTTCACTGAAAAAAGATTTATAATTTAATCAAGACAGAAAGGTCAAATTTTGGTAAGACAAAAGTTTGGCGCCTATACAGAAATTGAACAAATTTACTGCAAATACAAAAATATGTCAGCAAATTAAGTAGTGGTGCTGTGTGATCCAAATGTAATATCTTGTATGACTTCCATGAGCTTGAAGGACTGCATCCATGCGGTTTGGCAAGGAATAGCAAAGAAAGCAGTCTTGCATGCCTCCCAGAGTTCATCAATATTCTTTGGTTTCGTCTTCCATGCTTCCTCTTTCATCCTACCCCACATATGCTCAATGATGTTCATGTCTGGTGACTGGGCTGGCCAATCCTGGAGCATCTTGATCTCTTTTGCCTTGAGGAACTTTGATGTGGAGATGGAAGAATGTGATGGAGCACCATCCTGCTGCAATTTGGCCTCTTTTATGGTTGGGAATATAAGAGATAGCTGAGATTTCTTGGTATTTTAGACTATTGAAGTTGCCTTCCACCCTGCAGATCTCTCGCACCCCATACTGGATGTAACCCCAGACCATGATTTTCCCCACCAAACTTCACTGTTTTCTGGGTGAATCTCGGATCCATGCGGGCTCCAATAGATCTCCTTCAATATTTGCGCGACTGTGGTGTAATTCAACAGAAGATTCATCTGAAAATCCTTCTGCCACTTTTCCAGCGGCCATCCTTTAGCAGGCTTCGGCTTTGGCAAATGCCACACGGTTTTTCAATTGTCTTTTGTTTAGTGCTGGCTTCTGGGCACTGATTCGACCATGGAGGCCTTTTCAGACAGAATCCGACAAACTGTTCTGGTTGACACAGGGACTTCAGTTGACCAGGTCTCGTGGAGCTCTACTGCAGTGGAAAATGGGCTGGCCTTGGATTTTCGAGCCAACAAACGGTCCTCTCGAGCAGTTGTCTTGCAGGGTCTGCCTGACCTGGGTTTGTCATAAACATCTCCATTCTCTTCAAATATTTTTTTATCCTCTGTACTTGACGCTGAGACACTTTGAAGGTGTCTGCCACATCAGCAGTGGATCTGGTCTTCAGCCTCTTGATAATCAAAACTTTAGTCTCAGGGTGAATCTTAGGCATGTTTGCAGAGGTCTAGTTGCAGTTGATGTGAAGGTCTAGTGCATGGGGTTCTTTTGATACACACCTGAGATCTAATTGATCCATTATTAGTCACAGGTGAAGCTCATATGACAAGGCAATAACACTTATGTATTTGTCTTTTACTCAATGGGCTTTACCAAGCTGTGAATATTAGAATATTTTTGACAGTTTCATTTTGCACTAAAACATTATTACAAAAGCTGTTGGGATTAAAATGAGCCATTTCTTGTAAAAAATCTCGATAAGAAATATATTTCAGCGGCACTTCAGTTCAATTTGTACACAAGCGAGAAGACTTTTGTCAGGGACTGTAGTTCTAGACTAAATGTGAGCAGGCATTGACTCATCTCTCTTGCATAAAAACAGATTCAGTATTCCGCAAAATGAATAATAACAGTGAAATGCTAACCCAGAACATTACGCAAACGTGCAATAATAAAATAACACACATACTTTATTTATTTAATCTCACTTTATTAACCAGTGTATTTGCTGCTGACCTTTGATGATCCAATTAGTTAAACATAACATTAGTAAACATAATTTTTTTTAAATTACTTGTATAAGTAACTTTCACCAACACTGTGGATACAAAACCAAACACAATTCTAACAGATAAATGTCTGTTTGAAGTTATTTACATACTGAATAAAGTGAACATTTTAGAAAAGATTAGCTTAGTAAAACCATAGCAGTCAATGGAAGGTCTCCACCTTGACAAGAAAGCAAAGGTGTGTGTCCATGTGTCTTTAGTGGATATCGTGAGATCACAGGGAGCATATTGTTCTGTAAAAGGGAAGCAGGATGATGTTTTTTCCATGAGTGAATTTATTAATAGTAAAGGCACTGCTGAGTAAATGTCTGTGAGACTTACTCAAAAGCATCAGGTTAGTTACCTACAGTGTGCATTGTGTGATTTTATTGTGGAGTGCTGTAGCATGTCTGCAGCTTGTAACTTTCATTGTTAAAAAATAACAACATGCTGAGATGAGGATTAACTTTTTTTTTCGGTGATGACATTTTGTTTGGCACAATTGTGATAAGTGCATAAGTCATGTCTCCTGCTTAGAAATGCTGATCTTATATCCATAAGAAGCTCATTGTTTAGCTTCCTCTTAGTTTCTTTGGTTTATAAAGCCTCAAGCCGCTTCAAATATCAGATTTTATAGCAAAACCTGCATGTTTTGTCTGAATTACAGGTTTCCATGGTGAACGCAGAGCTGAAATGAGAAGATGAGTGGACAGAATGATTTCCATTTGTTCCTCATTTAACGCCGCATTACACTGCTGGTCTTGATGCCCAATTCTGATTTGTTGATAGATTGTCCAGTTTTTTTTGACCAGCTTACATCTTTTAAAAGGGACCCATATCCGATATCTGTATTTACATTTGGCAAAACAACCCAATGTAGGTGTACTGGCCCAGAAAAGATTAAGCCGAAAAGGAAGTAAAAATGGTGCGATTTGCAATGGATACAGATAAAATGACCACACACTTTTTCTGTGACGTACAACTCCCATTGAATGTTCTGTCCGCTTACATGGCAATAAATGCATTTATCCAATTCATATTACATTTATTCCCTCTATGAATGAGGCCTGAAACTGATTTCGGAATCCATGTGCTTTTTTCCTGCTTGCATGTTCATGCAATCTGCGCCACATGGGAGGAAAAATTGGAATTTGGTCACTTGAACCATGCAGTGTAAATGTGGCCTAAATGGTTTCACCCATCTAAGTCATTTATAACTCTTTTCTCTATGTTTCCTTTTACAGTCATGTGAAAATGTTAGGACACCCTATTGAGTTCCATGGTTTTCTGTATCAGGACTTAATAAAAAAATCATCTGGTCCTTGGCAGGTTTTAATTTAGAAAGAAAACCTCAAATGAACAACAACACATATCACACATCTAAACCCCAAATTTCACAGTAAAGCCAAAATGGAAAAGCCATGGGTGACAAAGTTAGGACACCATCATCATTACTGTTAACATAGGACTTAAGAGGGTAAGTAACTGTCAGGCACTGCTAATCAAATGCCTTTGATTAACTGATCACCAGGAAGTGTCTATAAAAGCAGAAGTTTTGGCAGTTTGCTGGTCTGGGTCATTCAGGTGTGTGTTAACACAATGCCAAGGAGAGAAGACATCAGCAATGATCTTAGAGAAGCAATTGTTTTCATGAATGGAGATTCCAGCAAATTCACCCCAAGATCAGACTGTGTATTGCTCAGAACATTTTTAGAAAACCCAAGAACTACACATCAGACTCTACTGGCCTCAGTTAACATGCTAAATGTTAAAGTTCATGACTGTACAATTAGAAAAAGATTAATCAAGTGTGGCATTTTTGGAATAGTTGCCAGGAAAAAAAGAAAAACATGGCAGCAAGGCTTATAGGTTTGCAAAGTTGCATCTGAACAAACCAGACTTCTAGAACAATGTCTTTTGGACAGACAAGACCAAAGTGGAGATGTTTGGCCATAATGCACAGCGCAAAGTTTGGTAAAAATCAAAAGAGCATATCAGCACAAACACCTCATACAAAAAGTTAAGCATGCTGGTGATGATTTGGGGCTTGTTTTGTAGCCACAGGACCTGAGCACCTCACAGTCATTGAGTAAGCCATGAACTCCTCTGTATACCAAAGTATTCTGGAGTCAAATGTGAGACCATCTGTCCGACAGCTAAAGCTTTGCTAAAATTGGGTCATGCAACTGGACAATGATCCGACGATCACCAGCAAATCTACAACAGAATGGCTGAAAAAGAAAAGAATGAAGGTGTTGCAATGGCCCAGTCGAAGTCCAGACCTCATCCTGACTGAAAAGCTGTGACAAGAGTATACAAATGTCCACAAACCTCAACAAACTGAAGCAGTGTTATAAAGAGTGGACCAAAATTCCTCCAGAAGGCTTTGAGAGACTGCTAAATCATGCAGAAAATGATTAAAACCGACTGCTAAAAGTGGATCTACAGGCAATCGAATTATAGGGTGTCCTAACTTTGTCACCCATGGTTCTTCCATATTGACTTTATTTTTGTAATATGCCATGTGTTGTTGTTCATCTGAGGTTTTATTTTCCAAATTTGAAGACCTGCCAAGCACTAGATTTTTTTATTATGTCCTCCTGATACAGAGAACCAATGGAATTCAATAGGGTGTCCTAATATTTTTACATGACTGTATATTCTGGTGTTTCACCTTTATATTTACAATAGTGCTTTTAGTGTACTATAGTAAGTACACTTTTTGCCCTACGTCTCAAATTTAAAGGTTTCCTCAGAAATTAAAATTTTGGTCATCATTTACTCAACCTCATGACATTAGAAAGTGTGTATATTCTACTAACAATTTTCTCTCATTAGGTTTTGACTAAATTATGACAGTATTTATATTTTTGGGTGAACAATTGCTGTAATTTTCTCTCCAGTTTACTGTTACTTTCTGAAGTCTTTGATGTTCAGTTGTATTATTTATAGGTTTGAAGCTTCGTAGCTGAGTGCTATTAATTTATTATATCGTTTTTAATGTGCATTTTTACAAAGATGCATACAGAGATAAGAAGTAGCATTGAGATTCAGTCCAGAGTGCTGCCTTGCTCCTCGGGTGCTCCTCAAGTGCCCCTTTCAGCTTATCATAATTGAACATTGAGTTGGATGCTGGGAGTCTGATACATCACAATTCATTTATATTCATCTGTTCTGATTCAGATATGATTGAGAAATACTGCTCAGAGAGGGAGGATGAACAATCATTATGTCAATAACAGGTCAGTCAGTTATTCTCAGCACTCCCACAGACCCACAGTTTGTTCACGGATTGTCTGATCATATTCCTTGCAGAAATGACAAGATCTGAAATCATACTTGCAATCGGATGTCTGGTTTTATGCAGTTTTTGGATTTTTTTGTAATCTGATCCAATAAGTGTTTGTTTGATGCAGGATTATTATTGCAAACTAAAACTATAAAACATGTGTTAATTAAAATAAAGCTTAAGTAATTAATTAAATAAAAAAATAAATATATTAGTAATATTTAGAAAGTGACAAAAAGCACATGAACTAAAATCAAACTGAAAATATATATTTATATGTTTGCATTTAATAGCACGAATACAGTATAATGATATGCTGCTATTTTTTCTGCTATTTTTCTACAATGGATATAAACAAGTCTACACACCCCTGTTGAAACAGCAGTTTTGTCATGTGATTAAAAAAGAAAATGAAACAAAGGTAAACCATAACAGAAATGTTGCACCTTTCATGTGAAAATGACAACCTGTAGTCACTAAAACTCAAAGTGACAGATTTAAGAGAAAAAAAGATACAAATAAAAACTTAAAATAACCTAAGTGTTTTTATAATTGGGTATGTGGCTGTGTTCAGAATGAACTAAACATCAAGCTCATGTGAAATAGTACACATCTGTCGTCACCTGAAGTGAACGATCCCTCAGATATCGTTTTGTTTGCCTGTTATCACAAGAGCCATTGGCCACAAAGAGCTTACGATGCATCAACGCAATCATGCGAGACCTTTCTTGGAGGGAATTAAACCATGGCAGTCTTTGGCTCAGGCATTTCAGAACGATCAAACCAACATTCGAGATGTTGTGCAACGAAACTGACTGGATAACTGGACAAACCAGTGAATCAATCACATCCACTGTTGAGGCAAAGTCACGCACGTTTTTTGTTGTGCATTTATTCAATAAATGTGTTTCCATTATAATTTATGTACTCTTATCAGTTAAAAAAAGTATTCGCCTCAAATCAGTACATACGTTTGTTTTGTTTTTTATTTATGTGCATCGTTGCATTTCCATCCAGCAGTGTTTTATGCGATATCCCAACATGCACACATAAACATTGGTGGATGAAAACATAGCTTCCTTCCGGCATCTGCTAGAAAGCTGAGAGTGAAGAGAACTTTCACCTTTCAGCAATGATACTATACACAACAAAAGAATGGCTTCCAAAGATAGATTAATGTTTTGCAATGGCCCAGCCAGAGCCCATAAATGAATCCTATAGAAAATATGTGGGAAACCTGAAGAGGTTTCATGAACAGGAGATGCCCTCACAATTTAACAGATTTGGAAGTTTTTTGCAAAGAAGAGTGGGAAAATATTCTCATGTCAAAATGTGCGTATAGCTGACTTCTATCCAAATAGTTCAGTATTGTGCACACTGATGCAGTTGTGTCTTTTATATTCACTGTACACCATATTCAGGTTTTATTTTTTTGATGCATATTATTATGGTATATCATCTATTTCAGATAAAATCACTATTGGCAGGTTTTTGTGGTTGTTATATGAGTCAGAGACGGTGTCTTCCTGTCTGTATGAGTTCCACATTGGGACAGTTTTAGTTCCCCAGTTTAGTTCTTCACTTTTAGTCTGAACTGAGTAGTCATGCTCATGTGTCTGTGAACCATATGGACTTAAAATAAGTGGCACACTCATCAAACTCATCAGCATGCTGATGACCAAGCAACACTTTTCAGACAGACTAGATGCTTCTCTCTTTTGCTATCTAGTAACTGGCTATTCTGTCAAAACCCATGTGATAGCTGTATTTTATCATAAGTGTAGCTATTTGAGCAAACCAGATAAGAGATTTAAATGTAAGAAAATGAGACATTTTGTGACACAACCAATGTGAACCTTTTGATGATTTATGATCTCAGTTAAAAAATAAAAACTCAAAAGTCAGAGTTGTTCATTTCGAGGTGATGAAAAGCACAAACAGACAATGTCCAAATTGATTGTCATATAAAATTGTTTCATTTTAAAAGCATCATAAAAAGCACAAGACGCAATAAACACGTGCTTTTACTGGGTCAGAATGATGGATGGTGTGAGATGTGTGCAGAGGCGCACGTACACTTGTTGCTGGTCAAAGTACACGAGAGCAGAACACCCAGCTCTTCCTGTTTTACTGTTACAGCGTCTCACAATCAAAAAAATCCATTGTCAATAGAGTGGTGCGGGTATGACGTCAGAACACGGAAGACTATTTTGCCGCTACTTTTAAGTAACTGGATAAGTACGTTTGGGGTGTGCAGCTTACGTATGTTTTTTTATGTGATGGAAATGGGCTTTCATTCGTTGCCAACTTGAACCTCAGAGAAATCTGCATAGGGAAATCTTGCCCTACATTTTCTTCTTGTTTCAGAAGTCGTTTCACTCAGATTCACAATAAAGAAGAAAAGACTTCTGTTTTAATGCCAATTGTTTTAAGGTGTGGAATATTAGATTGAATGTCACAGTGTCCACAGGCATGTGTCTGTTGTTATGTGCTTTGAATCATGGGTCATTTGACAGCGAATCACTCTGCTCTACCCTTTCACAACACATAATGAAGGGGGAAAATGTATACTACTCTGTACTGTGGCAGTAAACACTTTACATACTGTTGATCTGAACATGTTTTAAGGTCTTGAGGTTTGTTGTTTGCTGGTGACTAATAAGCAACAGTGTGGGATTGACTTGTTATTGTAGAGCATGTTTGCCCTGGATCACTCATTGGCCTGTGCCTGTTTGCTAGACTTCTGTGGGTGTTTATTTAAATCATATTTTCTATGCTGAGCTGAATTGAACTTGAGGGTGTGCCACATTCCACTCTGCATTCAGTATTGCGTGACCTTCCCCTGACCAACATTCATCACACACTGGAAAAAGTCCTCAAGATGTGCTTGTGCTAATTGTGACGCCTTAGAAGAGGCTGCTCTCTAATGGTCAAGTGAGGGAAATAAGACAATGGAAATATACACTGTAACAAAAAACCCTCTGTAGAACCTTTAGGCTCCTTGTTGTTCTGAGGAACTTTTATGTAACGCATTGTGTGGAACTGCTTTGGGTGCCTTCAGGAACCAAATTTTAAGTTTATTTTAGTTTTTTTATTCCTTGCTGGTTACAACTTCTATGGTTATCAGCAGTGTTGGGGAAAGTTACTTTTAAAAGTAATGCATTACAATATTGCGTTATTCCCTTAAAAAGTAATTAATTGCGTTACTTAGTTACTTTTTAAGAAAAGTAATTGTAACAAAGTTCGTGTATGGGTAAGGAAGAAGACAAGGGGTCGGCGTTCTGGGACTCGTGAGTACTTCTATTCTCTCTTAAATCAGTAAACAAACTGTGTGCACATCGCACAAAAACATAAATCAAAAGTAACTCTCTTCAGTTCAGTCATCGGTTTAGGCAGTTCCTCTCTGCATGTGTGTACTGGAGTCCCAGGGTAGTGTTGGTCTCTCTCTCCCCTGGTCCTCGTTTCCTGCTGGTTATATCCTGTCTCTCCACGCCAATTACTGCAACGAGAGACAGGTGTTCATCATTTGCACTTGACCCACTTACGTGCCACTCCTCCCCTGACTCTCTCTCCTGTCACAGACCTCGCTAGACCCCGCCCCAATAGCCACAGTAATGTTACATTACTTTTACTTTTCTTTTTTGGACTTGTTTTTTTATAACAAACATTCTATTTTTGGGCAAATGTAAAGGCCCTTTCACACCAAGGAAATGCAAATTCACGCGTATACAGGGCAAAGTTCAAACAAACCTTTCATCTCTGATGTCATTCTGGATCGCAGAAGAATAGGATGCAGGAGAAGAAAGTTTAACTTACTTCAATAAAAACAAAACAAATCTAATGAAATTTTTTCTTATGGTTTAACTAAATCGTTGAAGGTCAGCAGGAAGTATATTGGTCAATAAAGTTAGATTAAATGCATACAAATATTTGTTTTATTTAACATATTTAATTATTGGAGGTTTGCGTAGTATTCTGATTTTGCATTTCTCTGATTGCATCAGCTAACTCTGCACTTATTCACAATTTTCCTCAGTACAAAAACAGGTCAGGTGCCAGTCAATAAAAATGGGAAAACAAAGTAACTTATTTTGTATTTGGTTCAGTTTTTCGGGTTTATTAAGTTAATGATAACCAGTGTTGGGGGTAACGCATTACAGGTATCTCGAGTTAGGTAATCAGATTACTTTTTTTCGAGTAACTAAAGTAACACATTACTTTTAAATTTATAACAAAATATCCAAGTTAATTATTTGAAAAGGTAACCCAGATATTTTGTTATAAATTTAAAAGTAATGTGTTACTCGAAAAAAAGTAATCTGATTACGTAACTCGAGATACCTGTATACCCCCAACACTGGTTATCATTAACTTCTATTATAATAAACCTGAAAAACTGAACCAAATAAAAAATAAGATTTGTTTATTACATATTATAGATAAATTTAATACATACACTTGCATGCACTAGGAAAAAAAGGCTAAAAAACTATGAATACGTAGAAAAACAAATAGCTCAATACATAAGCAACATGAATAATCAATCATTAAAAGACATCTCAATAAAATGCATGGAAACACATGTGTTCCATGTAATAAATCAATGTAAAAAAAAATGGCCATAACACATCATCATCATGTATATTTAACTATACATAAAACATGTATTTGTCTCAATCCATTTGTTAAGTCTGACATCATTGTTTCCGTGTCCCAAAGCAATAAAAGATGCCAAAAGCAAACAACAAACGGTGCTTATAATCACAGTGTGTTGTAATACTACTGAAAAATCATAATCCTAACCTTTATCTCTATACCATTATCTCAGATGGTTAGACAGTTATTCAGCTTTTATGAATCGTTAAAGTTAAGGTGCAGTCACATTTACTATTAATCAGCTAATTATAACAGGTGGATTCCAGTTATTTCAATAGGAATCGACACAAGCAAGAATTTAATTGTCAAAAAGGTCAAAAATTCTTTTTGTCCACGTTGGTCGCTCAAATTTGCCTCATTAACCGACAGAAAGCTGCTTGAAAGTGACTAGCTGCGCATCATGATGATGGAATATTGACCTTTTTTTCAATGCAATTTTGCAAATGTGACCACAATTTTACTAATTTGCCACATAAAATGCAATCAAGAAAAAAAGAATATCCCCAGGGGACATTTGAGGTAATTAACCACGTGTCAGAAAACCACGTGTTCATTTTCTGCCAGGCTTTTTTTTTTCTCTTTTCTGGTAGATGGTCCTGGCACTTGATTTTCAGGTCTACATCCTTGTTCAAATCAGGATATGCCAAGATCTTTGTATATACAAAACTGACAGTTGGTAATGTTATTAACAAGTTGTGAAAATAAACATAATTTCCTCAGCCTTGTGACATTCCAAACCTGTTTGACCTTTTGTCAATGGCACTCAAAATCTCAAGATCTCAGGCATAATGCCTGCATGAAACACAAGCAGAAAACATTGTGTAAATCATTCATGAATTCATTTGGTTACACTTCATTTTTAAGGTGTTCTTGTTACAGTGTAATTATACATTTAAGTACTGAGTAATAACAATTAACTACATGTATTTACTATAGGGTTAGGAATAGGGGTTGGTTTCTTAATTGCATGTAATTATGCACAAGTTATAGTTATATTACTACAGTAATTACATGCAATGTGTAATAAAGACACTGTAAAATAAAGTATTACCATTCATTCTTACCTAAACTCATCTCATTCAATTCAATGCAATGTAAAAACAGATAAGTATTCTGCTGACCTCCAAAAATGTCCCCAAAAAATGGTCATATTGATAATTTGACCCTCAGACAGAGATCAAATGTCTTATATTGAAATTGGTCACAATGCAAATTATTAAGGAATAAGAAAAAAAGGTATTGAACATCATTGACTCCAAATCTGTCTCATTATTTATATGAGTAACGTGAATAAGATTTGAGAGCTGAAGCATGGGAAGTCATCTGTCATTGAAATTAAATTTACAGTAAAGAGGATAAAAAACACAAGTAGTACACAGTCAAACAATACAATTGCACATAGAAAAAGATCATAGAACTAAAATGCTTACTGCACATGTGGTGCTGGTCGTGTAATTGAGTGTAGCCTCTGAAATGTTTAGATTATTTCAGATTTTCTGGGGAAACAAAATAACAGAGCTGATTATATCCATGCACATCATACAATGATAATATTTATCGGCCAGCAATGGGCTTTAAAAGGTATTTGAGGGAATGAGGGCACCTGTGGTATAAACAAAACAGACCAGATAAGTTGCATAACACATAATTCATAATTACGTAACATCATTTTCTTTTCTTTTTTAAACGGTTTGAGTTCTGAATTTTTAATGAACATTTATACGCACCCTGGCTTTCCATCTATAGTTTTATCTTTGTCTGTTGAGTGTTACAGGCCATGTGTTGAATGTGTGAATGCACTCAGAGACCTGTGGGTAATATCCAGCTGTTGTTTGGCTGCTGGCCAGATTCCATCCAATGTCCCATTTATGATTCAGATAACATAAAACAGATGTGTGTCTTATAAGCAAATAAATGTTTCACTGGAAATGTTTCACTTGGGTTATACCTTGAATGTCTTTTTAATAATTGTGATAGAAAATCATTAATTATGGAACAAAACTGCAGAATTTTGTGATTTTAGGACAGACATCTCGTAGTCGTACACTGACCTTGGGTTAGCAGGGGTTTCTCGCAGAAAGCTTTCGCAGCATTTTCAGCTGTGAGAACGTGTTGGTTATTTTGATTGTCATAACCTGCATTTTCCAGAGGCATTGGTTTACCCTTCACAGAGATTTTACTTTAGTCTGTGTACAAAGAATCTTTTGAAAACATTTATTTTTAGGGAAACCCTTGACAAATCACAATTCCACAAACAGCTAAAGATGTGACTTGATGTGGGTATAGAGACAACTGAAATTTCATATGCTACATATGTTTGCTTACACCCTGCAGTCTGTAAAATGTTTTTTTTTTAATCGTTTTTAATTTTTAACTAAACTAAACACAAATTATTAGGTTTAGTGTATTAATATTACCCATATTTTTATGTGTTGCTGTTTGTAGGGTTAGGGTTTGAAGGTTTTAACCTCAGTCAGAAAGACAAAGTTATTTTATATATTAGACAACTTCAGACCTTAACAGAGCCCTAGGAAACCACATCAGACAGTGTCCGATGCAGATAGATAGATAGATAGATAGATAGATAGATAGATAGATAGATAGATAGATAGATAGATAGATAGATAGATAGATAGATAGATAGATAGATAGATAGATAGATAGATAGATAGATAGATAGATAGATAGACAGACTGATGATAGACAGACAGACGGACGGACGGATGGATGGATGGATGGACAGACTGATGATGGATAGACAGATGGATGGACAGACTGATGATGGATAGACAGATGGATGGACAGACTGATGATGGATAGACAGACTGATGATAGACAGACAGACAGACTGATGATAGACAGACAGACAGACTGATGATGGATGGATGGATAGATGGACTGACTAATGATAGGCAGATGAATGGATGGATAGATGGACAGACTGATGATAGATAGACAGACAGACAGACAGATGGATGGACAGACTGATGATAGATAGATAGACAGACAGACAGACTGATGATAGACAGATGAATGGACAGACAGACATTTGATAGATGAATGGATGGATGGACAGACTGATGATAGATGGAGACTGATTATAGATAGATAGATAGATGGACGGACGGATGGACAGACTGATTATAGACGGAGTCTGATTATAGATAGATAGATGGACGGACGGACGGATGGACAGACTGATTATAGACGGAGTCTGATTATAGATAGATAGATAGATGGACGGACGGACGGACGGATGGACAGACTGATGATTGACGGAGACTGATTATAGATAGATAGATGGACAGACGGACGGATGGACAGACTGATGATAGACGGAGTCTGATTATAGATAGATAGATGGACGGACGGACGGATGGACAGACTGATGATAGACGGAGTCTGATTATAGATAGATAGATGGACGGACGGACGGACGGATGGACAGACTGATGATTGACGGAGACTGATTATAGATAGATAGATGGACAGACGGACGGATGGACAGACTGATGATAGACGGAGTCTGATTATAGATAGATAGATGGACGGACGGACGGATGGACAGACTGATGATAGACGGAGTCTGATTATAGATAGATAGATGGACGGACGGACGGACAGACTGATGATAGACGGAGTCTGATTATAGATAGATAGATGGACGGACGGACGGACGGATGGACAGACTGATGATTGACGGAGACTGATTATAGATAGATAGATGGACAGACGGACGGATGGACAGACTGATGATTGACGGAGTCTGATTATAGATAGATAGATGGACGGACGGACGGACAGATGGACAGACTGATGATAGATGGAGACTGATTATAGATAGATAGATAGATGGACGGACGGACAGACGGACGGATGGACAGACTGATGATAGACGGAGTCTGATTATAGATAGATAGATGGACGGATGGACAGACTGATGATAGACGGAGTCTGATTATAGATAGATAGATGGACGGACGGACAGACGGACGGATGGACAGACTGATGATTGACGGAGACTGATTATAGATAGATAGATGGACAGACGGACGGATGGACAGACTGATGATTGACGGAGACTGATTATAGATAGATAGATGGACGGACGGACGGATGGACAGACTGATGATGGATGGATGGATGGACAGACTGATGATAGACAGACAGACAGACAGACAGACTGATGATAGACTGATGATAGACTGATGATGGATGGATGGACAGACTGATGATAGACGGATGGATGGATGGATGGACTGACTGATAATAGACAGACTGATGATAGACAGACAGACAGATGATAGACAGGTGTTGGACAGATGGACAGACAGACTGATGGTAGACGGACACTGATTATAGATAGATGGATGGATGGATGGACGGACGGACGGATGGACAGACTGATGATAGACACACAGACGGACTGATGATAGATAGATGAATGAATGGATGGACAGACTGATTATAGACAGATGGATGGACAGACAGACAGACTGATGGTAGACGGACACTGATTATAGATAGATGGATGGATGGATGGATGGATGGACAGACTGATGATAGACACACAGACAGACTGATGATAGATAGATGAATGGATGGATGGACTGATGATGGATAGATGGATGGACGGACAGACAGACGATAAACAGACAGACGGATGGATGGAAGGACAGTCGGACGGACAGACTGATGACAGACGGATGGATGGATGGGCGGACGGTCAAGAAAGATAGACAGATATGGTTAGTTTGATATATGTAACTGAAAAAAGTGTTTTTGTTCAGTTAAATGTTATAAAACACAAAAGTTCTTATTACAGTGAGCTTTATTAGAGCAGAAAGTGAGAAGCCAGGTGTAAAAATGAATCAGTGATCTGAATTAAATGGGAATAGAGTTACATAAAGTATAATGGCCCTCACATGTGAGTGTTACTCAGATTACAGGGAAAAGGCAGAAAAGATCAGGTGGAACAGCTTACTGGTGGGGGTGGGGCACACATGACCTTAAGGGTTAAACTGGGCCAGTCAACACACGTGATGAGCAGCTCAAGGTATTAAATCATGTCTGTAAAATCAATGAAATTCTTAACTATTCAACTTGTGCAATTAATGTGTGAAAACAGATCCACAAAGACAGATGATAAGAAAAACATACAGTATCTCCATACAGTACTCAATACAATCCCTAAAGGTCTGTCTAATCTTATTTTTCAATCTCCTCTGAGCCAGGTGGTCAGTGGATTTAGAGCCCTGTGTCGTTGTTGTACTTTAAATGATCACCTTTCATTGCAAGCAGTGAACTAAACAGACTATTGAACCATTTAGCACTCGACCCCAAAAACTGACACGTGGACATGATGCCATCTGGTGGACTCTGTAATAACTCACAAAATTAATTCCTTTCTTGTGTAAGCATTTATTTTGATTCTACTGTAATCATGGCATTGATATTAGGCAAAATAATATGGAGACGGTAATATGAAGCAGTATGTGCCTAGTGCATTATTTATAAAAGTGGTATGAGGCGTCTATTAAAATACTTTCTTTGCTTTTCTCATTTTATACTGCACATAAGCACATTAATATATATATTTGGACGTTTTATTCATCCAAAAATCCAGAAAAAATGATCACATGTTCCATAAATATATTACTATTATTGGATAATAAGAAATATTTCTTGAGCAGCAAATCAGCATGTTAGAATGATTTCTGAAGGAGTAATGATGCTGAAAATTCAGCATTACCATTACAGGATTTTTATTTTATATATATATTTATATATATATATATATAGTAATTTATTACAATAGAAACAGTTTAAATTGTCTAATATTTTTACAATATTACTGTTTTTATAATAAATGCAGTCTTGGTGAGCATGAGACTTTTGAACAGATATGTAGGCCTGGCCTACATAAAAAAGAAAAATGAATTTCAGAATGTCTTAGAATTTAGTTTGTCTCTCTTTTCAGCTTATGTTGCTTAGCTTTTCTTTATCTTTTCTTCCGTGTTTAAATGAGAACAAACGTTGATTTGCAATGCAGACTTTAGTTATTGGAGCAGTGGCTGTGTTTGTGTACTGTATGTTTCTGCAGCTGCCACTCTTCCTTGATGTCATTGCAGTCATGGTGTCTCTGCCAGATCAATACCCCTGGCAGAAATAATACATTTGAGACTAAGGGAATATTTGGAACAATGTTATGAAATCAGAATAAAATGTTAGTTTATTCCGTTAAAGTTACATACAAAATATACACTAGGGTAAGTCAGTAAATTGCTTTTTTTAAATGTAGTAATCAAAAGTGACCATTTGGGTGCTTGCAAACAGCGATGACGTTTTTTTGGGCGGAGCCTAACTGGTGGCAGAAGTAGCAGTCTGTGGAAGCCACGGTATAAAAGAAAGAAAGGTAATTTCGAATTTATATCTCAAAATTCTGACTTTTTTTTCTCGCAATCCCGAGATTATATATCACTATCTTGGAATGAAAAATCAGAATTGCGATATAAAAACTTAATTCTGTCTTTTTTCCTCAGAATTCCGAGTTTGTTTGTTTTTTAATCTCAGAATTGGGGAGGTAAAATTTGCGAGGAAAAAGTCCGATTTTGTGAGATTTAAATCTTATCTATGTAAAATGTTAGGTTTAAACATTTCATGCTGTAACTGTAGGGCTTATAGGCTACAATACATTATGTCCCCTATATGAATATCCTATTGTTTACATCAAATTCATGCTTTAATAGTTGACTAGCCATCCCAGGTTTCATCAGTCCAGTTTGTGGCTTGTCAACTCCCAATGGTACAAAAACTTTCAAATAAAAGCTGTTTCATCAAATAATTATAAAAATGTATCACGATTTCAAATTAACACATAGGCATATAGATCAAATCATATTAGAATGTATCGTGTGTATGTATATTTATTGTGTGTATGTATGTTTATATATATATATATATATATATATATATATATATAGTGTGCGTGTGTATACATATACAGAGAGATAGATTGTATTGTATGTGTCTGTACATGTGCATTTAATACAAACACACTTTTTAATATAATTTATATTGCATTTCTCTTTATTTGCATTAGAGGCTAATCTTTATTTGAATTGCTACTGTCATGGCATATTGTGATATCTATATTAGGTTACAATTACATTTATTTGCAAATTATGCATTTGCAATACATTTTAAAATAAGCATCCCATCTCTGTTTATATCTGAATTATGTAGCTTGATATATCTTGTATCAGATTTACAGGCTCCTGTACCCGGTGGCAAGTCTTTTAACAGATTGTTGATTCACGTCATCTACATATGAGCAACACAGCCAGGTATGTAAATAACTATATCAGTTTAGGCAGATTTATTTAGAAAACTGAACGTGCAGGGATATTTTCTTTGCTTTGCGTTTCAGGAAAACCCCATTCTTTTTCTGAACACCTATTGTAAGCACACTGAGGGGGTTGCCATGGAAACAGTTTGAAAGATCCCAGGCCATAATTAATACCTTGCCACAAACATAAGTTATTTCCAGATCACCATCTTTTATTTAGTGTTGTAGACATGAAAAAAATCGAACAATCCCGCTGACCAAAGCATTCACACAGCTTTTTTTAAACAAGCATAAACCAGACAATATACACAATGCGTCGAACATCATAAATAGCATGACACATTTAAACAATCTCACAGGTCACCACAAAAACACATTCTTCCAGACAAATAGTCAGATAAGGAAAACCAAAAGGGAGTGAGTGGAAAGTTTGACCTTTTCTGGTTTGTATATACGGAGTTTCAGTGATTATTAAGATAATGAAAGTTAAAAACAGGAACGAATCAACTTTGGTATAAAAAAGATGGACATTCTTCATTACATTCTCTTTCTTGCAGGTAGTGTATTGGGTTTTATGCTGTTTGTAGCTTGTGTGATGAATTTGAGTATGGCATCCAAAAAGACTTAGCAAAGCACACTGCAGTGTTTTACACCTAACAGCAATTTTGACACGAATCATCTCACATCAGCCATGTCACTACTAATAAAGACTGTAACTGCCGTTAACAAAATATTCAAAGAAAGGTGCAACGCTCGCTCATCACATTAAAGCAGGAATTGAGCCCTGTTACAAATGAACTTGTTCTTCATGTCAGATATCTGTTTTAAAGCTCATCCTGTAATACAATCATGGTAATATTAATTCACCACAGGCAGATACAAAAGAACTGTGATATTTCTAGATGAATCGTTGACCTACCATAAACTGCTAATGAGTGGCATTCAACAATCTGAATGGATTTGATTTGTGACCCTAACCATGGAGATTTAGCAGAACTCAGTATGAATAAGATCTGACAGACCTGAAGTAGAGTCTGTGTAGAGATGAAGCTCTGGCAGCTAATGGAATCTGGAACGCAGACCACAATAATGTAATATAATGCATGTCAAATATGAAAATCCTAATAAGATTTTAAGAAAGAGAACTTGGATTGATACCCCTATCAAACTCTATGAACGGGCCTAAAGCTCCAGATGTGGGCACTATATGCTTCAGTAGAAAAACAGAAAAGGTACTGGTAATTCTCTGTCAGGATATTATTGGTTTATTTGATTATATGATTATAAGTTTATGGACATTTCCTTTAACCCTAAAACACAATGCAAAATACAGGTATAATACCTGTGTAAATCTAGAGATCATTTGGGGGATGGAAAATGTCTACATAACAGTACACTGTGCCTTATTTTTATGGACTTTTCTTACACTGTGTCTACTCCGAAAGCAACAGTTGTTGCATCGCACCGCAACAGCTTGAGTCTGTAAAAACTGGACGTGACCATTGCAAATTAATTTGTTCCTCACGTTAAGGTAGCAGGAGCACTTTGAAATAAGTCAGAAATAGGACGGGCATCAGTTTACTCTCTGTATTTTCTTGTGTTGTGCTGCTGTGTAGACAGCATCACTGATTATAATGGGGTTCTGTTTGCTGTGGCGTCACGCCACCGGCGTCTGGTGTTAGAGTGCGGCCATATACATACTGCAAATGTTTAGGAGGGAAAACCACAAAATGTTGTTTCACTATAAGATTGAGTTATGACAGAGAGAAGTCTGTCACATGACAGACTTCTCTCTGTCACATGCCAGACTTCTCCTATCATTTAGGCGCATTTATGTTGTAATTACTGTATTTACGATATTTCAACTTCCGTCCTCGTAGAGCTCGTAATTACAACTTGTAAGCCGGGAATTTTTCGGAGAGCTCCTACTTGTACCACGTGACAACTGTACCACCCGACCGCTACAGACTCATTTAGCCGTTAGTATTGCTCCATAAGTCAAAGGAAGTAAACAGCTCAGCATAGAAAGTCACTTGTTGTCGTCCCGAAATTAAGGTAATTACGATATGCTGTGAACGCATTTCATTTGCTTAAACCCTGCCCCTTTCTTAAAATCGACTGCAAGCTCATTTTCAGATCTGCCTCCATGCAGTTAACAACCAATGGATAGAACCAAATGTGTCACAATATGGAATGGATGTGTCACAATATGGAAGATCTCTCACTACTTCCATTACATCATGACTTCAGTGGTTGAGTTTTGAATCTCCAGACCCTTGCATTGTCCCATTTTGTTCTCCATCAAACTCTTTAAACCAAGGATGAACAGCCCCTTACAACTGAAAGGTTATAGAAATCTCAGGCGACCTCAAGGCAGAGAACCTCTGATGTAACTACTGTAGACAGACAGGTGTCAAGATTTTGAAATGAGATGCTCAACTGCGATTTTCTAGCACTGCACCTCAGAAAATCTGCCTGTATATTAGGCAACACTATGGCATTAACAACTAGTTATACCACATGGATTTAATGAGGAGCGTCAACCTATTTATCTGCAGTGTGTATGCGGCCAATGCATGCTGTGCTGGTAAAACAGCAAGCAAACAAACAAACAAAAAGTCTGGTTGCACAGAACTGACATTGCCAATATTAGCTCACATCTTTGCCGTCTTTATGTGGGTTTAGAAGAGGTGCACAAAACAACGCCAACGCCTAGTGCAAGGTTGCTTTAAAGTGCTGTTGGAGCGTGTATTTCACCTTGACTGATTTAGGATCCTCCTCAACTGAACTGCCAGTGCTCCCCACCGCAGGGGACTCTGCCAGACAACAGCCGTATAATGACAGAGTCTGGATTAATCTCTTCTGACCACAACCTATCCTTTCCAGCACCACTCACTTCTGGCCCCTGCGTCTTTGTCATTTTTAAACAAGAACGCCCTTTGATAAGAGTGTCTGGGTTTAATCCAAGCACAACCTGATTTCTTTGTTGATAAGTGTGGTGTTGCTTCATGACTGCTGATGGTCCTTTTAATTGGACGTGCCCTTATGTGGAGCAGGACAAAGGGTAGTGACCACAGCAAGTGGGACACCACCGAAATAAACACCAAAGGCCACAGTTCTAGGTCAAAACAAGCCATTGTAACCTGCTAGCAGTATACAGACAGCTGAAGTGAGCAGAAAGAGGCTCAATGGCCTAGCATGATACCGATGACAGAATATATTATTTGTATTTTTTTTTCTAGCAATCACCTGACCTCTGTGGTCAGATTTCAAAAAGCTAAACTGGATACTCCTGCGGGTTTTACCACAGACAAGCTACTCCCACATTCAGCAGTCTCTGAGGGGTTTAAACAGACTGCGTCACGCTGCAAGCTAAAGTGCCCAATTAATATTTCACCGTTTCTTGTTTTTGTTTTTTTGTGAAGTTGTTTACATGACCTTTTAAATGTGGTCCATATCAAACACTGCTCTAAACAGGCAATGCTGAAACGCTTCGTTCAAAAACACCAATTAATTTGACCTTTCAAGAATGAGCGAGTCATTGAATTGTTTACTAAAACGATTTGTTCCAAAACACCACTACTGTGTGCATGCTGACCCTGTTCAACAACAACTTCCATACTAAAATGTAAAATTATATATTTTTGTTATTAAATGAAATTAGAACATTTAACTTATAGTCACTTCCTAATCAATACTAGTGATGGATCGATATACTGTACGTTTACGGCCTGCTTGTCGTCCATTATGTTACTTCCACGAGTCTATAAACAGCCTTGTCAAAGTCAACACATCATTTTCGTTTTCAAATATTTTAGAATTAAATTAAAGAAATAGTGTGTAAATAAATGCTTGTTTCATTTCAGCGTCTCAATTGAGTGCTGCAGGGGCCTCGGTTCTGGAAGTATTTTCCCCCCATTATTTTTCCCATGGGGATTTTTTTTAAGGCTTACTTTGAGTTATAAGCCATGAACCAAACCAAACAGCTTCCAGGCAACAGGTTTACTTGTTTACTGACTGTTTACTTGACAGCTTTAAGGAGGCATGAAGCATTGTAAATGATAATCAAAATTATTCAGTTAAAGTTATGTTTATTGCAAAATATGCATATTATGTTTACAAATATTTAAGTAGTTTGAGAGTGTAAGGATATTTGACTATTACATAGTTCACCAGTGCTTCATGGTAGCGGCTCTTTTGTTGTGATTCACTATAGTCACAATTCTCTGATTGGTGAAGAATGAGGTTTCTCTTCAGAATCATGGGTAATGTGTTGTTTTTTTTGTTTTTTACCAGGAACTCTGCCATCAAACAGCATTTAAAAACAAGCTGAAATAAAGCAGACTTCAAAACAAGCATACACCAACAACCAAGTAGCTCATATTAGTTATCATTCCAAATCAATCAATTCAAATCAATTCCCCTATGGAGAAAATAAAAGGGATTTTTCCAGAACCCAACTGTTGCACTTCATTGCCTTATTGTAGTGTCCTATATCAACCATTGGCTACTCTGCTCTCTAGATAACTGTATTCATATTGGCCAGTGAAAAATCCAGTGCTGACTGCTGACCAATAATTGTTACAGTCAAAAGTGCCTTAACATAAAGAGTAAATAGAGTACGTTTTATGATTTTGCACCTTGCGGTGTAATACTTTGTAGTGTAATTCATATGTGTGTTTGAATCATAAACCAAGGGTAAATAAATGAAAAAAAAAAAAAATTCACAATACAGTCACATAGGGGAAATCACTTTGACCAATTTATTCCCACATATGAAAATGAACCATATTTTAATATGGTTAATCTCATATTAAATGTGATGTTTTTTTGCTTTTGTTCATACTGCCATCTAAAAAAATAATAATTTTAAACAAGAAATAAAGTCATCTGTTATATATGGGGGAAAAAAAATCAGATTTGGGTCACAGATTTCGGTGTGAATGTAGCCACAGTTTTTCAGAGCTCATTTGATAGCTTGCTGTCTTTCCATGCCGCTCCAATGAAAATGTCCTAGAACGCCCCTGTCCACTTTGATCAGTCTCACTTACCAAAATAGCATGCACCATTTTTTTAAACAATCACAGACACACTCTTTCAGTCTCTGCTCTAGTCCCTGGTGTCTTGCACAGGCACTTATTGCCCAACAGCAAAAAAAGCAATGGAGAAGACCAGAAACTTGTGAACTAGTTTCTATTTTTGTCCTTCAAATCAAAAAAAAAAAAAAAATCCAACCATTTCTGCAATGAGGTATTGTCTCCAAAGACAATACCTCATTACAATGTTGGCCTCTGTCCTCTGAAATGGCAAAACTGCAAGAAGGGTTACAAATCTGATTTATACAAACAAAAAAAATTATAGCCATTTCTTTCATTCACATTCTTTTTCTTTGATGTCAAAAAGTCTTCTTTAAAAGGTGACGTGTGTAATTTCATGTTAAAATAAAATTCCACACTTCATCTTTAAACTAATATCAAAAATCATTTACTGTGTCATCTATCTTAAGAGACAATTCTTAGCGGGATAAATGCATGTTCAAGATGCAACAAAATGTATAAAAAAAAAATAAAAAAATGTTTCCCAAATGTTCTTGTTTATATGCAGCCAATAACTGTAGCAAGAGGATCTTAAAGTGCAATTTAGAGAGGAGATTAAACCTATGAACTAAGCTTGGGCTGCCTTTTCCATAAAATGTGATTAGCAGGAAATGGCCCGCTGCACTACCTGTTGTGGTCCTAGCAGGGGATAATGTGCTCCTACATGGCTCGAACTGGATAGGAATGAAGAGCTGATGTGTTCACACTGTGATAAAGACTGAAATTTGTTCCACACAGGCATGTGGTACAGCAGGAAGCAGATTTTGGCAGCAGAACAGGGTTTAGCACCACACCACACCAATCAACAGCACAGATTCAACAAAAAAGATCATGGATTATTGTCATGAAAACAAATACTTCATGGCAGTAAAAACTGGGTTTCCTTCTGCCAGAAGAAAGGCTGTTTTCAGGGACCAGTAATGGACCAACAAAAGCAGCAGGTGCAGTGCATCATGGGTAACAGTCTCACTGCCCACGGCGAAACAAAGTCTTTTATATACAAATTAAAAATTCCACCCATGGCCTGTATCCTCGGCACGGCCGTGTCTTGTCCTGCTGTCGCACACGAGGCAAAAAAGCTTTTGCTTTTTTCTTGCTCCTTGTTCAGGGAACTCTCAGCAATACTGCAGTCTCTTTTATCGGTCTCTCAGTACTCCCACTCATCTGTCTTCATATCCAAGTAACTAAGGATATTCTGGGCATGTTTAACAGCTTGCTTACGGGCAGTTTTGGTCCCCTCATCCCCTTGAGGGTCCACAGCATCAAGAGCCAGAAGTTGTTTGGTCAGTAGCTCTTCCAATACCATGTAGCTCTTGTCAGCCCTCTTGCCGTCAAAGCCCAACACCTGAGCCTGGAGTTCACACAGGCTGGCTAAGACACGCCACACGGCCGCATGAGCGGCAGGCTCTTCTGCTCCAGGGTTACGACGTCCCAGGGCTTCCCAGAGGTCTAGGAAGTTGATGAGTGCTTGAACCTCCAACACAGCCCTGCGCCGTGCCTCCCGGATGCAGGGATTTCGCCCCGTGTCCACCTGATCCAAGTGCGTAAGGAGACCTTGCAGCTCCGTCCCCTGTCCTGTGGCACCATGTCGGAGCACCTCCTCCCGGAGCACTGAGACACGCCCCCTAATCGCCTCAATTTCACGAATTGAGTCATTCTGCGCTAGATCATACCTGAAGGTGCAATGAGTTAAAGTTTATTAATAGATTCAAAATAGAAAAAAGTAACAAATAATTCATTAAAAATAACTCTTGATCACATACTAATAAAATTTCTGTCATTAATTACTTACTTGTCATTCCAAATCTGTATGCAGACATGAGGGTCAGGTTTTATATACCATCATATATTTGATATATGTAAATATTACTAATGTACTACTATATTATATCATTTTTAATTCAACAAGGAATTATCAAATCCATTACGTGACAAAGACACATGACAAATAATCTATTTCAAATAAATGCTGTTCATTTAAACTTTCTATACAAAGAATCCTGAAAAAAAAAAATGCAGAATACATCCGCAGAATAAAGCCACACAATTGTTTTCTTCATGGATAATAAATGTTTCTTGAGCAGTGAATCATCATATTAGAATGATTTCTGAAGGATTGTGTGCCACTGAAGACTGGAGTAATGATGCTAAATTCAGCTTTGCATCACAGGAATAAGTTTAATTTAAAAATATATTAAAATGGAAAACTGTCATTTGAAGTATTTCACAATATTACTGTATTTGTGCAAATGCAGCCCGTAATGTATGTACTGTATGTATACAATTTGGAATGATGCAAGGTAGAGTTAATAATGATTTTGAGTGAATTATCCCTTTAAAAGTAAAAAAATCTTTAAATGAGTAGCTTCACTGAAAGGCATTAGTAAACATAAAACAGCATTTCACTTTTTAATTTCAAAGGCTGTGCCCTCCGGAGGTCTCATTTGTCGTTTGCATACATAATTAAGGCTGCCATATTTTGGAGAAGGAACCTTTATATTCCAAAGTGAGAAAGAATAAACAAAAATGTATGCCTCACAAGAAACAGTCAGCTTTATAATGATTACTTTTCTGAAATGAAACATCTTTGATGATATATATGTGGCTAACAAATGCGACCTCCGGAAGGCACAGCCTTCAAAATGAGACAGCTATTGTAGTTTGTGTGATGATGTGTGTTTTTGGCTTTACCTGCGCGTGTCTTCTCCTTCTCCCTCCAGGTCAAGATGTTTTAGCAGACCATTGATCTCCTCCACCACTTGTTTTCTGTAGTTCCTCACAGCAGCATTACTAGACACATCTAGGGCGTCCAGTTCAACCAACAGCTCGGTGAGGATCCTTGCTAGGTGGGCACAGCTATCACGCCCACTCAGACCCATCAGCAGAGCCACTTCCTGGCACCGGGCACCACTCACCTACATGAGAAATTCATTTCAGTTCTTTACTTTATTGAAAGCATTGTTTCTTGGCTAAAATCAGAACAATCTTTCAAAAATGATTAAAAGGTAATAAACTATTGTTTTAACACAGCAACAAAAGTCATATTGTGAAATAATTAATTACTAGTTAAATATATTTTAAAATGTAATTTATTCCTGTGATGGTAAAGCTGAATTTTCATTATCATTACTCCGGTCTCCAGTGTCACATGATCCTTCAGAAATCATTCAGACATGCTGATCTGCTGCTCAAGAATTGTATTATCAATGTACAAAACAGTTGTGCTGCTTAATGTCCCTGCGGAAACTACATTTTCTTTTTTAGGATTCTTTGCGGAATAGAACATTCAAAAGAACAGTATTTATTTAAAATGTAAATCTTTTGTATTATTGTAAAACTTTAATTTTGAATCAATCAATTTAGTGTCCTTGCTGAATAAAAAAGTCCTGAAAAAAAAAAATCTAACACTAAACTTTTGAAAAGTAGCTTTAAAAAAAATTATAAATGCAAAACATGTAGATGTTTTTGATCAATGTAATGTGTCCTTGCTGAAAACATTATACATATCTGACCCCAAACATATGAACTGCAAAAAAACTAAAATATAATAAATAACTTTATTGAACAATTTCTTCTAGCTTGTGTTTTACACTGTAGATGCAGTGTAAACAGTGCAGCGCTTCCACGACTCGTGCGCATGCGCCGTGGTGTGCTCGTGAACAGCATCGGCCAACAGTCAGCCGGCGCTCTGGAAGTGCTGCACTGTTTACAATACATCAACATCGAGAGAGTCTGACGCAGGCTAGAAGAAAAGGTTAAATTAAGTAAATAATTTTTGTTTGTTTTTTCCACACAAAAAGTACTCGTTGCTTCATAAAATTAAGGTAAACCACTGTAGTAACATGGACGATTTTAAGAATGTCTTTACTACCTTTCTGGGCCTTAATTACATTTCTGTCTATGGAGGGGTCAGAGAGCTCTTGGATTTCATAAAAAAAAAACTTAATTTGTGTTCCGAAGATAAACAAAGGTCTTAAGGGTTTGGAACAACATGAGGGTGAGTAATAAATGACAATTTTTTGGGCGAACTAACACTTTAAGATGCAGTTTTGTGATTCCTCATGATATATGTGTTGTGCAATACCACTCACCTGCGCCATAACTTGATTTATGCGCTGCACAGCCTCATGCGTGTCGTCGGACAGTGGCAGCGCCAGCGTATGAGTGCGTATACGACCCTCCAGTATTTCCTGTACGGCACAGACTCTTGTCAACGCCTTATAACGGGCCTTCCTGAGCGGTACGATTCCACCCGTCTTGACCTGAGCCAGCCGCATGGCCACGTCCTGCACAGCCTCCACCACTTCCTCACTGATCTCAAAGGCATCTAGAGCCTGGCCCTGCCGGAATGGCCCCACAACCCCTTCGTTCAGCAAGTTCTGCGCCTCCTGGGTCAGCTCCTCAATGGCCAGCCGAGATGGATGCGTAGCATTACCCTCCAGGTACCGAAGCAGACCCTCGACCTCTCCTGCCGCACGCTTCCGGGGTTGCTGTAGCTCCGGCCGGCCCTCTGTCTCCACCTGGGTTGGTAAACAAAACCTGGTTAGTCAACTATACTTTTTAGATTTTTGATGCAGTGATACCGTCCTGACCTTATCCACCTCCAGCAGTAATCGGGTCAGCTCTCGCTCCAGTCGTTTGTACTCTCTGTCGTTCTGCAGGCCGCTGTAAGAGCACACCTGTGGGCCCAGGTTTGCGATCTCCCTCTGCACCTCATCCAGCCGTAACAGGGCTGGGTGCTGGCCAGGGTACGGGCCCTGGGGTCCGGAAAAACCTGGGAAGGGTCCTGGCATCTGCTGAGTCTGTGGCTGCTGACTGCCATGATCCATTGTCCTCTTCCCACCATCAAAGGGTTTTCCAAACAGGCTGAAAGAGAAACAGAGGTGAGAGCTGGTCAAATAACCAAACGATATGGTAAGATGATAGGGAAATAAAGTATGTATGTTGAGAAGTGAGGTTGATACAATGAATGAAATGGAATAAGTAAAAGAGAAGATGTTTAGGTAGATGACATTAAATACTTTGCAGAAGAAATCTAAAAACTACTTTAAAATTATAATTTTTTTGTGTATGCAGATTTTATGAGCTCACAATAATTAACACAATCAATTACCCCAAAAGTTTGGATTTATTGTGCATACAATATTTACAAAAAACAACAACTCAGTGCCTCATCTACACTTATACAATAGCCTCAAAAAGATACTTAAGGCACACTTAAAAACGTATAAATTTCATTGGATTAAATCAATATCAAATATTACCAAATGACATCAAACAGACATATGGTGACAAACCTTTAACCAGCAGGTCATTTTTACTGTCTGTAATGAGAAATGAAAGTAAGATATTATCCACTTTTACAAAATTCAGGACTGTGTAAGATTGTGTGCCAAGAAAAAAAAAGGGGTTAATCCTAAGAGAGGGTTTGTGCGTCTGTAATGAGCACAGGTTGTACGTGCTGTACAGCTGTGATGACTGAGGCTGACTCAGCCAGATGTTTCCAACTACACCCTTCAATAACAAAAAGGCCAAATACGCACACAGCATGCCACCACATGAAACAGAAGCTGTCTAAATGCATGACGCATCACAAAAACAAACCTCCATTTGACAACCTTTGTGAACAAAAGTTCAAAATAGAAATTGAAAACAAACTTTCGAGGACCGTAATGAGATATTACGGTTTCCAATTCAATAAGTACCTGGCTTAATCTGTCCATCCAAAAACAAATCTTGAGCACTCATTCAAACCAAGTCTGAATTTCTGTAATGAATCATTTCCTCTGATTTTGACAGGAACAGTCCGGTTCCAAGTTACAACCCAATGTCTCGGAAAACGTACTTCTTACCTGTCGGTGTTGTGACACCCTGCTGATAGGTTGGAGAGCAAATATTTACATGTGATAGGGCAGAAACACTATCAAAGGAGCTGTTGTCCTACTTATTTCCACAAAAAAAGATAGCAAAATCTGGCAAGCAGCTGTTATATTAAAGTGAATCTATCCAACAGCACAACACACCAAACTGCAGAAGATGCTTAGAGAAATGAAGACATCCTTAAGTGCAGACGCCCATTCAGCGCCGTCTTACCTCTATAGATTCAAAGTCCTAGAAAAGATTTTATTGGCAGACGACTGCTGCTGCTGTTCCCTAGGGAAGTGTCTGTGATGTCACGGATAGGTCATAATAAGCCTTAAAGAGACAGCGTCCATTAGCCTCCAGACTGTGCATGAAATATATTTGATAATAAACATGGAGATTGCAGAAGGATTTTAATTATAATATAGGGCTATAGTGTAAAAAAAAAAAAAACATACAACCAATTTTCTGTGGTAATTAAGAATATGCCACAGATGCTTGTGATAAAGCTTAAACTTTATTTAATCCTGAATATTACTATACTTTACAACGGCGTAGTGAGAATCAATGCAATCCTTGTATTCCTCAGGATCAGAGATGTTATACTTCTTCTTGATAGCTTTTTCCTCTGATAAAAGTATGCCTTGGGTGTTTTATCCTTTTATATAACCAGGTCAACAGACAGACCGTTGCGAAGAAGAAAATTAAAACAAAGTAGCATCATAGTAGCCATATATGAAACCTAGGAATATATTTGTAGCCTAAAATAAAAAAATAGGCACTACACTCAAGTCTCTCTCTCTCTCTCCAGAATGCATCATCTGCTACATCTAAGTTACACATGCCAGTTATATATTTCTGTATCACATTCAAAAATGTAAAATACTAAGAATAATTCCAAGAGGAGTTCAAGAGAACTTACGAATTGTTCACCTAGCGTGTTGAATTTCTGCTTCCCCAGTTGAGCAGCAGTACAGTGCTAATTTGACGTCATGCTGGGACTGGGGAGGGTAGGGTCAGGTCAGATAAGGATGAGTCAGAACCCTCATCTGTCCAGATGCTCCACCTGCTCCCCAGCATCCTGTCTCCCCCTTTCTCTCTCATACTCCGAGAGCCAATCATTTAAGACACAGAACACCTCTTATTATAGGGTCGCAACTTCTCTCAAGTAAATATGGTAACAAACAGTTTGGACTATGAAATTTGGGTGGGGCGAAAGAGCCAACATGCCATCCATGCCAGAGCTTATCAGTGGGTAGCAACATGTTCTGCTAAATACATCACAGCGTCTTTCATTACTCATGGAAATCTGCCACATCAGAGTCAATTAAATTCTCAAATTCACATGGCCTGGGTCGATTTTTGTATGGGTGGTTCCCACTCCTCAAGCCAAAGGTCTTTCACCAAAACAAACATTTTAACACCTTATGTGTCTCCTTTAAATAACAAACAATCAATACTATAGACTTGATACAGACCAAATAGGACACATTCTGTTACCAATGTATATTTTAGTTTTCTTAAAAAGGACTGAAAATAAAATCATATAAAGTAATACAATTACGAGATTATTCACAATACGGCTGTACTGAAATTGGAGTTCTACACTAGACTAAATTAAAACGGTTCAATGCAGGCTTAATGCAACGTCTCATCATCATCACAAAGTGCTCCTATTATGCTCTTTCAAATATTAAATAAATATATAAATAATATTTGCATAATGTCGGCCGATGATCTTCATTGACTGCTCCCTCGCCCTCAAACTCTCTAGTTGTAGCTGAGGCCTGGAAGAGTTCGGTTTGTGTTGTCAACATGTCAAGAAGATGCTGTTTTCAACGCGGTGAGAGCAAATCTACTTTGCATGCACATCAAAAGGATAAGGACACACACTGGAATTAATACAGCAAAAACAGACGCCAACGTTACTGTTCATATCACTGTGTATTCAAGCACTTTGGAAGCCTCTAGAGCTGAAATTCAGGTATGTTAATGAGAGTTTCGTTTCTGACACATGCTGTAAGCGGTAGACCAATCACAACAGACTGGGCCTTCTAACCAATCAAAGCGGAGTAAACTCTCGGAAAGGAGGGGTTTAGAGAGACTGACACTGTGTCTGAAATTGAATGATTGTCTACTAGTATGTGAAAAACCGTACACCAAAAGAGAAGTATATCCGAGTACATAGTATTCGAAAAACTGTAGGCGAAAAGTCCCTGGATGACCTACTACTTCAGACGAGATTCCCATGAGTGGTCCCATGAGGCCACGGGAAGGGATTTCTGAATGAAGGTTAAGCAACGCAACTGATGCGGATAGGTCACGTGATAATGATAATATAGTGGATTGTAGCCTACGTCTGGATTATATTCACACTATATATAGAACATACTGTTTTAACGGTTGCAAGTTCAAATTCAAATGAGGTGCCTACTCAGACAGTATGCAATATCAGACACACAATGAATCTGTGCGAATCGTTTTCAGACTCTCTGAGAAATTATGTGGTGTGCAATGTACATTATGAGGGAAATCATTTTTTTGACCTTCGATGCATGTAAACCTATTGCAGGAGATCTCCCAAACAAAATTAGGAAGCTTTAAAATAGGGCCATAGTATAATGGTTGCTGTTGAAACAAAAAATATATTGTAACAAACCCCCAGGTAACACGCACCACTAAAATTATGCAATAAACATTGACATAAACAATAAGCAAACTACACTTCAAAGAAAAGACCAAAATAATAGGGCTCAATGTAGTGTTAATATAAAGATTGAAGATTAGTTAGATATTCATTATTCACAGGTGATTTACATCGATTTTGAATTATGTGTTGTATTGTGTTTTAGGGTTAAAGGAAATATCTGTAAACTTGATGAAAAATGTCCTGACAAAAATGTACCAATAAGCTAATGCTACACTTTTGTTTTATTTTTTTACAGTGTATTAATAAGACAGACTTGTTTTCTGTTATGTTGCTGAGACTAATAGCAGGGTGTCTTCAAACTTCAGCATCAACACTACAGGGAGGGAGAAGAGATTCTGGAACTGTCCACGGCAGCTATGATGATGATGATGATGTTACCAGCAGTATAAACTAAAATTCTGTTCATAGAGTCTGGATGCAATACACGTCTCGTCATCATCATCATCATCATCATCATCATCATCATCATCATCATATGCCACCATGAAGAGTGTCTATAGCTGTACAATGTTAGATTAAGCAGGGACGTAACACGTCTCCCCAATGGGTTTTGCAATGGCTGATTCTTACATTACTACATGTGTTCCTCCAGTACTGCATATGTGGCTACATCATACAGTCTATGGGCTACATCCATGAACTATACAATAAGGCAGAGTGAGAATATAACACGAGCCTGTAGGCTACATGCCTCACCAAAACGATTTGACAACGCTGTGCCTGAATTTACATGAATGAAACCATCACAGAAGGACATTTTTATTGCTTCTGAACACCAGCCAACCCTATCCGACACAATCCGAGCATGTCTCACCACCTCCTGAGATGCGCAGGATATTTCTCACCTTTTCAACGCGCCGAAAACGTTCGCGCACATGTCTAACGGGCTCCGTTTCCATCAGCTACGCTACGGAAATGTTTTGAGCGGTGCAACACTCCAGTAATTCCTGGTTCGTAGAGTTGCAGTGACACTAGCAGAGACTGGCATTTAGAGCAGCACCATCACATCGGTATGGACTGCATTCCTGCCCCTCCCTCCTCTATGAGCGCTAGTGGTGAGGATTTTGATTCCTCTCAGTGACTCTTTTGAATCAGTTCACTAAAAGATTCATTTACTTACTCTTTACGCAGTTACATAGTTACGCCGGTAGGAGGCGACACGTGAGCGTCATGTGGTGTATGAGTGCGTCATTGAATCGTTCACCGAAATTAGGCTTAAATTAATATATATATTTTTTTAATTTGCTTGTCTAAAAATCTATTATGTAACCATCATACACTGTAATAAAAATATTTTAAACGTTACCTTGTTGCCTTCAAATTGAGTTAATTTAAATTAAAATTTAGTTAATAGAATGAACATTTTTCAGAATCGGCATCACCCTTTATTCAAATATTATTAAAAGATTTTGTAAACAGTGTGTAATTGTGTTTTATTTGTTAAAATACAGTGAAACATGCCAAATTGTGCCATTTTCATGATTTATCACATAATTTTATCATATTTATATCATTATAATTTATAATAATATAGTTTCTATTTATTAAACCAATTTCCTTCATTGTATTAACTCACATTTTTTATTTAAATTAACTCAAAAAAGCAAGTAACCTGGTTTCCTTATAATTAAGTTAAACCAACAATATTTTTTTTTTACAGTGTAGTGTTTTCCCCACAAATTACAACAAAGCAGAGCTATAATTTTTCTTCCATTTTCTCAAATGCCCTGCATGACTTAAGCTATAGAAAAAAAAAAAAAAAAACAATATTAGCCTAAATAAATTGATTTTAATAATTACATACATCTTAATTGTGCAAGGTAAAGAGTCATTCTTTATACGTTCATTCTTTGTGAACAAACTCTAAGTAATTTCAAATCTCTTTCAGACTAAACCAATAGCTCAATTCAGCATAGCATACTTCGCTTATAGGTAAATATGTGTAAGGCCTGATAATTAGAAAGAGATATCTTAGACCACATTTCTATTACGTCAGAATATGACAAAAACGGTAAGTGTAGTATGGAAGTATACTGTTCCGGGCTGTTTTTCTTCACAGCCCACACTCAAACACTATTTGCTCATGCGTCAATGGCTGCATCCAAAATCACAGCCATTATCATTTCACGACTAGTTAAACAAAAAAAAGTATATTCTGTATAGTATTAATGTATGCATATGTATATATATCCAAACATACTACATTTTCCATGTTGTCATTATCATGTGATCTTGCATTGGGTCACTGCCATTAGGGCTACATTACAGTCGATTTTATACCCTGCCCTTGCTAACTTCCTAATTTTTCACTAAATTTTATAAGGTTATTTTGTCATTCAACATCGGAGTCTGATAGCCCCTCGCCTTTGCAATTAAAAATGTGACATTTGAGAGCATGAAGTGTCCAACATTCCACGTATTTTTTTTTCTTCCGTATTTAAAGTGTGCTTTCTTTTTGGAATTGCGGCCAATTCCAAACTGCATTTTTGCACCCTTGAAGGGCATTTTCGGGATGGAGACATCATTTGTAGGTGCGTTCCAAACGAAAGTGAACAACGGAATTCCTCCACTAAGGGCCATTCCACAGGTCTGTTAACTAAGGGAACAATAAACATGCAATGGTCACTTCAAGGAAGTAATCATTTATGGTCATGTTCTGCCCTTTGGAGTGAGTAGGGCATAGGGATGTGCTGCATTGCGCTCACTTCCGATTGGAATTTGCCATTGGTGTATGTCAAAGAACCGCAAGAGCGAGTAGAGAGCAGACGGCTCCAGATGCTTTCAAATCACTCTCACTGTACTTCAGTGTCATACATCTGCCTGAGCAGCACTGCTTAAAGTCGAACACACCCATTCACAAATCCTCCCCCGTGGCCTCATGGGATAGTAAAGTGCCCATCGTACTGTATATGCACAGAATTTGACTGCAAGTAGTAGGTCATCTGGGTACTTTTTTTGCTTGAGTAGCTACTGTGAATTCAGACTCCTCTTTTTCAGTAAACCTCGGACAACAGTTTTTCACCTACTATTTAGTAGGGACGTGTTTGATTTCTGACGCAGCCACTATCTCAAGGCAGGAAAGGGAGAAACATACGAGTCTGTGTGGCAGTGTATGGAAGGTAGCAAAAATGATTCGTTCACTTAAAAGAATCGTTCAACTCCGATTCGTTCACTAACGAACACCATACTGGGGAGACCATTTCTCGCATCAGGAGGGATCCCTAATACCGTGTGCTCTTCAATTTGACCACTTTTGTCCGAACAGTAAATAAAACCATCTCGCCGCTAACTAAAGTATGTCATATTGATACAACACGGAATGTACGGATGTTCCCCCCTTTGTCTTTTTGATAAAAGGATTTAAGCCGGGGAGTCAAATGTTGACTCCCTTCCACAACACAAAGTGGTTTCATCTTTCATGCACAATAACGTCAAGGAATCTGCTGTAAACGTAGTAGCTGTGCTGCGTAAAACTATTCAAAACGACATAAACCACTTGAAATAATCCGCCCGTTTAGCTGGCTGCTATTACGTCCATTTAACGCACACAAAGACACTGATCAGCTCTCATTAAGAGCTCACAGCAGTGCAAGGGGAGGTGTTGTAAAAAAATAAAAAGACAATAATATGAAAACATTTCTTATTAAACATGAGGTTTAACGGGCTGTCCATCCTACCTGCATAACCATCTGACAGCCATTGGTGCGCCTGTGTTTACAGATTAACAACGCACTTTTCGTTTACAACCACTGGGTATACATGTCTAATGACACAAACCAGCTGGCCAAGCGAGAACGAACGAGGAGTTTGAATTTATTAAACGTGTCCAAAACTAATTTAATGTCGTGGCGTTTTCAAAAATTTGTCCTATTCTCAACCCAGAACTGCACATTTTATATGTCTCCCTCATCTAACACCTGATTAAACTCATCAGCTCATTAGTAGAGACGGTAAAGAGCTGAAATGGGTGTGACTGAAGATAGAAATCATTGGGATAAATGTACAGTGCTGGGAAATTGTTTCGGGGCAATATAATAAAATTACCTTTCAAAAAACATTACCTTTCATACGCACTACCTTTCAAAAATTATTGTTATACTTACCAAGGCTAATACAGTAATATTGTGAAATATTACATTTTAATTGAGTTGTTTCCTATTTGAATGTTTATTATTTATAGAAAAAGTGTGCTGCTTAATATTAAATTCAAATTTCTCGGGATTCTCTGGTGTATAAAAGTTAAAAAGAGCGGCACAGTGACACTTAAAGTCGCCGAATTGCTGAATTTGAAGTATTTTAATTTATTATCACGAAAACGTTATGTGATGTAGATTCATTAGCGACATCACAAAAAGTGTACGTTGTCTATATTTTCTATACACGTTTAATATAATTTTAAATGCCACTTTTTTAATGTCACTGTTCGATTGAACACAATTCCCCAAAATTGGCAGTAGTAATGTATAAAATTAACTGAATAGTTAATTGTATAAATTAACAGGTATACGACATATACTTTAGAAATTGCAGATAATATTTTAAACTAATTCAACGTGCAAACTTGTTTTTATTTAATTTCAAGTCGAACATGGACATTAATTTCGTTGTTGAGTAGGAACTCAGGAAATGGTTTGGTCGTCCATTTTGAGCGGAAATAGAGTGCGACAGAGAGTTCCAGAATTCTTCATCTTTGTTGAAAACATAATAAAACAATAAAAAAGCACAGTGCACTCTCTCCATAATGTGGTATACTACGGTTCCCCTTTCCCCTAAGAAAACAGCATGCATCCTCTCTTTTACGAAGTGCTAATGTGATGCAAAGGACTTTTATTTTAAAATCATTCACCATGTTAAAATGCACCGATAGATGCGTGCTGTACGGAGGCCAGCTGAGAAATCGAATTTTTTTTGTATTGTTTTGTCAAGGTCGATGAATTAATTTAATCAAAAATGAATGTCAAAACATTTCATTGTTTAATATTTAGGTATCTGCGTCCACATGCTCCGGTGTTATTAAGTCCCTGTCGAGGTCATCGACAAGGCACAAGTCAACCACCAAAACATGACAAACGACCAGAGGTTTGTCGTTTACTACCTTTATGTCAAATTGACAGAAATGGAACTGTTCATCTGCACATCTAACATTTAACCGCACTCGTTGCAAGTGTCAACAAATTATATTCTGCGATAAAGTTAGAATTTTGAATTTTAACTGATCTGGAATTTGCACATATCTCTATACTTGTGCTTTTAGATTTTTTTTTTTTACTTTTAAATTATACATAAGTATTGATATTTCAGTTAGTAAAATATGTATGCATACTATTTGTATCAATTTATGTTATTTCAATACTTTTTTCTGGATGTTTTCTATCATGCTGTCTTGTTCTAATCTAGATTACTGTGTTTTTTTTTATTTTTATGTAGAGGTCTGGATTCAGTCCAGCAGCAACATCAAAATATGACTGGATCGGTCCTGCTGATAGACTGTCAAACCTGAGGCCGATCATATATCACATCCCAGAGAATGAGACGCCACTGGAAAGGAAGTTGAGGCATCTGAGACAGGAGACCGAGGACTGGAACCATGCGTTCTGGACCAACCAGAACTTCACATTTAGCAAGGTATGAACCACATGTGTGATGTGAGCTAAAACCTCACAGTTTATAGCAGGAAACATAATTAAAATGTTTGTGGAGTAGTTACTGTTACTATTGAGATCCTTCACAAAGTTCTCCTTTTACCATTAGGGGGCAGTTTTGTGTTCCAAAAGATTCTTGCAGAATATACTTACTATTTCTATTGGTATAGAATATTTTATATTGACCCATTTTTTTTTTTTTTTACAGGAAAAAGAAGAATATGTACGGTTAAAATTGACGGCAAAAGGGTTGTCGGAAAGAGATGATGATGGTGAGCTGTGTAAATACATACACTACCTACAGCAGGGGTGTAAAACTCACATTTTAGTTCCAACACTAGTGAATCCAGCCCTCTCCATTAACGTTGTATTGCGTGAAGCTGCCTTCTTGTCATTTCTTGCTTCTAATCATAGACAGAACAATGCCTAAAAGCTGATATGCGACAGGGTGTACTGCAAAAAGCTAAAACCCCCAGAATTGCATTTTTATAAGCTACAGAACCATAAAAACCAGCCACTGAAAAAACAAAGCCACACAAAAAACAAAAGTGGATACAGGCTACAGTATACAGACATAAAGCATCAGCTGGATAAATGGGAAAATTGTGGGATCCTGACACTGAGTATGGACATAGGGTGGTGAAATAATCCTTTAACATGGTTAAAAATAATGAATGTTTTTTTTTATATGTATAACATATCCTGTCACAGATTACGTTCCCCTCCAGTAGGCGTAGTTTTAAGATTAATATGACACGTTGCGCTCTGTCTCAATTGCCTGTATCCACTTTTATGTCCTTAAACGCTCGTTTTTTGGGGGGGTTGACAGCTTATAAAATCTTAGTTCTGACAAGGAGGCAGCTTCACGCAATACAAAGTCAACAGAAAGGGTTGGATTGTTTTCCACCCCGGTGAGCGTGGTTTTCAGATTATGACATGTCGCTCTGTCTCTATAGAAGAGCCATGGTCCCCCGTATCTTCCAACAGTAAGACCATCTCCGGTTGCGTTACTTGCTTCACTGCCATTCACAAATACTCACCCGTGGCCTCATGGGATAGTAAAGTGTCCATCCTATGCACACTTCAGTTCAGAATCTGTAGTAAGTCATCTGGGTACGATTCTCAATACCGGTGGGAAATGACTGAGGTGCCCTTAAGCAAGGCACCAAACCCCCAATTGCTCCCTGGACGCTGGGTGTGTGTGTGTTCACTACTCACTGCTCCTATGTGTGCACTAACTTAGATGGGTTACATGCAGAGGACAAATTCCGAGTATGGCATACTTTGTCTTCACGTCATTTCACTATTGTCACATACTGTGTTTCGTCTACTATATAGTCGGGAAGTATGTGATTTCCCAAGTAAGTTCATTATTGTGTGAGTGTATGTTATATGAATGTTATATGAATGTAATCCGGACGTACTTCATTCGTCATGTTGTAATTACCATTGTTTGGAATTCTTCTATATTAACTTGCATCATAGCTTACGATTCAATAGGTGTCATCATCGCTGAAATTACACAGTCTGTAGCAGGCATAATTTATTATTGCACTAACTGACAAGGATATAACCAAATGTTAATGTTTAAGAATCCATCATTGAGAGACTCATACTGATCATACTGATGCTTTGGGTGGTTTTGGCACTGCTAATTAATATGTGCTTGTGTATGCTGTCATTTATTACGATTCCAGGAAGGAAAAGGACTTTAAGCAGTGAGGAAATGGCGGTATTCTACAAACACTTCTTGGACAAAAACATCACAAGGCATGCCAGTTATAACAGGTGAGACTCAAATACTTTTATCATTTTAAAACCCGCTCTACACAATCATCTACACGCCTTCTCTAGTCTGATTTATAGGTCATACTTTTTCTAAAAATGCCTCCTTTTCGGGTGGTGGTACACGTCTTTTTGATGTGAATAGTTAATGATTTGTATAAACTAAACGTAAGAATAACTTTTATATTGTTAGTAATATTTCAAGGTGATGACTTACTGGTTTTACTTAATTATCCATACATAATTTTTCAAATTTGGCTTTTGAGGATCATTTATTTGTACATCTCTCAATCATCATTGTATTACATTGCATTACGTATTTTGTCCCCCGCAATCGCATTAAAAAATATCATCATTTTAACACATTATTGGGAGATATAGAGTGACAAATTATATTTATATGCATTTATGTAAGTAGTCTGCTATATTGTTATAAAGATCTTATTAATTTACATTACAAGCTATCAGAATTTCATCTTACTTTTTGGATTTATAAATATCAGCAACTGCACCAGATTGCATATTTTTGCTTAGTTTAGGCTTTTGAATAAAACGTTTTTTTTCACACTCAAGGAGTTTTTTTCCTCCTTGAGTGTGAGCTCCATATCCTTTTGTATATCAAAAAACAAGAATGCAAACTTTATTTTTATTTTTCTTCTGACTGTTACAACAGGGTTAATTCTAAACCTTTTGTGTTTCAGGGAATGGTACAGACGGAACTTCACCATTACACTTCTGATGGCGAGAGTAGCTCTACACAACACATGGAGGACACTGACTGGACGAGAGAAAGGCAAAACTACATGAAATGCAAATAAAGACTGTAAATCAATCACTGGTCTGTATAGTGCTGTCTCTATGTGGAAGGGAAAGCAGTGCATTGCACCAAACATTGCACCAAAATCTGGAACTGTTGTGTGAGGTTTTATAATCTGAGGTTTCTCGGTAAGTTCAAGACCTGAATATTACCATACTGTAGCTACATGATGTTGCGAGGAAAGATGCACTCAAAGCCAAATCTATAGCAGCCTTATCTAATGTGAAAATGCTTAATTCTTCCAAAACTGTATTACTTTTTTTTTTATGTGGAACATAAAAGAAGCTATTCTGTGAAATGCAGGTTCTAACCGACAGGAGGATACATTTCCATTTTTCAACTATTCCTTTAAAAAGTAATTATAACTTTGACCTTTACACCTAAAAGACATTTATTTTTAAAGCTTGGTAGGGTAAAAGCCTGTCTTTGGTAATCAAACTTGGCTTTGTAATATGTTCGGGAGCAAACAAATGTTAAAATGCATTTCTTATAAAAATGTATTTGAATAAATCAGTCAAATAATATATAACACGAACCATACAACTCATTCATTCCTATATCAAGGTAAATAAAATATAGTTGAAATTATAGGCTAATAATTCATAAAATTGCAAATAAAAATCATTTATCGGGGAAATGTAAAACCAGGATTGGAACAAAGCGCTTTGAGCAGAGATGGAAAAAATCTCACTCCGCTCCACTCATAAGTGCCGTTCCAGACCGTCTTTCTTTGTGTGCTTTGCTTGGTGACACACAAAGCTTGTCGAATTCACTTATTCTGACACATTTTGTTGGCAGGAAAGAAATAAATAAACTACCGGCCATTTTCTCTCTGAATCCCAAGATATTCAATACAACCGGCTTGTTAATTGAAATCTTGTAAATAGCGACATCACTCAACTCACTACATTTTGTGTAAATCACTTATTTGCAACTACATTTTGCACCAGGCATCTTAATGTCTATAGTTAGCCACTGGATAATAGTAAATTGTTAATCTGACAATTTTTATTACTAATATTTCTTAAATGAACTAAGCAAACTTTGTTATAATATTAATGGAAACCTAATAGAAGGCAAATATGAATGAAATTACAAAAAAGTTAAAAATGAAATTTATGAAATAAGTAAAATTAAAGGCACAATATGTAGTTTTTCGCCACTAGAGGTCGCCTGTTTAAAACAAAGGTGTAGCTTGATGATGCTCAGATTGAGCGCAGATTAATGGGAGATGTTGTCTTCACCTTATTACCGGTGGAAAAGAATCTGTCAGAAATCATGTTTATGGATGAGATTATATCCGTTACTGCAGTAGGAAGCAGAGCAGGGCTGAGTGTTGTGGGAGCGCAACATGGCCGCTGGAGCAATTGCTAATGAGAGACGTGTGCGACAAACGGCTCGAGAGCAGCGGAATTTTTATGCCACAGTCGTCGATTCCGCTTCTTCTGGTCAAGCGTATGTGAGATAACGCAGCACTGTTGATCATATTAGATACATTTGAGCATGTTGAAAATTATGTACTAACGGTACTTGGTTCGTTCGTTTGGTGGCTACAATGCGACACTTGTTGTAATCGAGATAGATCGATATTAGGCATGGCAAAACATTGCGGTAAATCAAGAAAAAAAAATTCAAACAATAAGACTAAATGTGTTTAGCAATATAACAATGATTAGTTTTCATACTGATTCATTTGTCTACAACAGTGTTTCCCAACCACTATCATGGGGCATATTGCTCAAAACTAGGATAAGTGATTAAGCCGGATAACGAAAGATAACTGTATATAAGCGGATAAATTGAGCCAGGATCACCAATATATCCTGGCTTAATTTGTGCAATAGGCCCCTGGTGGCACACCAACACTGCACATTTTGCATCTGTCCCTAATCAAACTCACCTGATTCAAATGATCATCTTATTAGTGGAGACTCAAAGACCTGAAATGGGTGTGGCAGATAAAGGAGACATGCAACATGTGAATTGTTGGTGTCCCTCCAGGATCGTGGTTGGGAAACCCAGGTCTATAGATGTATCTATTAACAGTTGTTCCGTTGTCTGATAAAACATTATTAAAGCATCTCTGGTGTTTCCATGGTTTCTACAAGATAAAACCTGAAGTCGAGGGTAACTTAGGTCCGTGTAAAAAAAGGCTTATTTCTCTGGATTTAAACGTTTTTGTAAACATATGGGATAATGTAAGTACTCAAGCCAACAAAATATATAACACTGTTCTAGTGTTTTTTGGATATTTTAATCCCAATAGTTTATCATTAACAGGTGATATCAACAGTTTCAATAATATCGCATTCATTTTTTTTAAATCTTCGAGAGTATGAAAAATAAAAAATCGCTCTCCTTTTATTTTTGTATGACATCATAATGAGGAGGAGTAAACCTGCCGGGAGAAACGCAACGCCATTTTCACCCTGTACAGCTCCAGACAGATGCTTCTGAGCTGAGATCCGAGTGTTTTCGCAAACAGCGCTTCACACATTATGACTATGTGATTAATACTCAATTGTTTCTTCGCCAATCTGTGATTTGAGCTCGTGCTGGAGGAATCGGACTGCCAGTTGCAGGAACTTCCCCCATCGAGCTCCGGAAGACTGGAGAGGACACACACAACTGGTCCTGCTGCCCGTTTCCAGCCTCAAACCTTCTCAATCAGGCTGCGGAGTGTTATATTGACTTGAGTTTTGTGGTGGGACACGGAGGAACAAATCCTGTTACGGTTGTGGGTGATCTGGATGTTCCGCTGAACGGTAAGATGTTTATTATGCTAACGAGCTAACTCACGCGCTCATCTCCCGTCCGAGGCTGGCTGGGAGTGTCAGTCTACCTGTCAAATGAGTGTTTACATCGCCTTTAAACGACTTCGAGACCGTTATCACTTTATTAGACCTGGTAAAGCCGGTGGATGTATGCTCATAGATATGATATTGAAAGTCAGATATGTGATATTAAGTAACAGAGTGTGTAAGGGAAGGCAAAAGCCCAGCCAGGCCATGACATGCAGCAGATGAGTGTTACGAGTCACTGCACCAGATAGTTGAGTATGAGACATCCCTGAACCATCTAAGATCAGTGTTAGATCAGGATTAAACCAGCAGTGTTCATTCATTGTTAGTCACCGCTCCAGAGAGCTGTCTATGATATCTGTTAAAGCAGTGGTGCTCAATCCTGCATTCCACATTTTGGATATCTCCTTTATTGAATATAGATGATTCATATCATAAGATTCAGTGCAGGTGTTTTTAAGGATTGAGGACCACACTGCCCTAATCCATACAGAAGATCAGTGTTAAATGAGTTAATAGCACTGAAAAATTAATAGCACTGCACCACTCAGTAGAGTATTGACTGTTTCACAGCCTGTGATAACACATTTCTGCAGTAGCATATATATAAATATAAATATAAATCAGTCATTCACTTGTCCGAACAAAAAGTAGCTTGTCTGGAAAAAAAATAGATTTTTGTCGTGTAAATATAATTTATTCTGTAGCAATATTCTTATCAGTATTCTATAAAATAAAATAAAAGTTTTACCTTTTTATTAAGGGCATTTACCCCCTAATCTTATTTCGATGTACGATTCATCTTTCATTTCAAATACTTTAAATTTGATCAATATATTCAATTAGAATAATAATACTTACCAATCAAATTAAATTACTTTATCCACTGCCAATCACCACTTAGCCACTTACACATTAATATAATAAAATCAGAATAATTTTTGTGTTTTGGTTTTGTTGTTACTGATGTTTTAATCGTGCTACTTATCTGGTCAGGCAAGTAAAATTATTTTTCAAAAAAATCCACTTGTCCCGTAGAAGTGGACAACCATTATAAATCAGTCAAAAGTTTGGTATAGTTTCTTATGCTCAAGGCTGCATTAACCAATGTTAAAAACAGATTTTGCTGTGATATGCTACAATTCAACAGTTTAGAGTAGGTGAGATTTAAAATGAGTAATAGTTTTATTCAGAAAATTAATCGGAACTGACAGAAAAGGCATTTATATTTTAACTATCTATTCAAAGAATTGTTAAAAAATGCATCACCGTTTACACAACAATATAAAGTAACTATTGACAGTTCAACATTGATAATAACCATTATTAATAATTGAGCACAAAACCAGCATATTACAATTATTCCCAAAGGATTATGTGACACTATATATAATCTCAGCTACTCATGAGTTGCACTCAAATTTAGATGTGACAGTCTGAATTCATTTTTTTATGTATTATTGAACTGGTTCTGCTGGTCCCAGTTGGAGACTTTTATATAGGAGCTTGTTAGACCAGTTCAGTATGTTACAAGAAATTAGTTTTAATTGTATTTAATTTAATTAAACACATAATCCTTGTCTCCCTAGTCCCTACTTGATATGATGAACACTAACCAAATATTTACAAAAAAATGTCAAGATGATTACAAGCTTGGAATCAACTGAGCTCAAGGTGCTTGATCTTGCTGCGTGACGTGGATCTTTTTTAGTTAGTATGCAGATGGCTTGCTCTGCTCAGTTGACATACAGTCCGTCTTTGCTCAGTGAAAGCATTTGTATTTTAGTGAAGGAGATTCAGTCTCTGAGTGGTTTGAATGTGTGGCCAGCTGCGAGCTCGGACTCTGCTGCAGGGGCTTCTCAATGAGAAGGTGGCTGGTTCTCCTCTGGGGAATCAATGGGACAGTTATAAATTTGGCTCCACACAGGAACACAAGCACAATTTATGGCCACTCCTGCACTTGTGCTGCAGCAAAGTGCCTCAGTTTTGATTATACCGTCCGTCTGAATTGAACTGTGGGATGTGACTTGTGTGATGGAAATATGTCTTGTTATATGGGATATCACATTCAGCTAACATCACAACAAGTGTTTCTTGATTCATTGTTTCTACTAACACTGTTTCTCTATTCTTTATTCATGGCACAGCTGATATTTAAAAACAGTCATCAAGATGCTTCCCCAAAATAACACAGAAAGAAGGCAAAGCTTTAGTGTAACACAATGCTCTAACATTAACACAGTTGGAGAAGTCAAAAGTTGTCTGAAGCTGAGTGGGTTGGACTGAAGTGTCAGGGCAATCGCATTCTTTAGCAGAGTTCATTAAAATGAAGCACCACACTGCAGTTTCTCATGGAGGTCTGAGTCTCTAGCCCTGGGCGAAACAAGGCAATCGAGGACACATACACCAGTCCCAGTGTTAATGTTACCTCTCGCAAACAAGGTCATGCTGTAGATTAATACTCAGCACACAAAGAAACTCGCTTCACATACTGCGGTAAAAATTAAAAAAATATATTTATAACATATGATACAGTAAAGCAACGTCACACGACTTCCTGAATACCATCACAATTTGACACTGATTTCATACAACAGTTCAAAAAACGACATAATATTAAGTCATTACTTTTTAGATGCAATACCTTCTATTGCAGCGATGACTCACTCATTAAGACGGTCAATTGCCGCCACCTACATGCGGTTTATTTTCATGTTTATAATTTTTTTTCCCCCAACATTTCTTATTTGTATTTTCAAATCAAGACACCAGAGGCCTGTTGCATGAAGCTAGCTGAACAAACTCTGAGTTTCAGAGTTGACAAATCCAGATAAATCCAACCTGGTTTAGATCAAGTTCAATTGTTTCTCAAAGCTTGGTATAAACTTTCTCTGTCAACTCCGGTTCAATCCAGAGTTTGCAATTAACACTGAAGCGCGGCAAACAAATGTGGCAAACAGCCAATCACAGTGTCTGTTCGATTCACTTCTCCTCTGAAGATTGAGAGATTGTTCTGAAAATTATCATGAAATTAAATGTGTTTAAAGCAGGAATAAACACTAATGCTGCAGCGTCAATTTAAGAAGGCAGCTGAAAGAATATCTGACAATATCAATGCATGATGTAAATCATTGAAATATGCCAAATAATTATAGGTTCAAAAAGAGCTCAAATAAATACACGTTGTTTAAAAGAATTTTGAATGCATGTTTTATATTTATATTAATATTTGGCTACTTGTCAATATAATATAATTTATATGAATATATTATGTGAATTAAAAGTAATTATAATTCATATATTATAAATATAATAAATAATTTGCACCAAAAGATGAGCAATTTTGTCTCTAAAGTTTTTTCACTATAAACTACTTTAATTTGAGAGATACAGGTGGTGTGAGTTTTACTTGCAGCTGATTGGTCCAGTTTGAGTTTGTGATCTCTAACCCAGAATAAAACCTGCTCCAGAGCAGGTTAGCTGTGTAGTGTAAGTTACCATGGTGATTAACACTGCTAAAAACCAATCCACCTTCTTGAGCCCGAAAAACCAGAGTTTGCTCAAACTAATCTCAAACTTACCTGGGTAGCAACTGAAACCAGCTTTGTGCAACAGGCCAAAGGTGTCGGATAGGTCATACTAGACTGACTCATGGGAATTTATTGAAGGGTGAAGAAGCACCAAAATGTCAATACTGTATTGCCAACTTGTCTATAAAACATACTTTTGGACTGCCCAATTTTTAATGCGCTTTTCATCGGGACAAATTTTGAAGACCTTATTTATGGATCCACAAACCTTTTTCACTTTACAATTTGTTTTCCCACAAGAATTTCATAGGGGTGTAACAATACCCTCATATCACGATTCGATACATATCGTGATATTGAACTCACAGTACTATATTATTTTGATACATCACAACATATGGTAAAAGGGTAACAACAAATTTACTGTGTTGATAAAAAATTGGTATTACATTGGGGGTGGAAATGAATAGGCTTGGAAATCACAGAATTAATTTAGACGAATATGCTTGCACTCTGTCACTGACTAGATATATTTAAAATAATATCGGCCATTATTGGGCATTATCAAGACCACAAATATTCCCATGTTGCATTATTATTAGAGCCCGACTGATATGGGTTTTTGGGGGCCGATACCGATATTAGCGAGTAAAAAAAAGTCTGATATCGATATATCAGCCGATATTATTTATGTGTAATGTGTTATTGGTAAATACATAATACACAGTATATACATAATATAATTACACTGTACATAAATACATCAGAACAAACATACAAATGAAAACAGTTCTTTTCAGGTCTAAACTAGGTTTTTTAGGTTGGCTATAGAAATAGTAATCAAATTTAAAATATCATTTCATAGTCTTCACTGTATAAATATAGATTAACCCTTATTAAAGTTATTCAGTCAAGAGCAGTGAGTGATATTTTTTTTTCCCTGTCTTTTGTTTCGTCTTTTATGAGAAGTCGCTTCCCTGCCATTGACGAGATTTTCCGGCTTTCCATGTTTTCACTGTTAACAGAATGGGACTCTTTTACGCATCTCCTGAAGGAGTGCAGAATCTCCAGATCAAAACAGAGGTGAAGAAGAAGCAGAAACGAGCGATCTCATAAGCAGATGCATATGTAAAATAACATGATCATCAAACTAAACCGCATATAAACAGTTATTTTTGTTATTGAATTAAAAGTCGACCCAGGATGAGCTATAGGACTGTGAGGCTTTGAGGGTGTTGATGGACTCTATCTACTTTATCTGTGTTTTGATCATCGTTCAGAATCTGATCTGTATGTAAGTCTTTGTTAAAAACTTGATTTTTCTCAGCTTTTTTTAAATGAAACTTACCCACATTCAAGTGTTGATAATAAAAAGAATGCATGAAACTAGAATAGAACAGAGGGTCTGTTCTTTCTTTTGAAATATTGCATGTTCAGATATTCAGACAAGATATTTTGTGGGCCATGAAACTTGACCAAAACCGCTGGCGGTGATGGCAAATGTTTACGTTCACTTAAGACATAACCGACTATGTTTACAATGATACTCTCGACAAGACTTTTCTTATGCTGTGAGACGCGTGGACATGCTTGGGCGCTTTCATATCGGTGGCATATAAGCCGATGCCGATATCTCTGCAACAGGCTCATCGGCTGATCAGTAGTTTAATGTATTACTGATACAACTCTGTAAACTTAATTTTTTCCCTCACATAGTAATTTTCATTTTGGGTGAACTACCCACAATACATATTGTTGCATTTTTGTATTGCGATATATTGTGACACTCCTAGTATTTAAAGAATCGTTTACAGAATTGTACTCACTTTGCACATGAACTTATTTTTGATAGTTTTTTTGTCATAGTTGAATTTTATAAAATTTTTGTTAAATGTTTAATATGTATCTGCCATGTAATAGCCGATGATGCTGATATGGCAATAAACAAATATGTAAAATATATTATTTAATGCAGTTGTAATTTTTCAGTGTATATATACAGTACTGTGCAAAAGTCTTAGGCACGTTGGTATTTTCACACGAAAAATGTTTTTAAGCCAGTTATTTATATCTTTTACTGTAGTGTGTCAGTAGGAAATATCAATTTCCACAAACATTCATTTTGCAATTAATTGTAATAGTCCAGTGAGATTATTATTTTTTTTTATGCACAAGAAGTCTGATAGCAGCCGGTATGATCTGATCCCACCATCATCGAGTCTGTCTGTGATTACATGAAGAAACAGAAAAAACTGAGAAAAACTAAGGCAACGTCTCCCAGACACTCGAGGAAACCTTCCTGCAAAACTACAGTACTGGGAAAAGTTTAGGCACTTGTCAGAATGCTTTAAAGTGAGAATGCTGTCAAAAATAATAATTCATAAATAAAAGCTATTTATGTTAACTTCTATTAACTAAATCAAATCGATATTTGGGGTGACCACCCTTTGCATTTAAACCGGCTTTTGTCAACTGCACAGTTTTTCATGTAGGTTTCTTCAGATGTCTTGGAGACGTTGCCACAGTTCTTCTGGATTTAGTGTATCTCAGTTTATGTTTCTTCATGTAATCACAGACAGACTCAATGAAGATGAGATCAAATCTTCATGTGGAGCATAGACACTATTGTCAGACTCTTTATGCATATTAAAATCTCACTGGATTATTACAATTAATGGCAATTCATTTATAAATGTAAACTGATATTTCCTACTGACACACTACAGCAAAATATATAAGTAACTGGCTTAAACCCACTACTGCCGAACCTAAGACTTTTGCACAATACTATATATCTATATCTAATTAAATTAGAGATATCACGCAACGCATGAAATGTATGTTGACGGAAGTTGTGGGATTTCATGTGTTGCGTGATATCTCTGTCCTCAAGTAGCAGTGCTTCGCCTGTGCTTCCCCATAATATAGTCCCAAGTCAATATCTGCCTAGGAAATCGCCTAGTCTTAATCTGCATCGCTATTTGTACTCGTTGTGAATACGCAGGCCACAAGAAGTAATTAGGTGGGTTTTTTTGTTTGTTTTTTGGATCACTTTTACTCGGGACATGCTAGCTGGCAACATAGTATTCCATTCATTGTGCTAAGCTATGCTAGCGGCTACCCTGCCAAACTAAAACAATGCATGCACTGAGACAAATGCATTTGTCCACATATCTAAATGTAGGAAAGATGTTGAATAAGCCCTATTTCTAAAAATGGTGGAGTGTTCCTTTAATACAATTAGAAAAAAAGCCATTTATAAGGTAAAAAAAGCAAATATGCAGATTTAAATAAGTGAATGACTGATTTGTCTATTGGACAAGCATACGATAAGGCTTAATATTTAGCCCATTATCGTCTTCATCGTTTTAGAAATAATTATGATTGCTACTTTTATATATAATTTTCATTTTGTGTTTCTTCTAACGAAGAAACGTCAAAGAAGCGGTTTTTAAATAAGTGAATCTTTTTGGGGTGAACCATTCCTTTAATCTCTGTCCTGTTTTTCTCCCTTGGTGTGTGGCCTTTTTGTAATGTCAGCAATATCTCTTCCTGTGACTCGACAGCGTGGATGTTGTAATAGATTCAGGCGGTAGGTTCACCCCCTCCCCTTTATCCTGAGGTCAGAAGAGAGTTCCCCGATGGACAGGGTTGTGAGTCATACTATAGTCGTTCTATCGGCTTAACAGCTCTGAGTAATGAGCCTCTCGCCCAACCTGCTCAATCACTTCAGCTCTCTGCGTTCAAACCTCAGCTTCCTCTTTTTATTACTGCATCTCTAGCGTTCTCTGGCTCAACCTCGCCACGTTGAGTAATAAAGGACTGATCGTTATCATTTGTAATTGAGTAGGAGGTGTGCAGGCCTGCACTGTTTTACATGTATCTGTCCTTGTATGCTCTCACACTGCACTTTTGTCTTTGGAAAACTGGGATTTTTTCCCCCTCTGCTCATGTCTATCATGACATCCTGCCCTGGTGCTGAACAACTGATGCACATGAGATAACATAAACATTGGAGGCAGTTGTGAATTTGACATGTTTATGCATGTGTTCTTTTCAAAAACATTAAAAACAGCTGTGAATTATATGCAGTGTTACCCGTTGAGGCTTGATTGAGACTCAAAGTCCCATCTGACTGTTCAGACTTGTTTCCAAAAATCCGATTTTACACACATTAATTTTTGGATTTAATGGATTTCATTTTTTTTTTTTGCTGAACATTCAGATAAACTACTAAACGGATTTGAGTCAGATTTTCACATGTTTGCTGCCTGATTTATACTGCCTGTCTGAACAACTTTAATTCCTCTGTGCTTCAGGGTCTGTCCTGCTTCATAAATATTCTAATTGAGTGTTAAAGTTAAAATAAACAATCACAATTAATCTATTGTTGAGTTAACACATGCAGGTACTTTTTGCGGGAAGAAAATAATACAGAGTTTGTTACAGCAGTTAATGTGACCTCTTTTCTTGAAACAAACATTGCTCCGATGCCTCAGTAAAGTAAGAAGGAGCTACTTGGGAGAGTCTGGTTTTCAGCCACTGTGTCAGTGGTTTAATTAAAAAAATGAATCATTTTAATAATGATAATTGACATCCAGTATAATATGATTTAAAAGCAACACATTACTTAATGTTAATAAAAAGGTAATTGAACCCTGCAGATGGGCCTGTGGAGGTTCCTAAATGCTAATTAAAATAAAAACTGTTCTAATAATACACCTGATATGTGGACTTCCTGCAAAGTTTGTCCTGAAAACTTCAAAAGTATTAAAATGTGCCTTTTCCCTGAAGCCAGAGTATCTGCAGATGTTTTAGTACTTCCCCTGGTTTTTGGAGATGAAAGAGGAACTTTATAAATCTCTGTGTCCTTTCTTTGCCGTTCTTCCTTGTGTCCTTTGTGCCGTTTAAATGATTAGATGATCTGTTACCTTATGATATATGTGTATTTGGTATGCTTTGCAGAAAAAGGATTTCATAACCCAGCACAAAGCACTGAAACACACATTTGCACTTCAAACAGCAGCATGAAATTTGCATCTACATCCCTGTTGTGTATTTGCTTAGCTTTCCTGTGCCCTTCCTCTGTCTTTCTGCTTTTGTTCTTTAATGCATCTGAAAACACAAATCATAATCCTGGAGAACAAGTCCAAAACAAGGACCGTATTTAGGTCTATTTGTCTATTATTGCATGTAATATAAGGAGTCAGTTTTCATGTTGGGTTAAAGGGATAGTTCACCCAAAACTGGCTAGTTAACAACATTCTTCAAAATATCATCTTTTGTGTTCAAAAGAAAAAAGAAACTCATACAGACTTGAGGGTTGATGACACAATTTTCCTTTTTGGATGAACTATCCCTTTAAATGAACCTGTCCTAATGTAAACAATACATGGGCGAAAGATTGGTTGAAAAAAGGTTCTTTTTTTTTTTGCGTGATACCATTTCGGTACTATATCAGTTATCTGCCAGTATTGGAGAATTTATCAGCATCAGATATTGCATATTATCATTTCCCTAATTTTTATATTTAGATTACATTTGTGTCCTCTAATACTAACAATTGCAATCTTCCCTAATAATTGAATTAACAACCTGAAATTTAGAATGTCTCAAAATTATTTTTTTTTCATACATACACTTGTAGAAAACATTTCAGCGGTTTATTCATAATTTATTCAGAGAAAATAGTTTACAATTTTAATATCTGCTGTTAGTTGTAATCCAAAACACGTTTTATTGGTGTCATCCACAATATTAACGTTGCTGCATTTATGCTAAAAAAAAATGTCTGTTACTCATCCTGTGATGAGACGGCTCGACGCCTGTGATGAGACGACTCAACGCCAGCGCTGTTATGGCCTAAATTAATACATGATTGATTAACTTTTTCTAACATTTTTCAATGTACATTTATGAAATGCACTTTCTGTAAAGCTTCTTTGAAACAATTTGTATTGTGAAAAGCGCTATACAAATATATTTGAATTGAATTGAACATATTAATAACACCCAAGTGTAATAATGTTTGTTAATATTAGTTATTAAATATTTAATATCGTTATATCAGGGGGTTTCTAGGTTGGTTGAGGGTCTCAATGGTTGGTCCCTGTTGAGATTTGGTCTGTTCTAAAGAGTCTGTGCAGCAGATTCATCAGTACTTTGATTCCCATCATGCACTGGTGTTTCCTGCTCAGTGGTTGTCACATGCCAGATGACGAGCTGCGTTATGGGTCACATGAATCTCTGCTGTCTCACTTCCTATTTCCCCTCCCACAGGAATACAGCACAGGCCTGAAGCTCAGAAGCAGCACATAGACCCACCTCCTCTTTACATCAGCGTTGCAGGGAGGAGACTGTACGGTTGTTTTCAAGAGAGAATAGAAATCTGAGGAGACGTGTTTATTTCTAATGAATGGGTTTTCCCAGCATCTTCACTGTGGTCTGGATGTATTGCGTTTGAAAGGGCAACAATCTCGGGTTCTCTCGTCTTGCTCTTTTGGTTTTCACAACTCCAAGTGCGTTTACGCTAACGTGCCTCACCCACTCTCCTAGCAACTGTGATCTGCCTTACCAGGTGAGTTGTGTCTTGGCAACAGCGGAGACAGCTGCTTTGTGTCCCTGTGGCAGGCTGGGAAGAGTGAGGAACCTCTCAAATTCTTGGAGAAGGTCTGCGTTGTCATTGTACCTCTGAGTAAACATACTTTTTGTCTTTAATTTTATTATAGCATTCAAATTTTAGGTGTGTGTCAGGCAGCCTTATCAGTGGAGCATGATATGTGACGATGATGTAAGAGTTGTTGCATTTTAATGTTTTTCTTTGCCTATCCAGTTGAATCCACTTGATACGGCGCTGCTGCATTGTTCAGTCAAAACATTGCAGAAACAGACAAGCTCAATGCGTAAGATCTTGGTTACGTCAAAACTGCAACCAAGACATCCACACAGAATGCATTTCTGCGCTGCTTTTCCATTGTTTTATATGTAAACAAGCGGTAGACGGACATCTTTGACTGTTGCGCTTGCGTCTCACAACAGAGAGCCGCAAGTTTAGAAATCCATGTAAAGTTTTAAAAAAATAGATTTTTAAATACATGTCTCGACTTTGTGGGTTTTTTCCCATTCTACTGCATTGAATGTTTTTAAACGCTAAAATACACTTTCTATAATCGGTGCTTCGTCTCTTTGTTTTAAACAATGCATTTATACAAAATGCTGCAAATGATTATTGTTCATAATCGTTTATGCAATTTATGATATAACCGCATTGTTCTGAATGTAAGATAATGCTTTTATCTTAGAAATGCATCTGAAAAAACAGGTTAGTCTTATACTCGGGGTCTTTTACATGTCCAAATGCGCATTAAACGAGTGTGCCAAGAAATACAGTGTGTCAGAGTGTAATGTTAGAAGACCACAAGCACAAAAGACACTGTCATGTTTGCATGCCTCGCTGATGGGACCAAACTTGCCCCATATGTGATTTTAAAATCTAGACGGTACTTAAATTTCACGGCTACAATGAGATTTCACTTCTACTGTTAATGAAACTTTTGTAGACTACATGGTTTTCACTATAAGATGGATAGCCTAATTGTCATATAATTCAGATGGGCTACAGGTTATGCCAAAATGTGTTTATTTTTTAAATGTGATCATTTGTAAATTTGACTGTTATTTACCGTACTTTCAAAATATGCAATATGATTTTTATTTTTTTAAAGCTGCAGTCTGTAACTTTTGGCGCTCTAGCAGTTAATAAACAGAAGAACATTGTAGCCGGAGCTACTCTCTGTTTACGTCTATGACGGGTCATGCCGGTACTGTGCTACTCCACAGCGGTGCCAACCCAGACTAAAATCATCAGAATATAAACACTTATTATAGGTGTACCGTAGTGAATCAGGAGAAGACAATAACACGGTTTGGAAAAGGGATTCATGATGTACTCGCTCATTATATACATTTTATTAATTTTGAACACAAAAAGAGTTATGGACTGTAGCTTTAAATAAAAGCATTTTCTTTTCTTTTTTTTCTCCAAAAGGTACATCTTGGAAAAAGGGGGGTTGTCCTATATTCGGAACAATATGCTATATTTGATTTATAAACGTTATTTTAAACTTTGTGCACTTTTTTTGTACAGACAGGCATGATATTTCACTGATTTTAATGAACAATTCAATTGCATTAATATTTGGTCCTCTCGTGGCCTCATGAGACAAGCCAAATGTGTTTTTTTTTTCTGAAACTGAAATTATGCCTTTTGAATATATTTAAGTCAAAAATTTGAACATACTTTTTAGCCATTTTGCTGGCCCTGCACAGCACAAGCGTTTCACAGTATACTCTATTGACCGTGAATGCCGTGTGCACACTACCTAGTGGACCTTTTTTGTCTTTTCTTTTTTTCTTTTTTGAGCACTCAAATCACTTGCAAATGCACTTGCAAATGTCTGCATGTCACCATTTTTATTGGTCATAAATAGCGCAGACACTGAACAAGGATGAAACGTTCTATTTTCTATTGTTTTGAGTGCCTGTGTTTAAATGGAGTATGCATTTAAAGGCTGTGCATTCAGCTCTACACACATGCAAAGCGTTCACATTGAAACTGAAGTATACTTTGGGGTTAATGCAGACAATGGAAGTATATTTTCACCTTTAAAATGAGCAAATAATCCCACAGAAGAATATTACATTGAAGAAAGGATCTGAGCCATATCGAGAGTATATCATTGAGACTTGGAGTGGGTCAGCAAAACAGTTCATTCGCCACTCAGCAATATGCTAAAAATGACTTTGAATACCATAGCAACTGCATAGTAATGCCCTGTCAAGAATCTACAGCACCTTAGCATTGTGGCAGTGTATTTTGCCTAGACATGCACCATTCTCTTAACAATCTAGCTATCTATGTAGTCCATCTCAACCAGCCTAATTTGGTTAAATCTTGCTCTTACTGATGTCCATTGCCTCAACTGGAATACTGTTAAGTGAAACAGTCATTGTTTAAAGCTTTGCAAATGCTCTAAGCTGATTTACTACATGCAAGCCGTTCTATAGGCTCCTAGTCCTGTTACACAAGTTGTTGAAGCAATCTGGAATTTTGGCTCAGTGACAGAAGGTGAATCTGGAGTTTGTGGAAATGTATGGTTCAGTTTGAGAAAACCTCTACAGTGCATATTGAGTCCAGTTTCCTTGGTGTTTTATGGGATTTGGTAGGGAATTCATTCTTCTGCCTAGAGATGTTGGGGAATTTGTGGATTTTCTTCGGCACTTCTCATTTACAGTGACTTTAATTATTCGTTTAGGGTTTCAAGGCACAAGAACAAAAGAGGAGATGACTCGTTTATTTGCCTTTGGTGTCTATTCATTTCAATTTTACACACACACACATACACACACACACACACTCTTAACAGGAAATGTTCCTAAAACTTCTGTTCTCATTCTTGAATTGTGTATCTCTTCATAGGATGCGTGAGGACATGTCGAGCGTGGTGTGTGTGAAGGAGACGGAGGGGCAGGGGGACCCCGGCGAGAAGCTGTCCCAGGACGAGCTGCTATGTCGGACACGGGAGGTCATGCAGGGGCTGGAGGCGCTCCGTGCAGAACATCAGGCTATCCTGGAGGGGCTGATGGGGACCTTGCGCTGCCTCAAACAGAACCAGGAGGGTCGTGCTGTTGAGGAGAAGACAGCCATGATCCAACGCTCCATGGAAATGCTGGAGCTGGGCCTTAGCGAAGCACAGGTGCAATGTGGAAATGTTTTCAAAGTGTGATGAAGTAGTGAATGCTTTTTGAATGAATTTGCTTGTAACCATTGTAACGCCATGGCTCTTTCTCTCATTGATCGGCGCAGGTGATGATGGCTCTGTCAGGGCACCTGAGTGCAGTGGAGGCAGAGAAACAGAAGCTTCGAGCACAGGTACATACACACGCACACTGCGACACATCAAATATTAAACTCTGCTCTCAGGTTCATTGGCGTATAGGTATACAGACTTGATTTGATTGCAAAGTCCACAAATTCCACCCCCCGCTCCCATTTGATTTTTCACATTGTATTATTTGGCTCCAAATTGTATGATATTTAGTACATGTAGTATATTTCATCAGCGTGAGTACTAACAACAATTTACCACTACATAGGTTCCCACTCAGGAAGAGAAAGTGCAAAAAATGGGAAGCATGGTTCACTTTACATTTTGACTCATGGTTTTGCTCAACACGTAATAACACTTGTGTATATCTGAAGAATCTGTAGAGCGCATACAGTCAGGTTCATAAATTGTTTAATTGTCAAATTGGTTAATAACTAAATTACCCACAGTTTATGAAATATCATAAAATGTAAAAAAAAAAAAATCCTGTTAAATTTATGGTAAAAAGAAACTTTGGTTGCCAGAAATTTACCATTAAAAATACAGTGACAGTTTTTCAGATATTACAGGATATCTATTATAGGATGTTTGTGTATTTTACAACTTGTAACTCTATATGTCATTAAGTGATTAAGAGCCCTATCAAACACCCGCAGTTATCATTTTCACATTCAGCGCCATGTTGTTTAAATAGCAAATGCACTCACGCCCGTCTGTTTGCCCATGAGCATGCTGGTTTGTGGAAGTGTGTTCAGGCTGCATTGGCGTGTTGCAATTTTGTGGCAACTGAAAACAACATTTAAATGGCACGTTAGTAATATGCCCCTATAGGCGGGTGCACAACGCGCATACACTCTGCTTGTTACACACAGGGACACACAGCAGCACACAAACATGCCAAATATTTAAAATAAAAGGATTAAAATGTAAAAGATTATTATTGTGTACATAAAGATAAAAATGTCTATATGTCATAATGGATAGTCATTGCATGTATCAGAATGATGTAATATGCAGTAATGACAAATTAAATTTGCTACCTATTTAACCAATCGGGGCAATACACAGATGTATTTAAACTGACTTGTCAGGTTGAGGGTGTCTATATTCCATCATGTAAATAGCGAATCTGCCATGGTGCAAGCACAGCTGGCTTTAAAAGGGAATGGGAGATGACACTCTGATTGGTTGATTCCACATTATGCCCAAAACACACCCATGGCTCATTAAGAGACTAGGTACAACTCTTTTGGACCATGCACCGGATCCGCCAACCATTTTTCCTTCGCTAAACTAGCAAAAGTGGATTTCGGAAACGCCCTAAGTGTACCTGCGTCATTCGCTTCAGACCATGCACTTAGATCGTTAAAATTGGGCCGATAATGTTAACAATGATCTACTTGAACAACCAATATCTGCTGATAAAAGCCCAAACATGTCCAACACTTTCAGTCCAAAACTGAAATAGATGCTGAACAGGCAAGGGTGTACATTTACTTCAAATGTAAAGTAAATATCTTAATATCTACTTATATGTAACTTAATGCACATTACACACAAGTAAAGAAAATAAAAATGTAATTATTGAAAGCATACATTTTTACAAAACATGATTTGAATTAAACATACATTTGACAGTATTTTACAGTTAAATTGCATATAATGCAATGTTAAAGCATTTACAGTTAGCATTTTTACTGTTTTTACTTGTTTTTACAGTGTACAATAGTATATCATATTTTATATATTTACACATATTTTATGACTTGTTAATATAACTGTATTTCATTGTTACTGTTTAAATTATTTAATTCACTTCATGCTGAATTTCCTCATTAAAGAATCTATTTGTCTTATAAGTTGTAATGTTAATCACCTCTGAGCTGGTTGGTTTTGTAGTTTACAGATTAATTGAGGATATTTAATTCGATGACTATGGGGAAAAAATAAAGCAGAAAAATGCTTCTTGAACCAGAGCTGCTGACAAAATGTGCGCTGTCAATGTTGCTGTTCGCTTCCACAAATTTAGTTTAAAAGATGTAGTGTGAAAATGCCCTGAAGCTGATTCTTCCTGCAGGTGCGGAGGCTGTGTCAGGAGAACCAGTGGCTGAGAGACGAGCTGGCAGAGACCCAGCAGCGGCTGCAGAAGAGCGAGCAGAGCGTGGCCCAGCTGGAGGAGGAGAAGAAACACCTGGAGTTCATGAACCAGCTCAAGAAATATGACCAGGACCTCAGCCCATCAGTGAGACTTGATCTTATTTACTATAGAGCCTTTATCTCTGCGTCTTTCTTTCTTTGGTCTCACTCTGTCCTTCTCTCCACCTCACTCTCATCAGGATGATAAGGACTCTGATTCCAGTAGGGAGACACTGGATGATCTTTTCCCAGATGAGCAGGATGAGCCGGGTCCTGGCAGTAAGTACCCCTGTAGCACTCCGCTTTGGACCCGCGACCTGGCAAAGCACAGGGCACAGAAGCTAGTTTATGGTTTTGTTATCATAGAAACAACATGATATTGTAGAAACACTTGTTGTGCACAGTTGTGGTCCAACATTCTGAAGCCACTAGTAGAAATACTTCTAAATTGGACAGATTTGATTACATTTGATAGTGAAATATATTTAAAATACATTTAAATAAGTATTTACACTACCGTTCAAAAATTTGGGGTTGGTATGATTTTTTTGAAAGTCTTTTCTGCTCACCAAAGCTGCATTTATTTGATCAAAAATACAGTAAACATTTTGGAATATTGTGAAATATTATTACAATTAAAATAATTATATTTTCTATTTTAATTTATTTTCAAATATAGTTTATTCCTGTTATGGCAAAGCTGAATTTTTTTGTGTCTTCAGTGTCACATGATCCTTCAGAAATCATTCTAATATGCTGATCTGCTGCTTAAGAAACAGTGCTTTTAAATGAAATGAAATGTTTTGTAACATTATAAACGTCTTTACTGTCACTCTTGCTCAATTTAATGCGTCCTTGCTGAATAAAAGATCTAATTTCTTTAAAATAACTGACCTCAAACATTTGAACTGTAGAATATACTGAATCATTTTGTTTATATCTGTATCCCAGGTTTAAATTCCAAGATTTTCAATGTGGTACCCCACTGTACTTCATTGTAGCATGGTATTACCATCTGACACCATTCCTGTACCACAGTACAGCCAGAACATGAAAATTAAGATACAAAATGTCCTATAATTTGCTTACAAGTTTTAAAATATTAAAGCCATACTCTGTTTACTCTTTTCAAATCAATGTTTTAACACTGACTGTAAAAAGTGTAAACGATGGAGCTATGTATTGTTGGGGGAAGAGAAAAGAACCACAGTTCTTCCTTCCCGCATTTTCTGCTAAACAGTTTCCCGTCTTGCATTTTCTTTCCGCCCCTCCACTTTCTCTGTTCTCCTGCCTGATAATTGCCTCATTGACTGTGGAGGAGGATCAAAGCGCAGCCTGGGTTGTGATTGTGGCAGAGAGCGCGACACTGCACGGGAGTTTAAAGCATCATATGACACTGCCGTTCTCAGATTAGCCCTCGTTCTGACACATGAATGCCAAACGGCTGTTTGACTGTCAGTGATGCATCCCTACAGCAAGTGATCTCCAGCAGGGTTTTTCAAAGAGGCCGACATTAATCTGCTCTAAGAAAGATCGCATTAATCTCTTCTCCTCATTCCTGAAGTAGTGGGGATGTAATCCTTTCACTGTCAATTTGCTCTGCCATGTTTTTGATAATTCCTAGTTTATTTGAGTTGGTCTTTTTAAAGTTTGTTTTGGTCTTTTTAAGTCTGAGGCAAGTTTCTAATTAGGAAATATCCGCTCTTAGATCTTGTGCTTATGTGTGACAGTCTTAGGAAGAAGTGCTTTCTGGGGTATCGGTTCATACTTTTAGGGGAAAGCTACTTGTTGACTTCTGCTATTTGACCAGCTTAACTCAAAAATATAGGCTTTGTTCCAGGAAAAAGCTATTCAACTGTCTGTTACCATTTACATTGGCAGCTTCTGAAATGAAGTCATATAAGTGACTGATTTTAAACACCCTACATAGACAGCATCTTTGTTAACGGCCACATGAGATCCACAGAGACTTGACTCACACAGCTGATTCCAGTAGTCTAGGGGTTCTCAGCAAATATAAAGGAATACGCTGACTTTTTAGGACTTTAGGACTTATTCACTGTATCCCCCAGAGTTAGATAAGTCCAAACATACCATTCTCATCTCTGCGCTTGACATCTCTGTCTTACGCACCCACCGCTAGCCTAGCTTAGCACAAAGACTGGAGGTAAACGGCTCCACCTAGCCTACTGCTCAATAAGTGAAAAAATAACGCCAACATTTTCCTATTTACATGTTGTGATGTGAATAGTTACATTGTGTACTAAGACAGACGGAAAATGATCGGATACACAATGATATTATGCAGTGCCTGAAAATAGTCCCTAGCACACTCTCTGTGCAAGCTGGTTGTCACGTTGGTTATGTTGACGGAAGTTTGCCTATTTTCAGGCACTGCGTAATATCATTGGGCCTGCTGCACCAATGGTACGGCAGCAAAGTTCCTTGATTATTATGCAGGAATGAGAGTATAGTTCCTAGCCAAATTGGTCTAGAAAATCGCAACTTTTAATTTTCCGTCGGTACACAATGTAACCGTACACATCACAACATGTAAGTAGGAAAATTTTGAGCACTTTATTGAGAAATTGGCTAGATGGAGCTGTTTACCTCGAGTCTGTGTGCTAAGCTAGGCTAGCAGTGGGTGCGTCAGACAGAGTTATGGCACGCAAGGAGATGAGAATGGTATGTATGGACTATTTTTATGCTAAAAATACACAAAATGGAATCACATTTCTTTTGTACCATTCAATAACTATTGTTTTTATTGTATAATGTACAGTTAAAAAAAAACTGAATTAGGGTTACTTTAGTATCAGCACTCCCAGTTTCTGTTAATAATAGTTTGAAAACAAGCTGCTTTGATCGTTCAAATATTTAAATATGATATAACCATACCACTAAACCTCTTTTTAATCGTACCCATATCCCACCTCAATAGCAGCAAAAACGTTGCAATACGACATGAACAGTTAGTATATTGTACCTAACAATTATTTGTTTTTGATGTAAGTGCATAGTATTAAAAACACCTAATATAAAGTGCAATCTTTATTTTTCAATGATATTTAAATTATAGCTATTTTGGTTGCACTTTATTTTAAGGTGTTCTTGTTGCAATGTAATCATACATTTAAATACTGAGTTATATTATTTAAACAATATGTACTTACTATAGGGTTAGTTTTAGGATTTGGGTTTTGGTTGCATGCAGTTATGCATAATTTACTGTTATTACTACAGTAAGAACATGTATAATACAGTATTTAACAAGGATACTGTAAAATAGTGTTACTGCTATTTTTAATGGTCTTTTGTAATGTTGAATGTATTATAGTGACTCTCAACTTCGTGTCACATGTTATTTCCTTATGCAAAAAGACCAAAACAATCACTGCGTCCGAAATTCAATGCTTCCCTTCTATATATTATGTAAAAAACAGTACGGCAAAAGAGTAATATACATAATATTCGAAAAACAATAAGCGAAAAGTCCCTGGATGACCTACTACCTACAAAATTCTGGAGTGTGCATTTGATAGACACTTTAATATCCCATGAGGCCACGGGAGAAGATTTATTAAAAAGAACCCATGGCAGTGAAGCGCTGGTATGCTAGGTAGGCAGCTCACTAGGTACTGCAACATAGCTATAGACTGCAGATATTTAAAGATTTTACAACATTTTATGACTTTTGTTTTTCCCAGTCCAGCCTCCACACAGCAGTGCAGTGGCAGCAGCGCAGCAGGGCGGTTACGAGATCCCCGCTCGTCTCCGGACCCTCCACAACCTGGTGATCCAGTACGCCTCACAGGGCCGGTATGAGGTGGCCGTTCCTCTCTGCAAACAGGCTCTGGAGGATCTAGAGAAAACATCTGGACACGATCATCCCGATGTAGCCACCATGCTGAACATTCTCGCCCTCGTTTACAGGTCAGCAAAGAACTTTGAAATATGTATTGGTCTGCTCAGCAGACTTTAATGTTCAATTTTAAGCAAGTCCTGCTCTTTTCTTTTCTTAATACATTTAGACGGATGCTTTAAATTAACTGGTAAAACTTTATTTTCAGATTCAATTCTCACTATTAACTAGTTGCTTGTTAGCATGCATATTACTAGGATATTGGCTGTTTATCTTGTACTCATAAAGCACACATTAATGCCTTATTCTACATGATCATATTCTACATCCCTTTATCCTACCTAATACCTAAACTTAAACTCTTTGCATGTGTTCCCCATGCTAAAGTGTTACCAATTAATCCATTTCAAATAATTGCTGTTTTTTAAATTTGTATTCATCAAAGAATCATTGATAATAATAAATGTTTCTTCAGCACTAAATCGGATCATGTGGCACTAAGACTGGAGTAATGATGTTGAAAATTCAGCTTCTATACTGCTTCTACGGTCTTCTATCAACTATATAACTCCTATAACTTAATATGCAGCAGTGCTTTAAGGGGAAAAATTGCCTAGTGAATCTCAAATGTTAATCTTAAACCGCAGTATGGTATCAACGAGTGCTTTAAACAAATGAGCTGAGAACCTCATTCTCCTTAGCTTTTGTTGTAAACTATGGTAATATCCGTCTTGCAAGCCCTTGGGATATTAGGCTATTGTGCCATTGCCCTGTTGCCATGGAAACTGCTTTTTGTGAGAAAGACCTTTGCAACAGCCCTATGTTGCACAACGAGTCGCAATAGATTGATGTGAAAGTGTTTTCTGCTCTCCTAGGGACCAGAATAAATATAAAGAGGCAGCAAACCTCCTTAATGATGCATTGGCCATCAGAGAGAAGACCCTGGGCAAAGACCACCCTGCGGTAAGAACCGGTCCTGCCCTCATCAGTGTGCTCTCCGCATTACAGTCTGTCTGTGCTGTGTGCCAGTATATTGTGTGTAAATTGAAATAAGCTCCACCGACTGCTGAAGTTTATTGAGTTTGTCATGTGAAGCTTATGTCTTGCCCTCTCATCAGGACCAGCGTCCCACAATTCTCTGCAGAGGTTAGATGCTTTAACACCACTTATAGATCTGTCTTCTGTTTCATTCTTCATCTTCTACCTGGCTGTTTCCTAAAAAACTGAATGATATACTGAATATTAGGGGTGTAACGGTACACATATTCGTACAGAACTTGGACGGTACCGAATGCAGTCTTTAACAGTTAACAGTAGGCTTGTTTTACGTATGGAACATACTTCAGTCCTAGTTCCCACACGACCATATTAAGTATTCTGTGTATTACAAAATTCAAACGATAAATGCAGTTTTTACGCTCTTTAATGTGATGTGACAGTCAGATTGCTGTACAAGCACGTCAGTTCCTGCGGCGACACGCGCGTGAACAAGATCATCTCTTCCTAGTCAAAGAATTAACATTACTAACATCTGAAGGTATGTCGAGGATACATAACAGCTTACTGATACTATAACGTGTCATGTAATCGCTCAATCAGTGGCAGAAAGACGTTAATAAAACAGCTTGTAAACAATGTCACATAGCATTGCATTTACCTTTGTGACATAGCAAGTCATTCAGTGTCCACAGCGGGTTAGTTCACTAGAGAAATCAACTCTTTCGCTAAATATATGCACTATATTAGCCTATATATTATTATATTCTACTTAACCTGTTAGTGATGTCTTGATTATTTAATGTATTTTTAAATTAATCTATCATGAAAATGCCCACCATCGTGTATAAATGATTATATTTCAACAACGCATTGGAGTAAAAACATAATTCGATTTTGAAGTAAATGCAAAAACTGCCCTATGTGAAGTTTACATGTTTGCATACAATGTGTGATTTGAGTGTTGATTATTATATCTAAAAATAAATAGCAACTGAATTTAGGCTAATAGTTTGGGCTCTGTTGTTAACCTTTAATATAGTAATGTGCAAGTAAGGGCTCCCTATATAGTTTAAAACATTATCTTTAAGAAACTTTTAGTTATAATTTAATTAATTTAAAGACAGACACAATTTGTTCAATAAACCACTGTTTAATAAAAATAAATAAAAAGCCATTTTATATTTAGTTTTCTCTCCCCTGCTGTACCGAATCCGCACCGAACCGTGACTTCAAAACCGTGGTACGTACCGAACCGTCAGTTTTGTGTACCGTTACACCCTACTGAATATTCACAATATATTTGTGATGATTTTCTGGGCGATATGAAATTAAACAACATTGTGAATGTCATGATGACTTTAATGCACTTTTCAGACCGGTTTCACAATCCTTCCTTGTCTCACAACTGTGTTAAGAACGATATTTTATTACTTTAATATATGTTGCTGTTAGAATTGGCCAATTTGATTAATTTCTGTTTATTAATTTCAGTCTAATATTTTTGTATCAATGTTTGTATCAGCATTTTCCTTTTTCAAACAATATTTTAATTATCAAATATAAGTTGAATATAACATCAATTAAATATCATTATTTAGAAAACTAAATTTATTTATTTAATTTTTACATTGTTTTAGTGCTTATATTAAACTGTTTGAATATAGTATTTGACTGGCTATTTGATGACGTTATTTTTAAACACGAGATATGAATATAATATAAAAATCTAATATCTTCACAAGGCCATAAAAGATACATTTGCCTTTTCCCTTTTTCTTTTTCCCCTCTTACCGTCTGTCACACACGTATGTGTCTCACATGCACTGAAGTATCTTAATCAAAGCTTGATTCAGAACACATCTGTCACAATGCACAGGGTGTATATGCGTGTTATTCTGCCCACACTTGGAAAATTTGACCTTGATCGGATTTCCAGCAAGTAATCATTGTCCGTAAGATGAAATTACTAATTGTATATAAATGATTACACCAATTCAGAATCATTGATTGGTTGAATCGTTGAATGAGTTTGAAATAAATCTGTGTATGTTTTCCTGTGTATGCAGGTGGCTGCCACATTGAACAACCTGGCCGTGCTTTATGGCAAGCGAGGGAAGTACAAGGAAGCAGAACCTCTGTGTAAAAGGGCACTGGAGATCAGAGAGAAGGTGAGTCAGAGGTCAAATGAATGAATGTGCATGACTTCGTAATAAATTTAATCTTTAAATCTTTCCCAACCGGTTTTGCATCTCAAAACATAACTCACATTCACCTTTCTCTTTCCTCCGTTCATCCCTGTGTGTTTCAAAGACTTGAGAATAAAGCATCCATTTTTGGAAGCTCTCAGGAGAGATGTTGAAAGATCCTTTCTTTTCTTGGAGTTTTACTATTCTACTGCTACTTCAACATTGCTACTTCTTCTCAAGGCTAAAACTTTTCAAGTCATTTCACACTCATGCCTCTTATGTTTTTAGAGATCTTACAGTACATCAGGAAAACCGACTCCTTTCTTACCAAATAGGACATTCATAATTTTTCCCTTGTACCTATTGAAAAGAATTTTCATTTTTCTTCTACTCAGTTTTATTGTGACACTGTTCTTCCATAGTTCTCAGCGCACACTTATTTTCCCTTTTCCCCTTATCCAAAAATACCACACTGCAGAATAGCACACCTGCAGCAGCCGCACACCCTCAGTACAGATGAGAATGGTGTGCTTCTTAGACACTTTATTCCCACTCCCTCCCTGCTGTGTCACAGATTTATTTTGATCTCTTTATGGAGAGAGTTCTTCTAAGCCTGTTTGGTAAAGCTCTTACTGAAAGTCTTGAGAGTCTTACTCAAAGTGCTGCGTCTCACACATGCAGAGTTAAGAGAAAGAGCTTAGACGACCTGCTGAATCGCTTAACCTCTGCAGACATTTCATATTGTCCTTTCTATTTCGGTATGACCAAAATCTTAACACTGCTGTATTATTTTAATCAGCAAGGATGCGTTAAATTGATCAAAAGTGACCATAAACATTTAGAATGTTATAAAAGATATATATTCCAAATAAGTGCTGTTTTTTTGAACTTTCCATTCATCAAAGAATCGTGAAAAAAAATGTGATCATGGTTTCCATCTATTTTCCACATTGATAGTAATATCAAATGTATATTGAGCAGCAAATCAGCATATAAGAATGATTTCTTAAGGATCATGTGACACTGAAGACTGGAGTGAAGATGCTGAAAATTCAGCTTTGTCATCACAGGAATAAATTACATGTTAAAATATATTAAAATATTTTAAATTATAATAATAAATCACAATATTACTGTTTTTAATGTATTTTTGTTCGCATAAATGCAGCTGGAAAATACATCGGAGACTTCTTAGCCTGTTGTGAACATAACTATACTTTGACATTTTGTTCTACAATGTAAATTACAACCACCCATAGCGAAAATGCGAATTATGTTCATTTTTGAAAACGTACGTTTTTAATAAGTAAGTGGATAAGACAGGTTGGTGGGGGGTGAACGTGTGCACTGTACGTTGTAGAACAAAACATCAAAGTATCTTTGAGTTATGTTTACCACAGGCTTTATTTTACTCATAAATTGAAAAACCCCATTATAAAACCCCATAGGAAAGTCTCTAAGGAACCAGCCAGCAAATTAGACTTCTGGCCACTCTAGTGGTTTCCAAACTTTTTCTGCTAGGCCCCGTTTTGTAGAAAACTAGAAAATATTTTCATGCTCCAATACTCTTAAATATGACCTTGTTTGTATTTATTTGAAACATGGTAATTATTGCAGTGCTACAACTTCTCAACCTCAACAGGATTAATTTATTCGGCTTCATACTGTCAGAAGCTAATATTTTGAGGCGCACAACACACTGTGGTTTTTCTTCATTACCGGTTTAGAAAGTGGCTGTTCAGACTGAATGCGTTTTTGCATTTCCACTGTTTTTCTTTGTAAACGTGCTAAATGGATGTTTGACCATTGTGCTCGTGTCTCACATCTTTTGCAGCATTTAGTGCATGACACTGCTTTCTAAAAGCACTCAACTTACAAGAAGAAAGAATGTATTTCTAGACCGTGCGGTTTTTGCAGTTACACTGACCTGTTTTAACCATAAAAACACATTCAGTGTGAATGGCCCCAGATGCGCTTAAAAGTTTAACTTTTTACTTAAGCGCCACATTTTTAGAACCCCATGTCATGTGCAAGACATAGCGAAAGATGTGAGCGCAATGGTCAATCACTTCCATGTTTAATAGGATGATGTGCTTTTTTGAGCTTCAAACTCATTGGACACCGTAACTGCCATTATAAAACTTGGAAGCGTTAGGGTATTTATTAATATAACTCTGATTATGTTAATCATAAAGAATAAAGTCATATACACATAGGATGGCTTGAGGGTGAGTAAATCATAGGGTAATTTTAATTTTAAAGTAAACTACTCCTTTAAGTTACTTTACCTCTCCAAACAGCTGAATAACCGGGTCATCTCCTCTCTGTAGATGGGTGTATTCTACTACAATCAGTGTAACACATATCAAGCATCTGAATAACATGGGCTATGTTTGTGTTTGCGTGTCAGGTGCTGGGGAAAGACCACCCTGATGTTGCTAAGCAGCTGAATAATCTGGCCTTGCTGTGTCAGAACCAAGGCAAGTATGAAGAGGTGGAGTACTACTACCAGAGAGCCCTGGAGATCTACCAGACCAAACTGGGCCCTGACGACCCCAATGTGGCCAAGACCAAAAACAACCTGGTAAAAACACAATCACACTTTACACTCTCTATTCATTTAACTAGCAAACTCTAATTGTGGAGTTCTGCATTTCTTAGCATGTTTAGTGAAAAACAAAACCTCCAGTGTACACTGTCATAGATTAATGATGGATTAGCATGGCAATCAAATTTCCCAGTAGAATAACACTGATTCATTTGGAAATGATCTTCTGTCTGGTCAGATTTTTTAATCAACATTTAAGAAATGTATCCATATGATGTAGTGTCTGCAATGTGATATACACATCAGATATGGCTCATTCTGCTTTCAGTGTAATGAAAAAAGCTTTTAGAGTAAATAGTCCTTCTCAGACTGAAACATATTTCAGCTACAGAGCTCCTAAAGGGTTGTGGGGAAGGAAAAAATATGAGATGGGAGGAAAAATTATATGTCAGTGCTTTTGCATTCTCTCACAAAATGTTTGCGTTCAGAACACAGAAATTTCTCAGGGGGATGCAAAAGTTTTGCGAGGGAATGCAAAGCTTTTGAGTAGGGCTGTCCCTGACTAAAGATTATTAACCATTCATTTAAGCCATTAGTCAACTAATCACACATTTGTATTAATTTGACTTAAATATGTACTGGGGTGTAATATATAGCCTATTGAGTATACAGAAATAAAAGACCCTTTTTTTCGAATTATGTATTACTCTTATCTGTGTGACCAAAATGTTAAAGAGTATTTTAAGTTGTTTCCGCTGTTATCAGGAAAAAATGCAAGTGATCACTCCGGCGCCTCCATGTCGTGCAGTAAAGCGCACTATACTTCAGCTTCCACACTCCGCACAAACACTAGGATTTGTGGCTAGTTATAGCGCACTTTTATCTAGTTAGTTTTAAATGATAAGCCATATTTGAGGTTGAAGGTTGATAGGCAAACGCTTGGATTTTGACTGTTGGTCGACTAAGCCTCTACTCGTTGACTAATGTTTAGGCAACTATCAGGGGACAGCCCTAGTTTTGAGTTAACAATTTCTCTTGCAAACAAACGCAAACGTTTCTTAGGGGATTGCAAAACTTTAGCACGTTTTTTTCCATCGCCATGTCCCTTCAGGGACATTGTATTCAACTGACTAGTGTTTAGTGGTTATGCCAGCTGTGATTAAATGTGTATCAGCTGTTGATATTTATCAGACATTTATTAATCAAATGAGCACCAACTGGAATCAAGCACAAGCACCAAAGGTTGATGTATTTAGAATGAATTAGATTAATTTATTGTATTGTAAGCTTTATTTTTTTCTGCACATAATATAGTCCAAAAATATACTTAGTCTAATCTTATGTAATCTAGAAAATTGATAAAAATTGTTAAAATAAGTACATCCCTGTTACTGACCCATTTCTCTCTCTTTCTCAGGCGTCATGCTATCTGAAACAAGGGAAATTTAAGCAAGCAGAGACTCTATATAAAGAGATCCTGACCAGAGCCCATGAGAGAGAGTTTGGCTCTGTAGATGGTATGTTTTTAGAATATCTTTTTGCATTGTTCTCTATGGAATATTTAAATGTGCTCTACACTATTCTACTTAAAACTAAACTTCACAGGCTTTCTAAGCAGGGTTTATACAAGCTTAACATGCCCCTTAGGGCTGGAGGATATTATTTATTCATTATATATCAAATTAATAATCTTTGTGAAAATGGAAATATTTGGCCAATAAGCTTCCTAAAGATTGTGCCATTTGGACTAATTTTCCTATCATGAAATCACTTGTAAGTATAATAGTGCTCAGTCAAAAATGCTTTAATATTATCTCTGATCTTTTAAATATTGCTGACATTTTGTATTTTTTCATACACTACCTTTCAAAAGTCTCCTCTGCTCACCAAGGCTGCATAATGTTAAGATTTAATTTAAGGTCCTTAAGAAACATTTCTTTTTTCTTTTCTTTTTTTAATCAATGTTATATTTGATATTTTTGTGAAGATCGTGAGATTTTTTTTTCTGGATTCTTTGAAGGATAGAATGTTTAAAGGAACAGCTTTTATTTGACAGGTATTTTGTAAGATTATACATGTTTTTACTGTCACTTTTGATCAATGTAATGCATCCTTTCTTTTTTCTTTTTTTTTTTACTGACCTCAAACCTGATCAGTAATATGCTCTTATTAGAAATATATGTAAATATTGGTAAATGTTGCTGTGAGATGTATTGATTAATGTCAGTGGCAGAAATACATCACAATATATTTATATAACCCAGTCACTTATGCAGTCTCTTTTAACATAGCCATGTTAAGACAGTGTCTTAAGATCACTCAGTCCAATTTTGTACTTTTTTATTTACTTAAAAAGTGATGAAGAGTCTTAAAGAAAAAATGTGATTTCTAACTTGCAAGACTAGTCTTAGTTAGTGGTTTATGCGTATTTTTTCCTTCTCTTGCATGCACACACACACACTCTTTGGCAGGCATTGATTAATTGTGAAGCTCTAACCAAGAGCTCAGCTGTAAGCTAAAAGCTCCCACTGTTTCTGTCAGCAAACGCACTGGTCACCTCAGGCACTAGAAACACCATCACTCGTTATATTGAACTTAATGGCTAGGCATGTGTGTGTGTCTGTGTGTTTGAGCTTGAAGTGATGTTGTTTTTATGTCCTTTGCTTCCCCCTGCAGATGAAAATAAGCCCATCTGGATGCATGCAGAGGAGAGAGAAGAGCAGAGCAAGGTGAGGACAGCTCAAGGGTCTCAGGACGAGAGTAATGTTTATACTATATTTTAACGTTGAATATCAGCACGGTCCACATGGTACGTTCAGCGTCTTGGAGAGTGCATTTCTAAATACTTTTGTGTTTCAGGGCAAGCAGAAGGATGGCTCTCCGTTTGGAGAGTATGGTGGATGGTACAAGGCCTGTAAAGTAGACAGGTCAGATATTAATCTGCTGCATGCACTGATACAAATATACACACAGCCTCAAGATTTTAGTCATACAACTGCAGCATCACAATGAAATGTTTTCCTGTCTGGTTTCTACTGCCTGCAGCCCCACTGTGACGACCACGCTGAAGAATCTTGGCGCTCTATACAGGAGACAGGGCAAGTTTGAGGCTGCAGAGACCCTGGAGGAGGCGGCTCTACGCTCCAGAAAACAGGTGTGTGTGTGTGGTCTATTGGCGTAAATTGATAGCTGTCGCTCAGGATTCTATAGGTTTATAGGGATTTAAATATGAATAAAACTCACTCACCCACTGGTCACTTTATTAGGTACAATCTGTCATGGAAACATGTATAAACCTTGATTAAACAATTTAATAGTCAATTAAAAAGCTATTTATTCCCTGCATGGTATTACACTGGACCAGCGGTGTGGAAAGTGTATGTATGGATGTTTCAGCTGTGGGCGCCATCTTCTGGCAAGATGCAGGAATTCATTCTGTGTGACTCTGACAGTGCATTATGGGTATTTTCTAGCCGTTGAGCGTACATCCGTTGTACACTTGTTATTGTGGTGCATTGTGGGATTGAAGGAGTGCACTCAATAACGTCCACTATGGCTGTTCCCTGAAATAGTGCCCTATTTAAGGGTATGAGGCGATTTCAGACCCAGCCATTGTCAAGAAGTTCAAACTGATCATCAGAATAAGCAAGTAAGGTGATTTTAAGGGACTTTTTGAACATGGCATGGTTGTTGTGCCTGACGGGCTGGTCTGAGTATTTCAGAAACTGCTGATCTTGGGGGTTTTCCAGAAACCAGGTTATGTGACATACATATGTGACTGGGTATGTTTAAGAGTAAGCAAACGGATAACCTCAACTTTCGGTTCCAGTTTGTTATAAAGTTACAGTTATATAATATACAATATACAATTAATATATAATATTGTTTATGTTTAATTCGCACCATGCCGCCAACCTCCAAAAGGGACAAAAAAAGAACCATGTAAGTGTCATGAAGAACAGATTCAAACATTTTCTAGAATATAAAGTCACTATTAATATCAATAAATGGGTAGATAGGTTGTATGTCAAAGCTGATAATTTTTTTTGTTCAGATCATATTTGTTAATTTTCTGTGTTGTCTTGTCTGCCTTCCCGCAGGGTCTGGACACGGCACATAAGCAGCGCGTGGCGGAGGTGCTGGGAGACCCTGAAGTACGAGAGAAGCAGCGGAGCCGTGAGAGCCTGACCTCTGACACAGTGAAGTACGAAAGCGGCCCTGACGGAGGAGAGGAAGTGAGTATGAGCGTGGAGTGGAACGGGGTAAGTACAGTACACACCGCCCAGGCCCGCACACACTACAATGTCCCATGAGTCTCAGAATCCTGGCAGGCATAAATATACAGTGAGAGGATAGTGACTAGGGCGGCGTGTAATTCTGACCAGACAAGACACAATGTCCCTCATACATCCACCCCACCTCACATCCAGAATTAGATTACATAAAGAATAATGCATTCGGATGAGTGCCGGTGCATTGATCAAACTCTATTTTAAACAGGAATAGGAATCACTGGAAGCAGATCAAACCTGAAATCAGATGCAGCTAATTATATTAAAACAGTGGCGTTTAGTATCAAGAGTATGAAAGTAACCACAGTCAGTTCAGCACTATTGCTCTCATGATCAGCGTGTGGAATTTGCAGGCCTGTTTCTGAGGCTCAAATAGTGACTGGAGTTACTCTTTATACTTTCTGACTCCATACATCGTGGCAGTCATAGTCCTCATGCTGATTCAGTGTCAAGTTGATTTGCCTGTAGTGCTTTATAGTGGCCTGACTTGAAACCCTATTAACCCTTTCAACCATGAATTAACTCAGTGAAATTATATCCATTGACAGCAGAGATTGTTTCATGAATACTGTTTATGTTTAATACATATTCTTCATACATAATTCACTACCAATCAAACGTTTGGACATACCTGATAAAAAATAAAATAAAGTCTTATACTGAAATGTTTGAAGTTGTGTGTGTGTGTAAGTATATATATAATATAATATTATTATTATAATTAACATCTAAATATATGTACAATAATAATGATGATGATTAATATTCAATTATTTGAATACAATTGTTACATGTAATACAGTATATTACTAATATTTGTATTATTTTTATTATTTAAGTGTTGTCCAGACCTTTAAGTGGTAGTGTATTCATAAACACTTTATATATTCAAAAGTATTAATGTTTGGTACAGTTGCATTTTTTTATATAAGTTAATATAATTATGTAATTTATCTCATGCATTTGTAGTTTAAATCACAGCTTGTCTTTTAAACACACTCAATCCTCAAATTAACAGTACTTCTTATGTGCCAGATGCAGTGAATTGTTAAAAAATATTCCACAAGTTTAATGAATGATCCGAATCATCACAAATCTAAACAGAACTGATTCATTAACTTCCTCTCTGTAGCTGATCATTAGATGATTATGAACTCCTCCTCTTCTGTAAGGCAGATGTTTCATAGCTGCTGTTTTGATCATCACACCTCTGCTGTAGTCTCTCTGCAATTCTGAGTCACAACTTTTATGCTGCCGTAGCAACAGTAACCATAGCTTTAAGATAACCAATCAGCATCCCCCCTGGCGAGAATCCGCCCCCAATTCAGATTGTGGGAGGCTCCTATCAGATTCATCGAGCTGGTTTGGCTGTGATCTCATTTACCTGAATTTCCCTTTCCTGTCTTTCTTGCTTATATGTCCTTGTCTCTTTCTCTTGCACACATATAACAGTACAGTATATAGTACTGAGCCATATTATAAATCTCTTTCTCAAACATGCATTTGTTTTCATACATTACACGCACTCACATAAATGCATAGCATAAAATCAGCGAGGTCTCACATTCACATTGGGTTCACATATGTTGGTGTGGGCTGTGTGTTCTGTACTCCTGATGTTTTTCTGATTTGTCTTATTGAATGCATGCTCTAATCCTATTTGTGAATGTGTGTTTGTTTTTACACTTAAAATATCCTTTTGCTTTCTACTTCTTGCCAGCTCATTCGGTGCTATTGTCCTCATCTATGCATATCCCTCTCCCAGTCAAATCTGAGGTCCATAATGTATCAGCTTGCACAAATCAATGGGACCTCAGGGTTGAAAGTGTGCTATTTTTAGACCTTGCTCAGGGTTGTAGGAATAGAGTCATGGAAAACAGTCTCATTTAGAGGCCAAAGCCACAGGCTACTATGCTGAATTTATTTCGGTCAGCCATTTTACTCAAAACAAGCACATGATCCCATGTGTGATCACAGCGGCACAATATTTGTGTTTTTTGTTTTGTTGAAGCTTTCACTTGCTTTGTTTATGCCCCTGTGAGTTGCTGGTGGTTCTTCTGAGGAGTTTATTATCTATCATAATCCATTTACATGTTCCCTCTTGACTTGTTGCAAGTGCAGCCAATTGCAAATGCACAAAGGTCACGGTTTTGTGATAGTAACAACATTTGAATATAGACCAATGCCGGCAAATACATTGATTATTTGTTCCTCAAAAGCACATTTATCAACCTGGTACCTTGCGAACTTTGTTCCCTCAACAGAAAGACGATTTCTGATTGCCAATGGCTTTCGGATTATTGCTGAAAATAAGCTCTGTGGCCAACAAAAGTTTATGAATATTTCAAAACTTTGTTCAAGACAATCTTCATAAATTAACATAACATTTATGATTTTTTGAAATTCTAAATACAATCACCAGAAGTAAAAAGCGAAACGTAGGCTATAAGGAACTTCACTATAGTTGCGCGATTACTTTGACTTCAACGTCGCCACCGCTAAGCTTCAGACAACTTTACATTTAAAATCTATAAGTGGGAAAGTTTGAGTTTGAATAGTTTGCAAAATTGCGGGAATAAACACAAGAAGGCTGTAAAAGCAGATTTTTCCTGTTCCGTGTGATGTTTAATGTCCCTGACAACCTCTGTAGTCCCATTCAGCTACGTCATCATTACAAAAACAAAACTCTCTCCATTAAATCCATGTCCCAAGTGAACAATTATAATGTTTTCATTATCATTTTATGTAGCCTATGTGACCACCTTTTTCAAGACTAATAAAAGCTTAAAATACATCCCTAATGTGATGTTTTTTTTTGTATGTCATAGAATAAAACACAAACATATCTCTTGTGTTATACATTATTTGAGGAATTGAACCAAAAACCCATTGACTTCAGGACAATGCAACTGTAAGTGCAAAAATGCTAACTTGTTTCTGGGTTTTAAAGGGGTCCTATTACGCTTTTTTACATTTTCAACTTTCATTTGTGTGTAATGTTGCTGTTTGAGCATATCTGCAAAGCTACAAAGCACAAAGTCCACTCCTGAAGGAAGTTATTCTCTATTTCGGTTTCTGAACTCCCTGAAATGCCCTCAATTGTAGTCTTGAGTTTTCTTCCGGAACGAACACATCACAATATGTTGCGTTAGTAGTGTTTTGTCGCCGTGTCTTAAAGACTCTGTTTTTTCCACCCCGGCTCAAGTTGCTTTGGGCTAATAAGCTTGTTCTTCTAGACTGTCATATTTATTAGACTCTGGCTACAGTAGTGTTTACAGTGCCTCAGGAAGCCTCCATCATTTCCATCAAGCTCTTACTGCTCAATTGGAGTACACTGTGGTTTTCGTAAGACGTATTTTGAAGAAATCAAAACTAACACAGCGTTCAGATAGAGGATGAAAACGAGTGCTGTAATGTAAATTATAAGGGAGAAAAAAAGTTTTTTGACTATTAAATGATGTAAACGTATTCCAGTAGACCCTTTTTAAACAAAATTATGAACATGTAGATGAGCATAACAGAACCCCTTTAAGATTCATAACTGCAGAACTCTGCATTGCCTGTCGTTTTTGCAAGTAGTATTCACTCGTATTAAACTCTCATGGTGTTACTTCACCATGACAAAAGCTGACCTGAAAGAGTGAAGTGACCATTTTAGAAAAAAATGAGCTCTTATGCTATAGAGCCCCTTGTGGCAACTCTGAGAATGGAGAGAGAAGAGAAGTGTGTGTGCTGTAACGGAGGACAGCTAGTAAGAGCTGTGCGAGTAAACCTCACTCCACTGGCCTCGAGACGCGCACTAGCAACTGCCACTAGAGGCTCCGGTTTTGCCGTCCTTGTTAGCGTCCCTACCTCCCATGCAGGAAATGCCAGTTCGAATCCGGCACGGAGCGGTGCAAGTAGAACTGGAGGGGTCTAGTGGCGTGAATTCATTTATTTGCTTGTGTACAGTATATTTAAGGCCTTACTGGCATCTAACATTTTCTTTTGCTTTCTATATCTCTTGCTTTTTCATCCGTCTCTTTTCATTGTCTGCACTTTCAATTTCAGTCTCCCTAATAATATAACATTTTGTCTCTGTTCCTCTTTCTCTAAAACCTCTCTCTCCTCCTTGTGTACTTATTCTGCCTCCTCTTGCATTGCTCTCTCTCTCTCTCTCTCTCTCTCTCTCTCTCTCTCTTTCTTTCTTGTGTGGTTGGCAGGTGTAACTCCAGATGCCTTGTTGTGGTTATTGAACTTACCTTCTGCATGATGGATGCCCTCCTCATCCCCCTCTCCAGCTTTGATGTTTTTCGTCTCCTCTCTCCGAACGGCACCTTTCCTTCTCCTCCTCCTGTGGGCATAAGTGGGCTAAAACAGACCCAACCGGGCCAAGTTCCTTGGCCTTTCCTTCTTGTCAAAGCTGAACTAAGTCTCTCTTCTATCTTGCAGCACTATAATAATCAGTCAATCTGTGTAATGTCCATAGAGAGGTCTCCTCTTGTCTGTCAGTCTCTTTAACTGTTTGTCTGTTCATCTAGAATGTGAGCTGCCACTATGTCTCTGTGTCTAATTAACTTCCTGTAGAGCTCCATCTCAGAGTCTCCCGCTGTATAAATCTCTCTCTTAGTAAACACTCTGTTTCCTTGATCAAATACTCCAGAGGGACTATCCTCAATTTTCCTTCCCTTCTTTAACACTGACTGGAATTTGCGTCTCGGCTGTAGTCTTAATACAGCTGCTTTGGTGTTTTTAAGCAATAGTTCACTCAAGAATGAAAATTCTGTCATCATTTACTCGCCCTCATGTCGTTCTGAACCTATTTGCTGTTATTTTCTCCATTGAACACAAAAGGAATAGTGACCGTATCTGTCAAAAATAGTCTTGCACTATATTACAAATCTGTGTAAAGAGAAAATACGCATGCACATTTGGAACATAATGACATGATTCTTTAATGGAAGGCGGAGCTTAAAGCTTAGTCGGAGTAGATGTCATATTTAATTTGACACATTTAAACTCAAAAACTGATTAATGTCTTGCTGTACAGCCTCCATAAAAACAATGTTATGGGTTTAATAATAAGTTACAGCAACAGCATTTTCGGCATAATGTTGATTACCGCAATCTTATTTCTTATTTAATCTAAACTTTTTAAAAAGTAAAAAACATGCTTGTATAACTTGTATAATTGTCAAGCTTCCTGAAAAAAAATCAATTTAATTTGATGTAATATAATTGTGTAGATCTTTGGACATGTGATCATATTTTTAAAACATATTTGAATTTATAGCTAAATGTATAATTTTTTTTATAAAAATATAAAAATAACTTTTTATTTTATATATTTAGCTCTTATTTTGTCTTGTGGATTATATGTTAACATCTCTTATGTGGAAAAAACTTATTCAGGGCCGTTTTATTGCTAAATATATATTGCTAAAAGATATGAACATTTTGACCGATACCGATATCCAATAATTCTTTGTAATTTGAAAGCTGATAAATCTAAATCCTAATTTTTATATAATTTTTTAAATCTTGATTACAAAAACAAAACTCTCACCATTAAATCCATGTCCCAAGCGCACAATTATAATGTTCTCATTATAATTTTATGTAGCCTATGTGATGGACTTGGGCTGCACATGTCGCACTTAACTGTATTTTCCCTCTTAAAGTGATTCCAATCATACTTCAAGCGATTCAAACCCATCATGGTGGACAGCGTGCATCTGAAGTGTCTCAGCTGAAGGAATATATATATAAATAACATACATCGACTGATACCGATATGATGGCCGATATATCATACATCCCTTAAAATGAATAAACCGAAGGATGAGTCGAAATTATACATTATGATAATCACCATTATGCCAGGAATGCTGTAAATCGAGCTTCTCTTGTATTGACGCTAACATTGATTTAATCAGCAAGGCCTGTGACACTTAGTTCTCTCGTTTCTCATTGGTTCCCCTCAGTGTCTTGTAGTGCTGGGAGCCATTTGAACTTTGAACTGCTGTGTCTAAAAGTGAGCCATGTAAAGCTATCTCTCTCTCTCAAACCTCCTGTACAGTGCATTCATTTGGCATGCTTGTGTTGTTCAGCATCTGTATTGGCCACCAAATCTTGCTTTCCACACACTTTTTCAAACCATTTTCATATTGTTCATTCATTATTGAGACCATTGTATATAGTAGAACATTAGAGAAGAGAGATGGGTAGATGAGAAGAAAAAGAGGGATGAGATGGGGCAAATAGAAGCATGTCTGTAGAATCTGTTGCTCTTGTTTTCTTTCTTCTACTAACATGTTCTCTGGTGTGTTGCTGCATCTTGTGTCTTTCATAACTTCAAATAAAACTGACTTTGCTGATCACAGCCTCTGCCTGTGTTCTCCTTCTCTTTATCTGTTTTGAAAGCATATGTGTGTTTTTCCAGTGACATGTTTAAGCCTGATGTGTGTGTGTGTGTGTGAGTCGGATGTGTTGTGGCTGACTGCTGAAACCGCTTGTCTTTTTTAATGGAGGCGGTGGTCATGATTTTTCTGAGTCAGTGTTGCATCTTCTTCAACCCCACCCCCTCCACCTCCATCAACCCACTCTAAACTCCTCGTCACTTTTCCAAGCCCCTGGATGAATAGCCAGGTTCAGGGGGTCAAAGGTGAGGGGTCGCAGCAGAAGAGACTGCAGCAGAGCAGACTGTGGTAAAGATCGGCGGAAGAAATGTATCCGGAGTCTGGACCTACAGAATTTTACATAAGTTAATTGGGAAATTTCAAACCTGGGAACCGAAAGGAATTTTAAAATTGTGATTTTTACATGTAAATTCCTATAGGGATCTTTCTAGTGAAATGTTTGATTAGCTAGAAATGGCTGTTTTCTAATCTAGTGAGCAATTCTATAATTGGAGATACATTTTGCATTTCAAAAAGTTACTTTTTTTTTTTTAATTGAAAACATATTCAATTTGAATAATTCTGTGCTTGCCAAACACAAGTTGTCTTTATAGTATTGTTTGTCAACTCTTACAGTCAAATTAGGCAATGTGTAGAAATAACTTTGGTAATAGAATTTGACAAGATTGACTATTTTAAACTTTTTAAGCCAAAAACTCCACTTGCTAGCATAAATGCTAAGAGCATGTGGCATTAATGAAATTATGATTAAAATAATAAAAATGTCACTGTGCGATCAGTGATAAATTCTGTTTTCCTTTTGATATTGTAGTAACAATTTTGACGTTTTACAAAATACCTTGTGTAAGAACAATCTTTTTAGATTACAATATTTTCTCATTCAGATATTATTAGTAAGGGAAAGTGATGTAATTTCCTGTCTTACATAGTTGTGGGGTAATTTCTCCAATTTAAAGGAAAAGTATGATACGTTAACAGAACTGATGCAAGATTTATGGACACATTTTTATAAGAGAAGTTATTTTTAAACAATTTAATGTTGTAGAACTAGGAAAATGTTCTTTGTGGACTGTAACAGCTTGTGACCCATGACAATGAGTAAAAAAATATTAAAATAATTATAACCATAACCAAAAAATAATGACTTTGGACACCAAATGTACCTGCAATTATAGAATCACTCTAGTACTTGTGAATAACTGGAAAAAGTAATGGAGAGTCATTAAGAAATAGTTGTAAATATTGTTTTGAAGTAGAGTGAGAAAAAAAATATTTATACAGCATACTCTTTCTTTCTAATATGATAAAAATAAAGCAAAATTTAACTGTGGTCATGTGTGAGCCATATTTAAGAGATTTAGAACTGAATGTTTTAGTTTAAAGGGTTAGTTCACCCAAAAACGCCATTATTTCTTCACCTTCATGCCGTTCCAAACCCGTAACCCTGTTCATCTTTGGAACCAAATGAAGATGTTTTTGATGAAATCTGAGAGCTTTCTGTCCCTCCATTGACAGCTACCCATCTACCACTTTGACGCTTCAAAAAGGTTCATAAAGAGATCGTAAAACTAATCCATATGAGTTGAGCGGTTTAGTCCAAATATTCTGAAGAGATACGATCACTTTATATGATGAACAGATTGAATTTAGGATTTTATTTACAAATGAACATTCATATGAATTATCATACATGAATGTTCTTTTTTGGGTGAACTATACCTTTTAAACCAACATATTTCCAGATCCGGGTAAGTGATCATTGTGCTTGAGTGTGTTTGATGATGAGTTTGTGTGACAGTGCCCTTTCAGTAATGTGCAGTGTGTAAATAAGTGTGTGTTTTTAACGCTGCAGCCTCTCTGTTGGCAGGACGGCTCGGGCTCGTTGAAGCGCAGCGGTTCCTTTAGTAAACTACGGGCCTCTATTCGACGCAGCAGTGAGAAACTGGTCCGCAAGCTCAAAGGAGGAGGCTTACGAGAAAACGAACCCAAAAATCCTGGGTAACTATCACCACTTCCATCCCTATTTTCAGACCAAACTTTCCCTTTCCAAAATCCCACTACGGACTCAACAATGGGTAGGCGAACATGACATCATGACCATACCCTGGAATAGTAACTTTGAAAAGTGGGAAAGGAGAATGCTCAATCACACTTTGGGGAAGACATTGTTAAAATGATTCAATTAGAGTTTCAACTGTGGATTCAGTAGATCTCGAGGAGCAGGATTGGGTAGTTTAGGATCCCACAGAGACAGAATTACAATATGTAATTATGTCATTAGACTTTCTTTAAAAAAAAACATTTAAATGTCATTGGGAGGAGAGCTTAAAGTGAATGCCCCCAAATCTGAATTACTCTAAACACTGGATGACACCAAAAAATATATTTTTAAAAATGATAGAAAAATTAAGTTGATAGGTACGGTTTTATAAAATTATCTTTTTAATGTGAGGAAGGCAGGTGGTTTACTACATGGAGATGGGATTTTGCACACTCTGATGACGTTATAATGAAGGAAAGTCCTGGTATATGCAAAGTCTTTCTCTTTCACTACCCAGTTTTAAGTGGATGAAGGGATTTGCTTGCTTCATTAACTGGGCTGTATTTTTGCACATGTATAAACCTGCTTAACCCTGAATGACACATTGACATCTAACGTGACGGACGGATGACATTGTGATGCAGTGTGTGTTCAGGACGGCTCACTGGGGTTCCTATAGCATCTGATTTGCCAGATGTGACTAACTTTCTCTCCTTACCCTGTAAAATGCCATTTGATTTTATTTATTCTTTGCATTTTAACTATATTTTCTGGTGTGTTATGATTACTTGTTCATCTTTTATGCATTTTTGCCTGGTGATTTTCTTGATGCCTTTTTGTGTCTGCTTGGATCTGTTTTTTTTTTATTTCTTTGTGCTGTGTTGTACATTTGTTTAAAATGAATAAAAATGTCCATGCAAATTTGCTGTCTGCTGCAGGCCTGTTTCCTCCATCTTCTGTCTTTTGGTCCCACTTGCTGTTATCCAATTTTTTTTTTTACCTCTCTTCGCATCTTCTACTTTTTGTCTACCAACTCACTGGCAAACTACTTTTTTTACTGTTTGAAATTCCCTTTAAAATGAAACCCTTTCACAGACTGTAATGCGTTTACACTGAGGATTGGACTGAAATGCGCACTAGTAATATTACATTTAAAAAAATGTATTCTGTATGAGAGTATTTATCTGTGAGTAATGAGAGAAGTGTCAAAAAACATGGCAGACGACTAACCTAACACAGTGGCCACGTACACACTGTCGCGTTATAGGAGTGACATTTAAATACTGGAGTGAAAATTACCATTTTGTGTGTGAATGGAACACATCTCGCTCCCGTCTTGAGTGTTTGGTATACACTATTTGTGATTTTAAGTAATATTACAGCGACCAAAGAGAAATTTGAACAGTTGATAGGGGTGTTTTGTTTTTTGTCTGTAAGGCTACTTCACACATCACTCTCTTTTATGTGTGGCCATGTCCACTTTATAAGTGTTTGTAGGCTTGTTGTTTGGGTTTAGGGAGTTTTTAATGTGGACATTTGCTGGTCACAATATTTCGTTCTTGTTTTCAATTCAGATTTATTTAGGATTTTTTTTGGACTCATTGTTTTTTGTTGTTTTTCTTGCAAGATCTGGCAACACGAATGAGTCAAAAACCTTTTTTTTGCTCCGCGTACAGAAGAGAGATACATATATGATGCACATTTAAATATGCCATTAAAGGGATAGTTCACCCAAAAATGAAAATTCTGTCATTAATTACTCACCCTCATGTCGTTCCAAACTCGTAAGACTTTCCTTTGTCTTAAGAAAAACAAATTAAGATCAATTTGATGAAATCTGAGAGCTTTCTGTCCCTCCATTGACAGCAACGCATCTACCACTTTGACACTTCCAAAAGTTCATAATGAGATCGTAAAACTAATCCATGAACAGATTGAATTTAGTAATTAATAACGACACAACATTTTTTGGGTGAACTGTCCCTTTAACAACTAGTTGTTCAGTTCCATACACACTGAATAGAATTTCTGCATTTTTCAGGAGTTAATTCAGTTGTAGATTGCAGTAGTCACTCCCTTAAAATACTGAACACTGTGTGTACAAAACGGGATTAAGCTCCAATTGATAACTGAATTTAGCTGCAGTGTGTACATGGCCAGTATGTCATTGCATGTCTTTCCATTGCGGTGTTTTAATCTTATCCACATTGCAAAGTAACATCATTGAGTGATTGCTTTTACATGTTTTAACCCTCACATTCCCATCCCTCCGTGACCCCTCACACCTGCCCTTTGACCTAACTGACGTGCTTGCATGTGGCTCTCTCGGATGCAGCATGAAGAGGGCCAGCTCTCTTGGAGTTCTCAACGAGCCGGATAAACCTGTGGGAGAACTCAAAGTAAGACAACATCTTTCTTTTGTGCTCTTTCTCTATCCTGACAGCTTTCTCCTCAGTTTTCAACTCAGTCTGTTCTTGCTGTCTGTCTCCGTCTTGTATATATCTGTTTCTTTCGGTCTCTCTCAATTCCTCCTCTTTATTATTTTTTTTCTGGCCAATCTGTCTGCCACTTTACTGTCTTTTTCAGCCTCATACTCTTGGACAAATAGTTTGAAGTTTTTTGAGGGCATCTATTATCAGCACACCCACAACTCTATCATTACCATATTAACATGCGTTAATTAACTCTATGTGTGAGATCTCTCAGCGGTCACAGACTAACACATCTGAATGGGTCTGCTAAAATCCACAGTAACCACTGATGGTATTGGGTTATAAAATAAACACTTTGTTAGGAAACCGTACTGAAGTTCAGCTAATGCATTGGTCACTGTATTTATAATACCTAAAGAGATGCATACAGGTCCTTCTCAAAAAATTAGCATATTGTGATAAAAGTTCATTATTTTCCATAATGTAATGATAAAAATTAAACTTTCATATATTTTAGATTCATTGCACACCAACTGAAATATTTCAGGTCTTTTATTGTTTTAATACTGATGATTTTGGCATAAAGCTCATTAAAACCCTCAAAAAATGTGCATTTTTCGTCCGACCAATAAAAGAAGTGTTTTTAATACAAAAAAGTCAACCTTCAAATAATTATGTTCAGTAATGCACTCAATACTTCGGTCGGGAATCCTTTTGCAGAAATGACTGCTTCAATGCGGCGTGGCATGGAGGCAATCAGCCTGTGGCACTGCTGAGGTGTTATGGAGGCCCAGGATGCTTCGATAGCAGCCTTAAGCTCCTCCAGAGTGTTGGGTCTTGCGTCTCTCAACTTTCTCTTCACAATATCCCACAGATTCTCTATAGGGTTCAGGTCAGGAGAGTTGGCAGGCCAATTGAGCACAGTAATACCATGGTCAGTAAACCATTTACCAGTGGTTTTGGCACTGTGAGCAGGTGCCAGGTCGTGCTGAAAAACGAAATCTTCATCTCCAGAAAGCTTTTCAGCAGATGGAAGCATGAAGTGCTCCAAAATCTCCTGATAGCTAGCTGCATTGACCCTGCCCTTGATAAAACACAGTGGACCAACACCAGCAGCTGACATGGCACCCCAGACCATCACTGACTGTGGGTACTTGACACTAATCCCCCTAATACCACCTGTCACCAACTAGCATTAGCAAGTAGCAAACCATTGTTGTCAACTAAACCTTGTGTGTCTGACATTGCATACTGTAAAAGTACATTTAATGAAACCAGCACTGCCTTTCTTAACAACACTGACACGGAAAACAGGAGAAACATTGTGCGACAACGATCCAGTTAGGATACTTTTCAATCCACAAATCACAAGCATTTACCATGGATTTACTGTAGTAACACTAACTGTAAACATGGTATTGTGGCAGAAATGTTGGATATTCATATCATATTTGATGATATTATTGTAGACATTGATTAAATATTAAAGTGGCAATGAAATATAATGAGACAATTACAGAAAAAATTATAATCTAGCCAATTGGTGCGATTGTATTTATAGTAAATGTGTTGATAGACTAAATACCAAAAAGCCATTCTAGATACTATAGAAACCATAATTGGGTTGTTTTTTTTTGGCAATGAGATGCCATGTATGGTTTAACTATGATTATCATGATCTGTATGATACTGTGGAAAACCAATGGTTAATTTGAAGAAGAGTTGTTACTCAAGTAAGAATATTTAAATGTTAAATGGGGTTGTTAAACATTTGCAGATGTTACTGTTTGTTAAAGGTGCACTGTGTAAATTTTAGCTGTGAATTGCAACCACTCACCCCTCTCTTTCAAAGCACATAGAGAAGCTACGGTGGCCGACACAGGACAAAGATGTCGTCGTCTGAGGCAGCAGAGAGTAGCTAGCTCTCTGTAGAGCAATTTGTCCGTTTAAGGCTACTGTAGAAACATGGCGGCGCAAAATGGTGACTTCACTGTAAGGGGACCCGTGGTGTATGTAGATCTTATGGAAGGTCTTTATACACCACTGAAAACATAGATATGTATATTATATTGCATTTCTGTCAATAGATCAATATTATACACTGCAACTTTAATATCCCAACTCAGGCTAATGCTACTTTCAACACAAGTTAATGTCAAATTCCAAGAGATAATATATAATGTATAATAATATATACAGGCGTGTCCACATCATCAAATCTGGCTCCTTTTAAAAAACGTTGGACCTCCCTGATGTAACCGATGTACTGTCCCCAGCCTTAAAGATATTTATTCATTTAGAGAATCTTTTCTTTAAAATTGCCTCTTTCTTTGCCCCCAACACTGTCCTGGCAAAATGTCAACTAATACAACTTTTAATGTGTGAATTGACAATGGTTCGAAATGTAAAATAGACTGCACAAAACAAGTAATGGTTCAGTTTACAAGAAGACTTTTGTTTATAACGTATCTTGAGGATGACCTAACTTCCGTTCACTTCCTTCAGGATCTACTGAGCTCAGTTTATTGTATCTTTCTTACAGGAACGAAATAATCGTCTAAGGAAGACACGGGACCTGAGTTCCAGTCACACTGACCTGGCGCATTGAAGGTCTGCTGTTGGATGTCCCAATGAAGAGAGGTACTAAAGGAGGTCTCATCATTGGACTGGCATGAGCTGTGTTTAGACAGGACTACCTTCTCCAGAGGTTACTTTTGCTCTCGAGTCTTTGTATATGTATTTAATTTCTGTTAAGTTAGCTGTAGAAACAATGTAAAAAAGCTCAACCAGAACCAAAGTGCACAACAAATTTGAGATGACGCTATTGGGTTGAGACTAGACACTCTAATGGCTTTTTTTTTTTTTGCTTTAATTAGATTTTTCTTTGTTTTATTGCGAGATGGACTTTGATGCTTTTTTGAAACCCACAACTGTAGGACCGTTTTATAGTGACTTAAGTAACAGAGGTGTGCATATCTGAGTGTTTATAGACAAAATTGTCACTTGTCCCATTTTGTCACCCATTGATGACTTTAATGTTGAGTTACACCAGAGGACCACGATGCTTCTGTAAAGTACTGATACAGTCAACCCTTTTCCCTTGTTAAAGTGAGAACTGCACCGTGTTAATGAAGGTCAATGTTTACATGAGTTATGGTTCAGTGATGCACATTTCCTTTTGAGAAGTGGGAGGGACAGGCCTTGTTTTTGTATCTGGTTTATAACACAAAAAATCCTCTCGCATAGTCAAGAGAAAATTATTTTAGATGGTTTACGCTGCCATGGTTACATAAGAATGTGGATTAAATCTCAGGACTGAAAGAACAGATTCAGTATGCAAAGTAACACTGCACTTTGAATGATCTCATAGGATAATGTTACACTTATTAACCCATTAAATGTTACGGAACTAAATTGAGTTGTTTACCTCAGTTTTATCGCTTGCATTTGGTTCATAGATGCTTTCAGTGGATGTAATGTTTTGACTGGTTTTACTTCTTACACCACCATAATACTTGCTAATGAGGTCTGTAAACTGAATATTGAACGTTTTCATGAACAATAAGCCTTTATCTTTCTGTTATTTGTGATGTTATCTCACATGGAGTTCAAGAACTGCTACTCCAGATAAAAATGCACTGGAATATGAATTCTGTCCCCAGATGTTTAGCTACAGTACCTGTTTGAAAGCAAGCGTGCCTTGTGAGTGCCTCAGGCAGGTTCTTACTAATGAATGTGGGAGTTATTGATTTTGTGTATGACGACAGAACAGTTTGAGCTCTTTAAGGTCAAATGTCAGTCAAGATTTTACAAAGTAAATATTTTTTAATACTGTGGTCAAATAAAAGCCCAATATATATCAGTGTATCATGTCATGGATTTATGCTAATATAGTGCACTGCTCAACTGGCCTTCTTGACTTTGTTTCTTCTATTTTTTTTGTTCGCTGTATCCATGTAACTTTCGTTATAACCTTTCTATTGGTGTAATATATTATATTATGGCCTGATGCAGTAAATCATTAATCTTGTGTGTGTATAAGTTTTAACGCATGTTAATTCTTTGCATTGTGACAATGTGCAATAGGGTAGCTGCTGTGCGTTGGATGGATTTGATCTCACATCCAATGTTTTAGTGACAAAAGCTGGAAAATCTGCTCGGCTTGTGTGTTTCGGTTGTCTTTGTACTCTAAACGAATAAATAATTAATTTGCATTTTTCTACATAGAGTATCCACTTGTTTTACGTCACTAATTTGAGCTTTGCTACACACTTGTGGGACTAAAAGTGCCCTTCACATGTTTGAATTTCATTTTTAGACTGTTTATACAGGTATGTTTTTTGACTGTTGATCAGTTTGTTCAATTTGGCCTTTTTTTTCTTTTCTTTTTTTGAGAACGGGGTTACTGACGTGGCACTCACTCCCTGTAGTTTTTTCATGCTCAATTCATATGCAATTGCATAGTCTTTTCAAATTGATCCAATTAAATTTACCTAAAGGCTTTGAATGGACTGCTGTGACCTGTATAACTCTCACATATTTATTTTTGTGGTTATTAATGTTGCATTTCTACTGTCTGTCTCTGTCTTCTACCACTTATGTTCATTCATGTTTTGTATTTTGTTGTATGTTTGTGTGTGTTTCCTGAATTTCGCACTGGACTCTTGTATCTTCCACTTTCTCAGGCTGCCGCTGTGCTGGCTAAACTGCATTTACTGCCGTGTTTTTGGTGATATGTGTTGCTCTTATTATATGGTATAGTGTACATACTTGAATAAAGACAACAGAAGTGTACTCTACTACTGTAAGATTGTGTGGGTTTTAGTTCCCCCTGTTGGAGAGTCAAGTGGTGTTATTAACATTCTATGCATCACCTTTATTATGGGGATTAGTGTGGCTGATAAAGATATACATTGTAATGTAATCTTTATAATCTTACGGCTCACATTTTTAGGTGTCTTTAACTACTATGTACTTGTATAAAAAATTGTAAAATGTATTTGTATTCATGTTGTATTGCAAAACATAATTACTTGAAGGTGAAAAAATATGTACACAATAAGTGCTTTGCATCAAATTATTTCAATTAAAATTTCAGTACATAGTAGTTAAGAGATAGTTAGACTGCTACCCATCTACCACTTTGATACTTCTAGAAAGTTCATAAAGTTCATAAACTAATCCATATGAATTGAACGGTTTAATCCAAAATTTCGTAAGAGATTATCGCTTTATATGATGAACAGATAAAATTTAGTTTTTTTATTCACATACAAACATTGATCAGCGAACATTAACAGAAGCTCAATCAAACCTGCTGGACGTGCGAGAATGAACCTCATTGGTTCTTGTGGAAGTTCAAACGTTCACAGAAAGCTCTTAGTTTTCATCCACAATATCTTAAATTCTGTTCCAAAGATGAACGGAAGTCTTGCGGGTTTGGAACGACATGAGGGTGAGTAATTAATGACAGAATATTCTTATTTTTAGGTAAACTAACCCTTTAATATAAAAGTGGAACCATCTTACCTGGAAAACAACAGGGAAGATTTTTTATTTATTTAAATATTGTACTATGAACATATCACACGTGACAGCTACAGGTACTTGGATGGGAAACTTCAGAGCTGTAGAGTATATTAGTAAGGAACAAACAGGCTTTATGCAACTGAGGATAATATATAAATATTGCATTAGTCAAGTTCACAATATACTCTCTTTTCAAGATTAATGTCAATGTGGTATATAGCAAAAAACAATTTATTGCACAGGATGGATGCTTTTATTTGAACAACTTAAATATTTTTTAGGCTTTTACTAATCAAACAGTAAAAGTGTATTTTGTTATTTTCAAATGGTCTGAACAACAATACAGCAAACTAGACTAATAATAACATTTGCATTGATATTTCCTCAGATACAGGAGGAAAACAATTACAACAGCATTCCCAAATTTCACAACTTAAATCAAACCAGTAATGTTCATTCCACAGTCATATTCAGAGCAGCTGTGAAGCTATTTCATCACACTGATCTTTGGCTAGATGACGTTTTCCCTCATTTATGCTACATTAAAAAAAGCCAATTCAAAGACTGTACAGCAAAGTCTTTATGTAAAAAAAACCTAAAAAACATTACAGATAAAACGACAAGCAACACAAAGACGCATCATAAAACTGTTCTTACTTGTAGTGTTGATGACCGCAATATGTTTAAAAGAACTGGGCTTTCCTTCAATATTTTTTCTTTCAACTTCAAAGAGATACAATACTGTTTAAAATCCATTTAAAAGTAAGTCCTTCCTCTTCAGCCAAACAACATTAATACTGATATCTGAATAGCACACATTCAAAGCCTAAATTGCTGCTTTCTTCTACATCAACTTGCCTGTGTCATCTGCATCACAGCCATCATAATCATAACAGTGTACAGATCAATCCAGCAGAGCCTGCTGTCAATGAACCACACAGATCACAGGAACTCAGTCATTTCTGCATGCACAGTAAGATGAAAGAGGTCATAAACCTGTGCAGATTTTGTTTGGAGAAATGACATTTAATGACTACTGCTGCACACAGATTGCCAAACAACCCATATTGTATGCTAAGAAAATCCAGAGAAATCTTTGCAGCTCTGCGAAGCATAAACGGTTTCAACAGTACAGAAATATATAAAAAAAAATGATGCATTCATCTTAAAGGAATAATTCACCCAAAAATGTAAATTTCCTGATTACTTACTTGGTTGGTCTTACTTAAGACCAACCAAGATGCATATGGCTTTCTTTCCTCAGATGAAGAGAAATTAAGGTTTTGGAGGAAAACATTACAGGATTTTTAATGCAAGTGAAAGATGCTTAAAAAAAAACATATTTAGGCAGCTTCAAAGGCATTGACATGACTCCAGACAATGAATCAGGGTCTTCTCTAGCAAAATGATCAGTCAAATCAGAAAAATAAAATGTATATACTTTCTAGCCCTTTTGAAGCTGCCTAAATATGGATTTTGGACCGCCAAAAATGGTCTACCCTGAGCACCATTCACTTGCATTGCAAAGCCTTTTTTTTGTTGTTAAGTAAATCATATACACCGATCAGGCATAACATTATCCTAATATTGTGTTGGTCCCCCTTTTTCTGCCAAAACAGCCCTGACCCGTTGAGGCATGGACTCCGCTACCCCCTGAAGGTTTGCTGTGGTATCTGGCGCCAAGATGTCAGCAGCACATCCTTTAAGTCCTGTAAGTTGCGAGGTGAGGCTTCGTGGATTGGGCTTGTTTGTTCAGCACATCCCACAGATGCTCGACTGGATTGAGATCTGGGGAATTTGGAGGCAAAGTCAACACCTTAAACTCGTTGTTGTGCTCCTCAAACCATTCCTGAACCATTTTTGCTTTGTGGCAGGGTGCATTATCCTGCTGGAAGAGGCAAACAGGGAATACCGTTTCTATGAAAGAGTGTACATGGTCTGCAACAATGCTTAGGTAGGTGGTACATGTCAAAGTAACATCCACATGGATGGCAGGACCCAAGGTTTCCCAGCAGAACATTGCCTAAAGCATCACACTGCCTCCGCTGGCTTGCCTTCTTCCCATAGTGCATCCTGGTGCCATGTGTTCCCCAGGTAAGAGACATATACGCACCCAGCCATCCACGTGATGTAAAAGAAAACATGATTCATCAGACCAGGCCACCTTCTTCCATTGCTCTGTGGTCCAGTTCTGATGCTCACTTGGCCAATGTTGGCATTTTCGGCGGTAGACAGGGGTCAGCATGGGCACCCTGACTGGTCTGCTGCTATGCAGCCCCCTACGCAACAAACTGTGATGCACTGTGTATTCTGACACCTTTCTATCAGAACCAGCATTAACTTCTTGAGCAATTTGAGCTACAGTAGCTCGTATGTTTGATTGGACCACACAGGCCAGCCTTCGCTCCCCATGTGCATCAATGAGCCTTGGCCGCCTGCGAACCTAACGCTGGTTCACCACAGTTCCTTCCTTGGACCACTTTTGATAGATACTGACCACTACAGACCGGAAACACCCCACAAGAGCTGCTGTTTTGGAAATGCTTTGACCCAGTCGCCTAGTCATCACAATTTGGCCCTTGTCAAACTTCCTCAAGTCCTTACACTTGCCAACTTGTCCAAAATGTTCACTTGTTGCCTAATATAGCCCACCCACTAACAGGTGACGAAGAGATAATCAGTGTTATTCACTTCACCTGTCATAATGTTATGCCTGATCGGTGTAAATCATACAGCAGAGGTATTTAAACCTGCTCCTGGGACCCACTGTCCTGCAAAGTTTATTTCCAACCTGCTTCAGCACACCAGGCTTGATTAGCTTGAGCAGTCCTTGATTACGGCTGGAGCTAAACTCTGCAGGACATTAGGTCCCCAGGAGCAGGGTTGAAGACCTCTGTCATACAGGAAGTCATATACATGATCTTGGTCGGAAATCAGAACAATTTTCATTTTTGGGTGAACTATTCCTTTATGTAAAAACTACTTTTCTCTAGTTATGTATAAAGAGCCTTGCTTTTAACATGCTTTGACATGCAACATCTCAGTCCACCGAAGTTTTACTCAGTCAGAAAATGCAACTCTTGACAGTTTGGAATGAACGAAATAACTATTGCGAATTACTATTATCATTTGTCTATTGAGTAGTAAGTGATGAGTCGTGAATGCTCATGACAAAACAAGCAGATGGCAGTGCTTCCCCAATTCCCAAATGTTCTTGATTGCCTGTCACGAAGTAATTATGAATCTAAATTGTGTCTCTACAAACAAACAATAACAGAATCAGTGGGAAGACTAAATCTGGTCTCACTGGACAGAACAGTAACAAGACAATAAGTATGCAAATAGATTATCTTCTGCTACTTCTACCAAATACTGTCTTGACATCACAACCATGTACACTACACTGCAAATCATAAATATCAGAATCTGAGTGATTCTTTTATGGTTTCAAAACCACTTAGTACACTAAAGCTAACAGCACAAAACGCACACAAGAATCGAATAGTTAATACAGTTGATGGGACACATACAGATGTACAAAAGGCCATATTAGCTTGTGGAAGTTGGTGTTGAGAGAATGTGAATATGTAAGGCACTAAAGTCTCAAATCCATCCTCCGTTATATCAAGGTGCCTGGGAAAGTCCTGAGGAGTCTTGTTGACGCAACAGATCTGGGGCACAGGCTGCGTCCGAAATCACATACTCTCTTGTAGGTACTTATTTTGAATAAGTAATTACTTTACAACCGCTAAAAAAGTATGTTTTCTTTATAGTATGAATCTAAGTCATGCTGTTATTATCAAGTGTGTTAAGCTTCACTGCCATTCACAAATGCTCTCCCATGGCCTCATGGGATAATACAGTGTCCATCGTATGCACGCTTAAGAATCTCGTCAGAAGTAGTAGGTCATCCGGATACTTTTTGCCTGTTAAGTTAGGCATGCTTCTTTTGCCACATACTGTTTTTCGCCTATTATATAGTAGAGAAGTATGTGATTTCGGATGCAACCATAGAGGAGCTAAACCATGCTCTTTGGTTGCCACTCCTCCTTCAAAAGTGTGCTCACAAATTCAAGTCTTTAAATTACATAAGTGTTAAACTCCTGGACAAACATAGTCTTGACTATAATAAGTGTACATGCTTGGCTTTAGAAACAAATCCCTCTTTTCTGGGTAATGCTACACTGGTATGTGTAGGATTCTCCTCACCTTCCAGTCTTTACTTTGGAAACTCATGCTCTCTGTATTTCTGTGGATTCTTCTGTGTTTGCTTTAGAAATGATGGATGGAAACGGGAAGAGGAGGTTGCCTGTTACAGAGGTAACCCCATTTACCTTCTTGTCCTCTTCAGACATAGATGAAGCCCCTGTAGGTTCAGCCCCAAGATCAGATGACCCTTAACCCTCTCAGATTGGTTGATGATGTTTTCGGGCAGGACTATGGGGACGGGGTTTGCATGGCAACAGCAGCATCCTGAAACAGCAATTTATAGTTTGATGAATGGGCCGAACTGATTGGGCGCTCTGATCTTGGGTGAGGAGCAGGAGTTGGAGGAAAGCGATGGAGAAGTGGAAAACGGAGGTGAGGATGAGAGCGCATCCGCGTTTAGAGAGAACACTGTGGAGATGGCCACATCCACGATGCCTTGACATAGCTCAGGGTAGAGTTTCCTACAAGAGAAAGAAACTTAAATAATCTATATTAAACATTTCAACTTCATAACATAAGGAATAATTGTAGGGAAAAGCTTTAGCAACTGCAACCGTGGAGTGACTTGTACAATGCAGTTAACATCAAGAATGCAAAACATGCACAAAGCACACACATTTGGATTTGTGCTACATGAGAGAGTTACAAGAGAACAGTGTTGGGGGTATCATTACAAGTAACTCAAGTTATGTAATCAGATTACTTATTTAATGTAACCAGTAAATGAATGCATTACTTTTACATTTACAGAAAAATATCTGAGTTACTTTTTTAAACAAATAACGCAAGTTACTTTGTTATCCCATGTATTGGCTGACACCTCTCCTGTCTCCATGTTGAAAGAAATCCTGAGAAAGTGCAGAAGCGTTGTGTGCGCTGTGTGAACATGATGGTTATTGTAGTTCTAGACTAAATGTGAACATGCATTTACTCATCTCACTTGCACAATAACGATTCATTATTCCTGAAAATTTATAAAAACAGTGAAATAGAAACTCAAAATACTATGCAAACCTGCAATAATTAAATGTTAAAATACACAAATATACTTTATGAATCTCACTCTATTAACCAGTGTCTTTGCTGCTGACCTTTGATGATCCAATTCAACCATACTAATAAGCAAGAACTGGGTAATAACTAGGTACTAACCCTGAACCTACCCGTAAACCAAACCTTAGCCCATGTAGTTACCTTATATTACCTGAGTGTACCTAAGTAAGTGTAAGTGCACATTCTGTAAAATAAAGTGGAAAAAAACCTTAATTAAAATAAAGATGAAATAAAATATATTTGAGTAAGATTAAAAAAGTTCTTTAGCATCAGTGTTGGAGAAAGTTACTTTGGAAAGTAATGCATTACAATATTGCGTTACTCCCTTAAAAGGTAAATAATTGCATTACTTAGTTACTTTTAAAGAAAAGTAATGCATTACGCTACTTTTGTGTTACTTTTTCTGTAACACAAGCTGTGCTTGTTTTTTTGTTTTTTTATAACAAAAGTTCTATTTTTTGTGCAAAGGTAAAGACCTCTTCATACTAAAACTGAAATAATAAGCCCGAGGGCTGAGTTAAAAATGCAAATTCATGCATGAACAGTAAGGGATGCAGCTCTGCTGTGCTGTGCTGTGCAGCGCTGCCATTCTGGATAATGGAACAAAAGGATGCAGGAGAAAAAAGTTTTACCAATAAAAACTAAAAATCTAGTAATTTTTGCTCATGGTTTAACTGATTCTTCAAAGGTCAGCAGCAAGACAATGGTCAATAAAGGTAGATTAAATGCATACAAATATTTGTTTTATTTAACATTTAATTATTGGAGGTTTGCACTGTACTCTGATTTTGCATTTTATAGATTTTATTTTAATCTTTATAGAGCAAGTGAGATGACTAACTGCTCACAATTAGTCTAGAACTAATAACCATCATGTTTACACACAACGCCTCGATTTTTCTAAACATGGGAACAGGAGAGCTGTCAGTCAAATAAATGTGAAAAAGTAACTTGCGTTACTTTTTTGAAAAAGTAACTCAGATATTTAGAAAATGAATGCGTTACTTTACTAGTTACCTGAAAAAGTAATCTGATTACGTAACTCAAGTTACTTGTAATGAGTAACCCCCAAAACTGTTTAGCAATATTACTTATACTTATATATTACTTATACTTATACTAACTGAAAATAGTTTGAAGTAGCCTACTTTCTGTAACAGAAAAAAATGTATTAAAGTTAAACAGAAATATAAAAAAAATAATAAAAAGCACATAAAATTACTAAAACCTAAATAAACAAATAAAAACATTCATTACTCCTCAAAATGAATAAACACAGTAATACCAAAGATAAATACTACACAAACCTGCAATAATTAAATGTTAAATAAATATACTTAATGTATTTAATCTCACTTTATTAACCAATGTCTTTGCTGCTGACCTTCGATGATCCGATTCAAGATTCTTTATTTTCACTATACAGGTACAGCGAAATTAGAGCAATCTTCCAGTGCAGTCACATATACTTAGCACAGTTAAAATATGTATATGCTATAAACAATACAACACAATAGACAAAACCAGTACAACCAGGCGAATTGTCTAATATTGCACAGAAATATTGTGAATATAAGAATGTTTGTTTGAGCTGCGCCCTCTACAGTACCGGTGTGAATTTGCATTTCCTTCAGCTTTAGGCTTTATTTATTTCACTTTTGATGTGAAAGGACCATTGCATTTGCCAAATATACAACCATTATTGTTATTAAAAAACACAAGCAAGCCCAGCTCAGGTGAGAAAAAGTAACTTACATTACTTTCCATAGTAAGTAACAAAGCAATGCAATCAGTTACTTTTCATAGCCAAACGATTTCAGGTATTTTAAAGGTTTTTACAGCCTACAACAACAAAATAACCAAAACCTACAAAGCAAATAAAAAATAACAAACAACGGGATAAAATTATAAACTATTCCCATGTTTTCCTCACGAAATTGTGCTTAATTAATTATCTATTGCAAGCTCTCTTTGTCTTGCTCTCTCTGCCATACAAACACACACATAAACAGTACAGACACACAGACGGAAACAAATCTCAGAAAAATGTTACTTGCGCAAGAAAATAAAACTCAGTTAAGATGGGTTAAGATGTAAGATGTCATCATGCTGTAACTCACACTTCTTCTAACAACTTTTACCCTCATACATTTAGCTAGGATGCCAAAAGGTCCATAGTTGCAAGAAACTAAAGCAAAACATTGTGAACATAAATAAAAAGTGTTTACTCACTGTGCACAGGCAGGCGCCCCGTTTATCTCAATTAGCCAGACTTTAAAGCTCTCGTCCAGCATGAAGTCAAAGCCAAAGAGCTGGAAGCTCTGGTAGGACAGGTGCTTTGTGCTGATGGCAGGCTCGATGCATGCAAGACAGCTCCTGTTGAGGCAAGCCACAGGACTTTAGAAGAACACTAGTTAGTTAGTCACATCCACAAATGCATATATACTGGGGTGCAAGCATCTGAGTTAAAATTTTATTTTTCATTACAAAAAAAAAAAAAGTAAAATCTTTTGAAAATATTGAAAGAGTTTTAAATTTAAAACTCAGAAAAAAAATACAATTTGTAAGAAATAATTAAGATTCTACAATAATTGTATATCATTACCTTTTTCTAACAAAGGTCAGATTTTTAGACAAACTTGTGAATTCCATATCAGCTTGAGTGCCGCCGAAATGCTTCTACATTTTCTTTTATTTCTCAAAACTTTTCACTTAATTGTTCAATTGAAATACAATTGCTGTGCAGTGTTAACTAGAATGGTAGCACAATGTGTACTTACAGTAATTACAATAACTGGGTTATAACTAGTTACTAACGTGAACCTACCCCTAAACCTAACCTTAACCCATGTGGTTACCTTATATTACCTGTACTTAGATAAGTACACTGTAAGTGCACATACTGTACAATAAAGTGAAACAACTTGTTAATTGAAATAAAGCTGAAAAAATATATAAATATTAGATAAAAACTTCTTTAGAAACTAACTGAAAACAAGTTGAAGTACTAAAATTTATGTAACAAAAAAAAAAGAAAAAAAAGCTGAACAGAAATATTAAAATAATAATAGTATAATAATAATAATACAATTACAAAAGCACATAAAACTGAAAATATAAAAGTACTGCTAGTTAAAAATAATAAATAATATAGTAGCATATAAATTATACTAAAATAACTGATTTGTATGGGGAAAAATTCACAGAATGCCAGAATTCTTTCAGTAAAGGAGCACCTGATGATATGCTTGATCTGAGGTAAAATAGATGTTTCCATAGCAACATTGTGTGTGGTCAACAGGTACTGTCTGAACTCATCAAAGAACATCTCGTTGCCCTCCTCATAGCGGCCGTAGTTCTGCGAATGCTCTTTCTGGATGCAGTGATTCGTCAGGTGACTGGTCATATCCTGGAAATCTGAGCTGTTATAGGGCTCGGAAGATGTCCTCAACACACCCTCACGGTACAAGTAGATATTGTACTGATGGTCTACAAGCACCCAACTCCTACAGACAAAAGAATATCCATCAACTTTCAAAGTACTTTGATTTAATTAGAATATGACATTGCAGTTCCTAAGCTTTTCTATAATCATATCAAAACATTCAGCACATAGTATTATAGAGCTCATTTTACCTTATATCAAATTTGCGATGTCCAGGCTCCAACAGCAGTGGTTTTTCCAGATACTTCTGAATGACATGCACTTGGCCTTGATTATCGATGAACTCAAGCAATTGGTTTGCATCATGAGATATCAATATACCTGCGCCTGAACAAAAACATTAACATTCTGTTAAATCATGTACTAAGAATGCATTCAGGCATCTCTTTTTGAGCTTACCGCTTTGGACCGATAGAGATTCATACCTTTTGCACCTGCTGATGATTTGGCAATCCACACAGTTCCCTCTCCACTTTCCTTTCTGGAGTTAAATGAAGCTAAAAAGACCTCTCGCTCATCAGTCTTTGGGTTGCTCTTCATGTGGCCGATGCCATTGGTGGCCGGGGCCACTGGGGTGTTGAGGTTGGTTGGGTATATGATGTAAGACTCAGGGAACCAGTTACAGGAGTCCTTTAACTCTGGACTGGTCTTGATAATCCTAAACAACAATCAAGCTTCTATAAATATCATCCATAACTGAAGAACTGCTGTGTTTATAAATCAATAGCATGTGGGAAAAGGAAAGTGTGCTTTGAAGACATTACTTAAGTAAGCATTAGCCTAACAGCATCATTTCAAAGCACTCATAACCATCAATAATGCTTATACTTTTGAATGGAAGGAAACTTCATTCATCTGGCATGAATAAACAGCTTACTTGACCAGTGATGCTTTGCGACACAGTTTATCGGCTCCTCTGTAATAATTCACCAGCTGCATCAGTCCCGGTTCATGACCTGTAGAGGACACAGCAGGGTATCTGAAACTGAACTATCGAAATATTGAGCAGTGATGGCAGTGTCCTGCAGCTAAAAATACTTCAATCTACATTTTTGTAGTTCACCACCAAACAATTATGTACACACTACCCCTAAATGTTTCTACATTGCTTTTGGAAAAATGTCTCTTGCTCACCAAGGCTCAATTTATTTCAATTAATTAATATAATGTTGAAATGTAATTTATTCCAGTGATGGCAAAGCTGAATTTTCAGCATCGTTACTGTAGTCTTAAGTTTCACATGATCCTTCAGAAATTATTCTAATATTCTAATTTGTTCTCAATTATTATAAATGGTTTTTATTTCTATCAATGTTATAAAGTTTTTTGCTGCTTAAGATTTTTGTAGAAATAAATAGAAAGATCAAAATAACATTTTATAAATGTCTTTACTGATCATATGCATACTTGCTGAATAAAAAAATATATATTTCTGAATATTAAAAAAAAAAAACTTACATCAAACTTTTGAAGGTTAATCACAGTCTCTGATAATAACTTATAATAATATAAAATGTTTCTTGAGCACTAATATATACGTGACTCTGGACCACAAAACCAGTCATAAGTCACGAGTATATTTGTGGCAACAGCCAACAATATATTACATTGGTCAAAATTATCGATTTTTCTTCTATGCCAAAATGGGATATTAAGTAGATTTTGTAAATTTCCTACCATAAATATCAAATTTTATTTTTAGTAGCAATATGCATTGCTAAGGACTTCATTTGGACAACTTTAAAGGTAATTTTCCTCAATATTTAGATTTTTTGCACCATCAGATTCAAGATATTAAAATGGTTTCATCTCATCCAAATGTTGTCCTATCCTGACAAACCATAAATCAATGGAAAGCTTATTTATTAAATCTATAAAAAAATGCATGGTGTACTGGAAATGAGCATGGGTTAGATGCATTAACTTGCTGAAACTCTTAACTTTCAGTGAACACAGTAAAACGTAGCACATCATTATCGCATTTTGAATTTTGAAATGCATGTTAAATATGCAGCTCTTGAAATCATTTACCCAGTCGTCCGAAAGGTAGCCGATTTCTCTCTCCCAGCATTAAATTAAACCGAGGATTGTCCTTTTTAAGTCGTTTCCATTTTCCAGTAGAGGTGAGGATATTGGCGACCTCCGCATACACAGTACTGTTGTCATCTCTCAAAACAAACGTGTACATTGGTGAACTCATATTCCTCAGTCTTCTGCTGATGATCACACACTAGCTAGCCGACTAACGTTATCTGCCTCCCAAGAAAGTAGACTGAAACCGGACATACATGACCTCCCTAGTTGTTTTGCAACATTATCTTTATAAGAAATAATCTAACGTTACTCCCGAACAAAAAGCAGGGTCGGGCATCTGTACCCGCAGTCGCGTGGCCGGTGCGAGGATATTGAATATTAGGGTGTGACTCTTGTAGGATTTGGCGTCTGTATTCTCGCAGCTAACAGTCTACGCTAGCTTCATCTGTTCCGATGATTGTCTACGAACAGCAAATGTTAAAAAATACAGGCCAGCAATACGCTAGCTCAGTAAAAAGAGTCCAAGAAAAAGAGGTCGACCATATATAGCTATGCATTTAATTCCTCGCTTCCTGTGTACTCGTCTAGTGAGTAGACATCAGTTTAAATCCCCAGTTGAAGCCTCTTTATCCCAACACACTCATGATGTGACGTACCACTGGGAGTGAACGCATGCACGCCGCACAGACTTGTGGGTATTGTAGTTTTATGTTACATTTGAGCTATTAAGATGATTTACCATAGACTGTACTTACATGACAGCTGTGCTGCACTATTGATATTGCGGTTGATAAAGTCACTATATAGTCTGTGTTAGCTACAGATGATTAGCAACACATTACGTTGATCCTGTTTTGGCTTCCATTCGAACAACTGTCACGATTTTCAGCGCAAACTTGTGGAAGGTCATTTCCACCAGTTTTGGTAAATCATAACTATCACATAAAAAGTCATAATTATGACACCGAAAGTCGAAATTATGAGTTACTATTTATTATGAAATTATGAGATATACAAAAAATTAGATTTTGTCATAATTAATTTTGTCTTAATTCTGATGTAGGCTACTACATAATTTCGACTATTTTAAAATATATTTGGCAAAAATTTCCTTCAATAGCCTAAAAAATCCTACCAGTTAAAATGCCAGTTTCTACAGTACTTTTGTAAAAACATTGTGCTATATAAACATATAGAATATACTGCCTAATAATGTAAATAAATAAATAAGTCTCTTGCTCACCTCACACTGACTTAATAAAACTAGTTATCCAAACTGATTCCAAGTCATTGTAACACTTAGAGAACCATATCTTAATTAATAGTTTCACGATTGTCTCATCATAACTTTGTGAGGGTTTGACGACCACAGCTGACCACGTGCATACCTTTTTATTGGCAAATTAATTTTTAAATAAAATACTAATTTGTTCTTCGGGCAACGTGTAATGAAAAAGGAAGTGTAATAATGGGAGTAGGCCTAGTAATTGGCAAGATTTTCAAAATACTATCTAATATTTCATAGGAATATTGAAATAGAATTTCTTCCCCTATTCAATTGTTGTGTCCCTAAAATTCCTGATAAACACGATTTAACTCCTGGTGTCTTCTACAGTGGACATGTATGTTTCGTAACAGAAAGTCGTATTGTGATTTGAAACCCCATGACATTTTGAAGATGATTATGACAAACAATTAAAAATGAATCAGATTTAAATAATAATTACAAAATATTATCATATTCCATCATATCCACATTTGATCACTAAATCAATGTCTGTCATTTTTAAAGTCCAAGGAGAGGCTGTTGTCACTGTGAAACGTCCAAACATCTGTGGAAACAAAGCCCTGAATGTGCTCTTTACAGGACATCCAGACTTAAAACTGTGATGTAAGATGTCAGAGAAATTCACTAAAATATAATGTCCACTACAGAGAACAAAAGTCTATTCCTTGCTGGCACCCAGGAGGATATTAAAAAGAAAAACGGCAACATTTAGTACAGGCCCTTAAATAAACACAATGAATATTTTTCACCAGGCGATGGCGCGCGCGATCTTGTTATTGAGCAGCCGGAAGTTCATACAGCTCATCCAGACAGGAGGCGCGAGGTTTAGTCAAACTTATGGTTGTTTTGTTCCGTTTCGTTGTTTAGACTTCCAGGTGTTGCGCTTTACAGCATTTACACAAGAAAAACGTTTAACCCAGAGGTAGGTTGCTACTTTCCTCACCCAAAATAAAATGCACACGGGAGTGAGTTTGAAGCTGTATTTGTGATTTGGTTTCCAGCTCACGTTATGAGTTTAGATACAGCTAAAGTGTCCTCTCTTTCTGAACGTCCTACACATATATTCCATACAATGTGTTGATACCCCTTGAGACATTATTCGTATTATCGTTATTTACGGTCATAATATGATTTATATGGTTTTAAGACGATTTATTTCGTCTTTCACGTTTCTGTCACGTAACATTGGTATAGGCGTGCTTGAAGTTGAATAGTAAAAGTAAATTTTTTGTTCTTAACACATTTAACGTTTTAAAATAATAAGTGGTCAAAATAATGAAATAACACAAAAGTATAGGAATTGTGTACAGATCATCAGTCAAGTATGTCAAAATGTGAGTGGTGCTGCACTTTATACCCTCTTATGTGCTCTCTCTACAGAATTGAATGAAAATGACAGTAACAAATATGTTAAACTGAAATTGAATTATAACTTGAGTCTTGAATTTAAAGCAATACAAATATAGGCCTATATGTTTAGTTCAGGACAAAGTTATATTCAATTCCAGTGCAAATTATTGGTTACTCTCTTAATTTATATTTTATAAATTGTCTCAATCACCAAGACAGTAGGTGGCCTGGGAAATACCGCAAATTATATTTCAATACTTCTCTGCCTTTTGACAATATTTGATATGTACTAATATTTATGTATTGTCTGAAAGGGATTAAAAGTCGGGGAGACCGGGTATAGTTGTAAAACGGGGAGAGTTGTAACACTACCAATTCCACGAATCACCGATAAGATAGGAGTAATATGACCGTTTCAGTTTCCTCTGGTTTCCTTTACGATCCCACATGGAGGTTTTCCAGTCTGTGTTGCTATCTCTCCTGAAGCTACAGCAGAAAATCTAATTCTGAGGTAAGAAAGTGAAAAAAATATATAAGATAATATTTTGTTTAGTATTTCTATCGTTGCAGATAATGTTGTATGAGTTATATCAGGTCAAAGTGTAGTTTCTCTAGTAAATGGTGTATCAACCTCCTGATAATTTCAAAGCACCATGGTAATACAGCTAGCTAAACAATAGGTGACAGTGGCGGGATAGGTTGTAACATGTGTTTTGAAACAACTATCCACTTAGATACAACTAATTTTTGTGATTTTAATAATTCTATGTTTATGTTAATTTGCTTTTACTCTCTCTCACTCACACACACACTCACGCACACACACACACACATCCATATGAACATGCACGTACAGACATTCACAAACAAACGCACGAGTGTGCATGCACAAACACACACAATATGCACATACACTCCCCATATTCACACATTTTATTGTTGCAGCCATTCATTTAAAATAACTGTTGGTGTGGCATATCACTTGGCGTACCCTTAGTTTTTGTGCATTTTGTCTACCTGTTACAACCTACACCAGTAGTGGGGTAGGTTGTAACAAAGGACCAATTAGTATTTGTCATCATCTCACAAAGTCTGTTATATAGTTGGAGAAATTTAAATTGTAGTAGACAAATGTGGGTACTTTGCCTAAAAGTTTCAGACGTGTAGCTAAAAAAAAGGGTAGGTTTAGGTGCTGAAGAAAAAAGTGTTACAACCATACCCGGTTTCCCCTATAATACAGTTAAAATTGATCAAGGTATGTTTTCCCACACTGTTCATTGCTTAAATTAACAGAGAATAGTGACATTTTAATTATATGCACCAATATAATTATACCTAATCATAAACATTGGTATTATGTACTACATAGTTTTTTTTAATATATACAAAATGAGTTTTGACTCGATTCACTGAAATAGACAAATTGATCGGATCTTACTGAAATGAATCGAAGGAATCAATCTGATTGTAACTGTAGTTTAAATAGAGACACTTCTGCCTTAAAGCTCTCATACTGGAAAGTCAAGCTTTAGGAAACCTAATTGACACATATAAAGTGTATTCAAATCATGCGTAACTTTTATATTGCCTGCAAAATCATTATTTTACCTGCATTATCATCATCACCCTTCAATAGCTCTATTGTTGTGTGGTGCATCTTTACTTTTATACATTATTAATTGATCCTGTGCCCACTTCTTATGCAGGCTGGAGCAGGCCAGGCATGAGCAGAGCACACCTGGACGAGTGGCAGAGGAGGTCCTTTGACATTTCGTCTGGCTCTTGTACACCTGAACAGACGGCCGATGCTTATCGGGCACACATCCTGTCCATTCAGTATGCATGGGCGAGTGCTGAGCTCTCTCCGGCTGGAACTGCCAGCCTGCTCAGGACTTACTCAGAGCGGTACGCCGCAGTCCTGGACTCAGACGACCCACACACCGGGCTAAACAACTATGCAGACAGTGCCCTGCACCTGGCACGTAATCAAAAGAACCACAGTGACAAATGGGAGTCATCCCTAACGGTTGAGAATGTGTTCAATCTGCCGTGTGTGCAAAGGATGATGCAGTCTGGGTCCGAAGAAGGCGCTCTCTCAGTAGATCCGGCAGATGTTAACATCACTGTTGGTGGTGAGGTCAGTGGAGGTGGGGAGAAAGGTATTGCTCTCTCTGGTCCTCCTGGATTAAAGCGAGAGCCTCTGGCTCATGGGCCCTCTGCGCCGCCACCCAGAGCTGAGATGGGAAAAGGGATCAGTAACCCACTTAGCGGTGCTGCGGAGTGGGACAGAGGACTTGAAGGAGCACCTCCACATTTGACAAATTTTGAAAATGCTCCAAATGCTTCAATGGGATCGCCCATGTTTGGCCATAACTATTTCAATTCCACAGGCAATGCTAGTTTTTCTCAGGCAAGTGTGGGTTGCACAAGTGGCTTCAATGTGCAAAATCAGCCAGTGTTTTTTTCCTCCACAAACCCTTCCAAGAGGAAGAACTTCTACAGCTCAGGAAGTGAAAGCAACAGAAGTTCATTCCCATCACATAGCGAGCAGGAACCGCGAGGGAGGGGACGGAGAGGAGAAGAGGGTGTCAGCACTAACTTTAGAACAGCACGAGAGCAGTTCTTCGTTGACCAGCAGAAAAAACATTCCCATCAGGGCCAGCGAGGCTCTGCGGCTAACGTTGCTACAATCACCAAGAAATGCCTTGGGGCAAATCGGTCTCGTGGGGCATCCTCCAAATTCGTCTCTCCCATGCCAAGGCAAGAGGAAGAGAGTTACTCAAAGGACAACAAACCGCAAGACACGCAACTTGTTGATGAGCGTTTAAAGAACTTTGAGCCCAAGATCATTGAACTTATCATGAGTGAGATCATGGACCATGGCCCCCCGGTAACTTGGGATGATATTGCCGGCCTTGAGTTTGCCAAAGCCACAATCAAAGAGATTGTAGTGTGGCCTATGTTGAGGCCTGATATCTTCACTGGTCTTAGAGGTCCACCTAAAGGCATTCTTCTATTTGGTCCTCCAGGCACCGGTAAAACTCTCATAGGGAAGTGTATAGCGTGTCAATCTGGGGCCACTTTCTTTAGCATCAGCGCCTCATCGCTCACTTCAAAGTGGGTTGGGGAGGGTGAGAAGATGGTACGGGCACTCTTTGCCATTGCTCGTTGCCACCAACCTGCAGTTATCTTCATCGATGAGATTGATTCCCTTCTTTCTCAGCGCACAGATGGTGAGCACGACTCGTCCCGTCGAATTAAAACTGAGTTTCTTGTCCAGTTAGATGGAGCTGCCACCTCAGCAGAAGATCGCATCCTTGTGGTTGGTGCCACCAACCGGCCACAAGAGATCGACGAAGCAGCCCGTCGACGTCTGGCTAAGCGACTCTACATCCCTCTACCAGAGGCCGAGGCTCGACGGCAGATAGTGACCAACCTCATGTACCGTGAGAAAAGTCAGCTAGGAGCAGATGAGATGGAGAATGTGGTGCAGGGGACAGAGGGGTTTTCGGGGGCGGATATGACGCAGCTATGTCGCGAAGCAGCCCTCGGTCCCATCCGAAGCATTTGCCTTAGTGACATTGCTACCATCACGGCAGAACAGGTTCGGCCAATACTCTACAGTGACTTCCAGGAGGCTCTCAAAACAGTGCGGCCCAGTGTCTCTTCTAAAGATCTGGAGCTATATGATGAGTGGAACAAGACTTTTGGCTGTGGTCGCTGAGCACATGTGTTCTGATTGTAGTAATTGAGTTTTATGTTAGTATGACTACGATGTTGGGTTCATTTCTTGAAATAAATGGTTGATTTGTCATTGTTCTTTTTCATCATTACATGATCATGTTCTTTTCAGAGAGCTATGACCAAAAAAAATTATATGGTTATTTTGTCTGCAGAAATGTCTTGAAGTATATTTCATGTGCTCAGAATGGCAATGAATAAAAAAAAACATTCATGATTAGTCATAACTGAACTTTTTACTGTATTCATTGCCTCAAAATTAGAATACCGCAGCTGTCTTCCTAAAAACAGTTTCATCATTTAGTGGAGCTGTTTTCCCTGTAATATAGAGGAAATGTGCCAAGTTTGTACTAAAAGGGAACATGGGGTCTTGAGTCTGTTGTTTCCCTCTGAATTGCATGCACTTATCCAAAGGGGAACTGTCAGCTAGTACAATGTTCAGCCAGCCCTACCTTCAGTGTGTACAGAATGAATTCAACGGCTCTCCATGTTTACCTGCTCTCGTTCCTGTAGAGACAGAGCGTTAGACACCTCAAGGCCAACTCTCCCATTGTGTTCTGTCTTGGTGAATGGATTTGTAGGGGAAGTTGGGCAACACTGCAGGCGTTCTGGTCTCATGATAAGAAGTACCCACAGATCAACTCTTGCAGTGCTCTTCCTGTTGCTAAGCCAGTGCGGTCTCGGACCACATCTGGTAAACCAGAGGAATGGCTTTGTGCCTTGGAAGGGGTTTTGAAGGTGGACTCTTCATCCTCCTCCTAGAGGAAAGTTTTTTTTGGGGGGGTTAGTTTTTTTCAGTTACACATGTCTGTAGAGGACTGTGTTCAGCTGAACTGTCTGTCTGTCAGTCAATATTTCGTGAACGAGTTCCAGCCCTGACACCAGCCATGAACCTCACAAAACAATTATGCATTATATAAAATAAGCAGATAACAACTGTGGCTTGGTGCATTTACTGTTGACGGATGGAGAGAAGCATTGTGGAGCTCTAATTGAGTGGCCGCAGATGGCATGAGGAATAAAAGTAGCTGGTGCAGTGGTGAGGAAACTCACCCAGGCCAAATTACAAAGCAATGAATGAATGATTTTTATTGAATGGTTTTGGTCAGGTTACAAAATATAAATCATTTTTTTGCAAAGCTCAGAATGATGCAGCTTTGAACTAATGTTGTTTTGGGATTTTTAGTTGTACTTTTTGAATTCTGTCACCATATTTGAGTGAGAGTAGCTTCCCTAAAATGTTCTTTTTGTTTGGTGTGTTTATGCCTTTGCATTAGCATTACATTTTCATAGGCAAAGTACAACTGATTTGTGTTGAAGTGAAACACGGTCTGTGTTACGTGAAACCTGATGACTGCAGTCTGGAAAAAATGAATATAGATGGCTGATTGATTTGGTTGCTTCTTTCTTGCAACTGCAAAACCATTCTCACAGGAAGTCAGGCTGAACTGTTAATACACCTCAGAAGACGAGTGGGATTTAACAGTCTAATTCAATTCTAGACTCCGACTCTTGGCTTGTCTTCATCTGCATCCGATTATAGATTGTGCTCACATGAAATGAATCAGTCATGTAATTTTCATGAAACAATCTTAGAAAAACTGGAAGCCCATGAAAAAAAGGGTGTCATTTATTTTTCATCTTTTTGTCAAGCGGGTTAATGAATATTTTAGGGTTGTGTGGTTGGCCGGAGTGTTGAAACTTTGTAAAATTAGCCAGCAGTGCAAGTAGTGAGTCCATCCCTGAGGAGCGAGCGGTGGAAGGCTGTCAGAACCGCAGGGGTAGCCCCTCAGCTGGACTATAGGAGGACAGGCACGCCGAATTCCTCCACAACCATTCTCAGCACAGTATCTACCATGTCTTAAGCTGACTACATAGTTTATTTATACAATCAGTTTTAATACTTCATAGTGGTGAAATGTATTTAATAAGATGACAGCAAAAAAAATTTTTTATCACAGGATCATTTGAAAAATATACTTCATCAGAATAGTACGAATCATGGGTTTTGGCGCTTGCTGTATGAACACTCAAAAAAAGTCATGGACGTGTTTCGAAAAGGTTAAACGGTCCTGAAAAAAAATTGTCATGCTTGTATTGTTCACGGTCAAGAATGACCGTTTTGGAAATGAATGGGAGACAAATTTCATCTAGTGGAAACATCTGGTACTGTGGCCAAACAAAATCTCACGGAAAGCTCATTTTTTTTAGATTTTTTGAGAACTTGATTTTCTCAGTTTTTGACTGAAACGTGTTTTAGAAAATAAATATTTCATATTTAAGTTGAAAATGTATTTTTGTGCATTCTGTGACATTTGTAACTTTTTTTAGGTTACATTTTTAAAACTTTTTTTAATTTATTTTTTTACTTCAGCAATAATCTGCCAAGTGTCGTCTTTAAGAAGAGACCAAACTTAAGTCTGTACTTAAGTCCAAAGCATTAAACATGTATGACAGTTTAAGTGTAAAATGTCATTTTCAGGCCTATGTTGCAAAAGTGAATAAATAAATAATAGCTACTGCATTTACATAATTTGATACCATAAAATCCCCTAAAAATACAAGATATTAAATAAAAATATTAATTTTACTAAAATAAGCATAAAGTACAATCATTTTATTGAAATAAAATAAAAAAAATTGACTGACACGCGAACAGTTATTATTCGTTCTACCATGTTTCTGCCATAAAAATAGACTTTGGTGCTGACATAATTTCGTAGTGATGGTTGGCTGAAGTTCTTTTCACATAAAAGGTCTGAAATGCTAGCCTGACAAGCCAGACCCACATCAAGATGTTGGGTCTGGGAACTCCCCATTGGCAGGGCTCAATCCGAGGGGCGGGATAAACGGTTGTCTTTCAAATTCCCTCTGCACGCAATAGGTGAACAAAGAAGGTGAAGCGGAGCTAGTTGATAGATTAAACTTTAGCTTAAGAAAAGCTTAACAACAAGTCGCAGCCGAAGCTGATTCGAAAGACCGCTGTTCTTTGTTTTTAAGTAGCTTCTTTGTTTTTAAGTAGCACGTGGAACCGCAGCAACTCTGCCGTCATTATGTTAAATCCGCCCACCGACTCCTATACACAATGTGATTGGCCTGACCAGAGTCGACCCTGGCTGCAAATTAGATTTGCTGCCACTAGGGTGCGTCTAGATTTCTAAGCTACTGAAATGCAATAAACATGCATTTTAATCAAAGTTCACAAAACAAAATGTATTTTATTAGTTTAGTAGCCAAATGATAACTCTTGAAGATTTTGAAACACACAGGGGCAAATAACTTTTCTGATGATTGGCCTGACTGATATATTGGTCTCTCGTTTGGCAGATAACTTTAAAGTTTCTCTGAGTGGGTGGGGTCTATTTCTGCTGTACTATCATGAAGCGGAAAAGAGAAGTGAGATTTGGGATTGAGGCTGTTGGGGATCGGGTGGTGTGTGTGTGGTGTGTGGGGGGGTTCTGGCCAGATTATCCATCTCATGCAAATGCACTCTCTCCACGGTTAGGTCCCAGTGAAGCGTGGGGGGCTCTGCGTTGGCCACAGCTGCTTCTTGTTTCTACCCAATCAAACAGCAACCATCTGGACACGCATGTCATGGCGAAGAGCTGGTGAGTTCTTGGGTCGGGGTCACTCGTGCTCTCTTGACAGATATGCTCTTGTTCGGTTTACTCCATCTCCGTTTGGCCATTGTACACTATTAAAAATTGTAGCCTGAGTCCAAATAGTTTAGAAAAATGATTTCAACTGTTAACACCTGAGAAATGGTGATTCCTTTTCTAACTGTGAAAATGCTTAGAAATTAAATGATCTTTTATCCTTAATGTCTTGGAAAAGGAAAATAAACCCAGTTAAGAAAAGACACTTTAGCCTACATTTTGTTCTCACAATACAAGTATACAACAGTTGATGGCCCCTTTGACTTCCATAGTATGAAGGAAAAAAAAGGATGTCAAAGGTGCCCTTCAACTGTTTGGATACCCATATTCTTCATAATATCATCTTTTGTGTTCAGAAATTCATACAGGTTTGAAACAACTTGAGGGTGAGTAAATGACAGAATTTTCATTTTTGGGTGAACTGTCCTAATTTTCTTTACAAAACATAACACATTATCAGAGGTTGAACAAATGTAAAATATCTTTTATTAATTTTTGCAAGCATATATATTCTAGTATGTTGATGTAAATATGCACGGGTAAAATGCTGCCAAACCTTTTAAATAGAAAATAAAACAAGCACAAAAAATAAAACAACAAAAAGCTGTGAAATAAAAAGGTACAATATTTACTGCCATCTTTTTTGTTCAATATACAGGGGAGCAAAATGGACAAATTGTGAAACAGTTTCATTGTAATAAATTATAAAATGATATGAACTTGTTCAGACTGCTTAATATAAAAAATATAATATATTTAAAAATGAAACAAAAAATGCAGTGTTTTCATAACAGCTGGAACACAGGGAAGTGAGATACAGAATTTGAATTTACATCACTTAATTGCAAATAATATTTAAAATGTATCAATTGTATGGATTATTCTATTTATAGTAATAATGTTCATCTAAATAACTTTAGGGCAGCTAAAATGATTTATAAATGCACTTTTAAACACTTAATTTTTATTTTCAGTTACAGTTCTTTCGCTTTTCTTTTCTTACAGGTTTACATACAAGTCACACCATTGTAGAAAAATAGACAAGACAGTGAAATATATAGGCTAACTGTATGTACATATGTCCAAATCAATGTTACATGAAACTTTAAAAAAAAATCCAGTGTGTCTAAAAGTGTCTAAAAAAGTGTCTAAAAAATGTCTGAAATGTTTTGTGTGTGTGTGTAGTATGCTTGTGTGAACGTGTAGTCAAGTGTATGTCGCAAAGTCTCTGTGTTAAGTCAGAAGCGGTGCTCTCCACGCGTGATGTGAGATGAGAACTCGTAGCGGTCCTGACTGCGGTAACCACACAGGTTGCACTCGAAGGGGTCTCGGAAGCCATGGCAACCCATGTGGATGGTGTACATGACGTGGTCCAGGAACAGAACTCTGCAATGGATGCAGCGATACGCCCTCAATTCATCTCCTTCTCCACTTAGCACCTTAAACCCCTCTGATGACGCGATACCCAGCTCCATACCTGCTGCCCGCAAGGCCTCGAAATGCCGCTGCTGCTCTTCTTTCACCACTGGCAGACCTCCATTACGCATACTCGGAGCCATGTGATTGGTCAGGTAGATGAGACCACCTGCGGTCGCTGCCCCGCCGCCCCCGGCCGCCCGCTCCTCGTTGTTGCTCTCGGTGTCAGTGGAGTCCTGGCCGCTGGGGCTCGGTGAGCCGTCCTTCTCGACCGAGGCTGATTTGGACTTGGACAGCAGAAGGAGGTGCTCTGCAGCGCTGTCTTTAGCAGACACGCCGTTGCCTTCAGCTGATGTCTTGTGGAGGTTGTAAATAGGGCTGACCACCATGTCAGAGGAGCCAGGGGAGGTCTGAACCAGAGGCCGCAAGGACTCTGCTCCCAGATAGCTAATGGCACTGTTGATGGCCTGATCGATCACATGAGGCTGCATAAGTTCACCTGAGCCACCCTCGAATGACAGCTCTGACAAACGATTCTCTCCTGTTGAAGAAAGCCAAAAGAGTAAAGGTTTTAACTCATCTGAGTCCTGAGAAATGGAAAAATAAGAACTGATGTTAACACTTTAGTATGGGGAACACATATTCACTATTAACTACGACTTGCCTCAATACACCCCTAATTTACTGCTTATTAATAGTTAGTAAGGTCGTTTTTGTAGCATTTAAGTTTAGGGGTTAGGTATGATTAAGGGATGTTTGAATAATATCATGCAGAATAAGGCATTAATATGTGCTTTATAAGGACTAACAAATAGCCAATATCCTAGTAATATGCATACTAATAATAAACTAGGTAATGGCTAGAATTGAACTTTAAAATAAAGTGTGACCTAAAGGATTTATTTGCATCAATGAAACTTTCTGTACCATTACTGACAGGCACAAATTCTGGCATTTTTCTTGTCTTTATTGTATTAACTATTACTGTGAAATTAAAAGACACTCAGGAGCAACTCTTTGGAGAACTTCTAGGTACCTCTCAAAGTGAACAGTTTTCTGAGGAACCAAATGGAGCTTCTGCAATAATTCATAAACTTCACAGTCTTAAAAATAAAGGCTCCAAAAAGAGATTTTCGGAGTAATGCCATAGAAGATCCATTTTAGGTTCCCCAAATAACCTTTAAGTTTCTTAGTGCAAAGAACATTTTAATAATCTGAAGGCCCCTTTTCACTACAAAAACCCTTCTGAGCAATGGAAGATCATGGTTGTTAAAGGTTTTTAATGAAATCATTGATGTCAGTAATGAACCTTTTAATTTTTAAAGGTGTACTGAAAAATAAATTTAGTAGTGCTCTCTTAAAAACAAAGTTTCCAAAAGGGTGTTTCTGCAGCAATGCCTTAGAAGAACCATTTTGGGTTCCTGGAGGAACCTGTCAGTGAAGAGTTCTTAAAAGAACCTTTTTTTTTTCTTAATGTGAAGAACCTTTTATGGTCACACTTGAGATTATGGTCCAATTCTCATGCAGAATAAGGCATTAATATGTGCTTTATTAGCACTAAAAAACAGCCAATAATATGCATGCTAAGCAACTAGTTAATAGTGAGAATTGGACCCTAAACTAAAGTGTTACCCATTTTATTAATCTAAAGAAAAAATTCAACTATAAAGAGCCATGTTAAAGACTGTTTATGGAACCATATATGCCAGTAAATATATTTATTTTTGTTTAAGGCACCTTCAGCAGATTTCCTAGAAGTTCTCAAGAGTGTTCTTCCAGTGTTCTGCCTCAAATATCTTTTCATTTTTACAATGCTCTTCAGTAAAACCAACACAAAAAGATCAGAAATGGGCTTAGCAACAAACCACATTATTCATGAGCTATTGTTATAAAAGCAAATGCAATTTATATGGATGCTTAAAACAACAAGCAAAAGTCAAATTCATGTTGCATGCAATAGTGTGTCTTTTTTTCCTGCTTTTTAAAAGTCAACTCATCAAAGAGAATGAAATGAGGGAGCTGCCCATCATTGTATGTCTCTGCAATGTCTCATTTCTTTTAGTCAGAGAAAATGCATACATAAATGCATTTTGACGATGATCTAACAACTTCTGCCATATACTTTACAATGAAAGCAAACGTCAACTCTTACCCACAAACCTCTGGGGCATAGAGCTCTTACGCTTAGCTACATTGTTAGCTATCCTGTCTAGCACCATGGCTCTCTCAGATGCAGGCATGTCCTCCCTCTGCTCATTCTGGCTGTTCTCTTCCTTCACTATGGAAAGCAAGACAAAGAAACCACATAAGATTCAAATGCCCGTATCTAACCTGAGCTCATCCTCTGACATGGTGCTAAAGAATGATGTTTCTTCATTCATGCATTTAGGATGTGGCATATACCAGTATCTCTGAGGCACACGTCATGACTTTAAGCTATTTTATGTTGTTGTTGTTTTTCTTGGGACAATTTTTCTTAAGCCTTGAGACTTTTTAGCCAGTGTCACCATAAAGAACCAGAACATTGTTGATGGTAGTTTATGTCCTCTAATACACTCATTTAAAGCAATCATGAGTTGTACTTTTCATTATGGTGACAATAAACCACATTTAAGCCATGGTCATAGGTCAGACACATTTCCATCTATTTAAGAATAGAAACACTTAGAGAGAGAGCGAGAGCTGGTATGCTATCTATCATTCACATACCTGTATAAATGCTATTCTGAAGGCCCATGCACTGCAGGTAGTTGTGGCATCTCTCCTTATGTTCCTCCAGCGAGCTCCGCTGCTTGTAACTGCGCCCGCAGTATGCACACTTATGAGGTTTTCCAACTGTCGGTTCAAAATAAAAATGAAATCTTCTTTATCACACTATACAATTTAGTCATTGTTGTTTTAACTACAACGGGTCACACAAAAACAACTGATTTGCTGAACTGGCTCAGTGTAGTTTTAGGTTAATGAAGAAATCTAGCCATGTCTGTCTCTTTACATCACGTCTGAAAAATCCAGGTGACGAAAGCATGAGTTACCCGAGTGCGTGCGCAGGTGTCCGGTGAGGGCATCTCTGCGCCGGCAAGCATAGTTGCATAGGTGACATTTGAAGGGTTTCTCGCCAGAGTGCAGTTTGATGTGTCGGAGCAGGTTACCCTTCTGAGTGAAGGAAGCACCACACTGGTTGCACTGGAATGGCCTCTCCCCTAGGAGAAAGAAAGATAATGCATAACTCATGTGCTCCTGAAAATTAGGACATTTTCATGTAAAATTACTACATCTGCAAGTGATGCATGAGAATTAAGGAACTACATTTTTTCAGAATATTTTTGTTTTCTAGTGGTCCCAAAATGTACACTTAAGCCACATTGAAAAATGTACGAGTATCATTGTTATTGGTATCAATTTATTAAAGGGTTAGTTTACCCAAAAGTTTGTATTCTGTCATTTATTACTCACCCTCACATTGTTCAAAACCTGACTTTTCAATTTAGTCATTGGAACATAAATTAAGATATTTTTGATACAAATCTGAGAGCTTTCTGCCCCCATGTAGACTGCTGTAGACATCTTTAAAATAGTCCATGTGAATACAGTGGTTGAAAGCTCTCAGATTCATCAAAAAAATATCTTAATTTGTGTTCCAAAGAATGACATGAGGGTGAGTAATTAATGACAGAATGTTCATTTTTTGGTGGACTAACCATTTAAATCAGAAGCGCAATTTTCAAGCAAAGCATTTTGCAAAAAGATGTTATGTTGTAAATGATAAAACAAATGTACTTTTAGAAATTAAGATAAAAAAGTATAGTTTTTAGTTTTCAAACATTAAAAGGTTAGTTCATCCAAAAATGAAAATTCTGTCAGTTGTTCCAAACCTGTAAGACTTTCCTTCATCTTTGGAGTACGAATATCTTTTTGATAAAATCTGAGAGCTTTCTGTCCCTCAATAGACAGCTATGCAACTACCATTTAAACCATTTTATTCATATTTAGACACTGATCGGACACTGAAGCTCAACTAAACTTGCTTGATGTGCGAGAACAAACCTCATTGGTTCTTATAGAAGCTTTCAATGTTTGAGCTTTCGTTTACCACAATGGATGTGTGCATTGATAAACTGGTATATGTGAATAAAAGCCTAAATTCAATCTGTTCATCACATAAAGTGATTGTGTCTCTTCAGAAGATTTGGACTAAACTGCTCAACTCATATGGATTCATTTTACAATCTCTTTATGAAACTTTTGAAGCGTCAAAGTGCCAAAGGAGGGACAGAAAGCTCTTGGATTTTATCAAAAAGATCTTCATTTGTGTTCCAAAGATGAATGAAAGTCTTATGGATTTGGAATGACATGAGAGCGAGTTATTAATGACAGAATTTTAATTTTTTTAGTGTCATTGCGATCAGTATTAATATATTAAAACAGAAGCACACTTCAAGCAAAGCATTTTGCAAAAATAAGTGTTATGATAAAATGATAATATGTAAATGATAAAACAGGTGTACTTTTCGATAAAAAGTAGGCTACACTTTTTAGTTTTCAAACATTAATGGAACATGTTCATATGAATAGTGATATTACTGTCTACTACTAGCTGAAATTGAATTAGTTAATTTTTCAGAATTCATCTATTTTCCTGTTTATTACTGTGAAGCTGCTTTGACAGAATCTGCATATGAATTGACTTGAAGTGTGACTTGAAGCTGTCTTCAACATCCACAAAATAGGCGTTGGAACCCGTTGGTTTAAAGTAATCGCAAAAACTCCAAATTCTTTTCGGGGCCTCTTTATATCTTTGTGTGATAAAGTAATGAAACCTGCATTCACAAATAAGTGGCTCCGCATGCTTTAACATGTATAGTAGTCTACATAAACGCCTGTATAGTTCTATCAAACTGTATTTGATTTAAACATAGACTGCCAGCAACAAATGGCGATGTAAATGGTGAGCGTCTGAGAGACTGTATATCGGCCCTCTGAAAGCAAAGCCCCGCTGCTGTAGCGCTATTACACTGTGAATGCGGGGTCACTGTCCTACACGGCTCCACCGCGCTGTTACATCTTCAACAACGCAGCGCCTCGCGCCAAAGCTCAATCAAACACGCCAGCGGAATCTCGCACGTGAGCGCCGCTCTCCGCTCTGCGCGCGCTGCCTGGCTCCGCGCGCCGACTGGCGCCCTGATCGAACAAGAGGCTTTCAGACGCTGCCTGCCAGTTTCGTAATGCACCACTGCCTGGGTCAATTTGATCTGAAAATCTCATTTTTTCCTCTTCTTCAGCTCTAAAATAAGAGCGACCCATCACAATGCAAATGCAGAGCTCATTTAAATAAAGTGAAGGAAACACTTTGTGTTTGAGAGCCAGTCTTCCTGATCAGCGCCCCTGGAATAAACCAATATCCAGCTCCTCCGAATGTTGTGGCATTCTCCGAGAACGCTATTAATACGGCGCTCTCTTCAAAAGCCCTATAAAATAAGAGTCACCAGTGAAGCAGCAAAAAGACGGAAAAAGAAACTCATTAAAAAGGCATTTCAGGAGCTCGGTACCTCCTGCGAATATTTTGATTTAAATAGGAAGCACTTCATTATATCTTTTATCATACGTTCTTTTCTGAATTTACATTAGCCAACTGTTCCTTTCTTCCATTTTGAGTTTCATTAGTTTGTCAAGTGAGGAAGTTAAGTGCCTTTTTGAGAAATGTTCTCACCCACTGGTTTGGCTTCATTGCAGTGGAATATCAATTTGAGAAAGGGAGAAAATAACTAATACTGAAATAATTGTCATTCGAGAGAGACTTTTTCTGGGTTAGTTCTTTCATTTTGGATCGTCATGAAGAAAGCTAAACAAAATGTCACATTTTGTTACTAAAACATATCTCATTATTGATCATTAGCATATTAATTAGGTTACAGGTGAGGCTTTAAGAGTATAGTTAAGCCAAAAATGAAAATTCTGTCATCGTTTACTCACCCTTATGTCGTTCCAAATCTGACTTTCTTTCTTCTGCAGAACATAAAAGAAGATATTTTGAGAAATGTCTCACTTTATTTTTCCATACAATGGAAGTCAATGGCAACCAAAACTGGTGTTCCGCAGAAGAAAGAAAGGACCACTTTATATTAGTTGTCTATGTTATTGTGTTGTATTGCAAAACACTTTTGCTGCAATTGAGATGGGATAAGGTTGAATTTAGGGACAGGTTTAGTGGTATGGTTAGGTTTATTAGGGTGGGTTAATGATATAATTATAGATTTAACTGCAGAAATTAATTACAGATAATTAAATATAAACCAATGAAAAAACGTATGTACTAGTGCTGTCAAACCGATTAATCGCAATTAATCACATCTACCATAAAAGTTTTTGTTTGTGTGTGTGTGTGTGTGTATACCGTGTGTATATATATATATATATATATATATATATATATATATATATATATATATATATATATATATTTACACACACACACACACACACACACACACACACACACACACACACCAATATTACATAAACAAAATATTTTATGTTAGATGCGATTAATCACGATTAATCGATTTGACAGCACGATAATACCACTGTAAGTCCAGTGTATCTAATGATTAATTAAAAGTAGCAGTTAACTATAACACTTAATATAAAGTGGGTCCGAAAGAAAGTCATACAGGTTTGGAACAACATGAGGGTGAGTAGGCTAAATGATGACAGAAATTTCTTTTTTGCATAAACTATCCTTTTAATAGTTTTAATCCAGCCAAAAATGCTGTCCTAATGTTCTAAAAACACATCACAAACAGCATACTGAAGAATTGCATTTTTATTAGTCATTTACATCAACTTGCATTTCTAGCAGTCTCATCCATTCAAGTCAAGCAGTGCAAATCTAATATACAGCTTTGCTCTGGCTTCTGATACACAAAAGGATGGTTACATTTAAAACGCATCCCGCGTCTGTCTCTATCCTGCTCTCAACCTACCCAGCCCTGCACCCTGTCAGCTGTGAGTGATAGTATAAGGAGGGAAGAGTAGATGGCAGTTGTGCTTACCAGTGTGACTTCGCTTGTGCACCATCAACACATTGGGCCCAATGCAAACTATCCCACAGATATCGCACTTCAGCTTCCCGTTGGGGAGGCGGATGCCCCCGGCCGTGGGGTAGACGGCCGGCTTGCTGTCAGGGCCTGCGTGGGACCCGTTCACTTTGCCCCCCGAGCCATCGAGCACGCGCAAGTCCTCGGCTGCACATTCCTCCGCCTCTCCATTCATCTCACAGGTCAGCCCGTTTTCCTCGTCACTCCGAGCCTCAACTTTTATATTACAGGCTGGAAAAGAGGGTAGTGGGCCTGTTAAGTAAAGTGGCAGGCTGGGTGGTTATTTTCTCTGACTCGGTAACTAACACCGCCATTCTACAACAAAAAGTGCACCTCCAAAGCAGCTATTTTCTTATCTATTTCTGATTATCAGCTGTTGTGTGTGTACGTGCAAAACATCAACTTTTATTGCATTAAACATATTTCTGAAACATCCACTTGACATTAAAGAACATTAACTGCATTTATTGAGTATCTTCTTCTGTAGATATTACCAGGATTGGGAGGTAGCCTAACTAACTTAACGCTTAACAGTTTCAGCTACATTGCTGCATTGCTTAAAAAAAAGCACATGCAGTTTTGCAGTCGAGCAAACAGACAGTAATCCAACATGCTTTTGCAAATGTGTTTTTTCTTTATGTGAAGCTTTGTGAAGTCAGATTCAATTGATGTTTCTTCAGTCATATACTTTGTAAAATATATTATAACAGGTACTGTCCCCTTTAAATGGTTTCTTTGTATACTACTGTTTCATTTTTTTTTATGTTTTTGAAAGTCTCTTCTGCTCACCAAAGCTGCATTTATTTGATAAAAAAATACAGTATAATCAGTGATATTGTGAAATATTATTCCAATTTTTAAATAACTGGTTTCTATTGTTTTAAAATGTAATTTTTGTCTGTGATGCAAAACTGAATTGTCAGCATCATTACTTCAATCTTCAGTGTCACATGATCCTTCAGAAATCATTCTAATATCCTGATTTGGTGCTTAAGAAACATTTTGAAAACAATGTTGAAAACAATATATTTGTGGAAAACTTGATAATTTTTTTTTTTTTTTCAAGATTTTTTTGATGAACTTAAAGTTCAAAAGAACTTAGCATTAAAAATTCTAATTATGAGCATCTTGAAGCTTTGGAAATTTCAAAGTAGCTTCCCCAACACTAAAAAAGGATATGTGAAAAACATAAACTGAAAAATATATATATACATAAGACATACATATAATGACGAGGTGAAAGCTCCCAACTCCCTTTAAGGAAAAGAGAAAAAATTGTTTTTGAGGGAATAATAATCCTCCTTAATAATCGAGGATTCTTCATAACTCAAAAACCATCTCCCCATCTCATTCACCATCACACTTCTTTGAAACAAATGACTGATAAACAGGAAACAGAGACACAGGAAGCACTGTGAAACTGAGGACTCTCAGCGGTGTAAACCAGACCAACAAACCGTGGTAAACACATACACTCACATACAGACAGCATGCAAAAAAGCACACAGTCAAATAAAGATAAAACAGTTTGTTAAATATTCAAAATGTTCTATGGAAAGTCGAATCATAAGCTAGAAGATTGTTCAGATGCCCGTTCAGCCTAATGAAGTAAACATTTCGCATTCAGGCAGTTCGAGCTCAGAGTAAATGCCCTGTGGTTAACATGCTGTGGTGCCAGGCTGATTTCCCCATGCCTCAGCCTCTGTTTGTACAGAGACTCAAGAGGAACAAGCAGAAATAATGAAATATGGGAATCTGAGGGAAAAGGGGAAGCTTCAGCACCCGAGCCGGCCCAACCGAAAAAAAGGACAAGAGTTATGGAGAAGTGACAGAAAGGGAAGCACAGACAGGGAATTGTTAAGCACAACAAGTGAAACAGTTTTTCTTTTTCTTTTCTTTTTTTTTCCGTTGTATTCAGACTACATGGATCAGCAACTGAAGCACATGATTGAACTGGAGAGTACCGATACAGAACGGCCGTCTGTGTTTAGGTTACTCTCTGTCAGTTCTCGCTCTTTTCACTGTTTCCAAAATAACTCGCCTTGAGTTGTACAGCAAGTGATCCCGTTTCCAGTATAATCGTCTCCAGTGACTAAGACATTTTTTTTTTCAACATATTGTTGGTGGCAATAATAAACTAGGACGGATAACTTTTATTAAACCAATAAGAACTGCATCATAATCCACCTTTAATTTCAGAGAAGGTTGTGACTAAATAACTTCAGACAAGCAAACGATTTTCATTTTTAATGCGCATTCCTGTTCTTCATATGCACTAGTCATTGGTGGACGTTACTTCACATACAACACGTTTTTCTTCGTTAACCTTTAATTAAAACTCTAACACTATGAATCCCTTTTTAATTGGTCCCCTCCAACATCAAGGCTGCATTAACATTTCTTGTTCCAATCAATTCCCAATCGGCCTCCCAACATGTTTTCCTCCGGAATATTCTGTTTTACTCAGTTGATTAAGTAAAACTGGTTGTGAACTACATTTATGTTTACTTTAAGGATGGTTTATATGGATTTCAATGTCAATGCGTGAATGAATTACAGCAGTTAATAACATAAAGTCAATACAGGAAAGCAATCTCCCATTAGCACCCATAAAAGGATGTATTTCTTCCTCTCGTACACACACAGATCCACTGACAGCCTTTCTGCTTATATGATATGATGATTTAACCAGTGAGATGTGACCTGTGTTTGGCAGAGGGAACTAGGCCTGTTGTCATGATACAGTCTCTCATGGATCTTTTGGGGAAGTTGTGACTAAACTGGGGATGGGAAGAGGAGCTTTTACTTTGTATAACGTTTGTCACACATCCTAATTTACCCATTTTGGGAAGCAAGTGTCAAAAGCCACAGACAAGGACAAACAAAAGAGGTCTGCATAGAACAGAACAACATAACAGGCAAACCTCACAAACATCAATGGCTCATTTTAAATGAGATTTTTTTTGTACCCCATTTCCAGAGAAATGGTGCAGTGGTCTAGGGTTCAGTGCCTTGAGGATCTTGTTAGTGATAAGGGAATGTAATTTTGGGGGTTTGAACTTGTGAGCCTCTAACCACATTAATTACAAAATTATCACAACATGCACTTTAGCAAAGGGATGTATTCATGATGAGGGGACTATAAATGAATGTAACACTGCATGGGTTAGTACAATACATTTTGGTTTATGCTCCTGTTGAGGTGCTGAAAATAATCATGCATAGCTTATGCGGTACAGAGCTACATGCACGTTAACCACGGCTCCACATTGGGTGGGTGTGAGAGTGTTTTAGCATGTATGCATGTGTATGTGAGACGTGACAACAAACCCCCTGCTTTCGCTCACAATTTTAGGAACTTGCTAGTGAAATGTTTGCCTCTGATATGGCAACAGGTTTAAGGCCAGGCCATCCCCTTCATACATTTAAAAAGAGGAATTACATTATAAAATCAGCCCTGGACCATAAAACCTTCCTGAAGTTGGACAGCGATTTTGCCATGGAGTGCAAAAAATACTAAATGGTCCAGCCAAACAGCACATATGCTATAAAAAAGACACAACATTTCAAAATGAAAATGTCTTTGAATTTACTCACCCCCATGCCATCCAAGATGTTTTTCTTTCTTTAGTGGAAAAGAAATTAAGTTTAAGGAAAAAATTTCAGGATTTTTCTCCATATAATGGACTTCAATGGTAACCAAAATGTTGAAGGTCCAAATCAATGCAGTTTCAAAGGGCTTCAGAGGCTCTACACGATCCCAGCTGAGGAATAGGGTCTTATCTAGTGAAATCTTTGGCCATTTTCAAGAAAAAATAAACATGTATATACTTTTTAACTTAATTGCTCATCTTGCGCTGACGTGCCACGGATTGGGCAATCACGTCGGAAAGTTCACGCTAGACGTAGGCAGGATTACCACCCCCGTGTTTACAAAGAGCTTGTGCGAAGACTAATAAAAAAATCCTTTAGCAAAAAAAGATTAAACAACGATGGTGGATGATTTTGAAGTTGGAGATTGAGTATTTTTTGTAAAGGGCATTTGTATTAGTCTTCGCACGTTTGCTTGGGGTGGTACTTCCGCCTACGTTTAGTGTGATCTTTCCAACGTGATTACACAATCCGTGGAACGTCGCAGAACAGCTGAGCAATTAAGGTTAAAAAGTATATAAATGTTTATTTTTTCCTGAAAATGACAGATGGTTTCACTAGATAATACCCTATTCCTTAGCTGGGATCGTGCAGAGCCTCTGAAGCCCTTTGAAACGGCATTGATTTGGACCTTCAACATTTTGGTTGCCATTGAAATCCATTATGTGGAGAAAAATCCTGAAATGTTTTCCTCAAAAACGTAATTTATTTTTGACTGAAGAAAGAAAGACACGAACACCTTGGATGAGATAGGAGTGAGCAAATTATCAGGACATTTTCATTTTAAAGGGAACTAATCCTTTAATGGTTGTTCTGGGTCTCATTATTGTGAATTATTTATTGGTGCACATGATTTTATGGAATTAAATAGTTTGTAACCTTTAAAGGAGCTGTAAGCGATTTCTGAGAAACGCTGTTGAAAGTGGAGCAGACCAAGCAGCACAACACACCTTTAGCCAATCAGAAGTAGGGGGCGTGTCCACTTATGATGGGGGTGGAGAGAGAGTGAGCAAGAGGGAGATTTGAAGAAAGACTGTAGAAAGAGAGATGGCTGAGAGACATTACAAAAGAGAAAATCACATAGGAATATCATTGGAAAAAGAACTGTTATGATCAGGAAAGAACTTTAGGACTCAAGTTAATATTAGAAAAGCTTTCCAGCACTGGAGAGCCCTAAGTGGGAAGGCCTGAAAACAGACGCAAAGGTTGCATTGTTTCCGCTCCATACGTGAGTAGCATTGGTTTTGCTGTTTCACAGAACCAAGATGTGCTGTTCTAGTAATAGCTATAGTAACAGTTTTGAGTGCCTTTGTTTGTCTGGAGCTAGTGTGCTGCTGGTGACTAACATCCATCTCTTGCTTTTATATACTCTTGTGTACTGTACATTCATTTGTTCTTCCTCGTCATTTGTTCACCATCTTTGCTTTATTTTTCATGAAGCATTATTTTACTTCGCTTTAGCTATGATAAAGAGACATCCACTGTTGCATTGCGTGTTTGTGCATTGTGGGGGTAGAGCAATAAAGGGAGGGATGTGCTGGTTTGGGTTGATGTCAAATATCAACGGCCTGGTTTGCATTGCAGATTTGCGCAAAACATTTGCGATATATTCTAAATGTCAATTAAAAAAACTATTGTCAAATTACAGCATTTCCATTAACCAGTGTTATGCGACTAAAATGTCATTTTTTTCCTCTGGTGTTGTCATTTAAAAAATCATGGCAATGGATGTAGATATGTTTACATATATTGCAGCCACCGCACTAGCCATTATTTTTAATTGAAGGAGACGTAAGCGTGTTATCCAAGCATTAATGGCAAGGAAAGCCCCTTATACTTGGGAGCAGCCACGTGCAGCCACGTATGAGGTGTTTTGGGGTATTTCTGCCTCCTATCTGCTTCAAGGTCTTGATAAATTGTGGCATTTCTTTGTTGTTTAGAATCCAGTATTCCTGTAATTCTTTAGTCTTTTATGAGTTTAATAAAGTACTCTGTCTCATCTTCTGTTCAAACATACCACGCAATCTACGCTAGGTGACCTGTAAAATGCAGAAAAACTGTTTCCACTGCAGTTGTGCAAAATATTCCTTTTTCGAATTGCCTGTAAAATCACCTTATGTGAATGTAATAAATGTTCGCGATATATGGGAGTTTTTGCAAAATTGATGTTTCCATTGGTCGTATTTTCAATTCTCAATTTCAGTTTGCACAATTTAAAGAGTAATGGAAACACAGCTAGTGTTTCTCAGAACTCGCTTACAGCACCTTTACTAAAAAAAAAAAAAATTCTGCTGAAATATAGCTACTGTATATGAGAAGGTTATAACTAAAAGCTAAATAGCTAAAAAGCTAAATTTGTGCATTGTTTTAGCAAACTACAGTTGACAATCCAAACAATTCCTGCCCGTTTTTTCTTATTGAACATCTTGTTTCACTTGAACATATGTCACATTGCAGGGGTAAAATAGGTAGTGAACAGCAATTCTTGTGATAAAGTAGTACACTTTAGCATACATTTGAAAATAGTTCTTATTACAGAAATTATATAAGGGCAATCTGAATGTTTTGGTACACTTCAATTTAAATTGATATCAAATGCAATTAGCTAAACTTTAAAATGCATTTTGACCGCCTTAAGTATAAAACTTAAGTACATCTTTATATGTAATCTTGTAAATACTTCTATTGTCTTTGAAATATTTCAACTGTATTACCGAATGTACGACAAGCAATTACAGTAAACTAAAATGTACTTTAATGTCATTGCTATTGACACTTGTTTACCATGTATATTTGCACACATTGCACATTTAATCATTTGTAATAGTGAAATTACAATTTAGTACATTTGAACTATATTACATTTAAATGGAATATAAAAAAACACACTATAGTTACTTTTAATAGCACTTTACATGTGTTTTAGTATGTTAGTCAACACATCAAAGTAAGTGTAGTTCTGTACAAAACATTATTTAAACATAATAAAATGTACTTTAAAGTAAACATAATCATAAAAGTTCACTAAATATACTCAAGTGTATTTTGATGGTCCACTTAACTTTAAGTATGTACTGTAACTACATGTTAGTAGTAACTAGTTACACATGTGATAGTTGACATGTAGTTGCAAAGTTACTTATAGTTAGTAGAATGTCTAAAGTGGACCCTAAAATAAAGTGTAACCAAATTATATTATCTGCACAACTGAGCACACTTCTTTTTTCAAGGGTCACATTGACTTTTTGACTACTCTCATATTCTGAACTAAACATTCCATTGGTAGTGGAAAATGTTGGTTGGCTCGTTTTGCTGCTCGCAGATTTTAATTTTCAGTACGCAAATGCATTCATAACTGTAGAGGAGTTTGTTTCAATGTGATAGGAAAGCAAAGACACAGCTCTCTTCTATGCATTGTGATTTCCTGATATTCTACACTTGTAGCCACGCATCTGACTGAGCAGCGTATACTGCACAGTCTGCACAGATACTCACTTAATCAGAGAAGCAATGATGCACAGTGAAGATACTGTCTTCACATCCTCTTGCGCACTGACTGATTATATCTTCAGGGACAACATGCAGACAGACAGATGCAACACATGCATATTCACGCACAACCTTTGCTGATGCAAGAGTTCAGAGAGTTTGAAGTTTAGTTCCCTGTTTCTCTCAAATAATCCATGATTTTTTCCTTATTTGTCCTCATTCTTTCTATACATTCTTTAAATGCACTTACGTCTCAAATTTCTCCATGTAAAGTTGAAAATTGTGTGTGAAAAACAAGTGTCATTTAGGGATTTTGTTGAGTTTAGTCTTAATACATGAGGGAGATATGAAAGTGCTGTTTTGCTGAGAGTAACGCATCGCTTTTGGACTTGTATTAGAATGTGGGTGGGTGTGTGGAAGTGTGTGAATATCATGGCAGTTGAAGTGAAAGTATGGCAAAAGTGCAGGTGCAGAGTTGTGTGTAAGAGAGCGTACACTCACATTTGTTGCGATACTATGCCTATCTGGTGTTGCTCCTGAACATTTTATCTCCCTGAGTGAGTGTTGAAACTGAGTTCTGGCAAGTTCTTCTTAGGAAACTCTTGCACATCCTATTTCAGTTTCCTCTCGCATCTTTTTTTTATTCCTCTCTCTCTCTCTCTCTCTCTCTCTCTCTCTCTCTCTCTCTCTCTCTCTCTCTCTAACTCACACACTCTGTTTCTCACTTTCAGTAGCTTCAAAGTGAGCGGGTCACACATTAAGTCCAAGTTAATCTGGAACTTCTGGAGGGGAAAATTCCAAACTAAAATACATCAAGATATTAAACAGGCCATCTGTTAACTTCTGGTTAGCCAAATTCATTCCCACCCATTTTAGTTAACCCACTTTCTGTTTACACCGCTAACACTATATTTATTAATATAATGACTAACTTACACTTTCTGTCACCACCTATCCTACAAACATGACATTTTCATTTATGCTACCATTTAAAAATCTAGGGTCAGTATGATTTTTTTAATTATTTTTTTAAAATAAGAAATTAATACTTTTATTCAGCAAGGACACATTTAATTGATCAAAAGCGACTTTTACATTATTTAAAAATATATATATATTTCAAATAAATGTTGCTCTATTAAACCTTAAATTCATCAAAAATTGTATCATAGTTTCCACCAACATATTAAGCAGCACAAGTTTTGGTAACACTTTATATTAAGGTGATTTATTTTACAGGTAACTAACCCTAAACCAAACCCTAAGCATACCTCTATTGTAAGTTCCTGTAGTTAATTAATATTATTCAATGCTTGAGTAAGTACAATGTAACTATGTCACCTTAAAATAAAGTGTAACCCAAGTTTGTTCCACATTGATAATAATAATAATACAAATATTGAGCACCAAATCAGCGAGTGATCATGTGACATGAAAACTTTGACATTAAAGGAATATAAAATATTATAATAATAATAATAACAATAAATTGTAAGACTATTTCACAATATTACTGTTTACAAAAAAAAAAAACGTAGCCTTGATAAGCATGAGAGACGACTTTCAAAAACGTCTAAAAAATCTTATTGACCCCAAACCTACCTTTTAGTTTTTGTCCTCTGAAAACTGATTGTTTTATTTTATTTTTTTTCAATAAAATTTTACATTTAAGCCTTTAGACATTTGATAAGATTCTTTTATCCCAAAGGACTTAAAAATGAGGAAAAAACAAGAAAAGTGTAGCAGAATTTCAAGAATAAACCAGAGAAGTACAAGAAGGGAGAACAGAAGTGTAAAAAAAGTAGAGGAAAATGTCCTAATAAGTGTGGGTTAAAGAGTTTATGGCACAACTGAGCATGTTATGTGTAGGCTCAGTCAGTGAGTAAACACTGTTTCAGTGCATTAGCAATCTTCTGTTTAAATGTCCCACGGTTTCAGGAACCAGTAGTTAATTAGTGTGATGAGTGGAAAATAATTCATTTGTTATATTTAAAGTTCATACTGATTTTCCGATTGCATTTTATTTTACAGTCCTGTTCCGCATGTACATACCATGTACTTATTATAGCAATTGCAATAACTGGGTTATAACTAGGTAACCCTGAACCTAACCATATCCCATTATATTAGTTACCTATACCAGTACTCTCTTGAGTAACTACACTGTAACGTACTGTAAAATAAAGTGTAACTGATTTTCCTTTTCGATTTGATGTTTATATTTTCTTTTCTATGTGTGGCAATATAAAAAAAGAAAGGGGCATGATCTTAGTACAAAAGCTGAATATGCGCTAATTTGAATGTGTCGCACCCTACGAACCCTCGAACAATCTGGTGCACTCGCTCTGTGATCTTGCAGGAAGAACGAGAGCTGTTACGTGAACACTCCGTTTCATGCGTAGTGTTATGCGTTTTTAAAGTTCTCTCAGTTGGGTTGACCTTAAGAGTGGGCTGCAGTGGGAGCTATATCAGACTGAGCATTGCATGTGTAAATGAGGTAGTTTTGTGGTTGTGTCCCAGCTTAGGCGGGTCTGACTCACCCAGTGGTTTGTCTGTGCGGTTGTTGTGTTGGAGGCCTGTGCTGGCTGACAAGTCTTCAGGAACAGGCATGGCCTCATCTTGGTCCTCTCCCCCCTCATTTGCAGTCGGGCTGTCCCTTCCTGAGCAGAGAGTAGAGAAGTTACCAATATAGACTCAGGCCCATCTCTTTTGCATACTTTATCTTAGTAGAGATGAATCTAAAATTGATGCATGTCATTTTTCAGGCTAATAAGGGATGAGCCATTTGTAGGCTGATTCACCATCATTGGCTCAACCAATGGCATAGGTTTTTGGGGGCGGGGCTATCTGTTTGTCTGACCATTGACAGGTGGTTTGAGTGTTCAGGAACCTGTTTGAAAATTAGGTGTGTTTGACTTCATGCGGCGGTGAGCAGTTTGATCTATAGTGTCCTGCACCCACTAGTAAAAAAATATATCTGGTGTCTGAATAATATTTGGTTTGACTCTATATACATAATAATTATACACAATACACACACATATATTATGTAAACACAAACTTTTATTTTGGATGCGATTAATCGTGATTAATCGATTTGACAGCACTAAAGACAACACTTTTTGGTATTTAAATAGTATAGACTTATGTTGGACTTTATTCGTGTACATACAGGCGGTGTATTAATGAAGTATTTAATAAAAAGTGTTTTTGATGCTACATGAAAATATCTGAAACATCTGTGTATTTGACAAATATTGCAGATAAACCACTTTCACTATGATAATGTATACACAAAAACTGCAATCATCACTTCAGGAAGCAGAAAGTGTCCTACTTCATGTTTCAATTTTTTCCAATCCATTAAATCCAGCTGCAGCCGAAGTTGAACACACCTACTATTTTTGCAAATCCGTTTGGTGACACTAGTAGCGTATGATTTGCACACTTCCCCTTAAAGAAAAAGGGCTGTGTTGTGAAGTTCCTGAGCGTAATTTCGGGAGGAGTGAACCCATCTGATGTTTCAATTGCTGGAGCATATAAGCAGCCGCTCACCTTGCTCCAGTATCAGCTGTTTCGACATCCCTCCACCTCCCCAACTCCACCAACATAATTTAGTCCTGGAGGGGGGTATATCTAAGCTCGAGTTGAAGCTGCATCCTCGAGCCCCTCCACTGCGGACAGCAAGCCAAACCTCAATAGCTTAAAACTTATATGGGCAAACAAACTTGTGAAAATATGTTCTCACTAATGCAGCCAGTTTGGAGCTCACCATAATGAGTCTTGTGTAAGTTTCGTAACTTTATTTAGATATGAAAATGTCGACAAAGCACAAATGCTGACCGGTTACTGTATTCAGAGTGTGTTCCCTTTTTCCATTTATCTATTTTCCTGGAAAAGTGTTCGCATTAACCCTGTGCCGAGATGTCTTCCTTGAGGTGGCACAGAGGAACATGTCTTGCTTCAAGTGCGAGAGGTCACAAGTTTAAATCTGGCTGAATGTACAATTTAAAATCTATATAAGGTGTATATCAGTAATGGATCCATTTGGATGTACTTGACTTGGTGTTTCACCGGAACACAGAGATTTCAGATGAGTGATAGATATTGTTCACATCATTCCAAACCTGTATGAATTTTTTCTACTGCAGAATGAAGAGATTTTGATGAATGCTTTTGTACTTACAATGAAAGTCAAGGTGACGTAGTTTTGGACCCCATTGACTTTCATTGTACGGACAAAAAAAAAAAAGAACACGTCATAAAGAAGTCATAAAGTCAAAAGTTTGGAATGACACAAGGGTGACAGAAGTTTAATTTTGGGGGCAAATATGTTGTAAACTTTTACTTTGGTTCATTTAATCTGGTAAGAGTTTAAAGCGATCATATATGATGATATATTTAGAGTTAGTCAAACGTTTTTGTGAGCTGAAGCCTCCTAAATGTGGTCTAGAATCACCTATTCAATAACATATATCTGATGAGACAGATGTCACACATAGCCTGTCATTGAACAGTCATAGGGTTATCTTTGCTTGACTGTTTTGATTGTCCAGACCTCACTGTGGCTTTGAGCATATGAGAGGCAGCTCTTACCTGTTATCTGGGACATTTCCTGTGCCTCCTCGGTCTCCATCCTGTGCAGGTATTCTAACAGGAGCAAAAGTAAGAGAGAAAGTGTAACATCAGTGCACGCTGCCTCAAAAATAACCCTGTATAAGAGAAGTGGTTGGTGATTAAAGGAGAATGGCCTTTCTTTGTGTATCTCCATCACCCTGGCAAGAACAACCCTATTCCAGCCGCACACACTACTGTCTTCCACATTACATTACAAAGAACTACAGACATTTTCATTACCGCTCTGACAGACGGGGTGAACTAAGAGAATATGTTTGGTGGACTATAAGGCCGGGGATGGGGTGGGGAGTCTCGAAAGGAACAGGCTTTCAGACCACATTTGTTATTTATTGTTAATTTCCCACCACATAATCATCCAAAAATGCAAACTGACTGCCGCAAAATTAAGCAGAAAATTAGATGGCCCGGGGTCATGGAGGATGCGGGTGTTTGGCATCGCCAGCTGATTGGCGCCCGTGTTCACACTAATTTACTGAGCATGCATGGGTGAGCCCGGCAGCCCAACTCTTTCTGCATCTCTCCGCTTCTCTTTAACCCACACACACATACGAACACACAGATGTAGAACGTAGACGAGATGTGCAATGAGCAAGGTGACAGAAGGAAGACGACACCAAATTAAAAAAGCAGGATTATCGGAGATAAGAAATGAACAGATTGAGAAACAAGGGAAAGGTTAGGCGGAAATAACTCGCTGAGAGAATAGGAGAAGAAAATGCGGGGGCCAAAATGAGTGAATGTTTTTTGACTCCTCAGAAGGAGTCGGTGGTGAGCATTTCCTCAGGCCAGGCCTGCATATCTGAGAAGTCACCAGCGCTCGTGGCCCCATTAATAATGTAGCGGCCACTTGGGCCCACAGCAGATGGGCACAACAGCCTCGGCCTCGCTGCCACTTCAAGACGCTCCCGCTAGGGCCCCACGCACGGCCCCGCCAGCCACACAGGGAGCAGTGAAGTTCCTGAAAATAGCCAAGCAAGCTGAAGAGAGCTCCTGGGAGAAGGGGGACGTAGGCCTTCCTGTTTTTAATGACAGATGGCTCAACGCACTTGGAACAAATAGTGGGAAAGCAACGGCCTGCCGTCTGTCGCAATGTCCCAGTCTTCCTGGGGATTGCACTTCTCGGAAGACTCACGACTAACTTGCACACCCAAAACCCTAGTGAGGGCTTGTTTCGCCTGGTGTTAGATACATATATGCCTGGGTGTCATTGTGTCTGTGAAATGGAGAAGGTTAAAGGTCATTGGTGGTTAAAGGGTCGCAGGTGGACATGACAAGCTAATCGCAATTAAATTTGATTTAGCTGAAGAGAAATGTGTTTTCTGCATATGTTTTCTTTAATTCAAACCTTTATATCCTAATCCATATTTGCAGGGTGTGACTAAAAAAAGAAAAATTCAAAATATGACTAATTATACTGTATTCTCAAATATCTAACACTTTTTCTGTGCATCTGACATACATCTGCATTTCTGTAACAAAAAACAGTAACACTTTATTTTACAGTGTCCTTGTTACACGTTGCATGTAGTTACTGTAGTAATAACTATATATTGCACAACTAACCCTAAACCAACCCCTGTTTCTAAACCTAGCCCTATAGTAAGTACATGTAGTTCATTATTATTACTCAGTACTAAAATGTATAATTACACTGTAACATGACACCTTAAAATAAAGTGTAGCCCAAAGAAACCTAATGTGCTTATTGTCTCATATTAGTGGGATAACTAGCTGTCTAAAATTCCTAAAATCCCTGCATTGATTGATTCTCATTCTGGTTGTGTTGTAAAATAAATTGCATAAAATGCATGATTAAAAATATACAATATATATATATTTTTTGATTGTACAATATTACTAGTAAGTAATATTACTGACTCTGTGCCATTTTATGTGGGAACCGCAGATCAGATCCGCTTATGAAGACCCAGGAGCTGCTCATGGATCTTCACAGACCTCTTTGACTGTCTAAATGGGACATCAACAATCTTTTCAACACTTCACAGAATTGGCCACTGTGAGATAGTGGCCCAATCTGGATAGAAGGAAGGCATTTGGCTTCCTTGCCAGTTTCTTGCCAGTGGTCTGGCTTTGATTTTTTACCAGGAGGCACATGTTGCCATCAAAAGCAACATGAGTTGGGTAAATGCAGGAAAAAACTTGATGGGAACCCAGCAACACTCTAGGTGTTTTCACACTTGTAGTTCGGTTTGCTTGGTTCGTTTGGTCCAGACAAAAAACAAAATAACATTTGGTCCTGGTTCGCTTAGCGTTCACATTGGCATTTTAACACTGAACCTAAATATACACTCTAAAAAATGCTTTGTTGTTTTAACCCAATATTGGGTCAAATTTGGACTAACCCAGCAGTTGGGTTGTTTTAACCCTGCGGTTGGGTTAAATGTTTGCTTAAGACAACCCAATCGCTGGGTTAAAACAACCAAATCGCTGGGTTAAAACAACCAAATCGCTCGGTTAAGACAACCCAAACGCTGGGTTACAACAACCCAATCGCTGGGTTAAAACAACCAAATCGCTGGGTTAAAACAACCAAATCGCTAGGTTAAGACAACCCAAACGCTGGGTTAAAACAACCCAATTGCTGGGTTAGTGGATATTTGACCCACCAATGTTTTTAGAGTGTACCGAACCGAAAGGCATTGGGATAATTTACAACCTGATTGGTCAGCTTTAATTGTGTAAATTTTGAGACAGAACATAGCCCAGTGTGCTCGGCTAAATGGACGCGTTGTATGTGTGTAGCCTACGTATGATGGTATTTTGGCCAGCTGAGAACTTGTGAAGAGATTATAAAATGCCTTGAGTCAAAACAGTGGCAGGAATCCCTCCGTCACAAACACAAACGGAGATCTGCCTTGAGGTGACACGGTTCTGATGCCTGTACCGAACTGTGATGGCAACATCACGACTATGATGAGAAAAACAGGTATGCTTGAGCATCCTGTCCTTTTTAGGGTCGCATCTTGTGACATCATGTCTTGTTTTTGGTTCGTTTACATGTCTGTGGTCCGTGTTGAGTTCGTTTGGAAGCAGACCGAGACCCATCTTTTCAGATATTATTAACAATGGTTTCGGAAACACAGACTGGTTGAACTATGTTGATAATGACAGAACTTGCGACCATAGTTGCTAACGATGCTTGTTTGGTGCACACCAGTGTTCAGGTGGCAGCATTCACACTTATTCAAATGAGCTGCACTAACAGAGCAATCGCACCAGGGTTCAAACATGCCAAGTGTGAACACACCCTCAATTAGAACTGAAAATCTGCGACAGGACTTGAGAAATGGTGTGTTTAAGTTGGTATAAGCCAGCATCCTAAAATGGAGCATTTGCGATTTAAAAAAAAAGTAAAAGTTTGACTCATGGGTGAATATTTGTATGAATTAAAATCCATAGTTTCACTCTGAGGAAATGTGTTATCTGGACTTTTTTTTTTCGTTGATTCAAAGTGTCCTACTGAGAAAAATATTTGCATTTATTGCATTATTTGTTTTTGTTTTTTTAAATGATTGGTCCCACTAATTTGATAACTTACTTACATGTTTTGATATTGTACCTATTAAAAAAAAAGACGTATTTGGGGCTGTAATTCATATCTGTAATTACATCTACAGTATAATCGTAACACTTTATTTTAAGGTTTAATTATATATTTAAGTACTGAGTTATATTGAGTAACTACGTGTACTTACAATAGGATTAGGTTTTAGTTAAGAGTTAGTTGCATGTAATTATGCATAATTTACTGTTATTACTAAGTACATGTAACAAATGTAACAAGGACACTGTAAAATGAAGTTGACTATCCCTTAACCTTACCTGTATTCCACCTCAATAGTAGCAAAAGTGTTTTGCAATTATTATTATTGTTTCTTTTTTGTATGTATAAGAGCATAAGTGGTTGAAGCTGCAATTTTTTAAAAGATGTTGATTGAGGTTAGAGTCAGGTCAGGTTTAGGTTTGTGTTAGGAGTAATAAAAATGCATTATATGTGACGCATTCCTCATACCACAAACTAACCATCTATCATCTTGAAGGTTGATGCACTGTTTTTTCATAACTGAGACACATTGAGTGCATGAGGTGGGTGGCTTTATGGTATTCCCCTGCACCCCCCTTTTTCTGAGCAGATGTGAGAGGGGAAATAGTGAAGGTGTAGACAAAGAAGAGGAAGAAAAAGTAAAAATACTCTTCACTGATGAGCTTCTTCATGTCGATTATTTAAACCAGGGGAAAATTCTTGATTTATTCTCCCACTTGAGCCACTCTGGACTAGTTATCATATCAGTTACCTGCACTCTGCTGACGACTTTATATAAATGCAGGTAGTAAACATGAAACTGTTACTATCCTGAATGTTATCTTAATACACACATTTAGTTACCTCTTTTTTTTTGTGCAGTTTTTGCTTGTGTTGCCAAACCTCAGTGTGAGTGTAGAGCACTGGTCACAGACAGGAGATTAGCGTAGTCAAGCATATTATCATAGCGACAGGAAGAGCTCTGTGGGTTTTAAAACACTATTAGTGTGTGTGTGTGTGTGTGTGTGTGTGTGTGTGTGTGTGTGTGTGTGTGTGTGTGTGTGTGTGTGTGTGTGTGTGTGTGTGTGTGCGTGCGTGTGCGTGTGCGTGTGTGCGTGTGCGTGTGCGTGTGTGTGAAAAGAAAAGGAGTGTAAAGTGTAGGAAAACAGATCTATGTGTGAAAAAAAGTTGAAGAGATGGGTGGAGACTTTGCACTGCAAAACCGTTAAACAGACAAAATGCCAAAGCAGCGCTTAGAGGCATTCAAAGGTGAGTATGACTTAACTAAAGAACTACTTGCAACAAGTGCAGTTTCATCATTTCACTCAGGGAAGATTACATAAAGGACATCTTAACGTAATGAGTCAAGAAGAGTTGCAGAGGGTAAATGCTGGAATTTTTACCTTTGCATAAAACAGCAATATTGTAAAAGGATGCAAAACATTTCTGGGAATTTTCCTGATTTCAGTGGGAGCAATACCGATTTAAGTCATATCAGAATTTTCTTTTTTTTTTTCATTTTCATTTTCATTCTACATATGATACAATTTGTGACAAACACAGATGCCTCATTCAAATAAATATTTGATGTTATCACAAATGTAGTCTTTTGCTGCTTTCTGCTTTTCTGCTTCAACAAATAATAATTTCATTTATTATTCACTTAACTGTTTAGATTAATTGCAGTCAGTTCAAATGAATATTCGGTTACACTTTATTTTGAGGTGTCTTTGTTACAATGTAGTTCAAGTACTGAGTTATATTAAGTAACTACATGCACTTACTATGGGGTTAGGATTCATGTTTGGTTCGGTTTAGGGTTGGTCGCATGTAATTATGCATAATTTATAGTTATTACTATATTAACTACATGTAACACATGTAACAATGACACTGTGAAATAAAGTGTTACCTTCTAACATGAGACAAATGTAATAGTATCCCTTGTGGACACCTGAAGAATGTTTAATATATGCTGGATCACACAGGTGACACTAATTTAATATTCATATTCTGTAAGCAAACATCTTCATAATGTTCCTTTTTTATATAAATATAAAAAAATGATAATAATGCTTTTAATTAAAATATTTTATCTGATAAAATATTTGTCATATTACATATTACATGAATAAGACTTATTAATAAACATGGATTCAGAAATTACAATTATGGCTTTTTTGCATAGTTAGTATGAACAACCTAAATAAACGTATCATATTAGTTAAAGGAATACACCTTAGCTTTCTCTAACTTTTGTTAAATGGGATATCCATTGACTGGCCTGCCTTGCATCAGTGAAGATTTCATCACATTTGAGGGCGTAGGATAGAGTGATTGCTATCTTTTCAAAGATGATTTGCAGGAACTGCATTCTGAGGCTTCCACAGAAATAAAAGAAGCTCACTTTAGAAGCCTCATTTACATTGGCCACACTTCACTGCACTGCCATTGAGAACACTCGTTTTATTCACTTCATCATTTCATTTCTCTCTTTCTCTGTGCACATTTTAATGTGCCACATTAACGTGTACAATAGATTTTGCATTAAAACATACCTGAAACAAAGTGCAATATGCTGTCATATATTGGAGTATCATGCTCTTGAGATGCGCAGAAAAGTTATAAACATACATTGTGAAACTAGTATTTTAAGTGCACGGTGGTGAAAACCATTCTTATTTTTTTTTAAAGATAGACTAAAGTTATTTCAATCGCAACAATAAGTTAAAAACTGTACTGAAATATAAAAAAGCGGTTAATATTTTCATTATTTTCTTTACAAATGAAGGCCTACGTTATTTGATAAGCTAATTGTTTTTAATTGGTAATTATTTGTGTTCTCCTAAAATAAACTTAGTTTGTCTGTAAATTTTCGTTTATTAGCTACTCAGTCGGATGAATAAATTCTCTCAGAAATTCTCTCAGATAACGTGAGAAGTGTGTTTTTGTCTGTCGCGCGCGCGGTATATTTTTACACAATCAATCAATAGAGTTTCTCTTGTGTTGCACGTATGACTCGTTCCGTGAGCACTACCGAGTGTACACGAAACCAAACAAGGGCACAAAAGAGAAACTCGAGACACACATGCATCAACGGAGAAAGAAATGACCAAAGATTTCGTGTAAGTCATTTTCGTCTGTCTAACACTGAAAATGATAATAATAGTAGGCTAATAAAAACTGCTCTCAAAAATAATGTAGCCTACTTTTTTTTAAAAGAGAGAGAAAAAAAAGATCATTAAGTAAAAACAAACTGGATGTGATCACTGTATACTGATCGGATATTAATGTTTCAACCACTTTGAACTGAATTAGTGATGAAGAAAATCGAGTAAACATGAAAGTGAAATTGATGGAAAGATTCTGTTCTAACATAATGAAGAAATCTTTTTCTGAAAAATACATTCTTAGTTATAGGGACAAAACCAACTTTTAGATTTCACAAATTTCCTCAAATATTATTGATACAAATGGGTGTGTTATTAAAACAGGCTTTTATAATTTTCATTGTATAAATGTTCATATTGCTAAAAATAGTGAGGAATTGTCATACTGAGCAACAGGTGCGTATCTTAGGATAATGAAAGTAACGTATGAAGTTGTATTTAAAATACATTTTGACAACAAACATATGTTATAATATATATAATATATTTTATTTTCTTTATCAATTAGATTACTGGAAAAAAAATCCACCCAGTTCCACATTTGGGACACCGGGAAACTTTTTCCATGTGGAAAACTGGAGAGAAAAAAGATGATCCGAAAAAGAAAAGAAAGGAGAAAGAAAAGCAAATCCCACCAACTATAGTTAAAACTACTGATGAAGAAGCCCTCGCGCAAAAGTAATGTAATTACGCGTACGCGCGCGGCGAACACGCCTTGCGCCATGTCAAGAGGATATGAAGCGCTTGCACCTGCTACAGAGTTCAGGACCAAAAACTTCCATTACGCCAGTTCTCCTCTCTCTCACTTACTTAAATTGTACATTTGAATCAACTTTTGAACATGTGTCACTTGGAAAGGCCCGTGAGGGTTATTTACCTGCTATTCCTTGAGTTTGCAGTATGAAGCTCTTCCAGCTGTCCCCCGCCGCTCCATGCGCACAAGTTCTCAGCGCCGCGGCAGCAGTCTGGAACTCTGCGCGCGGTCCCTCCCCTCTCCACTGCACTTCCTCCTTCCAGCCCAGCATTGCTATGTCTCTGTGCTCGTGCGAGACATTTTGCAAGCTTTTATTCCAGAGGCCGAGTCTGCTCGGGGAATCGAGGCAGCGGAGCTTGGCACTTCGCTTTGTATCGTGCCAATAAAAGCTGACACCCAGCAGACCATCACTGGCAGCCATGCATGAGATGGGATGAGGCGGGTTAGGACAGTGGACTGATCATTTCTTATTTATTTATTTCTCTCTCTCAGAGGGACAGGGTCTCTTGATCTCGTGTCACCTGCTTTACTGATGTCGGAAGAATAGATTTCTTTAATGAGAAGTGAAATGATGTCTATTTCAACGAGAATCGGAAGAGTGTTTTGTTAATTAGCCTAATTGCTGTAGGGCAAGGGCCGGAGCCCTCTAGAGGGCCTCATCAAATTTACAAAGGAGCCCCATTTTAATAATGATTTCAAATAATTTACAAATACGTTATTTAAGAAACAACATAACAAGAGTGCTTTTTTTATTTTTTTTTATTAAATATGAGCACAACTGTGGCCAGATGTGCTGATATACATCACAGTACACTTCCAACTTCAGGAAAATTGCTCCCCATTCCGATTCTGCTACACACCACACACATACTCTGGTCTGGAAAGCTGTGAATGGATAAGCAGAATCATACAAACAGTGAAAAGTCCCAGAGCTGTTATCTCTCAGAATTGTACCTTTAGGGGCACAACAGCTTGTCACTGGGACAGAACCCTTAAAAGGACATCTTTATACATTTTCCACCCTTGAGAGGTACATATTAGTACATAGAGAAGCAATATGTAGATACTACTATGAACCTTATAGGTGTAAAACGGGTACATTGATGCCCTTTTAACTGCTGTGCCCCTAAAGGTAACATTTTTACACATTTTATCTAAGAGACAATACTAAATATGAGCACTCTTCAAATGCCGCTTGACCAATCAGAATAGAGGACCAGAATATCAAATGCTTATTCTTGTGTTGTCTTTACTGCAAAGGGCTATACATTAAATGGGTTAAAAGAGGGTAACACTTTATATGGTCCAGTTCTCACAATTAACTTTGTTAGGATATTGACAGTTTATTAAAGCACATATTAATGCCTTATTCTGCATGATCGTATTCTTCATCTCTTAATCCTATACCCAATATTTAAACTTAACAGCTACCTTGCTAACTATTAATAAGCAGTAATTAGGAGTCAAAAGTCGTAGTTAATAGTAAGTTAATAGTGAGAATTGGACCCTAAACTAAAGTGTGACCTAAATGCATTCGAAAATGTTATTAAAAGTAAAACATTTCCATCGTCATTCAAGAGGAATGAGGTGGTGGCATATTGTCTATTGTAGAATTAAAGGGGGTGGAGTTAAAGGGTTAGAACTACTTCCAGTAATCTCTGCAGGCATAACATTCAAGATAGATATTATCTTTAAAACTTCACTCTTAGAAGTTTATGTATTGAAACCTAGAGTTTTTGACTCAATTATGCCAAAAAAGGTTCCATAAGGAGAAATGTCTGTAAACTCGAATAAATTTACAAAACTCAAAAAAGTAAGCTGAACTTGCATATTTGTATGTGGTACTCATACATTATAATTGCTCTTAACTTAAAATATTTGAGTAAGCTAATTCATACATTATATTAAAATATATATATGTTTTTATGATGCTGTTCACTTTATTTAAGCAATTCATATTGATTTAACATCATTATATCAGGTTTCTAGTTCAAATGTGATTGCTTCATGTTAAATTGACTTAAAGGATTAGTTCACTTTTAAATCAACTTTTGCTGATAATTTACTCACCCCCATGTCATCCAAGATGTCCATGTCTTTCTTTCTTCAGTCGAAAATAAATTAAGGTTTTTGATGAAAACATTCCAGGATTTTTCTCCTTATAATAGACTCAATGGATCCCAAACGGTTCAAGGTCCAAATGACAGTTTCGGTGCAGCTTCAAAGGGCTTTAAACGTTACCAGACGGTGAATAAGGGTCTTATCTAACGAAGCGATCGGTCATTAAATTTTTTTTTTTTTTTAAGTTTAAGTTTTAAAAGCACAAATGTTCGCCTTGCTCTGTTCTGTGATATGTGTACGTGACGTCACGTAACCCAATTACGTTGAAAAGGTCACGCTTGTCATAGGCGGAAGTACCGAGTCAGTGTTGAACGTGCACTAAGTCATACGAGTTAAAAGGTAAAACAACGATGTCGGACAATTTTGAATCTTCTTTCTGCACATTACGTATTACGTGACGTCACGTACACATATCACAGAACAGAGCAAGGCGAACGTTTGTGCTTATAAAACTTCAACTTTTGAATTTCTTTTTTAAAATGACCGATCGTTTCATTAGACCCTTATTCATCATCTGGTATTGTTTAAAGCAAACAATATAGCAAAACATTAAACACTACTAAAACCTTAATCCCTACATCTCTACCCTACTCCACCTTAATATTAATATTGCACAAAAAACATTATATAACACTTAATTTTAGCATTTACTCTCTCATCTACACTCTTAAAAATAAAGGTGCCAAGAAGAACCAAAAAGGGGTTTTCACGGCAATGCCATAGAATAACCATTTTGTGAAAGGTTCTTTAAAGAACCATTTTATAGTCTAAATAACCGTTCTACAAAGAACCTTTTGTGCAATGGAAGGGTTCTTTGGATATTAACGGTTCTTCATGGAACCATACCATACCATTACCCCCCCAATTTTTAAGAGTGTACTCTCTCTCTCGAGTGTCATGGCAAATCATGCTGGGAAATATAAATCCCATCCCAGTTTCAGTTCAATTTAAGTTTGTCTAAATTTACAAAAGGCAAGTCCATAAAACTCAAAACAATGAAACAAGTTCAGATTATTTAAAATGTGTCAGTTCTGTGAACTCAAAAGTAAAAGGTCTAAATAATTTATCTAATTCATCTTAATCTAATTTGTTTAATTTGAGTTGGCTCTACTCAAACCAAACCAGTGAATTATTTTGAGCTTCAGGGTATAATACTTTCAGTGCATAATACTTTCATGTTCAACATAATTTAAATTGATTTGTGATAAAGTATGTTTATGAGCTGTTTAATTCACAAAACTGAATAAAGTAAAACATTATTTTAAACTAAATCCATAAAATTATCCCATGGAACATCTAAAATGTATGTAACACCTGACAGAAGCCTTTAAGGTTCTACCTTTTCTTCTAAGAGTAAACTGTCAAATTGCACTTGACCGATTAGTATCTTAAGGGATTTCAATTAGATTTTAGAAAACCAACCTCATGCCTTAAAACGGATGTTGCTTGATATGAAAGCTGCACATCCTGTCAGTAGTTTGTAGTTATGTATAATGGTACTTTATGTTCAGAGGAACAGCAGCATTCAGAAGACCAAGGCTTAAGATAGTCCCGGACTAAAATGCATGTTTGAGCTGTTGTAACCGAAAGCAACTTGCACTGGCATATCTTAAAATATGTCAGTGCCATAGTTTTGTCTCAAAATGCACACCAGCGATTCTAAGGCACATTCAAATAAAGAAATGCCTTAATTAAACTAAAGCCTGGCTTAATCTAAACCCTGTCTGTGAAATTGGGCCTATTAATTTCATCTTTTAGTGCATTAAGTTTGGTTGTACTTTTAAAATACCTGAATGAGGTCTTTTTTGTGCATGTATTAATCCCCCCCTTTTGACATAAGATTGCGACAGTACAAACTGACCTGTTCAGTACTTTATTAAAATATACCATAAGACTCAGAATGGATATACTAACAATACTGCTACCAATCATTCAAAAGATATAATTTTTGCATTAATATTTATAGAAATAGTCAATAAATAATGAGTTAGAAAGCAATTTTGGCTTAAACAAATAGGGTCATTTAATTCCCATATTTTGCCATTATATTTTAAATGACGTTTCCGGTACATTGCCTCATGGCTGTGGTATTGGCGTAATAAATGAGTGGTTGTTTTTTTTTTTTGCTCCCAGTAATCCAAATGTTTGACCGTTCCAGGTAGCCATATCTCAGGAGCTGCTGGTGCTGAGTCATGTTGAGTCAGGAGGCCACTCTTATCTCCTGTCTCCAGGAGGACTTTTTCAGGCTGTTGGGTGTGGGGTGAAACGGGAACCCTGGATCATGGTGGCTTGTTTTTTTTTTTTCAGGACAACCTGTTGTTTGTGTAAGTTAGTGAGCCTCTGGAGAGCCAGAAAGTTTTTCTTCTGATATCATAATAAATGGAGTAAAAACTGGCTGTGACATTACAGAAGGACGTTCTAATCTCCAGAGACGACGTTGAGGGAATGCTTTTGGTTTAGCGTGACTCAGCAAACTGTGTTTTAGCTCCAGTCACTATACCAGCAGAGCAGAGAAGAGACTTGCAGAGCCAAGGAGCTGCACGATGACTCGCACAAACTGCTATGGCTTCTATGGCTATCATTCATATATAAAATATATATCATTTCTATTTCAAAGTTTTACATTTAATTCAATGTGTATTTGCGGATTCTTAGACAATTGCTAGCAAATTTCACAAATAATTACATAGTAAAAAAATTCTACACCAAATTTTTTTTTCTGTGTGTATATGTGGATAAAGTTGGATATAATAAAGATCCTACATTTATAGAGTGATGTGATAATAGTGTACATTTACTAAAGATTAAATGAATAAATAAATTGTTCTTAGTTGTGGCCCAAATTATGCACTATACACTATATGCACTTATACTGTATGTACTCAACAATCTAGAGTATGAATTGTATATGGTTATTTTGTCATCAGCACCAGAGTCTGATTTGGCCATAAAGAAAGCTGTGACAGTTGAGTGCATTAAGTGTCCAACATTCCACACTTTTTTTCTCTTGATTACTTAATTGTGCAATATACTTTTTGGAGTTTCAGTGTGAACACTACTCATAGTTATATTACAAAACAGTGCATAAACTGGGACGCACCTCTTTTTCTCAAATTATTTGAAATTGCACCCATAATTTTGGGGAGTAAATAACAAGTGCCAACAAATGTAAAACTAGTAACTAATGATTAATATAGATAGATCAGTGTGCTTCCCTGAAGTTATTTAAACAGAAAATATATCAAACATCTATCTATCCATCCATTCTCAACACAGCTTGTGTTTGCAGACATATACAGAAAACATTTAATTTAGGTATTGAATGTATAGCTGGTTCTGATGGATTTGTTTGAAATTGACCCTCAGAATAAAATATTTATGTTCAAATGTTTTGCATTGCATATGAAGTTGCATTTGAAAGCCAACATTCTAAAAGTACAACATTTGAGAAATTATTGTAATACAATAGGTTTCTGTGTCAGCATTATCGCTAATACAAAATAATAATGAATACTTTTTAAATGATGAAAATGTTAATTGCTTCATATACTAATACATTTGAATATTAAATAAAGTTGTAAGTTAACCTTCGTTTTGTATTATTAGTTTTCGAACAAATATAAATTAACGATGAACAATTGTATAAATTAATGTTAACTTACAGTATTAATAAATGCTGTAAAAAATATATTTTTTAAAAATTGCAGAATGAACATTCACCAATTTCATCTTGAAAGAAACAAGAGCTATTGTACATATTATCTTAAGTTATCCAGTAGCAAAGTAAACCAACAAGGAAAGAACAGAGACATCCTCGTATTGCTTATTTCATGGATCTTTGAACCGCTTTCACACTCTGTAATTTATAACTTTAACAACATGTAATCCATAATTGGTTTAACTACCTAAATAAGTCAGAGATGTTCGAGATTGGTAATCACTTTAATAGTCTGCTGTATTTAAATTCTTAATCTGGGGCTGAAAAAAAATCTCACTTTCTTTGGGAATGCATTATGCAGGGGATGTCAGAGTAAATTAAATTCCCCTCTGCACACTAAAGCATCAATTTCCTTATGGTAATTATCTGCGGGAATGGATGTGTCACTGGAGGGAGTCAGGCATGCTTGACATTTAGCCTCTTTATGTGGAAATGACAAAAAAAAAAACCTAAGCGGCGGGAGGGAAATTAATCTCTCGGCCGAGCGAGTATGGTGAAGACCCTAAAGGACTGTCGCTGAATCAGTCATTATGTTTGTGACCCCATCTTGAAAATTGAGCCAATGATACGATGTAGACATGAAAAAAACTAAGCTCAAGGAACGGAGAGGAGTGGAGAAAAGTATAGCTAAAATGATCATGCCTATACATTTGGGGGAAGCTTTTTGAATGGTGCCGTGAGCTTGTCTAAGAGAGATGCTAATACTGAGGTTAAATATCAGAAGCAAAGGTCAAAGGCAACTCCAGCTAAAATCGAGTGATTTGGGGATCTCTCCGTGTTTACTGAAAACAGCAGCTGCAGTATAGTATCTTTAGTTGCAGAATTCTGAATCCAGTTATTACAAAACATGAACATATAAACATGGCTCTACATTTATGCAGAACACTGAAAACATACCTACTGTATACATACAATTCATTGCAGTAAAACACAAATTACTATGTTAAGTTATAATTACAGATGCAGATTATCAATAAATAAAGACTTATTTTTGTGTGGTTCTTGCACAATACTATACTACAACCTCAAAATACTTTTCTATGTTTAGTGCCTGATTTATAAACTAATACATTTTTACATTTGCATCACATGTTCCAAAAGGACCTTTCAGTGAAGAGTTCCTAAAAGAACAATTTCTTCTTGGTGTGAAAAGCACTTAAATAACCTAAAAAAAAAAAACACTATAAAGAACCTTTTTGTGCAATGGGAAGGTTCCACGGATGCTAAAGGTTCCTCATGAAACTGTAGTTGCCAATGAAGAGCCTTTATTTTTAAGAGTGTATTCAGCTCCATATGCTGGATCTGTCTGCTGCTTTTGTCACAGTTAAGATTCCCAAGAATCCCGTCAACCCAATAATGGGCATCTCAGGAACTGCACTCCAGTTGTTCAAGTCTCCTCTTAGATAGGTCCTTCGGGGTGTTTTGGAGCGGTGAGGTGTCTAAGTCGCAAGACCTAGCTACTGGGGTGCCTCAGGGCTCAGTGCTTTTACCACTTCTCTTCTCCATAGGATCTGTCATTCAAATACATGGTCACTGTTATTGCTGATGACACAACTCTATACCTCTCATTCCGGTTGTAGCTACTCGCATCTCAGCCTACCTTGCAGACATGTCTCGCTGGATGAAAGACCATCACCGTCAACTCAACCTTTCAAAAACAGAACTGCTTGTGGTTTCAGCCAACGCAACACCTCAAAAAACTGAAACTCATTTGAGGGCAAGTCATCATCACAATAATGAAAATGTAAGAAAAGACTGCCACTCCTGACATTAGCATTGATTACTAAAGTGCCCACAGCTTACTAAGCACAGCCGCCACTCTTCTGCAACCAAAAAACAAAAACTCCTCTAAATTTCCAATATAACTGAGCATTAAACACTAACATTAACTATAACAACATCTTTCCCTTATACAGAAAAACACATAAAATAACACTTTAATCCCTAAATTTACTCTCCTAATGCAGTCCCTTGCAAAGCATGCTGGGAACTACAGATCCACTGACCAGTTAGTTATGTCAACATGTTTCATGTAGTTTTAACACAAATTAATTAAGTAAACTTCAGTTTTAAATATATTAGGTTGATTGAACACAATTTAATTAAGTAATGGCAAAATAAGATATGTTTAAGTAAAGTGAACAGAATTTAAATGTGTCATATCTTTGGGCCTGAATCTTGGAGTTGTTATTGATGATCAGTTCACAGACCACTGCCTGGTCCTGCAGATTTGCCTTTGTATAATATTAGGCCCTTCCTTTTGGAGCATGCTACTCCAGGCTGGCTATTGTAACGCTCACTTGGCATGTACTATCAAACCTAATGCACCTAAATTACAATCACAAAATGTAATCAATAATTGGTTTAACTATAATGGTTTAACCATTGACTTCACAGTCAATGTTTGGATCTTCTAAATATCTTCTTTTGTGTTGAGCAGAAGAAAGAAATTCAACTTGAGAATTAAAATTTTGGGGTGAACTATATCTTAAATAGCAGTTTATAGCTTAATAACATTTGTTCGTTTAACTGCTTCTATTACTCTCCTCATTTGTAAGGCACTTCGGATTAAAGCGTCTGCAAAATTATTACATGTAAATGTATCTTATCCTCAAAAAAAAAGAAAAAAAACTCCCTTCACGTTAACACTTTCAGCTGCTTTTTCCAAGAAACTAATACATATAATTAAATTATTATTAAAATTAAAATAGTTATTTGTAAGTGCTGGGCTCATATGCAATTGAGCAATGACTTTTGATTAACATCTCATCTGGATCATTACAGAATAAAACGGTCACATTAACCGTTGTTTAGCGAGTTTGGTGGGTGAAATTCAGTCATTTCAATATGAATCCACACAATCTGGAATTTTGTGCGAGGGCAAAAGATTTCGCAAAGGGTTCAATCTGGTCACATAAATACACTGTGTTGACCAACAGAAAGGGTTGTTATGCTGTGTGAGCCTCTTCATACATCGCTACACTATTGCTAAAAGACAAAAATACTCTTTTGATCGTGACATTTTGCTGATATTTTAATAATGTGGCTGCACCTTTAGAATTCTCAGACATATTTATGGCCTAATTGTAGATGTACATCTCTATATCGCACAATAATTAGGAAAATCTCAGAAAATTACAGTCTGTCTCATCTCGGAAAGGGCTTTACTTTGTCTAACGGGCTCCTATAGCGATGGGCTGAAGGTCACCTTAGCAAAAGCGCTTCAGACCCTGAAACAAAAGACAAGTCTGATCCCTTTTATTGGCCCCAAGATGGACGTTAGTTATCTGTTAACCACATCTCCATCTCTGGAAATACCACAGAGAGGGTTTTATTCCCACCATGGCTCAGCTGTCAACTGAAAACAGAGAAAGTTTTCCCACTGCCCAAAAACAGATATGATGTTCAACATAGTGCAAACCATTAGTTACAACGGCATCTAACAGTTTCCTCTACTCCTGTGTACCAACTTTTATGAATTCATTTGTTTCAGTCATAAATACATGTTGATTTTACTTGGTGTTTTCTAGGTGTTTTCATCTGGTGGATTCAACTGAGCTGCTTCCAGAGCGGACTGTTTTCAACATAGAAGTGCTAAGACGACAAAGGGGGAAACAGGAAACCAGCATGTTCCTATTTCCTGTAAGCAGGTGAAGCTGCACTGGTATTCTGTCTTTTCTTCTCCAAACCACAGTTCTTGGTGTGCAAAAGTAGAGCATTTCAGAAATGCGCGTCTTTTGTTTTCTTTTAAGATCAGATCAGGCAAAGTTTTATTTGCATCGCCATTGCCGCGTGACCACAAAATAGCTCTTTCCGTGCACAGTTTTTAAGTGCTTTTTGAATGTACCAAGAAATAAAAGTATGCAGAAGAGGATCTGTGAGAAAATGATGCACTCATTTATCCGCATGGACACACATATAGTCAAATACGTAAGCCCACACACACCCACATCGACACCGAATGTTTAAGACAATGGCACAACCTCCACATTTTCAGAAGCACTCATCTAAATCAAGGGAAATTATGCTAATAAAACATTTCATTATTCTGAGCTCAGAGAATCAGTCATTGACATAGCATCATTATAGATCTATTCACAAACACAGATTGGATTTCATGAAAAGGGACGCTCTCATTTCCCACACTTCTTCATCATTTATTCTTCTCTTTAAGGAACATGTCATGCTTTTAGAGTTATTTCATGGAAAGCACCATAGCTTTGGGATAAAAGTAAGGGTTTCCCGGTGGGACAGTGGTGACCATTCCTGATAGAGGGGCCTTGTGTCCGTAGTGTGGGGAGCTCAGGGTCCCAGGACGGCTTCTAGAAAGGGAACACTTGGTGAAACTGGGAATGTTCATATTAAAGGAATATTCTGGGTTCAATCAACAGCACTTGCATGTGGCATGATCTTCATTACCACAAAACTTGACATTTGAATCTGAAAATGTTCAAATACGTTTAAGTCATATACCCACAAGACTGGTTCATGCTGGTTTTAGTGTGAAAAGACACTTAATTAATATTGCTTACTAAACTTTTATGTTATATCCAAAAATCAGCTGTAACAATACCAAGAACAACTTGCCAGCTCAAAAAAATACATAAACATTTTAACAGAAAGAGTCATGTCAGTGCTTTTATAAAATGTTATTCCTAACATTTCTGCTTTAAATCCGTCAAAATCACCCCGATTCGCTTAAGCGTCTTTTTTAATTGAAAGGTTAAAATAAAAATAAATTAACTTTTTGAGGTAAATCAACATGCCACAAATGTTGCTAAACAGCCTTAACTTGTATTGAACCTGGAATATTCAGTTAATCAATGTAACAAATTAAAAGAAAATACATTACATAATTGATTTTAATTAATAGTAGTAGTTATTATAATTGAAATGATAAAAGTTATTATAATTAATTAATTATAATTTGCCACAGGACCATTTCATGTGAACTAACGACTGAAATAAGTCTAAAAACTGAACCATTTAAAAGTACTGGTGACCAGTCACATGACCTAAAATATACACTTTTCAAACACACCTTAAACTAAAATCTTGATGTTGATGGTAAAACTTATGTGCTATTGTAGCCTATTCACTTATGCTTTGAAAAAGTGAGTGTGAAGTTATTCACTTCATGTCCGATTTTCCAGAAAACAAACAATGTCATAGTCTGACATTTACGACGAAAGCTGCAGAAGAATAAAAAGTTTGGAGACATGTGAATTATCGCCAAATAAGGAGTAGGAGAGAGTTAGAGGAAGTTGTAAAGGTGCTGACTTTCTGCTGTAAGGAAAAGAGATGGGAGGCCTGTTTTATCGGCAAAGGAAACAGATTTCAGAGCACCGGTGACTCCAGGAAAATGGATCTGTGTTGAGTAAAAACCACGATTACCACCGGCAACAAGAGCAGCTCAGCTTAGGATAGGGCCATCTGGAGAGGTTTGCTCCAAAAAGACGGTAAAGCAGCTCTTCTGGGGGCCAGCTAGGAAACACGTTTTCAAAAAAAAACCACCCGGTCCCTGGGTGAGGAGTTTGGTTTTCCTCTAGTGCTTCTCTCAAACACCTCCTCCTCCTTCTTCCTCTTTACTCGAGCTGCAGATGCCTCATTCCTACTCATTCTGAAAGCCGAGGACGTTTTGCCGTTGCAGACAGAGGGTGGAAGAGCGCTGCTGGGCTGGTTTTGTTCCCAGTAGTGTCTGTCTGATTTGACTCTTCACAAACCCACAGAAAACAACAATGCTTCATTACTTTTTTGGGGTTTTTTTCCATTTAAAAATATAAAAAAATTAAAGTATCTTCTTCCATTATTGTTCTGCAGCACGTCTCGTTATTTATCCTGTCTGCTTTATAAGATGGCCTGAACTCTGTTCAGTTTGACAAGTCATGTCGGGGTCTATTAAGCGATGCTGTAAGACACAGTTCACACACCTCCAGCCATAGCCACATGCTGCAGAGTAGCTTGAAGAGCAGTAAATCTAGGGCAGACACAGAGCTCAGCCTCTGACAGAAGGGGAACATGCTGGAGCTTTTTTTTTTTTTTGACATAGGCAGAAACAGAGATCAGAAGATAAAAAATGACTGCAATGGTTTGTGGGAAACGCCCACAGAGTGATCCTGTGATGTGCATACTGTTACAGGGCATGTTTACTATAGCGCTATTAGAATGTATGCAATGACACAGGCTAGGCTTGATTGATTAGCATTCATCATTAGATCATTAGCCTACTTGATCACCATTATGTTTTTAAGCAAATGCATATGACTTTACTTATAGTTTCGGACAATTCAATTATGCAAGATTTAAATTAGAGTATTCAAGTCTTTACATTCTTATTGATTTACAAAATTATCAATTATTAACTTATTTCAGGGAATTGTGGTTTTAACCACAAAAGTTGACTTCCAAAAGAACGGTCTGAATACAAAGCACTGCTGCCACCTACTGAGACAAAATGGTACAGTGAGATGTTGATTTGTTGTGAAATTAATTTAGTGAAAATACATCCAGGGTCACAAAATTATTTTTATTTTTTTTGCATTAAGAAAATTAATAGGCCTTCTATTTTAGGGCCTTTAAGATTTTTTCCCCATCAGTTTTTCAATATTTACACGGAAATTAAACTCTTGTCTCCTACAAATTCTGCATTTTTGTCATTGGTGATTGCCATTTGGTTCTCAATACTGCAATACAGAGCAGTGTTACTTTAGTGTCATTTGGATACTGATAATGTTATGAATTAAATTATATTTTGTTTATTTTGCATTTTAATTTTAGTTATTTTGTGTCTTTTTGTCATTGTTATTGTAAATTTAGTTTTTTTCTTAAATATTTCAATATAGTTTTTTATTAATTTTTATTTCAGTTTTAGTTATTTCAGTATCAACACTAAAAATAGTCGCTGCCTTAATTTTCAAAGTACAATCAGCTTAGGTGTTTAAGAAATTTAATTAAAAATTACATTAAACTGACTTAAAAATTAGTTGAATCTTGAGTTGAAAGTTGAAAATTGCTTAACTTCATTTGATGACATTTGGACTTTGGATAACGTGATCATATAGTCCTTGATCCTAATTTATGCCTTACAGTTTTTTTGTTTTTTACAATCGCTAGGACACATTTCTCAATACTTAAGCCATTTTTTCAAACCTTTTCACACAGTTCTCCTAACCAACTTTCAGTTTGGCACAGCAGTTAATTTCACCTTCAAAATGCACTACCAAAACACTTATTCATGTGTCAAATCAACTCATTCTTCCAGAACGCAAAGGGTTTTCAACCAACAAACACACTTTCTCACTCATAAAACACAGACCTAACAAACACTAACATCGGCTAGCATGTTTTCTTTTGTAAAATGTCTTTGCAAAGCAAGAATGACTCTCTCTGCTGTTTATAATTCACTGCAGTATGTTACTAGCCCATGTTTGCATTACAATACAAAAATGATATTCATAGGTTTCCCCTTTTGAATGGATGGTACTGAAATTGAAAGACTAACGCGTGTGTAGGTTTTTGTAACCCGGGTGATCTAGGCTACAAGTAAAGGAGTTGAAATATATGTTAAAAGATGGAAGGAAATGGGAAGAAGGAAGAAAAACGAGTGCTTTAGAAGGAAAAGTGTTTTGTCCAATCATTGATCGATTTCTGAGTAAATGTGATAACTTGGAGAAGATGTCGCCAGAATGCGAAGAGGACGAGACAGAGAATCTGGAATAAAGGCCGACGCAGACAAACGGAGCAGAGCACTGCAAATTAACTTCCTTCCTTGTTGAATAAGATGTCACATTCTTGCTTTGGTGAGTTATATTTGAAATATTTACTTGACATTTTGAAAGAAAACAGTTGCAGATTCGGCGGTAAATCATTAGTGTGATATTAGCGTTTATAGGCCACTTATGCATAAGCACAAGCCAGTGCTAGTTTGCACGTGGGCAAATCACATGTGAAGATAGCCTACTAACGTGACAAAATGACAAAATGTCATGTGTAAGTGTCAAGATATTGAGTTAATATGTTGTTTGAAGTGTATACATGGCATTTGTTGATGAAAGTGTTTGAATGGAAGATTAATTATTGTTCTGCCTTGTGTTTTACAAGGTTGTTTTTTTCTTCTTCTGAGAAATTGTGAACATCGTCCTGGACACGTGACACCCATTCGAGTGCATGGCGACGGATTCGATTTGTATGTTGAACTTTACTCTTGAACTCATCGAAACTGGTAGGAAATGCTTTCCCTTTTTGTTTTTGGATTTTGTCCTTCAAACTTTAAACAGAGAGACATATTGACTCTGACCTGAACGATTTTTTTCTGAGCCAGTTGATTCTTGAACTGACATTAACCTTCTGAAGTCTGAGCTGTTTTGTGGTCCTTTAGAATAAGGGTTTTAGAAGTTTTGACATACTCTGACATTTGTCCCTTTTTCAGTTGCTCTTAAAACATATTAATGGCAAAAGTGTCATTACACTGTATTCAGCACAAACTGGGCTACCACAACATGTGAGCAACAGGTACATGCTTGTATTTTTTGAGAGAATAATGGTTATGTGTGGTTTTTGAAAAAACTATAAATGTAAGTCACTTAATTAAAACACAATAGATATGTGTTCACAAGCCTTTAGACTAATGGTTGGGCTTCATGTTTGTTTTCTTTGTTTTGCAAGAAGCATAACAATTAGTTTTTATTGTGACTGTACACAAAAAATAAAATAAACTTAACAGATTATAATGATGTATAACTTGCATGAATGATAAAAATTGACAGTTATTAGTGTGTATATTTGGCACTGAAGGGGTTAAATGAATCAATTCAGTGAATCTTGAGTATTCGATTAATCTGGCTGAAAATACTCTTGCATTTTAAAGGGAAATAATAGTTGGGAAGTGGAAATACACTTTGTGCACTAATTCGCTTATACCTTAATTCAAATTGACAATAATTATATAAAAATAATTCAAAGTTATTGAGTGTGTAATATTTTGTTTTGTTACAAACCGACTGTGGCTGTAGAGTTTTTCAGAATATTTTTATTTGATTAATACAACTACCTGAAATTTCAAAAAGAGAGTTGATACAAGTAACAAAACAAAGTTGAGATTTAATAAATTCCTCAATGAATGCAAGATTGCAATAAGTAAACAAGACTCTTGGTATTCACTTACCTGCTGTGTTGCCTCCCTCTCTCCAGAAGTTGCTCCTTTTCTTCTGATCAGTAGGCCCATAATGAACCATATGCAAGTGTGACACATCAGACCCGGCACGCGTTACATGTTTATTCTCATCTAATTGCTTTGTTAGTATTTGATTTTTAAGATTCAGTATATATTTCATTACAATATTACTGTAGAAATGTAGCAAATTTGTCTTAGTTAGTTATGTATTAAGTTTTGAACTTAAATTTAACAGCGTTGAAAACATCATGTAAGCATGTGCAAATTGGCCTTGTGGGTACACAGAGTTTTGGCGGTTGTTGTGTCATAGTGAGAAAAGAATTCAAGTAATTTGAAAGAATTCATGTAATTTGAATCAAAGTAATTTGAAGTCATTGAATGCATTCTGTGCCAAAGCAATGATAAATGATCCACAGTTTATCCCACATAGATTTCTGTTGTGCTCACTGTGTGAAGAGTTTTGAAAAAGTGGCCTAAGTATTGAAAAATGTGTCCTAGCGATTGTAAAAATAAATTATTTTAATTTATTTCAGTTAATGTCTATTTATTTCAAGCAACAACGTTTTAATTTTAGTTTCAGTTTACTATAATAATGCTGATGCAGAGTAACACTAAAACAACTTTTTTTTATGTAGCTATTTTTTTGCATTACATTTATGGGAATGAGATTTTTTGCATTATATTTAATGAGATTTTGATTCAAAGTTTTATAAACGAAGAAGGATAGAAAAACTAAGAAAGACTATAAGAAAAAGTTACAGGATAGACGAAACTCAATGCGAGCTCTGTATATATGTAAATACAGTTACATCATTATCAGTAGAAAATAATAATAAACTTTAGTTTGAGTTCTAAAATGAGAAGGCTTTGATTGCAACGAAAACATACATTTACAAAATGTATACCTTTTAAGTACCCCTAGCATTATTTGGATGAGTGTGTCTGTCTAATGATTGAGAGAAAAGTTATTATTTGTCAAGAGTCAAGACAATAATGTCACAAAGAGAAAATATACATTCATTTCCAAACCACTTGTCCTATGTAGGGTCATGGGATGATGGAAAGATGGCCAGTCCATCACAGACAAAGCTAAATATCTTAATCTGAAATGTTGTAATGACTTACCCTGTTGTTTGTGGAGTATACGGTAAAGAAGGCAGACTGACAGCTGAGGTTTGTGGTCTGTCAAACTTGGCTTTTCCAGTGTAACCAGGTATAGTAGTTCGGCTACAGAGAAAAACAAAACATATTACTTATGAACAGTTCTGTAGAAGGGTTATGATGTATACACAAACACACAGATCAAACTCATACTAGCTGGCAGGGGTGTGAGGAGGCACTGTGGTCCGCAGAACTGTCAGAGGGACGAAGTCTTCTTCTGGGACGTCCACACTGCCCATGTTCTCAGAGCCTACCGTACCGCTGTACAGAAATATCACAAATATCTCTAAAAGACTTAATAAATGTACTAGATAATACGGTACTTAAGCGGCAATACACTGTCAGTGTCAAATCAGTTGCATATCTGTCACTGTAAAAATGAACACGTTTTTACATTACTTTACATTACATTATTTTTTTTTAAAGATTCTCATTTTAAGTTAGTTTAATGCAATTTAAGATGAAATGACTTGCACAGCCAAGTTGATTGCACTTAATTTAAGGAGTTTTTAGCATTTTGTTTAGAAATGATTATTATTTTACTAAAGATATCTGCTTACCAATATAAAGGTACATGGCCTGATTTTGGACATGGACTGGTGCTGTTAATTGAAAACAATTGTCAGAAACAACACAATTTATTATACACAGAGATGTTGATATAAATGTGTTAGCATACAGTATAAAATGCTGTGGCTCAAACAGTAGAGAATGCTATTAGAAATGCCAAGGTCATGGGTTTGATTCCCAGGAAAAGCAAGAACTGACAACAGTGTGTACCTTACGCAAGTCACTTTGGATAAAACTGTCGGTTTGTCATGTCTACTAATTCTCATTAGAGTGTTTGTAGAGTATTAGTAAACTGGTAGAGTTTGGGTTAGAATAAGCTGACATGTAGTAGCAAAGTTACTTATAGTCAACAGAATGTTCAAAAGGGACCATCAAAATAAAGTTACCAAAGTGTCTGCCAAATGCACTACTGGGTTATTTAAATCACTTACAAGCTGATGGGTTTCCTTGTGTTAAATGTGCCACGCAACTGATGTTTGTTCCAATGTGATCCAATAGCCTGAAAGCAAAGAAATCTCTCTCAGTGTCTCAGATCTACAGCGGAAGTAACCTTATTTTCAGTGCAGCACTCACCTGCCACAGCTCAGGTCTGCTGTGGTATCGCTTCAGCACGAAACGTTGACTCACGGGGTCAGTCTTTTTTTCCAGTGTAGTTGCGGGTGGTTTGTGGCGAGGAGGTAACTTTGAGTCCCAGTCTACATTCTCATAACCTCTATACAGAGCATCGACACACATGCATAAGGGATAAGTACACTCAGCTGGCATAGCTACATTATCCTACTTTTACATGGGTGTTTAAAGTCACCATGATATCAAATCGTTATTATAAAGGATTTATTTGTTCACATTTTTTTTCTTTTTTTTATGCATATGGCCTTGTAATCTTTCATCAAAATAACTTCCCCTCCCATCTGTTCTCTAATGACGTGCTTGCGAGGGCGGGACGACCTGTCACTCACATGACATCATAGCAATAGCAAACCACAACCATCCAATCAATCCCTGATGGACACAAAAAAAGCCCTACATTTTTTCTTGTTCAAGAAGCCATTTCACATGGCTATACATCATAATACGGAAGAAAAGACTATTGCAACTTCCAGTTTGTGCTGACTTTAATGAATAAATAACTAAATACATGGGCCTGAGCGTAAATTACAGTATTATAAAAAATTAGAAAGATACCATAAACTACGGGATAGACCTGAAAACTCAGTGAGAGCTCTGTGTTCATAATGACTAAATACAATTACAAAAAGATCAGTAGGATATCATGAAAAACCTTTGTCTAAGCACATTGGTCCAGCATAGGTGTTATTGTGGCGCTAAAAATGACAAGGCCGTGCAGCTAACATAAATTGACTAAATGTATACCTTTAAGTATACCTTGAATGCACTGTACATTTTAGTTAAAAGTGCCTGTCAAATGCATAAACAGACAAATGATACAGAAAGCACCAATTGGTCAAGTTGAGAGAGCCTTGGAAAATAAATTGTAGTTCTGCTGTTAAGGGAGCTGAGAGCAAACACATTCAGACCTTTGGGCTGCAGAAGTGTAGATGTATCGTCGAGCTGCCGTTGCAATGCTATCAAAAAGAACAGATGGTTCTGCAACCTGTAAAGGGATAGTAAAGACACAATGGCATTTAAAAAAAAAAAAAGACACAATGGCATATGTCCTATGGTCTAAAGTACGGGGAAAGTTAACTTTAAACTCTTTCTTCCATGGAACACAAAAGGGAACATTTTGAAGAATAAGTTGAGCTTTTTTCAATGTAATGACAATTAATGGGGACTAGAGCCTTTATGTTTTAAAAAAAGACACAAAAGCAGCATACAAGTAAACCGTGAAAACAGCCGAGTAAAATGAACGAGTCGTTCAGGAATAAAACTTCACTACAGCTCTCACAGATGCGTCAAGGGCCCTGTTTACATCTGGTATTAAGATTCGATCGTATCACAAGTGTGGGTGCTAAATAGCCTACCGGTGTAAACTGGGTCTAAAACGTTTTGAGCTTGTCCTCCTTTGTCCTTTGACCACTTCCAGAGGTAGGCCTAGTCCAAAACGTATACGACTGGATTGCGTGCCATAAACTTTAAACATGGTGGAAGGGAGAACTACATGTTTTACCCCCAACTGCTAGATCATCTTGTCATTAATGTAGTGCAAATTTACATATACGAGTAATCATTTGAAGCGAAAATAGAATAAGATTTTCCTAATAAATAGCCAAGAATAATCCTGGTGTCCGCCATGATTCCTGTTCATTCCGACAACAAACAGCAAGCTCGTAATCACGACTTCTGAAGAGGGAATTATGAATTTCCGATAGCATGTGAACGCAGCATTAAACACCAGGTGTGAACAGGTATGTGTCTCCATCTATTTCATCGACCGAAACGCATCTTATGCTGCCTTCATGTGCTATCGGAATTATCGTATATTTAAAAAAAAATTGGACATGAACCAGCTCAAATCAAAATTTGAATGTGATGAGGTCGTAATCATGAAGTAGGACATTTTTGATAGCATGTGAAGGCAGCATTAATAGTACCAGGTGCAAACATGCCCCGAAATTAAAGCTAGTTTGAAGTCAATTATGATTTAAATCCTCAGACACAACTTATTATAGTAACACAACTTATTTTTATACTTTTATGGTGCGTTTGTGTCATTTAAAGCTCAGTCCCATTAATGGTAACTGCATGTAAAAGTGCGGCCAGTACAAATCTTACTTTTTTTTTCCTTTTTCTTTTTATGTTCTAAGGAAGACATAAAAGTAATACGGGTTTACAACATGAGAGTGAGTAATTGATGACAGAATGTTCATTTTTGGGTGAACTTTTTCTCTAAGCCACATTTCACATAAATAGTTAATGTTCAGTGCTGTAAAAGTGATAAAGCTTTGAAAAAACTGCATACAATAGTAATATTACAGTAGCAGGGATGAATAATTGAGCATGACTGACCGCATTTATTTCATCGCTTTCCTGAGAAGGGGGGTCAATACTCTGTGCACTTGTCCAACCTGATGACCAAGCATATGGAATACAATAATAAATATGTTAGAGTCTGAAAATGTTAAATTGCCTTTTGTTACATACCGCTGCAGTCACTCGTGCAGGCCTATAACAAAAAGGTTGCAGTTACCTTTAAGGTTTGCCTTGAATGCTGCCTCTGGTTTCACCCTGGAGTTCCACCTCTTGTGCTCAGAATTGTCATATATCAGAGCTGAAGGTCTGTTTGGAGGAGTCTGAGGCCTGTCTCGTGCCCCTGCCGGAACCCACAAATCAGACGGGGTGTAAACCGTTTCGATGAATGGAGTTCTGCTCTTTGCCTCCAGACGCACCTGTGCCCCTGCACTCAGTTGACCGGAGCATGGATCTATTAGAGTCTCATAGTCACGCAGTGGCACCAGAGGAGCGTTTTCATCAGGCGTCCGGGCTCCAGGATTGAATTTGGAGAACGCACGTCTGTCTGTCTGGACCATGCTCTCAAAGTCATACCTTCCCTCTGGACCCTTCTCACAGGGCAGATTCATACGTCTGCACAGCCACCTGCTCACTCCATCTGAACTCACACAGGGCGTCTTGATAAGTCGTACCCGGTAAGGTTCTCGTTCCTCTTCCATTAATGATTTATAAAAGCAAACAATTAACCAATAAATTGAATATATTTCCATAAACGCTGTATCTCTCTTCTAGATGTGGTCTGGTATGTGGGATTATGCAGATGGAAGCCACAGGTGTAATCATCAGCATTTACGGTTGCCAGGAGACTGTGTCATTAGTTTGTCATTAGATTGCCTCCTGTGTCACTGCAGTCAGCGGGAGGTCAAATTACTGGCATGTGTCTGTAAATTGACACGCTGGGACTCAAAAGGCTCGAAATGAAGCTAAAACTCATTATTATTGAGAAGAATTGCAGTTCGTCATCTATTTTGAACAGTAAAATGGGAATTAGAATGATGATTTACTGTTTAAGTTTTAATGACATTAATGCATGAAGGACGTTGAATGCAAAATAACTAACCGCAATAACATTCAAATGTCACTAGGTGGAGACCTAGATCAGGCAGTTCGGGCTATGGTGTTGTCTCACATGATGTGATGTGGTCCTAAATTAAGCCAGATATAAGTATTACACCCTAACCATAACCCTACCACTTACAGGCACCAGGCAGTTATTTCACATATGAAATGCGTTATTATACGTATCCATGTGCAGCTATCTTCTAAAATACATTTTAGAGGTTTCAGGCTGTACTTTAGAAACAATTGGTCCCCACAAGGATAGAAAGAAAAGATCACAAACAGCTTACATATCTTATGTTATATGAGGTATAATGGACTTAAAATGGTCTTGTCCCATTTCAAAACTGATGTAATGCATATTTTTGAGTCATGAACACAAGTTTCAAATGTTAAATAACGTTTCGAAGGGTTATGTCAGGCAGTAAAACCAAATAGTTGTATGTATACTGTAGTTGCACCACCTGACATGGAAAGTGTACCCACTTAACCATAGCCTACTTGAAATCAGCAGTTTTTACCAGTATTTGAGAGAGCTCTTGAAACTTTTTCACTCTGCCACAAGGATCAGTTGGGGTCCTCTCTGGATGATGCATTATTACTGTCACGGTCTTGTGTTTTGTAGGACTTATATGTTGAAGTGTATGCTTAGTTCCCGTTGTTTCTGTTCACTTCCTGTGTTTGGTTAATGTTTTGGCTTGTACTTCTGTGTTGCTATAGTTAACCTCATTAGTTCACATGACATCAAATCACCAACACCTGTCCCTCATCAGCCCCTTGTTAACCTGTCTATTTAAACCTCTGCTTTAGTTGTTTGTGGGTTGTTGCTCCTCTAAGTGTGTTCTTGTTATTGCGCTCCTGCTTGTTGTTTCTGTGGATACTTTGGTTCTTGGCTCTTCTGTGTTTGTTTTTGAGCTTGCGTTTAGGTTCTCTGCCTTATGTTTGTGCGTGAAAATGACCCTGTCAATTCATAATAAAAGTGCCATGTTTGTATTTGTGCCGCCCTGACATTCAAATTGCTGGGCAAAAGTTTTTCAATTATCTCAACAGATTTAAAACTACTGATATTTATAAAATGTGTTTTATATGAAATGTTTCAAACCTAAAATGATGCCATAGTCTTTAAGTTTAAATGTTTTGTATTATTGACACCATTTTAAATAGTTTTCTCATCTGTATATTTGTTCGGACAGTTGCACCACCTGACATTTTAGGGGTTTAAGATAACAAAACATTAAATAAAATGTATTATTTAATTGTACTAAAAATGAATTAAAACTAAATAGGCTAAATATAGAAAAACTAAATATAGAATAAAGTGATGTCATTAATTTATCAAATTATTTTAAAAGGAAATAATGCACTTGGACACAAAAAATGCATGTCATGTCATTAACCTATATATATATATATATATATATATATATATATATATATATATAATTATGACCCAATATTGTGTTGGTCCCGCTTTTGCTGCCAAAACAGCCTTGACCCATCGAGGCATGGACTCCACTAGACCCCTAGTCGTTGTTGTGCTCCTTAAAACATTCCTGAACCATTTGTGCTTTGTGGCAGGGCGTATTATCCTGCTGGAAGAGGCCAACAGGGAATACTGTTTCCATGAAAGGGTGTACAAGGTCTGCAACAATGCTTAAATAGGTGGTACGTGTTAAAGTAGCATCCACTTGGATGGCAGGACCCAAGGTTTCCCAACGAACATTGCCTCCATTGGCTTGCCTTCTTCCCATAGTGCATCCTGGTGCCATGTGTTCCCCAGGAAAGCGACACACGTCATGCACCCGGCCATCCGTGTGATGTAAAAGAGAGCATGATTCATCAGACCAGGCCACCTACTTCCATTGCTCTGTGGTCCAGTTCTGATGCTCACTTGGCCACTGTTGGCACTTTCGACTGTGGACAGGGGTCAGCATGGGCACCTTGACTGGTCTGCAGCTATGCAGCCCCATAAGCAACAAACGATGCACTGTGTATTCTGACACCTTTCTATAAGAACCAGTATTAACTTTTTGAGCAATTTAAAGCTACAGAAAAATTAAAGCTACAGTCGCTCGTCTGTTTGATCGGACCACATGGGCCAGCATTTCACTCCTTACGTGCATCAATGAGGCTTGGCCACCCATGACCCTGTCACCGGTTCACCACTGTTCCTCACCACTGCAGACCTGGAACACCCCAAGAGCTGCAGGTTTGGAGATGCTCTGACACAGTCGTCTAGCCATCACAATCAGTGTGTCACAATGTACATCACAATGTATATATATAATAAATGTTTATTATTATCATACATTTTTGTTAAATGTCATGTTTGTGGTGTCAGAGGAAGGTGCTTCATGGCTAGAATTAATAATACAAATAATACAAATAGTTCTTAGTGAGCTAATTGCAGTTCAAAGATAACTATATTTTTAGATTTTATTTTAGACTAATAAATCTATGTGTGTGTGTGTGCAATTAGCTTACTAAGAAATAGTCTTTGGTGCATAATCTTCAGTTTATGGTGTGTTTTTACCCAAGATGGTTTTCATGCATGTTCACTGAAGCAAAATGTATCTCATACAGTCTGCCTCAGTGGCCAAAGATTAGTAGATGGTTGGCTTGATATAAACGGTCAAATGCAATATTCTTCTTTATACGGGTTTAGAAAAACAGCTCTGTCATTAATATGGCTGTGTGTGCTTGCGTGTGCTCTTGATGAGAATGCCTTTGCATATCTGGGTGTCACAACATGGTACTGATGACGGTGATAACCGCTGATAGCCGATGTTAAATCTCGGGCCTTCATTAACATAAACACCAAACAAACATTCAGGAAGCTGTATACGCTGGAAACGGCAGGTTAAAAATAGTCCAATTAGAATTATTACACAATGGTGCGCTGCATGTATAACACCCCTGCCCTCTTGTTTAATTATTTCTGAAAAAATCTAAGTTCTGGTACAAGAGAGCGAGAAGAAAATCCAAAAACTGTAAGTCAGCACTGTTTTCATCGGGGGTTCAAATGCAGACTTTCCCTTTAATAATTTACACCCTTTTATAGCGCTTGCTTTGTTTAAAAAGAAATGAAAGTTACTGTATCTGAGGCTTTATGTTCTTTACTGCAGAAAACAGAGTGTAGGTCCTGCTTGACTCAATTCAACCTTAAATATAAAGCTTCAAGGCTGAATATTAATAATTATCCTATACTTTCCTTTTAAAAAAATAAAAAAGCCTTTGGTTTGTCTAAAAGCATAGCTGTTTTTATGAGTTGCACTGGCCCTTGAAATCCTCCAAGAAGAAAATCATATCTAGCACGATCAAACAATTTCCAGCTTACTAGTGACCAGTAAAACTAGAAACTCATGCTCACTGTTGTGAAAATATACATTTGAAGATGGTACTCATTAAGATGTGAAAACAGATCAAAAGGTTTCTAAGATTTAATTAAATTAATTGAGGCCATTTGACAGTCATTTAACAGTCATTTATGTTATTTATGCCTCAATTTGCATTTTCATTCAGTAATGCACCACTAGTGAGTTTGAAGACACACACAAACAACTGCAGTGGTGTTTGCAGAGACGTAAACAAATTCCTCTGTAAACAATTAAGAATTAATGCTTCACTTCAGGCCTAGAAATGCCATAGAGGGCTGCTCACTTCTATAAAATATTGTACTCCTGAAAGAACCCAATCCAAAATATGACCTGCGTCTAGTGTTGCTTTTGTCTTCCTGGATCTATGTTCACACTAATTGGCCATATTATCCCTGACAAAAACAGTGTGATGACATTTTTGCAACACCATTGGTAAAAGGCTCCTCCGGCATTTAGGTAAAACCACTATTACATGATCTGTAAGAGTGGTGCCCCGGGCAAAACAAGAGTTCACAAGGAATATGCGATATAGACGCCCCTTCCCAAATAATATGCTGAAAACATGTGACATGCTTTGTGTTGACGTCAGCGAGGCTATTCCTTTTCCTAATTAATGCTCAATCCTTGATGTATTTGTTCTCTCTTTCGCTTGAGGTTCATTCAGTGCGGGAGCTCTTAATGAATTAGAACATCTTTGGTGCTTGGAGATGAAAGTATTTTTGGCAGGGATATGGGTATTTTTAGTCCAAGAAATAATTTTCTTCAGAGAGAGAGAGAGAGAGAGAGAGAGAGAGAGAGAGAGAGAGAGAGAGAGAGAGAAAGACATAGTGAGAGTGCCATGTTGCTGAAATGTACTTATTAGCAGTGTTGGGTGTAACGCGTTACAAAGTAACGCGTTACTGTAATAATATTACTTTTTCAGTAACTGGTAGTGTAAGGCATTACTCGTCTGAAAATAGTAATATTATTACAGTTTTCCCGAGCTAGTTACTTGCGTTACATTTGCCAGTAGCACCTTCATCGCACACAACACAGAGAACAGAAGGGAAGGGAGGAGGGCGTGAATGGAACAGTGATTGGTCTGGGTTTGGCACGAGGTATCATTTACCATCACCGATTGGTCGACAACCGGCAGCCAGCAGCAGAGCGGCACCCCTCAAAGACAGATGGGGAAATGGAAGCGTAAACAACGGCAAGCTCTTTTTCAGATGAAGGTTCCCAGCAACAGAAAGCTAGTTTCGACGTGTGGAGATTCAGTAATTATTTTGAGTATGTTCAAAGGAAGGAAAATAACTTGACGGTGAAGTGCACACTCTGCCCGGGGACATAGCTGCTCTCCACCGCTTGTAATCAAATGGATTTTTTGCACTAGATGGTTTTTGTTTAACATTGAGGAAGTTAATATATCTGTGGACTTGTTATAAATTGACAATCAAATATATTGATTGTTTGCACCAGAGGTGTTTGTTAAACATTGAGGAAGTTAATACTTGTTTGTACTTGATTGCACAAGTACAGTTGTTTGTAGTTATTATGGTAACACTTTACAATAAGGTTGTATTAGTTAACGCATTAGTTAACATAAACTAACCATGAACAACACCTCTGTTCATCATTAGTTAATCTTTGTTAACACTAGTTAATAAAAATACAGCTATTCATGTTAGTTCACAGTGCATTAACTAATGTCAACAAGATTTTATTAATGCATTAGTAAATGTTGAAATTAACAAAGATAAATAAATGCTTTATAAGTGCAGTTCATCATGTTAACTAATGCATTAACTAATACAACCTTATTGTAAAGTGTTACCGTAGTTATTTGTGCTAGACAGTGCCAGTCTGTTGTTGGCGTAATAAAGACCCTAAAGAACACTCCTCCTTTGTATGTTCTCCCTCCATCTGATGCATCTCAGGCCATTATAGAGTAATTAAGAAAAAAAAATAGTAATATAACTTGTAATATAACTAGTTACTTTCTCAAAGGAGTAATAAAGTAAAGTAAGGCATTACTATTTTTGAGAGTAATATGTAATATGTAATATATTACTTTTTGAGTAACTAGCCCCAACACTGCTTATTAGTCTGCTTGTCTGCTCCCTCCTTCCCTCTGCTGACATTATTTAAATAGCCGCACACCCATCCCATGGTGCCCAGCCATGCACCAGAGTGGCTAATTTGGGTAAGCCTCATTCTTCTAAAAAATAAATGCAACTGTATATTTAAGAATATGACATGGTAGAAGGGAACATAAAGGGATGAAAAAAGTGGGAGAGAGAGAGCAGTGTGAGCAGCTGCTGTGGAGTTTGTTAGTCAACTGTTTAGTCTCCATTGTATAAACCTGGGTTGTTGTTTTTTTTCCTTCAAAAATTATAATTGCTTTTAGAGCTTTCAAGCCACATCCATCACACTCGGTACAGTCCTTCAGTCGGTTGTGGCATAATTTGCTTCATTCCACTGTTCTCTATAATACTTGATTCTGATTTGTCAATTATGCCACAGAGCGGTCAAATATTTCGACTTCTACAATCGTTTTTTTTTCTTCAACTATGTGCTTTTAATATGCTTCTTTTAAAAAGTACACTATGTAACTTTTATTGTTCAAAATAAAATAAAAAGTCGAGACATCATTAGCCCTTCTTCCAAAACATGTTTTTGTATTTCCCTGAATTATGATGTTATGTTTATATACTAAGTGTGTATAGACCTGTCAGGATGTTTTTTGTGGGAAATTGTGTACATATGCTACTCTCCCGTGCATGTCTCGTCATATCCGTAAATTGCATTTCAGCCTTAGGTCAAATGGCACCCTAAACACTGACAGGGTGCGCCTCAAACAGCTCCCTAGTTCAGTAGTCTGGGCACTGATCAAGGAGTCGGCCATTTTAAGGGCTGTCTCAATTGCAGAACCTTCCAGTGAACTTAAATGTTTGCTCCCTAAAAAGTCACACAATGCACCACAAATCCCAGGGTGCATCAATGCTCACTATGTTCCCTTAATGGAAATTCTGATGCGCGAAACTTGAATCATGTGAGCCAACTCACCACACATCACGACCGGTAACAACACGTCATATGTTTTATAAAAAAGAAAAAAAGAAACCATAATTTGATTATCTTTCAGCATAAACATAGATAGTTACACAGGTAATGAACACAGCCTAGCTAACACTTTTAATTTTATTTATGGCTGAATTGTTGCACGTATATGTAACAAGCAACGTATTTATCATAATGTACTTGAAAGGGGTCATATAATGGTACATGCACTTTTACAAGTTGACCGTACGGAAATTGTTAAAAATCCATCCAGTGGGTTTTTTTTTATCTCCTTATATGTTTTCCCCTATTTCAAATTGAGCCGCCTGACGTGTGACGTCACACGGTCGGACGCCCCTCCCACGATTGTTAATTGACAGCAGCGTTTCAACACAGACCCACCCCGAGCGAGCTGTCATCATAGTCCGCCATTGTTGATATGCTGGAGCAGAACAGCGTCTAAGCGATTGTGGTGTTCTGTTCTTGGGTGTAATAATGAACACAGCCGTCATTTTGATGTTCCTAAATCCGAACCGCTGAAGACGCAGTGGCTGTTTTTGAAGGGAATATTGCCCTGATCAACGTCAATGCTTTCATATTTGCGCAAACCATTTCTCACCAGACTGCTTTATAAACGAGGGTCAGTAAAAAGCAGATTTTGCTAAGAAGCTGCTCATGAAAAAAGGATCGGTACCAACAAACTTATTTGTGTTCCTGCTGCACCTCCAGAAGAAGTGAGTGTAACGTTTTTTTGCAAATCGCTTGCACGCTTCTCGATGAATGCGTCTAAAGTTTACAGGGTAAATTACATTACAGCATGCTTTCTATGTATGATGTTCTCAAATTCATAATCCCACGTTTATAATAAACAACGCGTTATGGTTGTGTTATTACAAACTGTGTACGCTTGTGATAATGACCGTTAGCTGTAACATCAATCTGTCAATGAACTAACGTATACATCAGTAAACACATAACATTAGTATCTCACTACGCTACCCTGCCAGTACATACAAAGATAGATAAAAGTGACATTGCGTTAACCAACCATTCAGAAACGTCCTGTTCGAGCCTTAATTGTCGAACTTCTTTGCGGCCGTGATCTTGTTCTGGGTCCGACTTCGTTTCAACCTGATACGGTTGCACAGTTGTGTCCTCAGAGACTCCCGTTGCCATTCTTTCTCCAAAATATACCTTCAACTGTTGTCAAGGAAACACTCCACGTGTGTTGTGTCAAAACGCCCCACAGAACAGAGGGGCGGGTCAGAGCAAAGCTCTTTATCATTTAAAGTCACATGCACTGAAATGGCTTGCTGAAAACAGCTGTTTTTGACCAGGTAAAATGAGTTTTCTTACAATACTAATAACAATTTTTAATCAAAGTATATTACAAACTTTTCATTTAGACACTAAGGAATCATATTAACTTGTACAAAAATGGCACTATATGACCCCCTTAAATAACATTACAAGTAATTGGCTATCCGCTTTAAGGACATTGTCACATCGCCCGAAATAGATTCATCAGTGTCCCCATCATGACATCATGACACTGTGTAAACATTCCGTGTGTGTGTGTATCCACAATGTAAATGGATTTATAAACATACTAAATTATTTTTTTTTGAAAATGTAAAAATACAGAATGTTTCTTGTGATGGGTAGGTTTAGGGACAGGGGCAGTGTGTGTGTGTGTGTGTTTGTGTGTGTGTGAGATGGGTAGGTTTAGGGGTAGGGGCAGTGTAGAGGGATAGAATTAAATGGCGTTTATAAACACGCTAAAAAGCGATTATGCTTCTTGATAGCACGCCAAAATGGCATACGAATTGGCGTGTCATACATACACCATTTCATGAGGTCATTCTGGTGTCCCAATGTGTAGTGAGCCAGTGTCCATACTGTCCTTACCAGTGGCCAAATTTGTGTTCCTGGCTGAATCCCAAATGGCATTCTTCTATGCAGTTTCGGTCTTGTGGACTTACAATGGCTGCTACGTGCACGTGTCTGTTAAGTCCATGAGACCTTAGGGTGTCCCATTCATCATTTTAGGTTTTAGAAGGGTGCTTTTGCGAGCGCCCCCTTTGCGGCCGTTATGCACCCTCGATGTGCACTTCAGCTGAGCCTGCAAGTTTGCGAACTACGCAGGCGACATTACGTCATGGAAGTGCAGACTCAGAGAGGAAGAAAGTGAGGGTTTAGGGTGCCATTAAAAGCACTAAAAGTACGTATGAAGTGCCTTCGAGACAGGGCCTTCATATGCACTTTTGGTCTTGTGGACTTACAATGCTTGCATATGTCAGTGCCATTGTTTTGTCTCAAGATGCACACCAGTAATGTTTTCTAAGGCACGTTTCTAAAAGCTACTTAAATGCTCTAATTGAACTAAGGCCTAATCCTGGCTTAATCTAAGCCCTGTCTGTGAAACAAGGCCTCAAAGGGATAGTTCAAACAAAAATGAAAATTCTGTCATTTACTCACCCTCAAGTTGTTCCAAACCCATATGAATTTGTTTTCTTCTGTTGAATACAAAAGAAGATATTTTGAAGAATATGGGTGACCAAACAGTTGATGGACCCCATTGACTTCCATAGTATGGGAAGAAAGTAAATGGGGTCCATCAACTGTTTGGTTACCAACTTTTTTTCAAAATATCTTATGTGTTCAACAGAAGAAAGAAATTCATACAGGTTTGGAACAATTTGTGGTTGTTCCAAACCAATATGATTGTCTGTCTTCTGTCGAACATAAAAGACATTTTAAAGAATGTTGGTGTCCAAACAAAATTGGACCTTGACTTTCATTAAATGATTTTCATTGTATGACAGCTTTCAAACATCAAGGGTTTTAAAACTTTCAGAAACTGTTCACACATTTTTCCATTTTTTATGATGTTTATGTAGTGTGTGTGTGTGTGTGTGTGTGTGTGTTTTCTCTTTCCTTTTTTCTTTTTTTTTCTTTCGACCAGGGACCAGTTTGGCTGTGTCTTTTTAATTAGATAATGTGTCCAGCCAGGATGGATGCTGACCTGCAATGGCACCTGGGACTGTGAAAAAGAAAGTGGGAGACTGTGAGTACATGTGTGAGAAAGAAAAAGAGAAAAAGAAAGAGGGAGAGACTGCAATGAATGCTCAGATGATGCTTGTTTATCACATCTCTAATAAGATGCCCACTTAAAGCCCTTAAAGAGCCTTTTACTGTCTGGTACATTAAAGTATTACAGGGTTTAAAATTAACCAAGATTGAATTTCATAAATATGGATACCACAATTATATATTTATTTTGTGAACAAAATGCACTGGCGTACATGGTGTGTTGATGTCTCACAGCAGTATGCCGGCAAAAGTTTACCTGCACTTTTTAAAAAATGGGATTCTATATATAACTATAAGGTTCTTGACTTGACTTTAAATATCCCTTTATGCTGAAAAAAGTTTCCATAAAGATAAATGTCTTAAATTATTGTTTTTTAATTATACTTTCATGTTTATAGTTATTAAAAATGTTCTACTAATAAATTGTTTACAAGCTGTTTAATTCTTAAAATTAAAAATTACAATTAAATCTGAATTAAATCTGAAATCCTTTGTCAGAGATAATATTCATAGACCCTCTTAACTAAGCTGCAATGTGCTACTTTTTGTGTAACTTTTAACCCCTTTTAACCCCTTTGTATTGTTACAATGTTTATACATAAATGAACAATGTGTAAATGAACGAAATGTTTTTTCGCTCTCCTGGACAGAGAAATTCATGTTTATTTTGTCCGCAGAGGTTTGTCAGATTTTCTTTGTTTAGATGTTTCTTTCAGCTTTTGCTATCTACTTGGCCTTGTTCGTCGTCATCCAATTTGCATACAATTTTACAAACAGTTTTCCTTGTTTTCAGATTTTCCGTAGCATCTCTCCATATTTACGATTCTTTGGAGCCTTTAGCTGTTGCCAGAATGTGATGGATTATTTACTGGAAACCGAAAGTAACATTGAATTCTTGCACCTGGGAACAATAATTTGACACCATTATGACTAAAAGTTTTCTTAGAAATATTTCTTAGAAGTATTTCCGCCTTTTAAAGCAAGGCGGTATTTGACTCTGGTGAGCGTATGCATAGCAGACTGGTGAGAGTCGCCTTGGACGGCAACATGCCCAGTGCATTCAGGGTGTTAAAGTTTTCCTATACCTATTTGGTTTTCTCTAGTCAGGTAGCACCGATTAATATTTTTTCCCAGCTTTTTACTGTGTAGACAGCCAAGTCAACCAATTTTTCAACCAATTGCTAACTTTAAAACATGTTAAGACTTACTTTAAGACTGACTTACTGCCCCCCTGGAAATTTGGCCCCTTGGTTGAGAACTACTGCCCTTATATATAATGTTTCTAATGCTTCATGATTCTCAGTTTTATATCTTAAAGGGATAGTTCAGCCAAAAATGAAAATACTGTCATTATTTACCCCCATATTGTTCTAAAGCTGAGCTCATTCTCAATATGATTTGTCATTTAGATGGATGGATGGATGGATGGTAATTATTTACTTATCCTCATATTGTACTAAACATGAGCTCGTTTTCACTATGAATTGTCATTTGGGTGGATGGATGTATATGTATGTGGATGGATGGATAGTAATTATTTACTTACCCTCATATTGTACTAAACATGAGCTCATTGTCACTATGAATTGTGGAAAATATCTGCATGAATATTCTTCTTCTTCTTCAAAAAGAAAAAAAAAAGAAAAATGTTCCGTAGAAATAATTTTCAGATTTTTCATTTTTGACTAAACTATCCCTTTAAGATCCCCATAAGTGTTTGTTGAAATAATCTGATTCCTTTAGTAACCGGATGTATGCCATTCCAACGCACGCTCTGTTAATAAAAGCGAATGTTTAGCCTTGTTTATGTCACATTGCCGTGGGTTTCGGCCCCCAAGCAGTGGCCTCGCCAAGGCTCGTAAGTCTGAGTGATCATTGGCCTTTCTTTCTCTCCGGTCTCCTATCTTCCCATGCCCTGCTGGCCTCAGCATTACTGCTCATGCAAAACACTAGTCATCCTATGAAACCCCCATGAGCACCTGGGGTGAGCTTGTCCTGCCAGTGTGGCCTTTGGCAGCTTCTGTGTGCTGCTTTATCACCCTCCCTCTTCCTTGCTCTTTGCCTGTCACACTCAATTAGCCCAATGAAGTAACACATCTGCCGCTCTATATTTTTCATGAGGGAATCAGAGAGTGGACAGATATCTGTAAGCTGTCATTTCCCCCAGTGTAGAGAAGTTTATAATCAACATATGTAGATGACAGTGTTTACTCAGTTCTCTCATTAGAAATCAATGCTGTGTTGGGAGAAGACGGCTCCAATGGAAGTCAGTCAGAGCCAATTGAGATTTTTGAGATAGAATGGTTGGGCTTGTCAAACACGCATAATCAGAAGCAACAATTTAAAAGGATCCGAACCAACAGTTGACGAGCTGTCACAAAAGAACGTGGAAAGAGGAAATGGAAAACAAAAGGGCTCAGAGGCACAGAATGAAACGTGGGGGTTCATATTCACAGGCCCTTTTACTGGAAGTGTTTTGTACGGGCAAGAATTCAGACAATAGTAGTGGCCTGTCAGGAAGCTGAAGGGTCTCTTAAGGGATTACAGCAAAATGATGTTTCCACCTGAAGGCGAATGCAAAATAGACAATAATCTAACCGATGTGTTGTTAAACAGCATCACAGCACACACACTGAACAACATTAGATTTGATTAATCGCTAGAGAGTTCAGCTATAGAGCACTTAAAATGCATAGCAGCAACAAATGTATGAATAAATAAAATGGGCAAAACAATAAAACAAAAAGGAATAAATGCAACGTAAACACTATAGGGTATCAATGAATTTTTTTTAATCTAAAATTATAGCCTATTATTTGTGCTTGGATACAATTTTATGGGTACAAGTTTATGGGTCGGTCTATATAAAAACATGTGTATACATTTGTTGTTGTTTTTTTGTTTTTTTTACTTCACACAGTGAGCACAACCGTAGTCTATGTGGGCTAAACGGTGGATCATTTGTCAGTGCTTTCTGGCACAAAATGCATCATTGACTAGTTCTGTCAAATTACATGAATTCTTTTCTCACTCAGAAACAGCCTCCACCAAAACTCTCTTTACCTATAGGCCAATTGGCACATGCTTAGCCTACTCTTTTCAAAACCTGACAAAATACGAAACTGACAACAATTTGCTACACTTCTGCAGTAATGCCATATTGAAACATATCTAAATCAAAAACAAAAAAACAAAAAAAAATTACCAAAGTAATTAGATTCACGTAGTTGTTAATATTTCACAAAAGGGGACCTCTTAGGAATAATTTTGTACTGTAATGTAAGCATGGACCATATAACACATACTGCATGATTGAATTCTAAACAGTAGAGTGTCATTCTTGTTTTGTAAAAACATTTTATTTTATTAATTGTCTCATGCAACATGTCAGTATTTTTTAGGTCATTGTTTAATGAATGGCAAAGTGTGCTTGTTGGGTGAAAACCTTTGCTAGTGTTGAGTTGATTTAAGATGAAATGTTTTGGTAGTTTTAGTTAATTTTGAATGCGAAATGAACTACTGTGCTAAGATGAAAGTTTGCCAGGAGAACTGTGAATAGTTTTCAAAAAGTGACATTGAGAAATGAGTCCTATAGCGATTGTAAAAACGAATAATAACTCATATCAATGTTTACCAAAATTAACAATAACCAAACATATGAAAAAAATCCAGTAATATACACATTTTTGATGGATGGATGGATGGATGGACGGATGGATAGATAGAACGGACAGATGGACGTGTAGATTTGTTTTTGATTACCTTGGTTACATTTCTCAAATGTCCCAACATTTATTAAAATTGATACATCTATCTTCGAATGGCAAATGCAATTATTAACAGTCAAAAACAGAAATCACCTTAAGAATCTTGAAAAAAATACCCATTTTGAATTTAACCTGTATTACTGGTTCTGTGGAGCTGATACCAATTAAAATCCAGTAGCTGTAACACGGTGCATCTTAAACCTCAATCTAATAACTGTTTGAGCTCTCTAACAGGCAGTGAGGTCATCAAGTTATTGCGTTATTACTCAGCAATGATTGATCCGTCGCACCACAGTTTGACAATTTGCAAATAATTTGACTGTTCGCATTGGTGTCACTGTTTATTAGTTCCCTTGCAGCTGTGAGATGAGTGGGGATGGTTATAGTGTCCTCGCTGGAAAGATCATGCTCATTGAAGCTTGTAGATATTTTTAGACCCGTCATTGCCGAAGGTGGCAAAGAAGAGAGGGCTTCTGGATCTGGCTGTCTGCTGTCTCTGCCCTCCTCTACAGCCCTGTTTCTGTCCATGCTATAACACAGCCAATAGTTTCAATTAAGAAATAAAAGGCACCATAAGGTAGGCAACACAGAGGGTAATGGACTTTCTCTGTTGCTTTGTAAAAATGAGCCTGTCCCTGGTGACTTACGAGATTCCATTATTAGACTGGCACACAATTGCACAGCCAACCTGTTTTCATTCCCTAAGACTGGTTCGAAAATTACCTGGACCGAGAAACCAACTGCAACAGAAAGAGACGATTGAGTAAATGCCTTTCTCTAAGCACCTTAATTGCTGTCAACTGTCTCAACATTTAATAGTCTTGTTGAAAATTGGACCAACATTGGCCCTTAACTGCTGCTTGTGTGTCCTCTTACGGTAAAAAGCTGCCTTTTAGGACAGATTCAATTTGGAGTCCTGTTAAAGAAAATATATAGGGATAGTTCATCCAAAAATTTAAATATTATCATCCAGTCACCTTCATAGTGTCCCAGACCTTTATGACTCATTCTCTTCTGCTGAACATGTAAGAAGAAATTTTAATAATAGCTTTTCAGTGAATCAGTTGATTCAGTTCATGAAACCAGTCTGAATGATTCATACGTGATCTGAACTGATTCACTAAAAAGCCCACTGGAGGGAAGATAATTAGTCAATACTGACTGACTATTGACTAATTGAGTTTTCCACGTATAGACGACACCATTGTCAAAACGATCCCCATTCACACGGATCCGCGAAAATGAATAAAAAAACACTGTATTCAGCTGCCAGACTATTAGATGGCTATGAATCACTAGACTAAACATGTAATACCAAAGATTTTATTTATAGGAAGACCATGTACTCCGATTACTTGTAAATGGGAGTAAGTGTAATGCCCAATATGGCGAATAAGCCCTGCCTTCTAAATGAAAGAGCCAACTGTTGATTAGTAAAGTCATCGCGTCACTGCAGCTGCTGTTAGAAGCTCCGGTTGCTACAGAAACAGGCTGTGTTGTGAGACATGTGTTTAGGATTTCGCATGCGCATTAGCTTTGTCCAGGCTGAAAAATGCATTAAAAAAAAGGGGGTGCCCACCACCTCCTCTGGCCGCCCAGGGCAGCCTCTGCTGGGCTGGGTTCACTGCCTTGTACGCCCTGGAGCTGCCCTTCCAGGCCTCCAGACTTCCACCTCGGCGGAAACTGATTTCTATGCCCGCACAGAGTGCCTCTGAGCGGGCCTCACAATGGTCTGTATAGCAGGGGGTCAGTCAGCAACCTCTTTCGCTCCCCTCTCTCACAACACCCGGACGGCCCGTTTTGATTCTGTCTGTGCTCGCGACCCAAACAGAAACTGCACACAATAAAAACAAAGACAAAACAACATAACCCTGATATACGTGAGACCCTGCAAAAGACACACTTTTACGTAGATAAACAGTGGAATGCAAAAATGTGTTTGCGACAGGGCAGGACAGAATGGGACAGAATGCGACAGGGCAGGACAGAAAAATGTACAAGGTCTGGAGACACGCTTTTTAAAAACTTCCTTTTACTTGAGCGCCCTGTTTTTAGAATGCTGTGTAATGTGGTACGCTGCAAAAGATTGGAAACACGAGTACTACGGTTAAAGACGTCTGTCTAGTCTGTGTTTTTACATAGAAAAACTATGGAAAAGTAGTGCAGTGATCCATGTGGCCATTCTACAGAATTGGTTCAAAGTTGGAAACATTTTTTATTTTTCCACAAATTGTATAATATCCAAGGTACACATTTCTAGTAATTATGCAGTTAATTGTCATATTGAATTTTCAGAAAGAATATTTTTGGAATATTTTTCCTCTCTCCAATTTCAGTATTTTTCACTACCGAAACACAATTATATATAATTTAATAAGAAGGGGTATATTGACTTATTAAGATTTTGTGTACATCTACCTTGTAAACATATTATTTGCTTTTTTATTAAAAGGTTTTTACAGCAATAACAATTACAATATTTCAAGAGTAATTGAGATTTGTCGTTTTCTAACTTTCTTTGCATACTAAAACACTGCATAACTGTACCAAAATTTTAGTTTATTTCCTCCAAATGAAGGATTATGTGTTCTCTTTTGTCACTACTAAAACAATGTCTGTTTCTGACTGAGGTAGTGACAATTTTAGTTACTTTTGAGTAGGCCAAAGATGCTTATCAGCACATGGTTAGCTAGCACAGTTCTGAACAGTTGTACACACATAACTAATTTGTACACTAGTTGTAAACACCCAAAACATTTTATTAATAGCACATTTACCTCAAAATGATGGGACCATGTAGCCATGAGAGAGAGGGACAGGAATATTTTCTGATAAAAAATGTAGGGGTGTAGTTAAAATCAGTCTCTGGGACTTATACATTAAAAAAAAAAAAAAAAAGATATTTTTAAAAACAACAATGGGAAAAAATGCAAAGATTTCAATATTATTTTAATATATTGAAATGTACACTCTAAAAATGCTGGGTAAAAAACTACCCAAGTTGGGTTGAAAATGGACTAACCCAGCGATTGGGTTGTCTTAAGCAAACATTTAGCAACCAACATGGGGTTAAAACAACCCAGTTGCTGGGTTAGTCCATTTCCAACCCAACTTGGGTAGTTTTTTACCCAGCATTTTTAGAGTGTACATTTCAATATATTAAAATAATATTGAAATCTTTGCATTTTTTCCCATTGTTGTTTTTAAAAATATCTTTTTTTTTTGTATAAGTCCCAGAGACTGATTTTAACTACACCCCTACATTTTTTATCAGAAAATATTCCTGTCCCTCTCTCTCATGGCTACATGGTCCCATCGTTGTTTTTTTACCCAGCATTTTTTAGAGTGTATTGGTTAGGGTTCAGGACAGCCACCTCCCAATTGAAAGTACCCAATAAATGAGGATTTTATATAAGCTGATATTTCAAATATTATTGTGGGTTTCAATAAATAATAGAAGGATCTTAGTAAACATCAAAGATTTGAATACTTGTATGCTTTTTAAATGTTTTTTTTTTTGGTTATGGGATGGCACCACTTCTGTAGAATGGCCCTTATATGTGAATAAAAGCCTAAATTCAGTCATACAAAGCGATTGTTCCTCTTCCAAAAATTTTGACTAAACCGCTCAATTCATATGGATTACGATCTCTTTATAAACTTTTTGAAGTGTCAAAGCGGTAGTTGAGCAGCTGTCTGTGGAGGACAGAAAGCTCTCAGATTTTATCAAAAAGATCTTCATTTGTATTCTGAAGATTAACAAAGTCAAAGTCTAAAACTTGACTTTTTTGGGTGAATTAACCCTTTAAGTTTCACAATGAGAACAGAATCTCTCTGTTTTCAGTAGCTTGCGTCAGATAACCTTACAGTCACCCTGTTAGCAAGAATTTGCCAATTACAAAAAATCCCAGGGATGAAGATACCTGGATTTTAACATTCCTTGAAGCAAAGAGAACAGAGTGGTTTTCTTTATGTTAACATGACCTCACGCTCAGACAGCTTGACATCTAGTTATGCAGACATCCGTATCAAAACAATGCTCTTCCAGGCTGAACCAAGACGCGCTCTGTATTCAGGTCACAGCAGTGAAGAGAGGAGACGAGGCATCTCCCCCAGCACACTAACTCCGGCGAAAAAGAGGATGAGCAGGATTAGCCTTCTCCCCCAACCACACACGAGCCAATCAATAACACACTCACACGGAGACGCAACAGGTGGTTGGCACAACTTACAAAAACAGATAGCCAATATTCATCTGTTTCCTCGCTCCTCTTTTAATCGAGGGACCGGCATGTCTTGTCTTGTGCGATTTCTTCAGACGTGAGCTGTGAAGTATAGAGGCTGATGGAGATAGAGGTGTTTTTGGAGACATACCACCTCGTCTCACACCTTCTTAATGCAGCGTTTCCATCTGCCGCCTGCGCACAAGCAAGACGACAAGAACAGACACACATCTGGCATACTGGACCAGAGAAAATCTGATTCTCTCTTGAAATCAGGCATATCAATTCCACTGGTGACTTTCCAGTCCAGTATAACATCCCTGTTTTCTACCGCCTGTTTCCAGCTGTAGTTGTCCTCAGAAAGCTGACCCATTTAAAAAGAAAAAAAGTACTGTACGAAGTGAAATAATATCTTGTGTGGCTAGACAGACCAGCAGGTCGCAGCCTCAATCGTGTGGTGTTTGTTTTCACAAACAGAGGGGTCTGCTCGCTATTCTCGCGTTATCATTCATCTTCCTCTGCTAATTGCTTGCTTGCACTAGTTTGGCTGTCAAAAACTGGACCAGAGTAAACAACCCTCAGGAGCGACCGCGAGAGCAGCAGCATCGTGTCATCGCAGATGAGCTTTAGTTTGAGGAAAACGAGGGTGCCGTGAGTTACTCTGATGACTAAATGTAGAGTAGTATGACAGAATGTTATACAATAGCTCATCACATGGTTACCATGGTCAAAATACACACAACTGGAATTGACCTCCCATTTAAATTCATAGAGAATATTGGAAATTGACCACTGAAATGTCTTCAGAATTCTGGTGACCTTATTAAATGAGATTCAAAAGTTAACCCTTGTGCGTCAACCAAATGTCCATTTCCTGATAATTTACTCACCCACATATCATCCAAGATGTTTTTCTTTCTTCAGTCGAGAAGAAATGAAGGTTTTTGAGGAAAACATTCCTGGAGTTTTCTTCATATATTGGACTTCAATGGGGTACAACGGTTTGAAGGTCCAAATTACAGATTCAGTGCAGCTTCAAAGGGCTCTACACAATCCCAGACAAGAAATAAGGGTCTAATCTAGTGAAAATTTTTTTTTTTTTTAAATAGTCTTCTTGCTCTGATTTGTGATGCGCAATACATCATGACGTTGGAAAGGACACGTAGGTGGAAGTATCGCGATAGGGCAAAAAACTCATTTTCTCCAACTTCGAAATCATCCGACATCTGACTTTTTTTTGTGAATAGGGTTTCCCTTAGTCTTTGCACGTTCTCTTTGTAAACACTTAATCGATACATGTCATGCATGACCTTCCATCGTGATGGTGTAATGCGTGACGCATCGCAGAGCAAGAAGAGCATTTATGTTTAAAAAGTATATACGTATATTTGTTAGAAAATGACAGATCGTTTCACTAGATAAGACTCTTATTCCACTTCTGGGATTGTGTAGAGCCCTTTGAAGCTGCATTGAAACTGTAATTTGGACCTTCAAACCGTTGTCCACTATATGGAGAAAAATCCTGGAATGTTTTTTCCTCAAAAACCTTCTCTCTTTTTTGACTGAAGAAAGAAAGACCTGAACATCTTGAATGACGTGGGGTTGAGTAAATTATCATTACATTTTAATGAACTTTAAGTGAACTACTCCTTTAAGTTTGGTCTCATTTTAAAGAAGACCCTTGGCAGATTATTAGTGAAGTAAAACATTTTTTAAAAGTGAAACAAAGTAAGTTTGAAGTTTAATTTTATGAAAATGATTATGCATATTTTTTTTTATAAAATATATATTTTATGAAACAAGTTGAAATCTAAAACTGCTAGAAAATCAAAGCCATACATCTAAATAAGTTTTGCTTCAAATTTTAGGTTATCTCAAAAAATTAGCATTCAGTAAGATTTTGTTTTGGCACAGTACCAAGTTTTCCTAATTAGATGCCAGCAGAACTCCACTGGTGCACACAGCAGTTGAATTTGTGATTTGCAGTATAGTAGAGTTTTTCACACTTTATTTTTTATTATACACATACAAACCACACTCTGACATCCATACCAACACACCCACACAACTATAGCTGCATAATTTATCCAATTGGCTCTATAATATGCAGAAGCAGAAAACAGGAATAAAGTGAGCATTTGATTTAAAGGCCAAACCTGAGAAAATGGCACCATCTGGTAAAAAAAAAAAAAAAGCCTTGCCAACAAAATGAAAGCCTATTAACAAAGACTGCATCATTTTATAGTTTAATGGCCCTGGGATGAAAATTGCCATTTTAATGTGTTTCAATTGGGTCATTGTTGTCCTTAAGGTCCTGAGTGTAACTATTTTGTGTATAGTGTAAAATAGATTTATTAAAATAAATGGGGATGAAATCTAAAGACAGTCCACTATGTCCGAAATCAAATACTTCATTAACTAGTATGCAAAATCACAGTATGGCAAATAAACATGTCAGAGTTTGAGTTTACATAAAATATATTATTTATTAATATAATGTATATGTGTGTATGTATGTATATGTGTGTGTGTTTGTGTGTGTGTGTGTGTATATATATATATATATATATATATATATATATACACACACACACACACACACACACACACACACACACACACACACACACACACACACACACACACACACACACACACACACACACACACACACACACACACACACACACACACACACATCACATTCACATTAGATCACATTAGATGTGATCGTTTTTACAGAAATAGTAAAAATATATAAACAAACAAAAAATATTATACATTAATGCTAATATATAAATAAGTTATTTCATTCTGCTTTTTAAATACTGGTCAGAAAACATTTTTATTGTTCACCCACCTGTTGTATTTTTTTTATAAATCAGATTTATTTATGTCTTGCTCTGAGACACGCAGTATTGTCTAAAATCAGTCAAACAACACTCTTGCTTGTGATATTTCTGAAAAATTCACTGATTTCTCTTATTCCAGGTATGACGTTTTTCCTTAACGGCAACATTATTCTGCTCATGAGCCGGTGATTTGTATTTTACATTTCTGGATGTTATAGCTTAATAAATTGTTTAACTTGGACACACTGCTATCATTTAATTGTGTCATTTGTAGTGTCGAGGCCGTAAGAAGGCCAGAAACCAGAGTGTGAAATTTCTTCTTTATCTGGTTCGAAGCAATGTGGACATGTAGCTAATGGAACACAGCCAAACGCTTATTGTTCATTTGATACCTTACACAAACGCAATTACTGACAAAATCCCTCAATTAATCATTTGCACAGCGGTTTGTGTTTTCTGTGTCAGAAACTCCTTCAGATTTCAGCCCGTGGGAATGCAGCTTGGTCCGGAGGAAATCATCACAGATTGACAGACATGTTTAATGGGGTATTAGCCATGTATGAAGTAATCTCGCTACAAGCTGGAAATGAATGTCATTGCTTGTTAAGGACGAAGCATTTACTATCATTTGAATGACCAGGGGAGGATCATATATTAGAGGAAAATTTAGATGCACCACGGAGTAATCGGTTTTGGTTTGTGTAACAGATTCCCTCATTAAAAGTTCCCTTTGAAGACATACAGAGTTGCTGGTATTAAGACACTTTGGGAATTCCATTTCAAAGGACCTAACTAATTCAGTCTACCCTCAACTGTGTAGTCATTAGAGTTAGTTTTGATAATTGAGCTCAACTAGCATGGAAAACCAAATAGAGTCCAAACGATCTGAAAAAGGCACTTGTTTAAAAATGATCATGGGAAACATTAAACAGAGGAAAATCCAGATATTTTGGCCCACGATGAGAGCTTGTTTTAAGGTCAAAGCTAAAGAACTGAACTGGGAAATATAAAAAGAAAGCTGTTCTCATCTGAAGGCTGGGTAAAAAAGTCTGGAGAGGGGTTAGCGATACTGTGAGAAAAGAGACACTTTAATGGCAATTGTGTACACATAGCAGGGTGTCCGACTTTACAAAAGGATGCATGAAGAAATCCATGATTCCAAATCCATTGAGCCCCACGCCTGAGACGTCAAGAGGAGAAAAGAGACACTGGGGGTGATCAGAGATAAAGAAAGAGATAGATTGAAGCACAGAGAGATGCCGGGGGGTGATCAGCTCTTCTGTCATGTATGTGTTCGCATCTGGCTTCATTTTCCCATAATCCTCAAGTCATGCCCGGAGGCACGTTTTGCTACAGGAGGGATACATTCTGGCAACCTTGGTTTGAAGACAGACAGTATGTGCCCAGCTAACAGGGAAGGTACTGAAGAACTTTGGCTAACGTTCTGGCAAGGTTTTCTCAAAGTTCTGAACAAGCATTATTCCAGTAACATTAATAGAACGTTCGTTCTTAGTTATATTGTCTTTAAAGGTGCCGTATGAAATATTGATTTGGGTATTGCAGTCCAAATTCAAAATATTGAAGGGAGTTGTTTCTCCTGTCCCCTTCTCCTCAGACCCGACGCTCATGCGGATTGCCAGACTGAGGACACGCAACAGGAACACAATTGATTTATCTGCGTTTAATTTTCTGCAACCCACTGCTAAATTAGAATAACAGACCAAAACAAAAACAGACATTCCAACACGGAACTCACATTTGGAAGTAGAATAACTATTTCTGTTTTTCAGAGAAACATGTGAACATAGGTCCGTTTACACTAGCATGTTTTCGTTTTAAAATACATAACTTTTGCTATGGTTATATGCCTGGCGTCTGCACTACACCAGAGTTTTCCAAAACTTTCAAAAACGCTGCAGACCCCATAGATTGAAAACGCCGGGGTTGCGTTTCAGTGTAAACTGACCAAAACGGAGACTATTGAATAAAAATCCCCCACTTCCTTTTCTCAAAAGCACCGTGAGCCTCGTAGAGACCGTTGGTGGCTTTTGTTCTACAATCAACTTAAGACTCACAATGGTATTTCCGAATGGTATTTTGCGTTTCAGAAACACAGTGGAAACGACAGTATAGACGAGGATATGTTTTTTTTTTGTTTTGTTTTTATGGTGCATTATAGTGTAAACGAGGCCTTAGCATGTTTCCTAACTGCCTGCAAACATATTATGGTAGTTTTACTTTAGCACTTTAGTACAGTCAAAAATGATTACATACGGCACTTAATAATGTTTATGTTCCCAAAACATTAGCACAAAAACATGATTTACACATTGTTCATGGAACACTTTATAATAACTGCACGCTCTGAAGCATTAGTTAAGCATTAATAAATAGTTAATTCATCATTTTAAAAAGCATTAGACATTAATAAAAAGTTTATAAATGCAGCTGTAAATACTTTGTTCTTGATTTATAAGCATATCTATAATATATCTAGATTATCTAATGTCTAAGTATATCTATAATATTATTTTCATACTTTATTAATGATCAATTTATCATTTATTAATCAAGTATTACATTATTTACAAACCAGTTATTTAGGAGTCATCAATGGTTCATAAGATCATTTAGAAATTATAAGTGAATGATTAATATACTATTTAAATGTACATTTATACATATAATTTAGAGGTAGTAATAGTTACTCAGTGTGTTAATAAATGCTTTATTAACATGTATTCCTGCTGTAATTCATGTTTATTTCAGGTAACATTTTGCAGATTTCAGTGAATTTTTGTGATCTAAAGTGAGGATTATTTATGCCTCGTAAAGCTTTCACAAAGGAGATTTTTTCTTCAAAAACGGAAAAAGGAAACAAACACAACAGAGTGATACAGAACATGGAAATATTTATTTCAAGATGCAGAACATTAAACTGTACAACCGTACACTTGATGTAACATGAAAAATAAACCTCTGCAATATCAGATAAAAATAAAACAAGGAACTAAACAAGCAACAAAATGAACAAAATAAGCAAGAAAGTGAATATATAAATAAAAATAAACAACACAATGAATGACTGTGTCTTTAAATCTCCTTTGTGAAAGCTTTACGAGGCATAAATAATCCTCACTTTAGATCACAAAAATTCACTGAAAACTGCAAAATGTTACCTGAAATAATCATGAATTACAGCAGGAATACATGTTAATAAAGCATTTATTAACACACTGAGTAACTATTACTATGTCTAAATAATATGTATAAATGTACATTTAAATAGTTTATTAATCATTCACTTATACTTTCTAAATGATCTTATGAACCATTGATGACTCCTAAATAACTGGTTTGTAAATAATGTAATACTTGATTTAGAAATGATAAATTGATCACTAATAAAGTATGAAAATACAATTATTAATGACATAGATATGCTTATAAATCAAAAACAAAGCATTTACAGCTGCATTTATAAACTTTTAATGTCTATTAAAGCTTTATAAATGATGAATGAACTCTATACTTATGCTTCATAGCGTGCAGTTATTATAAAGTGTTACCAAACATGTTAGTCATCTGACATTAAATGCTACTTTGTTTTAGAATGTTTAGAGAATGTTCTAAAGTAACATTCCCATGTTTGCAAAATAATACAATGGAATGTTCTCTTAACGTTCCCCAGCAAGCAATGCCAATGAGTAGTCGGCTATGAGTAACCCACTTCTATAGCCAAAATAACCTTGAATATTTTGGTTACGTTGTTTTTGCCAAAATAACTTGCGAGATGTATGATATTCCATAATGTAAGCAAAGTCAACAGTGATTACATGGTGTTTGGTTTCATTTCTTGTTCATGTTCTAGTCTATTCTTGGGCTATGGTTAAACGTCTACATTTTCACTTGTTTTGGCATAAACGCCAGGGCTGTGTTTGGACGGCTATTAGACATCTTTTAAATGCAAAATTGCTTGCAAAAAAAAAACATTTTGAAGATTCAGAAATAACATTTTCATTGCTTAATGGGAATGTTAGCAAAACACTTTCAGAACATATTTCTGTTAGCTGGGTAGGCGTGAAGGGGACCTAATAAACAAACATATAAAAAAAAAATCTTGAATGAACATGAATCCCAGTAACATTTCCTTTTAAGACTCATAATTCTGCTCTGTTACTCATAATCTGCCGGTAATTATGTTGTGTAATTTTACGCTCATTTAATTGATTGGACACATTATTAACTGCTGATAAAACATCATGAGGGAAATATAAACCTCTCTGTGTAAACCCTCATCTTTAATCCCAAAAACGAATTGCCGTTACTATGCCTAAATGAGTCAGCTGCAGTAAATCCTGAAGATAGATAGACTGCCTGTTTGTTTGCTGAGAGCTTTAACGCACTGAAGTGGCAACAGAATATAATCTGGTACTGTATAATCCACTCAGCTAACTCGTGTTATGCTCTTTGTAGCTTTCAGTTAGCGCCAGAGCCCTTGACATCAAATCGAACTGCATTTAGGAGCTGCCATATGGCAGGAGGGATCTGATCAAATTACTTTGATGCAAGATTCAGTTTGTGCTGCTTTGATATCACATCTGATGTTGGCGCATATTATCCTGCCACATGGATTTGTCAACTTCACTTTGCTCCTCTCACATTAAATTAATGATCAGCATTTTCAACACTGATTTGTTTTGTTTAAACCAAATCACGGCAGTCGTTGTGTCACTGAGAACTGTCCATACAGAAAACTATACTGGAGAAATACGTCTTCTAAAAACGTGAGTTATTTGTGCCCTTTTTATATTCTTATCTTTAAATGAAAAATATATTGACCTTAAAGCTACACTGTGTAACTTTTTTAGTTTATTCTTAGCTAAAAACATTTAGTTCTTTCAAAAATATATGTGCTCATTAATGTATATTTACTTCTTTCAAGTAATAAAGTATTCTCGTAAGTGTATAATATGCCATTGAAAATACACATGGGTGAGGGGTTCGAATGCGCGTCGCCATGTTGCCCCTCCATCTTGAAAGTACATTAGCCAAAGAGGGTCATACCCGTAAATTCAAGCTTCACCTTTCCCATTTTGACACTCGATGGCACCGTGTCGAATGTGAAGAGTATGAACGTTGCCTTACGCTAGTGACGTCGTCAAATATACAGAATAACGATATCACTGATAAAAATTACTTATAAAAGTTTTCTAAAGTAACTGAAAGAACACTCATGGACAAGGTCGAACTGGAAGCCATGTTAATCTTGGACTAAATCGGCCACCGTAGGAGTTAAAACGAAATCGGAATTTCGTTTTATCAGCCTTGCCGATCAGCCTTTTTAATTCTAACATTCTTTCTACATTGTTAATCTGTATTTAAAATGAAGTGGTGCAACACAAATCGATTTATAAAATAAAACCCAGATCAACTCATTTTTGATTAGCGTTAAACTTCGCTTAATTGAATCCTTATTGGTGCAACTCACCCTATATAATGTGTTTCACGTTAAGCGTTTTAAAAATGTCCTGCTGTTTTTAGTGATTGAAATACTGCAGCAGGTGCTGTATATGGAAGTGCCAAAAACGTGCATCTTGTTCACATATTTTGTTTATAAGATGTAAAATTGACAGGCTTGTGATGCAGTTGTATGGCTGTTTTTGCCCTCCAGGGCTCGCGACAGTCACGTGACTGAAAGCTATGAATACTTGATTGGATGGTTATGGTTTGCTATTGGTCAATCTCATGTGAGTGACAGGTTGTCCCGCACTCGCCGTCATCAGAGAAGAAATGTCACTGCTTGCAAGACGGAGGGGAAGTTATTTTAATTAAAGATTATAAGGGCACATCAATTAAAAATAACCAATGATGTGCACAGATAAATCATTTATAATAAATACTGCAATATTGCTTAAAATTTCATGGTGACTAAATAAAACTGAATGAAAATAAAGCGATTTATTATTTGGTGTTCAGTAATTGAAATGAGGCTTAAAAAACTTAGAAAAACTTACTTTTGCAACAAACTGATATAAGTTTTGAGTTGAAGTATTAAAATGACTGAAATCGAAATAAAAATATTAAATATAGCAATATTTAAAAAATTACAAAAGCACATAATAAAATTACTAAAATTTAAACTAAAATAAAACTGAAAATATAAAAACAAAAGCTACAAGTCAAAATATGAATAAATACATACTGTAATAGTAATACTAAAAAACACTAAAAGCATATACTTGACTAAAACATGTCCTGGAGTAGCCCAGCACTGCAGATTTTGGATGTTTCCACTCTTTCTGTCATTATTAGTGGCTCTAAGACCTGAACTGGAAAGAAATATTTGATTGTTTCATACTTCAACAGCTGTAATCATTGCCATCATTTGACATTTGAGCAGGTTTATAAAAATCCAATATATACCAAGATATGTGGATATTTGTATATCCTCTAAGGTCTCAAAAATGAGAAATACTGTAGTGTAGTTGATATTCCTCACCATTTCCTCACATAAACACCAGTATCGCTCAGCTTCTGCTCTTTCTGCAGCGTGATGGAGTTTCCTCAGGGTGGGAGTTTGATTAAAATGAGCAAATTAAGAGCTGGGTATGATTCACAGTATTTTTACATTTCTCCTCTCACTGTAAAACATATTTTGTCAGGTAACCTAAAAATGTGTTTCATGTTGTAACATCCAAATGAACTGGCTTTAAGCAAATCAAACCTATATTTAATGACAGGCCAGTGTCGAGTGTCTGGCGATCTCACCTTGAAAAGAAAAAGTAAACGCCTATAGACTGAACGTCACCGTTTTCACACATTCACATTGTTGTAGTTTAGACAATAATGGTATCGTTTCCAAAACTTGCGCTTTGAAACCTGTTTCCAAAAGTTTGCATTTTCATGCCCCCAAAATTCTGTTGTTGTGTAAATGAGTGGCCAAAGCACGTACATTTTTTTTCTGTTTTTAGTTGAAAACATTGTTGTGCGAACGCTACAGTTTAGTTCACAAACTACAGGAACCGAAAACCTGGGGTTAAAGTGGTTTGAAAGCAAACTGCTAATACAGGAGGTCATTATTGACACAGCTAAATTTAAAACATTGAGTTATTGAATCCCCACTTGACTTGGAGACTCCTCCTGGTTTAATATTCCTCCTGAAATCTGTGCCATTTTTCATGTTTTTACTTGACATTTCAAGCATGGCCCTGTGTTTATAAATGGTAACTAACCTTTGTTGACCTCGCATCAGCGTCTGGGCACAAACAAGCTTGCACAGTGTAACGATTTATTTGGAACATGAAAACACGTACACATAGAAACACGTCTTAGCAAAATGAATCTCAGATAAGAGCACGATAGAGACGTAAAATAAATGCAAATATCTGCAAGCAGCTTCCCTTCCTTTTTTGATTTCCTCAAATGAACATCAAATCCATTCTGCTCTGTTGACTATCCTGACATTGTGTTAGATGTTATGTGTCAGCGGCATCATCTAGTCTTTGACTAAACGTTTCTCCACATTGACAGCTGTAGGTGCGTTATACATTCTAATAAGATGATCCGGTATTAAACGTTATGGCATATCAAAATACAGTGGCTATAAAAAATATCATTTCACTGTAAATCAGATATTTGAATCCAATCATAATCGTTGAACCAGCACATACATAAATAAATATCCTTTATATGGGTTATAAATCTCAATACAAACTTGAAGTATTAATATAATTGAATTCAACTCCATGCCTCCTAAGACTATACATGTAACTCTAATGTATGAATCTCATCCCTCGTCATGACGATATGCCAACTCAGAGGCTCCGTCGTAGCACGAGGAATGTAGTGCTTTGCACTCTGGCCCTTGTTCCCAGGTTAATCGGTCTGTCCGCTGCATGCTACGGGACACTCTGAGTTCATAGTCATGAATCGTCACAAATGACCGTGATTGATGTTACGCCACACGGTGCCGATGTCTTGGCTGCGTGTGAGGCTCAGGGCTGCCGTGCTGAGCCCATACAGACCACAGCTGGGACGGGTGATCCAGATCCACAGCTGTCTGGGTGAAGGCTGAGGGTCTCGAGCCCCCATCACAGCCTTAGCTCGGCTGGCACTCGTTCTTGCTGCAGGTGGCCTGCCGCTCGATACGCCAGGTGCCCTCCTCGTACGTGCAGTAGCAGATGGTGCATTCGTCAATCTTAACCTCTCGGCCGGCCGGGATCACCGCCGTGTCCGCATAGCAGTTCGGTCCTGTGCACAGATGGGAGAGGCTGCATCAATCTGAGAGAAGGCTGGTTTCAACAGGCTAACAGAACTGTAACCCCTGGCTTTGAGTGGCAGTAACTGTCAGGGATCAAGATGAACTATCAGCTGACCTCATGTAAGTCTTATGATGCTCACAGTCAATCAAAACACAATGCTATAACAGAAGTCAATTCTTGCAAGTCAAGAAAATTAAATGTTTAAAGGGTTAATTAAGCGATTAGCATTAAGCTTTGTATCAGTAGAAACCCGGGAGTATATTCAAATTTTCATACTTTCCCCCCTCATATGACCCTGAGACGAGAGAAATATGTATTTATTTCTGGAAAAATTCCTCCGATGACGCAAATATCGTCATTTTGCGTCATCTGAGGAGTTTTTGTCCAGAAGCTAAAGACTAAAGTCAGCAGGAGGCGCTATTTCCGCATGTTTTCAACATCACACTCACAGCACTCGGCTCGGGAGCTGCAGAGATTCATGTAAACGGAGCGGTGGAGAGCAAAGTGAGTGTTTCAACTTTTCAAATTAATACCAATGAAAGTTAAGCTTCCAAAGACATGAACTGAAAATGCGCCAGACTGATCACGCGCTGTGAATGCGGCCGCAGCCGCGAATCCCGCGATTACCTCAGCTCATGTGATGAATGTAATCCGATCCTGCTGCGTTTGTGCCGTGACGCTCAATCGGCTCACTCGCATTATATCGAACAGACACGTTCAGTTTTTAATTGTAGTGTCTCTAACTGAACTGATTTTCTGAAAATGAACGTGGTAGGCAAGTGATCCAGTAATCCTGTAGCCGACTAGCCGTGCCTAGAGTAGGAGGGCAGCAAAGTGCATTCTGGGAATTGTTATCTTTCATCCCCATGAGACAAAAATACATTTTCTGTTTTCTCAGTCTAGAAGGCACCAAATTCAAAAATAATGTCACATTTCTACTACATTAATGACCCAGTTTAAATACAGATTCATCTTCCCAGCGCTGAAGTACCCCTTTAAGTGACAAATCACAAAATTGCTTTATATAGATGGTTGTCCAGAAGTGTTTCAAGTTTATTGCTATAGCATTTGTATATAGACTAAAGGCCCGTTCACACCAAAAACGCTAACTTTAAAGATAACTATATTAGCATCCACACCAGTGGACGATATCGTTCTGATATACATTAGTCTTATATAGAGACTAATGTATTTCCTACGAAGTTAAAGTATACTTAAGTTAGGTATCCACGATATATATAGGCCACCATATCTGTATCAGCAGATATATGTTAATTTTTAATGTTATGTTAATTTTAATGTTATGCCTGATAAGAAAATTTGGCCGATATAATAAAGCCGATAAATTATGTATTTTTTCCCTTAGCCGAGACACTTCAGATGCGCAGTGTTTGTCATGATTTGCTTGAAATATGATTGGAATAAAATAAAAATAAAATGTACATACAATTTTTACATTATAATTGTGTGCTTGGGGTTTAAACCAATAATTTATGAGCATGTTTTGGGGCTGTTTCATGAATATTTTTAAACACAAACAACCAGTTCGTGTGAGTCATTTGTTAAGTGACATTTAACATTGGCTGATTCATTAAAAAAAAAAAGAAAAAAAGAAAGAAAAGAAATTCCATTCACAGCTTCCATTTAATGATTCTTGGTTCATTTTGAATCGGTACTGAAAAATCATGTAACCCAGTAACCTCTCGAAACAATACTCACTGAACCAGATTCAAACTAATAACTCTTTTTAAATGACTCATTACAAACAACCAGTTCATTGAAGCCTTTTTTTTTGCCATTCAACACCAGCATGCACAAGATGGAATCACAAACACAAAACTTTCCCAATTGTCGCACTTTCCCAATTGCAGCTAGGCCTAGATTTTTTTTGTGTCACATTTGTGACAGTTTTAGCTGCAGTCTGGAGCTCAGAATCAACTCACTTCATCGAGGCAGGGGCATTTTGTCTTGGCACTTCACCTTAAAAGCATTCCTTACTGAACCCCCAGGTCAGTCACAGTGGTGTAGGATGTTTCAAACGACAATGGTGCCTCTAAAGATGTTCACACTGGAGAACGTAGTTCAATATCAGACCTTCCATAAAACATGACTGTATCATAACTTCAGAGAGGAGGTAATTGCTGAGCTTATGGTGCACCATAAACATTTATCAAGCCCCAAGTGCAGACTCAAACCTTTAATGTGCTAATCTATAAAGCTCTTCCATTGCATACATTTTTAAAGATTTTTTTTATGCAAGAGCTCTCTCAAAATGTAAAAAAATTATAAAAACCTATGAGCACTGAATCCAGATATACTGCATTTGAGGACATATTAGAGAAAACAGTAAAGCTGGTCTCTGAAATTAGCTGTTGAAACCAACAGAACACACTGACAAATAGAAATAAAAACAGGCAGGGTCTAAATATAGGTACTATAAGCAAACATCCTGCTACAGTATTCAGAGCCATGATACAATGGGTTGTGCACGTGCATATGACACACAAACAGCTCCTTCCATGTTCCTCTCTGGTCTTACCAATCCTATCATTACTGTGAAGGCAAAAAGGACAAAAGAAAAAAAGAAAAGGGAAAAAAAACTATTCAACTATGGCTTTCAGAGGAAGATAGATTGGCACTGCAATGCCACATCATGCACTGGACCATGCAGGTCTAAAATGACTCATCAAGACAAACACACAAGGGTTGTCACATTCTGAGGCATAAGTTAACTGGAAAAAGAAAATTTGTCACGGCAAACTTGGACATTGTCTAGACAAAACCTTGCCTCAAATTTTAAAATAGTTCAAAGCTTGAATGGATGGACGGTTTTTCACAACAGGACAATCAAGTCTGATTACTTTGGGGGAAAAATAAAAACTACTAAGTCAGAACAGCCTAGAGCATTGTGTTGAGTTTGGTGAACACAGCTTGAAAGCTCTAGCAGGAATTAAGGGTATTTTACACAGTACTCGATAGGCAGCAAGCTTTGCATTCATTTGCCATAAAAATGAGAGGGTGTACGCAACACTGTGAGCACAGATTCATATTACAATGGAAAAACAAATCCATGACATTTATGGAAAAAAAAATAAAATAAAAAAAAGGAAGCTGTGGTTGCCAGAATTTTACCAAAACACATATTTCATGAATTTATATAATGTTAATATACCATCTAACTTAAGTACTAAATCAGTTGTACCTTTATAATATACTTATAATATAAAACCATCAAAAAGCACATATGGTAAAGAGATGGTCAAAATTCATCACTCATAGCTTTTCCACATCCTCAGGTACTGTAAATACTAATATACAGAAGGTGCATAGTGTCATACACACAAACACTTAATAAAACACTAAAAGCACTAAACATTAATTTAATAGCATAAGATGTAACAAAAACGTAAAGTGTATAACTGATAACTAAATATATGGGGGAAAAAAACATAAAATGTGAAGTCACATTTTCCACTGAAATTATAAGATGACTTGTCCCTCTTTACTTCCAAAATCTGTACATTTTAGTATTTTACTGTAAAAGATGTTTTATAGGTTTTTACTGTAGCATTTTAACAGTCTATTAACGTTAAAATGATGGTTCACACTTTAGATTATGGTTCAATTCTCACTATTATATAATTTTTAACGTCTATTAACTATGACCTTTGCCTCAATTAACTCCTATACTGCTTATTAATATTTAGTAAGGTAGTTGTTAAGTTTAGGTATTGGGTAGGATTAAGGGATGTAGAATATGGTCATGCAGAATAAGGCATTAATATGTGCTTTATAAGTACTAGTAAACAGCTAATATCCCAGTGACATGCATGCTGAAAAGCAACTTAAAGGGATAGTTCACAAAAAATAAAACATTTGTAACCAAAGTATCTTTTTTCCCACTAGTCAATGGCTGCCGAGATCTGCTTGGTTACAAACATTCTTCCAAATACCTTCCTCTCAGCAGAACAAAGAAATGTATACAGGTTTGGAATAACTTAAGGGTGAGTTAATTATGACAGAATTTTCAGTTTTGGGTGAACTTTATCCCTTTAAAAATGAGAATTCCACCCTAAACTAAAGTGTTACCAGATTATGATCATTTTGTACAGTGCAGCATATGAAAATGTTGCATTCTGTGAAATAATGTATTTCACAATAAAAGTGTTAATTCTTCATAAAATAGAACACAAAAAAATTGCAGCATAAAATTATCTCTAATCATCCACTAATTTACTACTTAATCGTTTCTTATTTTGAAGAACCAATATTGATTCTGAAATCCCAAGAATTGATTTTTCAATATATGCTGATTGTCACATCCGCCAGCTGTAGTGCCAATAATCTCAATAATCCCTGTGTTTTCACTCATTCTTTGCGAAGTGTTGTACGTGTCACACTGTAGTTCTGAGCATGCTCCCTCTGGTTACCCATGTTTCGGTTTTGACTTTCTGCCTGGTTTCCAGGATTTACCTGTGTTTTTCTGCCCTATTGTCTTAGGTTATCTGCTCTGTGTTTTGACCTATTACCTGTTTTATGTATTATGATTCTGGATTGCCTTAATAAAGCTGCATTTGGATCTTCAACCGTATTGTCAACCTCAACCGATCTCTAGAGGAGCATTGTGCTAAATACGCAGTATTTTATTCATTGTATTTTCATGTTCTTCAATATTTGAATACATTTTTTATATTTGTATGATAGCCACCATTTAAATATTTATAAGCTATTTAAAAAACAACAGCAAATAGAAACCTAATTATGTCATTAAAAATGTATCATTATAATGTTTTTATTATAAAAATGTCCTTATGTGTAGCCTAATTTAAATGTAAGTAGCATACAAATCAGTTCATTTTAACCTTTAATATTATGGTGATGTACCAAATGGAATTCCCTGTATAGTTTACAGCTTTAGTTTAGAGATATTTTGTTCCTTGAGTAAATTTGCCATGTACTGTACCTGACATTTAAATCAAATCGCAAACTTTTTCATCAAAATCGAATCGTGAAATTAGTCAATGCCCAGCTCTACTATTTAATAAATGCCACCAGTGACTCAATTTTGTAAATGACTATTCAGCAGCGAACTAAACATAAAAGCTAAATGCTTTAGTACACAACAGCCGCAAAAAGATTTTAAAAAAATATGATCATGTGCAGTGTGAGCATCAGCAGGATACTCGTGAAAGAGATTGGCAAGCTCCTGCTGCCTCTGTCCCACTGAAAATAAACAAGAGAACTCGCATGCTGTGTAAAATATCTTCTCAATGGAAGTTACTCATCAGCTATGGAAAGCCAGAACAGGATGCAGAACTGTACAGAATTTGGTGGATGAAGCTTAAAGGAACACTCCACCGTTTTTAGAAATAGGGCTTATTCAACATCTTTCCTACATTTAGATATGTGAGCAAATGCATTTTTGTCTCAGTGCATGCATTGTTTTAGCCACTAGCTATGCTTAGCATAATGAATGGAATCCTATGTTGCCAGCTAGTATGTCCCGAGTAAAAGTGACCCCCTCCCCACCTAATTACTTCTTGTGGCCTGCGTATTCACAGTACAAATAGCGATGCAGGCGATTTCCTATAGATTAACTTGGGACTATATTATGGGGAAGCACCAACGCTATCTCACGACCAATTCGTACATATTTTACGAGGTGGCTATTTAAATGCAATTTATGCGACCTCACTCGTCTGAATTTATGCGTTTTGCCTAAACCCCAGTGATGGATAGGTTTAGGGGCGGGGTTGAGGTAGGTCATTAAATGCAATTCATACGAATTTGCCAACTCGTCAAATATGTACGATTTAGTAAAAATCGTATGAATTTGTCTGAGTGAGGTCGTCTAAATTCGCAATTAGCCACCTCGTAAAATATGTACGAATTGCCGTGAGATCGGGTTGGAAGCACAGGCGAAGCACTGCTATTTGGGCACAGAGATATCACGCAACACATGAAATCCCCTAATCACACCAGTTGTGGGATTTCATGTGTTGCGTGATATCTCTGTGCTCAAGGAGCAGTGCTTCGCCTGTGCTTCCCCATAATATAGTCCCAAGTTAGCCAAACAAGGATGAATTGTTATTCAGCATCTAAAATACATTGTCATAGAAGATGGAAGACTATAAAAACACACAGGCACATCAATCATCTTGAATATTTGGCTAGTGCTGTCAAGACTTCATCCAAGCCATATTCATAATAATTTCAGAGCAAACCCTTCAAATCCATACCTCCAGATATCAAGATTGTGGAAGTAAAAGCAGATGGCACAGCTGATTCATTGTGAGCGTTTATAGCTCAGATCACCCAATGGCTCTGTACTGTATGTCCGCTAATATTGCTGCCATTTATATTTAACTGTTACACAACAGAACATGGTTATTCACATTGTTATCATTGGTAGGGGGAAGAGAGAGCATTGAAAAAAGAGGAGGAAGAGGATAGGGAGGAAGATAAATGGTTTCAGTAAACGCAGGAACAAACAAATTGGTGGAGGAGAAGTACGCTTGGTGCATTTTGGCAGCAGAGAGGAGTGTTTAATCACGCTGAGCAGACCCTTATCTTCGCCTCCTATCAAAGCGCTGCTGTAGAGGCTAAATTCAAGAGAGAGCACCATTAAAGACTTTGGTCCATTCAAAGATGAATTGCATTTCCCATGGTACAGTGGTAATTGAGATAAAAAGCAAAGGAGGAGGAAAGTAAAGCTTGGATCCTGAAAATGACATGATCTTTTAAAGCTCATTAGAGCTGATGCTTTCTGAAAGAGCCGAGATCATGGCTCACACTGCTCTGAGTAAAGTAAAAGGAAAGCCCGCTAATGCAGTTCTTTAATATGTATGCATTATAAATGCCACTAAATTTACTTACTTTTTTGGAAATGATGACTGTAATGGGATGGATGGAGGTGGTTTATGTGGATTTGCAGGGGTATATTTTATTCTGGAAGTGTCTGTGGATGGACTTCACTAAAACATTAATGGACAAATTCAACATTCTCATAATAAGTCACACGCTATTACACATAGACCAGGAATCTTTCTCATAAGATATTTGTTGAGCTTTCATGTATGAAAAAAAGATGTCCATAATGGGCGATATGGCAGTGTATCTCTTTGTGGCATTAGAAAGTCTATTGTTAGAGATTTTGCTGTATCATGTATTATTTAAAGCAATTGATACTTTAACAACTAAACAGTTGGGCAAAACATTGGATGTGTATCAGTAAAGATCTGTGCATTTGGTCGTAAAGTGACAGCAGCCGAATAAACCTGCTGCTGTCTGTCATTAAAGCTAATCAAACAAGTTACTTTAGCTTTAATAAGAATCCATTTTTACTTCATTCACAGAGTAAAGTTAATGCAGTGTTTTTTACATTTGATTATTTAATTTCTGTAGTATTTCTTACTATATACTGTAATGACCTGGCAGTCAGCACTAGCAGCCAGGTGCATTATGGGTATTTGTTTATAGTTGATTTATGATGTGTTATTACAGCAAGATGGTTGGGTTTTGAGTTAGCAAAGTTATGTGTGTTTATGTTCAAGTTAACTGGTTGATTTGGTTACTTTACTGCCCTGTTATAAAGAAAAAGAGTGTCTGTCACCGTCATGGAGAAAGATGTTTAGGGGAGTGACTTCTGATATGGCCTTGCCTGTGGGTGGGGAATTCTGTGTTCAGAATAAACAGTTAAAAAGCAGAAAGTGCTGCCTCCTGCTGGTTTAATGTGTTGGTGTGTCTGTTCACTGAGACATTCGTGGTCGTGCGATTGTATGGGACGCGAGTGTTTGTTTCTTTTACTGCTAGCCAAAGTAAGCGTGTCGTTTAGGTGCTAGCGCCCTGCTAGCCGTTAGTTTAGCAACAGTACAGTAGCTTAGCTTAGCTCAGGTCAACCCATGCTCTTCATTACAACTGCCAGTTGTTACAGTGGTGTCAGAAGTGGGATTTAGACTGTTCAGAAGACGCCGTTATGGAGCGAAGCATAAGCGAATTAGAGCGTGCTCTCAGAGAGAACAGCATCATGCTTGAGCGCCTGACGAATGAGGCGACACGGAGAAGCAGGACTCGCACCTGCCTGATGGCGCCAGCGTCCCCGGACTGTGTACCGCTCTCCTGGGTATGGGCAGAACACACCTTCGGCCATCACACCGCCACTCCAAATCAATGGCCGGCCGGGCCTCTTTACACGATCGCCCGCTAAGCTGCCACGATACAGCGGGTTGACGCCCCTGGAGCCCTACCTGGCCCAAGTCGATATGGCCGCTCTCCACGATGGATGGAGCCGTGAGGAGACCGCAACTCACCTGGCTCTCGCCTTGGAGGGTCCTGCGCTCCAGGTCCTCATCGATCTGTCCCCCGAAGAGCGGCGTGATCTCCAGGCCCTCACCGCCGCACTAAACCGCCGCTTCGGGCAGAGAACCTCTGCAGAGCAGAGCAGGGAGGAGCTTACTAACCGGCGTCGGCGGGAAAGGAGAGAGTGTGGGCGCATTTGCCGCTGACATACGTGTCTATGCGAGGAAGGGTTACCCTACCTTCCCGGCCACAGCGAGGGAAGAGCTGAGCCTCCATGCGTTCCTGCGAGGCCTTACACCTGAGCGGCTACGCCAGCATGTCTGCCTGTTGTCGCCCCGAGATCTGAATGAGGCACTGAGAGAGGCTGAGCGAGCTGAGGAGGTGCTACAGGCTGGGCAAGTGACTGGTCGATCTCTGCTCCAGCGCCAGCTGACAAGAGCAGCAGAGCGAGAGGTAGAAGGGTCCAGCCGGAGGAGGTCAGTCGGGCTCAACCAGCGACCCGGCGAAGGTTAAGACTAGACCGCTGTTTCCGCTGTGGAGAACCGGGGCACCGCCAGGGACTGCCCTGCCCGAGCCCCGGCCCGAACGCGTCACCCCGGGAAACGACCTTGGAGTGAGGCAGTGAGGGGACCCTCACCCCGTTTTTTGGCACCCCTCCACAACGACTGTCCTACTGTGGGGCGCTGCGGGCTTTCCAGAGGATTGTACCTGGACTGTGTAATTGATGGGCAGCCCTGCAGTGCCCTGGTGGATACGGGGTCCACCATTTGCTTGCTGCGGAAAGGACTGTTGCCAGGGGCGGCCGGTCCTCTTCGGAGGACTGGACCCCACCAATACCGAACTCCTCACTGTCACGGGTGAAAGGACAGTAATGCCTGGGAAGAGGCTGTTGCCAGTGGTGGTGGGAATGAGCCAGACGAGCCATGAGTTCTGGCTCGCCGACATCAGAGATGAGTGCATCATTGGCTTGGACTTGTTGGCCCACTGGGAGTGCGTATTGGACGTGCTGGGGCCCGCCCTGTACCTCGGTAATGAGACTGTGCCACTCCGGTCGGGTCGGAGCTATCATGGAGAGTCCATGATGGCCACCACCTAGACACCAGTGCTCCCTGGCTCCGGGCCCCAGCCGCCACACAAGAACTGTGGAGACTCAGGGGGAGCCCCAGGGGGGTATTGCAGCTCAGACCAGCGCATCCCAGCCGTTACCACCGCCCGCTCCATTGGCCCCCCCTCCTTCACCTGAGACTGTTGCTGCTGTTGAGGAGCTGGGGCAGCGAAGCAGTGAGCATCTGAGCGTGCTGCAACAGGGGCAGCTGCAATGCCTATTGAAAGACTTTGTGGACATTTTTGCAGCCCGGGAGGAGGACTGTACCAGGACAGCTTTGGTGCAGCATCACATTGACACTGGCTCTGCTGTTCCCATTCGTTTGCGCCCCCACAGACTGCCTATCGCCAAGCGCCAGGCTGCTGAAGAAATGATCCAAGAAATGGCAGCTAACGGCATTATAGAACCCTCAGATAGTCCGTGGGCTGCACCTATGGTCATGGTGCGGAAGAAAACGGGGGGGTGGCGCCCCTGCGTGGACTTTCGGAGGCTAAATGCGGTCACCCGCAAGGACTCATACCCGCTTCCGCGTATTGATGACGCATTGGATTATGTAGCTGGATCCAGCTGGTTCAGCTCTTTGGATTTGCGCAGTGGGTATTGGCAAGTGGAGCTGGCATCAGAGGCCCGGCCCAAAACTGCGTTTACCATAGGGCAAGGACTGTGGCAGTTTAAGGTGATGCCCTTTGGGCTGTGTAATGCCCCGGCAACCTTTGAGAGGCTGATGGAGCGGGTCCTTAAAGACATTCCCCGTACCCGCTGTGTGGTCTACTTGGACGATCTATTGGTCCATGCCAGAGACTTTGACCAGGCTGTCCACAACTTACGGGAGGTCCTGACAGCCATCCGTAGCGCCGGGTTGCGGTTGAACCCGGCCAAGTGTAACCTGCTCACTCGCCAGACGCAGTTCCTGGGGCACGTGGTTAGCGCGAGTGGGGTGGCCACCGACCCAACAAAGGTGGCCACAGTGAAGGACTGGCCCACACCAGCCAACATCACTGAGCTGCGGAGCTTTCTGGGTCTGGCCTCCTATTATCGGAAGTACGTCAGAGACTTTGCCACCATCGCCAGCCCCTTACATCAGCTGACAAACAAGGGTCGGCGATTCGGGTGGTCTGAAGACTGTGCGGCAGCCTTCTGCCAGCTAAAAGCCGCTCTCATAGATGCCCCTGTCCTGGCCTACCCTGATCCCAACCAACCTTTCCTTGTGGACACGGATGCCAGTAATGTGGGGGTCGGCGCTGTACTCTCCCAGAAGGGGGAGAATGGAGAGCGAGTGGTGGCCTATTATAGCTGCAGCCTCAGTCGTCCTGAAAGAAATTACTGTGTCACCCGGCGGGAGTTGCTAGCTGTGGTCCTGGCGGTCCGTCACTTTAGGGCCTACCTCCTGGGCACCAGGTTCACACTGAGGACCGACCATGCTAGCCTCACCTGGATGCTGAACTTCCGCCAACCAGAGGGTCAGGTGGCAAGGTGGCTGGAGATTCTCCAAGAGTACGATTTTGAGGTTCAGCACCGACCAGGGCGGCAGCATGCCAACGCTGACGCCCTCTCCAGACGCCCATGCCTCGCTGATGAGTGTCGGTATTGTGCTCGCCAGGAGGAACGCGATCAGGGGCCATCATCGGCGGCAGCAGGGCCAAGTGATAATGGTGGAAATGGGGGACCATTCACTATCGAGCAGCTGAGGCAACAGCAAGCGGATGACCGAGTTCTGGTAGAGGTGAGGGGCTGGTTGGAGGCCAGAGCACGGCCGGACTGGCCGGCCGTGTCCTCCCAGGGGCCTGAGATCAAGTCACTTCATTCTCAGTGGGGCAACCTGGAGCTCCACGATGATGTGATCTACAGGCGGTGGCAGGCACCTGGGGGGGGGTCGACCGCCTGCAACTCCTGGTTCCCCACGCTCTACGGTCAGAAGTCCTCCATTGGGTTCATGGGGCAGCTGGAGCTGGCCATTTCGGGAACTCTAAAACAGTGCGGCGGCTGCGGCAGCGGTTCTACTGGCCAGGGTGCCGACAGGATGCAGAGATGCATGTTCACTGCTGCGACGTCTGCACAGCACAGAAGGGACCTAGCCGACGCTCCCACGCGCCGTTGCAGCAGTACCTAGTCGGGCGCCCATGGAGGATTGGGGTTGATATTTTAGGTCCATTCCCCATTACAGAGGCCGGCAATCGGTTTGTCCTGGTCGCTATGGACTATTTTTGAAGTGGCCAGAAGCGTATGCTGTTCGGATCAGAGTGCTACCACGTCGGCTGGCGACTAGTGGGCGAGATGTTTGCCCGTTTGAGTGCGAGCGAACTTCATAGTGATCAGGGCGGAACTTTGAAAGTCGGTTGTTCAGTGAAGTGTGCCAGCGGCTGGGGTTGAAGAAGACAAGAACCACTCCCTACACCCTCAAAGCGATGGACTAGTTGAGCGGTTCAACCGCACCCTGGCCACCCAACTTGCCATTTTGACCAGTCAGCACCAGAGAGACTGGGACCAGCATCTGCCCCTGGTCCTGTGGGCATATAGGACAGCAGTGCAGGAGTCGAGCCAGTGCACACCAGCGGCGCTGATGTTTGGGAGGGAGCTCCGCACCCGGTGGAATTGGTGTTGGGTCGCCCCTGAGCCGGAGATAGCGGGTGGACCAGAACTGGACTATTTCCGGCGATTAAAGGAGCGACTGAGCACGGTCCATCAACTGGCCAGGAAGCTCTAGAGGAGGCTGGAGCCCGCCAGAAGCGGGCTTACGATGCCCGGGCCCACGGGCCTATCCTTAGGCCAGGGGACAGAGTATGGGTGTTCTGCCCCCAGAGAAAGCGGGGGTTGTCACCCAAACTGACTCATCATTGGCAGGGACCCGGGGAGATTCTGGATCAAATTTCTGAGGTGGTCTTCCGGGTTCGAATGCCTGGACGGGGGTAGGCGGGTGGTGCTTCACAAGGATCGGTTGGCACCACCACTGGCCCCAGAACAAGGGAATGGTGGAAGCCAGGGCGGCTCCCCACCATCCACTCCCAGAGCCGAGACGGACAATAATGGACTCAGGGCTGAACCTGGTGCTGGGGAATATCAGGAGGCCGGCGTGTTCAACGCCGGCCAGGACATTTGCTGGATTTTGTTGTGGGAGACTAGGGTTGTGGGGACACTAACCCTCTTGAGGGGGGGGTTGTGTAATGACCTGGCAGTCAGCACTAGCAGCCAGGTGCATTATGGGTATTTGTTTAGAGTTGATTTATGATGTGTTATTACAGCAAGATGGTTGGGTTTTTGAGTTAGCAAAGTTATGTGTGTTTATGTTCAAGTTAACTGGTTGATTTGGTTACTTTACTGCCCTGTTATAAAGAAAAAGAGTGTCTGTCACCGTCATGGAGAAAGATGTTTAGGGGAGTGACTTCTGATATGGCCTTGCCTGTGGGTGGGGAATTCTGTGTTCAGAATAAACAGTTAAAAAGCAGAAAGTGCTGCCTCCTGCTGGTTTAATGTGTTGGTGTGTCTGTTCACTGAGACATTCGTGGTCGTGGCGGTGTATGGGACGCGAGTGTTTGTTTCTTTTACTGCTAGCCAAAGTAAACGTGTCGTTTAGGTGCTAGCGCCCTGCTAACCGTTAGTTTAGCAACAGTACAGTAGCTTAGCTTAGCTCAGGTCAACCCATGCTCTTCATTACAACTGCCAGTTGTTACAATACTAAATAAACCTACTGTAGGCTTAGCGCTAAAATCCTATTGTAATTGTTAGGATTTTCAAAGATCATTCTGCCCTAAAAGTGATCAGGCTGAACAAACAATAAATCGTAGAGAAAATTAAAAATAGAAAAACAATTTTTTGACAAATCAACTGTTGCAAACAAGTCCTATAGGCTTTTTTTCTTCTTCACCCGATCAAAACCAGTGCAGTCTGACCCTTGCAACTGGACGCCAAAATGTTTGAAGTGGGTGTGGCCATTTTTAATATAACGGCTATAACTCTTGAACGAAATAAGATAATTTCACCAAACTCTTATGTTAAGTGGTTGTGTTTTCCCGTGATTCTGTGTTCATTTTTAGATTGTGAAATAAAGACATTCTGTTTATTCTCCAATGTTTTGTGCTAATTACAGCCACACAACCGTGATATTTACAGGCTTGCTGTATAATGTTATATCTTACAATTGCGCTTAAAGGTTAACCCTGTTAATTGCTGCTTGTAGCTATATTTTATCTTTGTATCTTTATATTTGTATCTTTGTTATATTGTATTTGTCCTCTGTTTTTTCTTATTTATAATAGCAAAGATAAAATAAATAACAAAATTAACTATATTGTGATATATATATATATATATATATATATATATATATATATATATATATATATATATATATATATATATATATATCTCAATATATATATATATATATATATATATACATATATATATATATATATATATATATATATATATATATATATATATATATATATATATATATATATATATATATATATATATTGTGATATATATATATATATATATATATATATATCGTTATTATGAAATTCAATTTTGTCATATTGCGAAATAATACGATTTTGGTTATATTACCCACCCCTATGTAACATAAATACATGGCATTGCTTTTAACTTTAGACATCTGTTAAAAATATACTCCTAGCTGTACAGTTTGCTTTTTAAATCTTATTCTCCTACTTTCGGGCATCTCCTGGGCATAAAAGACTGGAAAAATAGTGTTTCAGTGGAATGTAAAGAGAGCTGGAGGTGCTGTGCATATAAAATCACTGTCCTCTACTTCTCTCCTTCAGTATCACAGAGAATCAAGCCCCAATTCAAACGGATAAAACCATCAGCGCAACAAATCCGGGCGAATATATTTCTCCAGAGGAAGAAAAAGGAAGTATTTAAGATGAGCTGAGGCCTGAAAGTGATTTCTGGGGCCTCTCTTAAGTCCCCGTGACTATTTCTCCCTCAATTTTTTTATTTAAATTTTTTTGGAAAATGCAAGTGATCCCTTTCTGCCCCCAGCACCTTGGATTTTTAGGGCTCTCGGCTCATGCTCAAAATGTTTATTGCAACCTCCTCAGATTAGCAGTGACCTCAGTGTCTGAGCCCTTGAAGAAGAGGGCTTGTTTCCCTCCATGTTGCCAAGGCGATGGCCCACATGAGAGGAGGTCGACAAAATGGAAAGGGCTTCAGAGAAAATAAAAAGCATCTATTCCTGTTTGTAACACTTGCAAGCTATTAGTAGGGATTTCAAATTCACCACAGTAATCACTCTGTTGAGTGTGAATTTGATTCATTCACTGATTTGTTCGCTGATTCTTGCTGCTGGTTATATCCTTAAACCAGTAGGTGTTGATTAAATAAAAAACATAATTTTACATAATTGCGTATGATCATTCACTTTTCAAAATGCTATACCCCCTTTCTCTCTTTGATGTTAATGAAACTAGGGGCTTTCGCACTGGAGGAACCTTTTCATAGTTTCTAGAACTATTTGTGGAAGTACCAGGATTTTGTGTATTCGCACCGTAGGAACTAGGAACGATTTTAGTTCTAGGAACTTCTTTTGGGGTAACAAATTTAGCTCCTACTTCAGAGTAGGGTCTAAACCAGCACTACAATTGATGTAACAGGTATGCTGATTGGATGAACGCACCGGCCATTTTCTTAAAAGCCTTCTACACATAAAGATTATAGCCTATATACAGTGGGGCAAAAAAAGTATTTAGTCAGCCACAAATTGTGCAAGTTCTCCCACTTAAAAAGATGAGAAAGGCCTGTAATTTTTTATCATACATGTACACTCACATTGTCTGATTTTTACTCCACTATGGCCAAGACTAAAGAGCTGTCAAAGGACACCAGAAACAAAATTGAAGACCTGCACCAGGCTGGGAAGACTGAATGTGATGTTCTGGATTTTTTTCCTCATTCTGTCTGTCATAGTTGAAGTGTGCCTATGATGAAAATTACGACCTCTCTCATCTTTTTAAGTGGGAGAACTTGCACAATTGGTGGCTGACAAATACTTTTTTGCCCCACTGTATTTACTTGAGAAACTAACTCTACGAACATGGAAAACCGTGATAGATAGACCCTTTCAACCTTTACGCTAAAGAGAAAATCCAACACAACTTTGAGGGGACTGCAAGCGAAACATGATTATGTATTCCTCCTCAGTCAGCAACACTGGACATCAACCACACGGCAAACGCTAATACTTTTTCATATACAGTCTACTTTCTTTGTATAACAGTTCTATCTAATAACATAGACAAGACTGTTAAAGGGTTACTTCAGCGATTAGCATTAAGCTTTATCAGGAGAAACCTGGGAGTATATTCGAACGATCGTACTTTCCCCCCTCATCTGACCCTGAGACGAGAGAATTATGTATTTTATTTCTGGAAAAATTCCTCTGATGACGCAAATATTGTCATTTCGCTCAATCGGCTCACTCGCATTATATCGAACAGACACGTTCAGTTTTTAATTGTAGTGTCTCTAACTGAACTGATTTTCTGAAAATGAACGTGGTAGGCAAGTGATCCAGTAATCCTGTAGCCGACTAGCCGTGCCTAGAGTAGGAGGGCAGCAAAGTGCATTCTGGGAATTGTTGTCTTTCATCCCCATGAGACAAAATAAATTTTCTGTGTTTTCTCAGTCTAGAAGGCACCAAATTCAAAAATAATTTCACATTTCTACTACATTTATTTACTACATTAATGACCCAGTTTAAATACAGATTCATCTTCCCAGCGCTGAAGTACCCCTTTAAACAGATCGTAAACTAATGAAGCAGGAACTCTGGCATTCTAGGTACCATCAAAATAAAGGTCCACCGCTTTGTCAAAATAAAGGTCACAACAACAAGCGCGGCTTACTTCACTTTAGAGTTCTTACTGGTGGTGAGAATGCAATCAGGAAAATATTCCTAGGGGACTTTCAGTTCTTAGGGAACCACTAACCTGGTGGTTAGTTCCTATAACGGAGTTCCTAGAACTACCTGGTGTGAAAGCCCCTACTGATTCACATGTGCAACTAAACGAACATGGCCTCTCTCGTTCAAAAATTAACAACCCAGTTCATTTAATTAATTTATGAATGAGCTGTGTTCCAATTGAAATGGTCCCTATTGTCACAATCTGTGTGTTTAGTTTAATTTTCATGGACTTTAAGTTTGCTTCTCTTTAGTTATCCGTTCCCTTTATAGTTTCCCGCCATTCATTCAAAAATCACACCGGTTTGTTTTTTTTAGTCATCATCACTGTGTATTTAAGTTCCTATTTGTGCTCTATTGAGTTGTCCGGTATTATCGCGTCAACGTGCAGTTTCATTGCATTCTTTACAGGGGTCTGCGATATCACAATTTTTAAATGTGAACAATTAAAATGTCTCCACGATCTGCTTTTGAAGAAATATTGTGGTATATTTCTTCAAAATTGCTTAATCAAACTGAAATAAAATGTTTGTATATATATATATATACATATATATATATATATATATATATATATATATATATATATATATATATATATATATATATATATATATATATACATATATATATATATATATATATATATATATATATATATATATATATATATATATTATATTATATTATATTATTTCTTTCTTTTTAAGTACCGGAAGTTTTTGGTTATTAAATGTTACAAAAGAGTCTATTTCAAATAGGTGTGAGACGAGATCTCGCGAGACTAAACTGTGAAAAGTTGTCTCGCATCATATTGTCATGACCTGGTCATAACTGAGTGTGAGGGTGAAGTTAGGATAGAATATGCCAACGCTACGTTTACATTACGCCTCCACTCTAGTTTAGCTTTTTATGGAAATAAAACATATGTAATTCAGGTGGATAACAGTCGCTTCAATTCCATCAGCTCATCTAGAACTGAAATTACATTCACTACACGATGATGAGTTAAAACATTTCAAATGCACCCTGTATTTCATCATTTCTTAAATTAAGGATTTCTTAAAAATACTATGTAAAAATCTCATCTCGTTCTCGTGTCACGTCTCGTCTTGAGATAAGTGTCTTGTCACACCGCTCATTTCAAATACATACTGTTCTTTTCAACAAAAAGTCCTAAAAAACAGTTTTCAACATTGGTTTCTTGAGCATCAAATCAGATTATAATTAGATGCTGATTTGATCACAGGAATAAACTGCATTTTAAAATATATTCAAATAGAAAACAATTATTTTAAATAATAATATTATTTTAACAGTACTACTACTTTTTCTTTTTATCAAATAAATGCAGTCTTGGCCAGCATAAGATACATCTTTTAAAAACATAAAAAATCTTACAGATCCCAAACTTTTGAACGGCTGTGTGTGTGTGTGTATACACATGTATTTCATGTGTATACACATATACACATGAGATTTATATTGCATTTATTTACAGAAGTCCAGGGTTTACATTTATTTTGTGTTCGGGTCATTTTGACCCAGAGAGGAATTATCCACAAATACTGCTTTTTATACTGAAAAACTGAGGTGCATTAGCTCAGATCAATAAAGTCTATGATCAGTCAGTTCCAAAAAGAAATACGAAACCTGTCCTATAATTGAAAGAAAACAAGTTCACAAAAAGATTGAATCCCATACTTGGTGATATTATAGCATAGCCAGTGATTTACAAGCAATTTTAGAAAAGTCCAGTCATATTTGACAGAGAACACCAAAGGTGCTACAGGGTTTTCAACACAGCTTAGTTATTCTAATTATGACAAAGTATTCTTGATGATAGCACAGTTGCTCTTTCCTAAAAGATGGTCTTGCATTTTTATTTGTGATATTGGGGCAGCTTTCTCTCTGAATCTTAAAGCAGCAAAAAGCACTCAAAAAAAATCACTCAATGCCAAGTTTCTTATTTACTGACAGTCCCTCAGTGAGTGAAAAGAACGCAGAGTGCTGTGACTGAATCCGAATATTTTTTCCCCCTTTCTTTTTGAGTCCCAACATTGCTGCTGCTCACAGATGTTCTTTGATATTCATGAACAACTGCCTGGGGTGGATATTAGCAATAGCATTCACTTTCATCTCCCCCCATGGCACTTCCTCAAGTGTCTCCCAGCATACTCCTCCAACAACCGACCCAGGCAGCGCGCCGCACAGAAACATAATACTTCATTCAGCAGCTAAGAAAGAGGTGCTTACCTCTGCTCTTCATGAGCAACAAATAAAGACATCAGCCCTCATGACTGCTTTATAAACCCTTTGTGCTTTTCACGTGTTAACAACCACTTAAAATTAATGAAACTGTGGCTAATAGGATGAATTGTGCTCCACGGTCTTGGAGGTTTAGGTGGCCTTGCACTGTATTCACTGCATTTTCTGCAAGCTGCTGATGCTGGCCGCGGATGAATCAGCTCAATGATGAGGCGTTCTAATGACCGAACAAATTACAGGCATTTACGTACTTTGAATTGTGTGGTTTCTGTGACCTGAGCTAAAACAGTTGGAGCAGGAGGCTTTTGTAGCCCCTGCTGGGCATGGCGTGGTGAGTGTGAACCGAGCACACGATTATGATTATGAGAGAAATGCTTCCAACCCATTTAGAAATCGATTCTTCTCACTGCTTTCCCATTCAGTGTCAAGTCTGCCAACCAAAATGAAGATGACAGCGCCCATTTCTTCTTCAGCTATTATCATTTCATCCCTTAGACACCACATTTTTCTCAAACATTTCCTGCCTTCCATACAAAGGCGTAGTCAATCAGATGGTAATTGACTCTTAATGGTACCAATTAAATAATCATTCTCCTTTTGATTTATTGGACAAGTCACTTGCACAGAAAGTTGGAAAGTTTTAGCTGGTTAGCATGGTAACTTTAGCCCCTTCTTGTAGATACATTAACTGGTGCTAAAGCCATTTGAAATTAGCTGTGCATTCTAGTGAAAGAAATGTTTATATAGCACTAATATTTCAGTACAATATAGTGGCCAATAATTTTTATTTTTTATAATTTTTGGGCTCTTAAAAGTGTAAACTAGATTTATATCTCTCTGTTGCCTTTGATGTCACAGTTTAGGATAGTTGCTAGTAAAGGTTTTGGGATGTGAATCTTTAAGATATAGAGATATAGAGTCAATCTGTCTGTCTGTCTTACTGTCTATTTATCTAAAAATTGTGGTCTCTTATGTTGACCATGGCTGCATTTATTTGGTCAAAATTTGGTCCAGTATCAGTCATTGAGAAATGCTAACAGACCTCCTTGATATTCTCTCATCAAGCGCAAAGTTTGTGTATGTGATTATTATCCTCATCAGGAGCCAAGTTAGAATTAGCTGTCACAGCCGGCACCCATCCTACGGTGTCACGACGCTTTGAAGTCTTACTTTTGAAGAGTGCAAATCTCATGGGGTCAGAGCATCTGCTTCTTGCACTGCATCTGCGTTGGAGTCTTTGTACCTCAGACATTTGCAGCATAAGCCTCAGAGGTGCCGTAGGTGGGGTATCCGGGGCCCCGGTGTAGGTTGTTGCCTACAGGTTGTACTTGTGTCTCTGTGATCCACCCCCACATGGACCACAGGAAACACAAACAGAGTAGTAGACTGATTTTATCTATTGCAACAATTCCGATATGAAGTCAAATTGCAGACTACCTGGCAAGCGCAACGGAGCTGAGCTGAGCCGCGGTATTACGCTGCGCGGTGAAATCACTAGGCAGCTGTAATCTTGTGCGCTGAACAAATTTTTTTCCAATCCATCATAAAACCATACAGCTTGACTGCTTGAGTGTGCACATACATTTGTAAAGCTGTTTGAGTTAAAAACGGCACGACTTGATGAAACTGGCCTGCTTTTGTTCCCTGGATTCCATCTCACACCCAAACACCAACTGAGACATTTGATCAGGGAGTCTTGGCAGCATCTCAGCAAATGCCGAGATGATTCATTTAAACATGTGTGCTCTTTAAAATAATTGGCCCTCATCACCCCTCCCCCATTGTCCACACTACGCTGAGAGTTTAGCTGCCGAGTCAGAGATCCATTTACCAACTCATCATTTCTTTTCTGCTGAAGGAGGCAGCGTGGCTGCCGGTGCCATATTAGATCAGGATCCAGGCGTACAAAAGAAGCAACAGTCTTGGACATGCTGTCTAAAAGCATCTCAAACAGCTCTATATAACCCACAGTGATTCAGAAAACTTCTCCCAAGACATTGTAATGTGTTCCAATCACAGAACACTCGCACACTAACCTGGGGTCACAGCTTTTCTTTCCTCCCCCTCCTGGAAAAAACACTCCTCTGGCTAAAAAGAGAACAACAGCACGCACAAGGCAGACAAGAAGTCTGTTCAGAATCCTAGTGAGTTGCCTCACTGTCTACGACATAGGCAGCAGCCTTTCAAGACAGCATCTAAACTGCCATAGAACAGACCACACAAATGGCATTCCCCACTCGACTTTCATTTGATTTCAAAAGAGTTAGACGGTAATATATGGTGAAATATTGAAATATGAAATATTTCCTTTTTAACAATATTTGATCTGTCCTTCATAAAAAGGATACATTTGTTAGCATTAGATATCATTACGTATTGATGAAATCAATTTCAAACTTCTAATACGTATTTACATTTCAAAATGTATAAATTAGCATTAGCTCATGAATGAATTATAAATGGGCATGAATTAACAGATCATTTCTAAAGGATGAATGAACATTTTGAAAAGGTTTGTTGATAATCAACATTTCTTTACTTCGTCCATCATTTTTTGTTGTTGTTGAGTTTGTCAAAGCAGCTGTGTCTGAAATCGCATACTCTTGAGTAGGTACTTTTTTGAATATGTACTTTGTGACAGCTAAAAAGTATTTTCTAAGTCTGAATGTATTCTGGATGTACATTCGTCATTTTGTCATTATTATGTAACCAACATAAGTGGCCTCTTCCGTGGACTTACATGGTAAAATGTCAATCGAATGTACACTTGGTACCAGGTACTTTTTACCTTCTCTTATAAATACTGCGAATTCAGACATACTACTCTTGTCACTTACTGTTTTTTGCCTACTATATAGTGGAAATATGCGATTTCATATGCAGCTACTGCATTGACTTCTCTGCAGAAGGATAAACATAATACACTGCCTAAGAATCTGGCCAAAACAAGGCATCTCAGATTCCTTGTGGAACAGACTTTTTGTCGGGAGCGCACCCTGTATCTCTTAAAATTCTGCTTCTGTAGGCAGCTCACTAGGTTTTGTAACAGACCTATAAAAAAGGCTGCCATGCAAAGGGTGCTTTTCATGTAGAGTGGCTTTGAAAATACTTCCTTCTCTGCGGCGGGCGCTTTGACGAGAGAGTACATTTATGTACCTTATACTTCTGTATTTCCAGCCAAATGGATGGAAAAAACATGCGTAAAAGTTTAATCATCTGTGCCCTAGAGCTGGAGAAAGCAGACTGACACAGAAACACCTGCCTGTGCTAATCACCTCACCTCCTGGAAACAAGCAGAGCAACTTTGCAGGTTCATTAGTGCTATTGCCGCCTGAATAATGCATCTCGGCAACCATCTTAAACAAAGGCCTGCAGACAAATATAATCTCTTTTGGTTTGCATCACCTCACTGATGGTAAACTGGTTATTATAGAACAATGAGATGGATCCGCACGCAAGGCATACAAGAGGTGGCGACATCTGCTTCTCTGTGCATGCTTTCTGTGAATTTTCTTCATGGTGTGGTAATTGGATGTAGTGGACAAGAGTCTCGGTGGTCATTTTTCAGAAGCGATTCTAACCTACCTCTCTCGCTCCTGGGGGACACAGCGGGAGTTCTGCAGTTCAGGGGATGACGGTTTGAAAGGTATGAGGAGAAACAGAAAGAGAGAGGCTGGAAGAACACGACCACTTACCGCTTTTACACACCGGGCAGCACTGGTCAGGCTCATATTCCGGATCAACACACTCTGTCTGTGGGCAAGCGGACACAGAACAAAGAACCTCTCCACTGGGCTCACAACGGCACTTCTCGCACGGAGACACCTAGAAACATACAGAGACAAGAAACAAAATCCTCTGTTGCAGCATTCATAATACTATTACGATTCATATGAGGTTCAATCATCAGAGCAAGAAGAACAAGAGCATGCTTCTTTGAGGTGAACTGATGAGTGTTCATATATTTCTGCCAATCTTGGAGTATATTAACAATGCTTACCTAATTCCTTCTGGCAATACCTCTGGCAACGCTCATCTCCCTTCCTTTCTTTCCATATTTATGTCCATGGGGAACTCTGAGTCATGTCTTACGCTCGAGCCCATTCATTATGGATGAATATCAATACCTGTCAATTTCTTTGAGTGATTCTTCAGCTACAGGCATTTTTATGTCCCAAGGGATCATTTTTATTAAAACTTTTTAAAAAGGTCACAGTAAAACTGTCTTAGAAACTTTCTGACCATGCCTTCGTTTACATTTGCAAATCAGATTTTATTGTGTTGTCCTTGCCTCAGACATAGACTTTCAATAAATGAAAACTATAATAATCGTTGTTCCTTTGCTGTTGTAGGTGGTAAGAACCTTTTGAAATAACTGAATATTAATATCTTTAACTTTAAACTATAATGTTATGGAGGACCAAATTACTCAAAATGAAATCATTAAATCAATAATAAATTCAATAAAACAACATATAAATGTACCAGTTTATTCTGAAATATTTAAATAAATAATTAATCAATTTCATAATTAACATATTAATTTAATTATTTATTTATTAAATAAATAAATATCTATTTATTTTGTAAAATTACATGAACACAACATTTACTGTTTAATATATTTCACAATTACCTCTTCCACACACACTATTGTGAAGTTTAAAAATACATTTTTTATGATTAAATGTGCTTTTTCAAAAAGCCGTTTTTCATAATATGCTGCATTTACGAATGACTCCAATTTGTCGAATCATGCATTTCCAAAGCATGATTTTCCCAAAGATTTTTTTCATAATAATAGAGGACATTTCACAAATGCCAATCAACAGGCAGTGGGCGGTGCATGAGGCTGATTGGATAATCCTTTCAGATTGATTACTTTTGTCTGTCTGGCAAGTGGCAAGGGGAATTTGGGGAATTGATTTGAAATTATTGTGGTGGTAGGAATTGATCAAGATAAAAACGCACATTGCTTTTATTTGCAGATGATGAAGAAGAGAATGGTTTGTTTGGTGATGCTCTGTTATCTGGATTAGATTACATAAAGGATCTGCATACATGGACTATTTTTGTAGTATTACACCACATTGTGTGTGTGTATATTAGCACCGTTTGTTGTTTTTCTTGTGGTATGAGATTTGGTATAAGCGTTTTGACCCGGAAGCGCTGCCACGTGACGTCAGATTTAACAACTGAATAAAACAATATGCCAGAGTCCAACAGTCTTTCAGTCCAGATTAAGTGCCAAATCCTTAAACACAGCCACAGAGTCAAAATACATTTCCAGTCACAAATAAGAAATGAGAAGCACCCTTTGTGTTCTGTGATGTCACCACACCACACAAAGATTGATTTGTCATGTCTGTTGACTCTTCAACTTCAAACCAATCAGTGCCAAGCACCGCCCACTACCTGTTGATTGGCATTTGTGAAATGACCTCTATTATTTGAAAAAAATCTTTGGGAAAATCCTGCTTTGGAAATGCATGATACAACAAATAGGCGTCATTTGTAAATGCAGCATATTATTATGAAAAATGGCTTTTTGAAAAAGCACATTTAATATTTAAAAAATAGATTTTTAAACATAATAGTGTGTATGGAAGAGGTAATAGTGAAATATATTAAACAGTAAATGTTGCGTTTTCATGTAATTTTACAAAATAAATAGATACATTTATTTATTTAATGATTTAATTAAATTAATTATTTAATTATTTCAGAATAAACTGGTACATTTAATTTGGCTGATTATGTTATTCTTAATATAAATTAAAACAAAAGTGCTTTAGCCAGGATAAAAATTATGAAAAGTGCTCGGAAGTGCTTCTATCGGATGGAACTGCTTCAGATGGTGGAACAGATTTGATGTGTTCCCGCTGCTAGTCGTTCAGTCACGTTTGTATTGTGGTCAGGAATACTCATTTTAGAGCTAAAACGTTGGATCTATTAGCCTACAACTGTTGAGCACTGACTGCGTGTCTGTGGTGTACGTCATCACAAGCAGCCAATCGTGTTCTGCTCTTTCTGACGGCTGCGCCCTGAACGTCAGTCAGTGAGAAATGCTGTAATGTATATCAAAATATCGGAAATCTGTTTAAAAATCATATTACTGATTGTTTTTGATGAAATCTGAGAGCTTTCTGTCCCTCCATTGACAGCTACGCAGCTAACACTTTGACACTTCAAAAAGTTCATAGAACGATCTTAAAACGAATCCGTTTGTATTGAGCAGTTTAATCCACATTTTCTGAAGAGACACAATCATTTAATTCAATGAACAGATTTAATTTAGGCTTTTATTCACATATAAACATTCATCAACTCACACATCAGACATGGTAAACGGAAGCTCAAGCATGTTCGCTTGACATGTGAGAACCAATGAGGTTCATTCTCGTGTGTTACGCAGCACATTTGAACTTCCTCAAGAACCAATGAGGTTCATTCTCATGTGTTACGCAGCACGTTTGAGCTTCTGCAAGAACCAATGAGGTTCATTCTTGTGTTACACAACACGTTTGAACTTCCTCAAGAATAAATGATTTTTTTTCTCATGTGTCAAGCAGGTTTAGTTAAGCTTCGGTTTATATTCGCTAATCAGTGTTTATATGTGAATAAATATAAAGTTATCGAGTTGTTTCTGAAAATGTAAGCTAAACCACTCAACTCATGGATTAGTTTTACAATCTCTTTTTGAAGGTTCAAAGTGGTAGTTGCGTAGCTGTCAATGGAGGGACAGAAAGCTCTCAGATTTCATTAAAAAAAAAATCTTCATTTGTGTTCCGAAGATGAACAAAAGTCTTGCGGGTTTGGAATGACATGAGGGTGAGTAAATTATGATTCAAAATTACAATTAATATTTTTATTCTTTAACTTATGGTAACTTTCGGGACTGTACTGTAAAGTGCTAATGATTTACATAAAGTTTTACAACCATTATGATTGTCCATCAGTTGTAAAGTCTTTTCCATCACAAACAACAAATAGTTTTACCAAGGACACAACATTATCATGCTTTAGATAAAATGATTTGCAACATGTGAAAAACCTCCAAAATCCAGGTAAATCTCTTTAATCTAAAAAAAAAACATCTTTACTTTGTGTGATTTTCACTTAAGTTGTAATTTGTCAAAGTGTGCAAAAACTTTATAAGATATGAAATTAGCCTTAGTAAGAATATTCCATTATTGAATGGTGATTTCAGATGTGGTGGAAATGATGCTACAGGGAAAACAAGAGAAATTACATAATTCTGCTGTGATTCATGTATATACACTTTTTGACATTGTTAAAAGATCAAAACTAGCAAGTTCAAAAACGGTATAGTTTTTAAAAATTCAAGGCATCAAAAGTGCCCATATGCATTTTATGAACCTAAACTGTATCCATGTGATAAATTCAGACTCTTGTCACACAGTGGATTTGTGAAGCGTTCATGTGACTCTACAGATGTCCCAGAAATCACATACTGTATATATGAACAAACTGATCGGTTTTGCTCACTGCTTCTTCTCTTCTACCAAGCATAAATGCATTAGCATTTCGGTGAAAAGAACCTTCTGCACACAGTATCTCCTGAGACAATCTTTACCAAATCAAACACAGGACAATGTGTCACCTCCAATTGTGATGGAAAATAAAATAAAAAATCACAAAGGGGTTTCTAAAATTGAAAAGTTCAAGTAAGGATTCATTCAGCAGCGCCCCCTGAGAAGCCCGCATTGTGGGACTAAACAGATATGATACTGGACTCATTTCGTTCTGCAGAGGGTTTAATTGTTACCTTTGCAGTCTGCATATGCATTAGGTACAGCTGAGCAGAACCAATAAATTCAGTGCTTGGTCATTACCACTCTTTGTGAAAAGCACTTATGCTGACTGCATTAATAAATCTCTCTGCTGCTTACCATAAAGCTCAGGTGCTTTGGATAAGGACTCCAATGACACAGGAGGAGGAACCAATGAAAACTGAATCAAGAGCATAAGCTGTAGAAGCAGCTAATGGCTTTGGCTACACTGAGGTGAGACATGCAGTTCAAAAAGAATCATTTGTGAACCTGCTGCTAACTCTGAAACTGATGACAAGTGTTTTCCCACTAAAGGCGAAATTAGAGAGCATCATAATAGGGCCTTGCAGAAGAAGAAAAAAAGGCTTGTCGTCTTCTCTTACATAACACAGCCTAAGCAAGATAAGTCACCATTAGTTTCGCATAATAATTGAACTCTTCACACTTCCCCAGCATAAAATACAGGAAAAAACTGTATATTATCTTATTGCGAGCCTCTTCCTGGGGGAAAGGCTCAGGCTGAGGAAGAGTGATGGATTAAAAATGAAAAAATTAGCAATTGTGAAATCTCATTTTTGGTTTGCTGGAATCAATACGTAATCACAATGTGCGCACATTAGATTTCTTCAACTGGACAGAAAACTCCAGTGGACCACTGAAATTCAATTCCACTCAATAATGAACAGAGATTCATAGGGGTAAAGATCAAAACTCAAAGTCTTCATGTAATCTGCCATAAAATAAAGGTCACTCTAGCACTCCTGACACTGTTGAATACAGACAAAAGAGAAGAATAAACCTTGTTAAAGATGGCATCTAGAATGGATAATGAATCATTAAATGTGCTGCTCTAACCTTAAACTCCTCCAGAGATGAGTAGACCTTTCCTCGAAATTCACAGTAGTTTTTCTTCTCTTTGCACTGCGGGCAGCACTGGCTGGTGTCAACACGCAGGCAACGTGGATGAAGTTTTGGACAGTCTGGTTGAGCGCACAGAGGACCTTCATCTGTGCACAAGCAGGGGCAGGTGGAGGGTCCTGGGGTGAATTTCTCCCCGATGGCGAAAACAAACCCTGTCTCATCCATGCAGCCCTTGCCCCTGTAATCGGGATATGCATACTCATCGGTCGCATCGAGGGAGACGTTGGCCTCTTCCGTAGGAGCCCCATCAGTTTGCTTGAGTGATTCTTGCTCACCCCAGGTTTCAAGGGGCTTACCCTGCAGTTTGGACCCTCGTCTCAAGGGGCTCAAGATGGGTCGGGTCCTGCTAGCACTAGATCTGTTCACGCCCTTGATCCCCTCCAACTCAAGATTACTCAGCTCCTCCAAACGCTGCCTTGCACTAGGGCTCAGCGCACCCTCCTTGGCCTGGGTCAAAACACGCTCCAAACGCTCTTTCTCCCCACCCTCAGGCACCGACACAACGGGATTGCCTCGTGCGCTCGTATACAAGAGCCAAGTAACAAAGATAAGTCCTGTTGTCATGGCAGCCGAGTGAAGCATCTCACTCCTCTCCACCAGCATAAAATTACGGGACTGCACCTGGACTCACATTACAATCCTCAAATCACAGGTAGAGCCTATTACAGCAGAAGCATCGTCACATCTGTAAAAGAAACAAATGACAGGTTTCAGCACCATGGACAGAGGCAATGTAATGGCAGTCAGAGAAGTTGACTGCATCAAATACCAAACAGTTGACCCAAAAGCAATTCTCTTAAGGAGTGTAACACTAGAAACAGTGATCTACAACGCTCCTTTAAAAAACAACAACACTGATTCTTCAGTCGAGTTAAACGTTCAGGCTGTGAAATGGATTCTGTGCTTCAATATATTCAACTATATTCAACAGAATCTTGTTCCTGTTTTTTTCATTGATTCATTTAACCACAGATAAACATAATATAACGGCATTTTCAATCAAAACTAAGTCTAATCATTCACCACATCCAAAATAATGTGAATAATCCGTCCTGAATTTACAAGAATTGCCTGTCTAAATGTTGCTTTTGCTAGTTTTGTAGTTAAGACCATTTTCTCTCCTCCTAGTATGCACTGAGTTATGAACAAATATGATTGCATTTTGTGGCTCTTTTAATTTCTGTTGTTGTTGATTTTATTGTCATGTTCAGTAATTGTTGCCAGAATGGATTTGTTCCACTCAAACAATTAATTGATTGTTAACCTTGTCATGTTTCACAAACCAAGTGCTTAGGACTGGGAGTATTTTAAAGTATCAAAGGATGTCTATGTGATGTAGACACCAAACACTTGGCTCTTGGTCAGTTGCATATGGAAAAATTAGATGAAAAATATAAGCACAGTATAATTTACAAATACAAATTGTTATTTCTCAGTGCTTTTCACTCAACTGATTTGCAGAATTTCTCAGGTTTACGGGGCTCATTTGATTGATACTTGTTGAATTCTAGATACAGTATATGCCATTTGTTGCCATATTTTTTTTAAAGTGCCTATTATGGTTTTTCGAATATTCCCTTTCATGCAGGTTGTAATATGTTGTTGTAAACGTCAATATGAAGTTGTAAAGTCGAAAGTGCACAATAAATAAAGTTATTTACAGCCTTTACTTACAACCTGCAAGAATGATTAATTATTGATGTATATTTTCTACCGGGTGTTCAAAATATGTAGTTTTGTGTTTTATATTGTGTAGGTCTCTAACTCACGTTGTTACTGTCTTACTGAAATACTTCTTCTAATCAGCTGTGTACCACTATTACCTAAAACTGTGTCTATTAATGCAGATTGTCTGTCGTTCGTACTTCTTTGAGTCAAGATAAAGGATGGAGCAAGATTTGTTTTGAGAAATATACACACCGTTTTTGATGGACATACACTGATGGTGAGGAATTACAGCTGCAACATCTCATAATGTACATCAAACTGAGTAGCTTATCACTAAGAAGATTCCTGCTCAAGTAGTCCTTGCGATGGAGGTTCGGGTTAATTAACTAGTTCTTCCTATGTTTCATTTTTGGACTCGCCTTCGGATTGATATAGTAAAATCAACATCAGAGTTACTGTCTTTACAGTGTGTACAATCGCTGAGGACTGAGGAAGTCTCCTGAGCTGAAGTACAGTTATGGTAATGGTCGATAGCTTCCGAAACACATGCTGTACGTGGTAGACTAATCATAACAGACTGGGCCATCTGGCCAATTAGAGCTCACGGAAAGAAGAGATTTAGAGAGACTGATTCCTCCAACGAGTCGTTTCAGAATCATTGAACAGCGTGGTGATGTGCAATGTATATTATGAGAAAATGAAAGTGTTTTTTGAACTTTGATGCATGGAAACCTGTTGTAGAAGACCTCTAAAGCTAAATTAGGAAAATTTAAAATAGCATATAGTAAACTGTATTATTTTACAGCATACAGAATTTTGCCTACGCAAAATTATTTCCTGCGCTTAAACAGGAAATAACCAAAATAATAAATATAATTAATTAAGATGTTTCTTTTCTTTTTTTTTAAAAAGAGCTATACAACTTTCCCATGCTGGAAAGGTGTGAAGGCTGACTGCCTCGGGTGTAATCACACATAGCGACAGCAATCTTCCAATCGCACCTCCACGCATCAATTTTCACGGGGGTGATGGACACGAAAGTAAATTGCCTCAAGGGAACTTGAGTCACAAGCACTTCAATAACTCCTCTATTCTCCGACCAGCTAAGCGCAATCAATTCACCTCAATTGAATCTGTTAAACGACACGAAGAGGTTAATCGAGAAATAGATTTTAGAAGGGAGAGAAAGAATATCACATGAGCAAGATTGTGCTAAATATCAGCATGGCTGTTGTTATGCTGTAGGTAATCACAGCTGTGCTAATATTAAAGTTGCAATGAAACTGATATTTTTTTCCGTACTGTGACATACATCCAAGTATAAAGGATCAAAAAGAAATGTAGGATGGGAATTCTATTGGTCAAAAAAGGAAGCAGATGAACACAATCTTGCAAAGGTGGTGTTTAAACAGACTATTGACTAGAGAAATCCTGCATACATCACCAGAGAGAAGTCTGTTGTTTTCACTGGAAGATACAGTTATGACAAACATTATGAGGTCAAAACAATTGGGGGAAAAAAGCAACATTATGCACAGATGAACTCTCGACAATAAGATCTATAACAACATACAAAGATTTTCATTTAATTCATGTCAAACAACAGAAATGAATCAAATGCTATGTTTCCATTGTGTTTATACAATAGTTCTGCAATTAGACACTTCAACAAATTAATAAATACCACTTAACTTATGTTTCAGACAAAAACTGGCCAGTTCATTTGTATATTTCTTCTCTTCCAACTAAAACAGTTCCACAAGAAGCCAAAAAATCCACCATGGATGGACGACACAAAGCAATTTACAGACTGAAAGCCTGACAGGAGCTTTGTATAGCCTATAAGTATGGAAGCTTTTTTCCAACAAAATAAAACATTTTAAAAGACAATTGCGACTTTTTATCTCACAATTGTGAATTTACATTTTGCAATTGTGACTATTTTTCGAGTTATAAAGTCAGAATTGCATGATATAAAGTCAGAATTACAAGTTATACAGTCAGAATAGCAAGTTAGAACTTTTTTCTCGCAATTGCAAGAATTGCAAGAACTCTTTTCTCAGAATTGTGAGATGATTTGGAGACGAGTGATACTTTTATTGGCTCCAATCCACTTATATATGGAAGCTTGTTTCCGCCACAGAATAAAAAATACAAAAGGTAATTACGACTTTTTAATCTCACAATAAAGACTTTTTTTTTTTTTCGCAATTGTGAATTTACATCAGAATTGTGTGATAGAAAGTCAGAATTGTGAGGAATTCTGACTTAATATCACGCAATTCTGACTTTATAACTCACAATTGCGACTTTCTATCACACAACACTCGCAATTGCGAGGAAAAAAAGTCAGAATTGTGATATTAAAAAGTCAAAAAATATATTTTTGGCAATTACCTTTTGTGTTTTTTATTCTGTGGCGGAAACAAGCTTCCATATATAAATGGATTGGAGCCAATAAAAGAGTATCACTCGTCTCCAAATCCACTCCAGGTTTTGCATTTCATTCTCCCCACTCACAAGCGAGAGAAACCCACTCAGAGCGGTCATGAAGAGAGAAAACACCCAAACTCTTGAGTTTTAAAAAAAGCCTTATGTCGCAACAGGTAACAACTTGTATTCCCCCTCCGAAGCGGGTTTTTAAAAAACCTTGTTAAACAACAAAGAGCTTAATCAAGAAAATAAATCTTTGAAGAGGAAACAAGATGAGTGGAAATGATATCAAAATGATGTACAGCAACTCATAAAATGTCAAACACTCCATTTTAATTTTACAATTAACATTAATGCATATAAAAAGCCATGCATTTTTCTGAACTCCAGTCCATGTGGGCTGTGGAGCCTGTTGATGCAATGCACAGGTGCTCTTCACAGCATTATTCACATCCACTCGAAAATCACATCTTCAGCTTCACGTTTAACGATACAAAGTGTGACTGAGGCAATCATTTGGAGTTCACATGAGGCTGAGAATGAGAAAAAGAGGCGTAGATAATGATGCGACACAAAGCAGACACTAAATCTGTGTCTGCGCTTTATCACTGAAGCTATTAGCGGTAATATTCATACCACCCACATAAGTTAATTAACGTAACGCATCCCAAAGAAAAAAACATTTACAGAGAACAAACATAGCGAGTGGTCTGTTTTATCCATATCATACTTCACTCTTCGACCATAAATATCAGTTCTGTTCATTTTGTGCACATTTAAGCGTATCGGTCATGTAACACACTATACTGAATCATCTTAAACGTTTAACTGTAACTTTATAATGACGTTTAGAGATATTAAAGCTGACTAGGCGTCCATACCTGCATCTTTCTGTCGGTGTGTTGTGGAGATAGTTGTCACACAGTTGATATCGAGGCTTGTTCATCAGTCTCTGCACACTCCACATCACCTCACAACTGCGCTCAGGAAATAAGACAATTTAGTTTAAATGTTGCCACTAACGAGGACGCCAGGGCTGTTAATGCCTCCTCAGCTCTAGTGTGAGAACTGAAAGAAAGGAGTGGACTCTTCAGCACCAGTGACAAAAAACATAAACCGGCAGATTTGCGTCACAGGGTGAGGAGTTTAATGAAAATAGCGCGTCACCTTTCCGACCACCAGGTGGCACATTCCCTTACTAGACACACGAAATTCACTGTGATTAATCATTCGTTCACGCTGTTTTGACAGAGCCTATCCATTCTTAGATCGTTCGTGAGATGGACGATGAGCGTGTCTGTGTTTGTGTTTGCCGTGTTGGCCTTCATCACGAGTTTCTGAGGACAAAGACATTAATGTGCAGGTAGCTATAAAACTGATGAAAATACATAGGATTGAACTTTTCTGCCATGATTTGTAGGCTATTGATTGTATCGTTGTGTTATATTTTATGTGGACTTTCCATAGACATAATGATGTCCATACTGATCAAACTGTATATTTTATCCAATCTACCCACCACAGAAAACTTTCTGCATTTTTACATTTTCAATAAACATCACTTAGTATGATTTATAAGCTGATTTCCTCATGGGGACCAAAATAAATATCTCCACAAGGAAGGATTTTGGATATTGGCATCTTTGTGGGGACATTTTGTCCCAATAATGTAGGGTTTACCAACACACACACACACACACACGCACACACACACACACACACACACACACACACACACACACACACATGTTGTGTTTCCATGTTTTATGGGGACATTCCATAGGCGTAATGCATTTTATACTGTACAAACCGTATTTTCTATCCCCTACACTGCCCCTGCCCCTAAACCTACCCATCACAGGAGACATGCTGCATTTTACTTTTCAAAAAACATCACTTAGTGTGATTTATAAGATGTTTTCCTCATGGGGACCAAAAAATGTCCCCACAAGGACAAAAATTTGGATATTGCCATCTTTGTGGGGACATTTTGTCCCCATACCGTAGGGATTACCAGTCACACACACACACACACACACACACACACACACACACACACACACACACACACACACATTAAGCTGTCATTGTGGGGACATTCCATAGACGTAATGCATTTTATACTGTACAAACCGTATTTTCTATCCCCCTACACTGCCCCTGCCCCTAAACCTACCCATCACAGGAGACTGTGCAGTTTACTTTCTGTGAAAAAAACCTCATCCTGTGTGATTTATAAGCATTTTGAAAAGTGAGGACATGAGGAACGTCCTCATATTTCACCCTGTTTTTGTAATACCTGTCATACCCATGTCATTATACACATTTGTGTCCTGATATTTCACAAAAACATGCCCACACACACACACACACACACACACACACACACACACACACACACACACACACACACACACACACACACACACACACACACACACACACACACACACACACACACACACACACATTAAGCTGTCATTGTGGGGACTCTCCATAGGCATAATGATTTCTATACTATACAAACTGTATTTTCTAGGGGTGTAACAATACATCGCAACAATAGGTATTGTGTATAGTTCATCCAAAATTAAAATTACTGTGTGAGAAAAAAATCAAGTTTACAGAGTTTTAGCATTGGGACTACATTAAACTACTATATAATGTTGAATATAATGTAATGGGGGAATATTTGTGTGTCCTTAAAAAGTGACCTACATTATTTTAAATGTATCTAGTTAGTAGTGTCACAGTATGGTTTACAAAGAAGATGAAATTCAAACAAAACTGTTTATAGATAATGAATCAGACACAGCTGGGACTAATTAACTCATTAAGACAGGAAATGGAACACAGGAATATATCAAAGTACAAACTGAAAACGTGACAAGTAGAGGGAAGGCATATTCATCTAAACTAATTATAATTTCAGTTTTAGAATCATGAATATTTTTATTCTGGTGTCACCAGTGTCTGGTGTCTGGTGCATTGGATTACCAGCACCAAGTCCAAGGCTATTCATTTCCATCCCTAATGTAATACCAAATTTAGCATTTTAATCAACAGTACATTTTTGTTAACCTTTTACCATGTCTTGGAGTATCACAATAATATTGTGATGTGTATCGAACTGTGACATGAAGGTATCGTTACACTCCAGGTATTTTCTATTCCCTAACCCCAACCCTACCCCATAAACCTACACATCACAGAAAACTTTCAGCACTTTTACCAAAACAAAACAAAAACACATAATTTAGTATGTTTATTAATCCATTCCCTTGTGGGGACTTCTGGCTGGTGTGTAGGTGAACACAGGTTTTATATCCTTGTGGACACACACATACACACCTCATTGTGAGGACTTTCCATATAGGTGTAAAAGTTTTTATACTGAGCTGACATTTTCTAGACTCAAAACCTATCCATCACAAAAAAGTTTCTTCATTTTTATAACCAAAAAAAAAAGTTTAGTATGTTTATTTAGCTATTTGAATTATAAGAGGACATCGGCGTGCCCTTGTAATGTAGGTGGCGCATCCAGGTTTGAGGTATGTACAGGTTTTATTAGAATGATTAGAATGATATGACACTGACTGAAGACTGGGTTAATGATGCTGGAAATTCAGCTCTGCCATCACAGGAATATATTGCTCAAATAGACAACAGTTACTTTAAATTATAATATTATATTACAATTTTACAGTTTTTTGCATCAAATAAAATCAACCTTGGTCCTTGGTGAGCATAAGAGATTTCTGACCCCAAACTTTTGAACGCTGTTGTATCTAACTTCAGGGCACATTTTTGACCCCTAACTATAGCAAACACACATTTATTAGTTGTTAATTAAATAAGAACATACCATAGATATCTGTTATTAATGCACAAACTAACCCAAATTCTAAGCCCTATGAGAAATCTTTAACATTCTTAAACAAAACCCCCACTTTTTTATATATGAATTGTTTTTCCAAATGAGAACGTCCCCAGATGTCCCCTAAAGGACACTGTCAGATTTAGCCAACTTCTGGGGACAATTTTGTAAGCACACACACACATAAACACAGAACGACAGTGGTGCTTGAGGCCAGATGATTACGTCCTTTTAAAGAAATGCTCTTCATATCCAGCACAAGCCTGCATTAATATAATTGATTATTCAGGGTCGGTCGAAGCCATTTCCATCATCTTCTTTTGATGGGGTCAGAGGGGGAAATCATTAATTCAACATTAACAAAGAGGCAGGGATAGATGTCCACAACATTACATTTCACAACAGAGCACACACTGTTGGCACCACGACCCCCTCCACAGAGAGGAGAGGAGGTCCCCTTCTGACACCACATTTCCATGCCCATTAAGAATTGATCCAGTCCAGCCCAACTCCAAACCTGTATTTAGCATGCAGCCGTGATTCAGATCTTCAAGCAGACAGGGTTAAGGTCAAATTCTTACGGCTTGGCAAAACGTCTTAGTGTGAGAGTGTTTTTCTAAAAGAAGAAGTTATTTTATTAATGTTGAATGGGGCCTCTGCTCCCTGAGAACAGGACAAGGGCTCTACGTGCAGTGAGTGACAGAGTGGTAATGGTTCACTCAGACCACATGCATGATTGAGCAACCTGCATGGAAACCTGTCCCAGCAGAACCTGTGAAAAGGTAGATTCTAAAACAAGGGTGACGAAAAGTTCAATGTGATTTTTGCCTGACAAAATTTGTTGTCTAGAACCAACTGATGTCTCTCAGTGGACATTTCTGCTAAAAGTTCAGACAAACTATCAATGGTAGGGCAGGCGATTTCGGCGAGGCTAGCAATAGCAAACTAGCTTTGAAAACATAAGATCCTACCCTCCCTTCATGTCTCCTTCAAAACTGAATGAATGCGCACAGCCAGAGCAGAGTCTGCGAAGCATCACAAGAGACTGTGTTAAATTAAGTGAATGAAAGTGATGTGAAGTTCAAGTAACTCGTACGTCACGGTTCGCCATCTCTTAATAACGGTAATTACGACATGGCGTGAACGCAGCATGAGCTCGTTGTTTTGTTTTGTTTTGTGGAAGTTAGACGTCCGCGAGTGAAAACGTGAACACTCTTATACTTCTGATGAAATGAGGGACTGACACTCTGTTTTTCATGTTTAATACGGTAAAGCTGATTGATTTTAAGTAATCAATTGTATAAAGTGCTAAAATATAAACATGACATGACTTTACTATAGAATAGCGAATTGCAGACTTCATGCAAACAAACATATCCACGTTGCTATGATCAGATGCTTTTCTAATGATTTATTAAAATGCTTGCTGTTTTCTCAGTTTTGTTTTGTGATTTTTTTGTTATTAAGAGTAAAGCGCACTGCACATATTTACATATTCATCTAAACGCCACTCTCAGCAGTGTGGGCGGCGTCAGATGTTTGATAACTATACCGCTGCTCGCGTATTTTGAACTTTGTTTTAACCCTAAGCAAAGAACGAAAAAGAACTGCGCTTGAAATATATCGAGGTCTCTAGGCCATGCTGCCTTACTGTGCCTCATGATTTAATGATCTACAGCAAAATAGAGAGAGCTTTAGTGATAACTAAAGCCCCGTTTCTACCAAGAACTTAAAGCCTGAACCTCACCGTCGGTCCATCTCTCGTATTTTTTATTTAGAAAAATAGTAACTTCATTTAGACCCCGTTTCCAGCTGTCGAAATACACTGAGTACCACCCCAAAGTCCCTAGTTCCTGGGGAAAGTTTCCTCGGTGGAAACACGGCTTAAGCAAATAATAAATTACTACAATAGTAATCGCTAGAAATTACATCAGAAGTGGAAAACATTGGTCAAAAGCGTACATATACACACAAACGGACCACCAACCACAACATTCAGACATCTTTATTTTTTAGCTCAGCTTTCACAGAATGGAAAGCACAGGATTGTGGGAAATCAAAGGCAAAGGAAATATACTGTATGCTGCCTTCGAAAATCGGGAAGTTAAGCTATTTAGGTTCGGACATGCCTTTATGCCTCCTTACCTTGGAATGCATCCGCCTAAGGAAGCATTTTTAGGATCTTTTTCGGATGCAGCCTACAACTCTGCATAGAACCTCATGGAGGCTGATGATGTATGATGTCTGCATGAGGTATATATGTTGACAGGTAGAACATCCTATAATTTAGAAGAAAACCCACACAAGATATACACCGATTAGGCATAACATTATGACAGGTGAAGTGAATAACACTTATTATCTCTTCATCACAGCACCTATTAGTGGGTGGGATATATTAGGCAGAAAGTGAACATTTTGTCCTCAAAGTTGATGTGTTAGAAGCAGGAAAAATGGGCAAGTGTAAGGATTTGAGTGAGTTTGACAAGGGCCAAATTGTGATGGTTAGACAACTGGGTCAGAGCATCTCCAAAACTGCAGCTCTTGTTCCCGGTCTGCAGTGGTCAGTATCTATCAAAAGTGCTCCAAGGAAGGAACAGTGGTGAACCGGCGACAGGGTCATGGGCGGCCAAGGCATCAAGTTAAATTTGATGCACGTGGGGAGCAAAGGCTGGTCCGTGTGGTCCGATCAAACAGATGAGCTACTGTAGCTCAAATTGCTCAAGAAGTTAATGATGGTTTTGATATAAAGGTGTCACAATATACTCTATTGTCAGGATCTGCTGCTAACATCTTGGTGCCAGATACCACAACACACCTTCAGGGGTTTAGTGGAGTCCATGCCTCGACGGGTCAGGCCTGTTTTGGCAGCAAAAGTGGGACCAACACAATATTAGAAAGGTGGTCATAATGTTATGCCTGATCGTTGTGTATTCACATTTTGTATTATTTAGAACACTTCTGTGTGTGAAGACAGTTCCAACCAGTATAACAAAAAGTGTTTATGAAAAACATCGCCTACCTTAGCTTATATTCATAGACCCTTCTTCTAGAAGAGGAAAATGTGTTAAGGAACCCTATAAAGAAGTCTGTCATGAAACATCCCAGATAAAGGTAAAAAATAAATCATAATGCATTCATATGTCTTTTTAAATGTCTCTTAAATGAATGCATGTGACAGGTCATGAGAAAACATGCAATTTTATATGAATATGGATGTTTTTGATGCATTGTTGATTCCTGTCCTGGTCTGCGCTGACTGAGATGAATAGCATTCAGCCTGTCACAGTGTCTGTTCTCCAGTAAGCCACTGAGTACTGATGAAATTTATAAAACAGCAAACATCCATCAGAAACAAATGGTTGATAAGTAGGACAAAATAAGACAAACATAAATCACATATAGTGCATGAAAACAGCGTTCCCCATGGGGGAATGTACTTCCTGGTTCTTAGAGACCAGCATACTTTTACCAAAATAACCCTGTTTTAAGCACGGCATGTATTATTGAAAGAGTCACGGCAGCAGATATGCAATTGGAGCCCCATGAAAACTCTTCGCTTTTACCTTTTAACTTCAACTCACAACAGGTCAGGCACTGAAATGCGAGGGAATAGGGAATTCAAATGTTTAATTTCATTAAAGGTTTATAAATGCAGTGCCAAGGCATTTTCTTTGAAGATAAGTCATATTTAGATATAAAAGGAAACAAAAAGAGTGTGTGTACTAACAAAAAGCTGTTGTTTAATTAAAGAACGTCTACATTTAATGTCAAAAGCACATTGATTTGTCATATTTTAAAAGTAAATGTGTACAGAATTTCAAAAAGCAATCTAAAAACAAACACAAATGCATGTCTTACATTGAATGGTTGACACTTAAAAAAAACTATAGTTACAGCGCATGTGTTTAATACATAGTTTTCAAGTTCGAAAAGAATTTACATCATGTGGCCAGGATTTCTTGAGTAGTGTCTGAGTCCATAAGAGTCCACTATGTCTTTAGGGTAATCCAATCAGAGATTAATGTTTAGCAGTAAATGTTGCACTACAGTGGCCTCAGACTTGCTATCACTGAGGACAGCCTAGGAGGAAAACACACAATCAGATACAGAACAGATCAAATTATTGTTAAAAACAGTTGTACATTTGATAATTAGCCCTGCTGGGCATGAAAAGCCCAAATTGGCTGTCACAGTTTCATTGTGTCATTGTTTATCTTAGCTTAGAGAAAAAATAACACATTTTAGTAGATACTGTTTAACACAGTTTATGTTTTACTGTAGGGCTTTTTAAACTGGTGTCCTGGGACCCTCAGGGATTGCAAGGGAGTATTATGGGGGTTCACAGAAAATTAGAGAGAGAAAAAAAAAAGATATATAAAATACATACACTACCGATCAACATTTTTTTGAAGAGTTGTTCTGCTTAATACTTTTGTGGAAAATAATCATTTGTATTAATCAGTATTCTTTGATGACAGCATTTATTTGAAATGGAAATCTTTTGTAATATAAAGTCTTTAGTGTCACTTTTAATCAATTTAATGCATCCTTGCTGAATATTTTTAAATCATACTGACCCCAAATGTTTGAACAGTATAACAGTCAAAGTTAATGTTAATATGTTAAATATTTTTAATTGCCATTATTATTCATTATTTTATAAAATTGCTTTGCAACAATATTCATTGTGAAAATCATTATGAATAAAATGTTCTTCATGTACTCCACATTTAAGTAGTTCCTTAATATAAAGTAAATATTTTCCAGTTATTATTTTAAATAGTTTGTTTTGTTGTTAATACAGTGGCAATAAAAGCCAATTATTTCATTTTGGAATTTTGTTTTTGTTTTAATACATGAAAATATAATCATTTCATCATATTAGGGGGTCCATGGTACTAGGATGTGCAACTTTCTCTGCAGTTTTAATTAAAAGGGTATTTACAAAAAAAAAGTATATTGATGTATGTTCTGAGTGACAGTGTTATAGTAGGTCAAAGCCTGAATAACATCATCAGTATGAGAGGCAGAGCATCACACTCTCTTTTAAATTACTTTGTATAATGTATTGTGATACAATAACAATGATGACAGCCATTCTAATCAGCACATTTAAGATCGATTTAAGATATATATATCTAAGAAAAACACGCATAACACTGTGAGCTGCATAGTACCAATAAATCAAGTTCCTGTTGGCTTTGGCTTTTCTTTAAAAAAAAGAAAAAAAGGAGCAGTGTCACATAAATTATATGGAGCGAGATGGATATCTCAAAAACTTGAGAATGAAACGCCAAACAAAATGGAAGACAATATAAGGAGCGATTAATCTTGTCATGCACTCACCATTCCTTTTTTGTGAAATACTGCACAGAGACATCAAAGAGGTCATATTATGCCCTTTTTGGGGTCTACTAGAATTGGTTTTCATGCTTGAATGTTCAAAAAACTTTGCACATATTTTACATTGTTGCTGCACCTCTCTACTCAGTCTGTCTCCATGAAGCCCTTCCTTCCGAAAAGCACAATGTGCTCTGATTGACCGGCTGGCACGGTGTGCTGCGATTGGTCAACCATTTTGAGTGTTTCGTAAATGCCCAATTTATATGTCTGCGTTGAGTGTACACCGTAGGCTGTGTTGCACGCGTAGCCTACGACGTACCCTGACGTGCACCTCTCCAAAAATGTAAAAGGACGCAGAATATAAATGAAAATCGACAAAGGTGTACAGACCACGGTGCAAGCCCGACGCAGAAGTATAAATCAGCCTTTACCATAACCGCAAGTTTCAACCAAGTGTGCCACACACGTCCTAAAAAGTGAAGCCAAAGCGTCTCGATCGCCCTCAGGGGGCTGGTCCCAGTATAGCTCATAACCCCCGCCCCTACATGTATTCTAATGTGATGCAAGACAAACTGAAGTTCAAGTGTTCATTTTTATTCTTTTATAATTTGACAGCTGTGATTGGCAGCTTCTCTGAGCAAAGTTGTCACTGAAGCACCAATGGATTTTTTTCTGGGATTTTTTGGAGGAGATTGGAGCATTAACTTTAATTTATACATTTCCACAACTGTTTATTTCACACCAACCTAATGAGTTGTCCTGTGGCTAACAGATACTGCGGGAGTGTGGACGGGGTTCTGATATCACGGCTCTACTTCCTGCTCTCTACTGTGCAGACTCAGGTCCCAAATCAGCACAAGATGTCAGCGCCATATCCGAACGTTGGCGGCTTCACTTTTCTCCAACAGAAGATAGTGAAGGTGCGTCGTCCATCTTTTTTACAGTCTATGGTTTTACCACACTACTCACACAACTTAAACAGACCTTCGCTCCTAACTCACCCTTGGGTGGGAATTGTGTAAATGAGGAATATTGTGATGTGTTCGCTCCCAGAAGAAAGCTCAAAACTACAATCAAGGGTTTTCAGGGAGTTCAGAAACCGTGCTTAGAGATATGGAGAATAACTCCCTTTGGAGTGACTTTGTGCATTGTAACTTTGCATAACTTTTGCTCAAACGTCAACATTAAATGCAAAAAAAAGTTGAAAATGTAAAAAAAATGCATAATATGTCCTCTTAAAAAAAGAGGGGGCTGGGAGAAACACTTTCAATGTACTTAATATTCATGAGCGAATAACAAACAAATACAACATAACTGGTGAGATTAAAGACCATGGCCGCTCAGTATGGGGCAAACTTCTGCCGCTCGGATTTTTTGATGCTGGATGAGGTGGGGAGCTTTGTAGTGTAGGGGGTGAGGCCGGCCGGGAGGCCTGCGGAGGCGGCCGTGTGCACTGCCAGCAGGGGGACGGTTTTCATGCCAAACAGGCTGGAAACAGGCAATGCGTAGTGGGCACTGGGGATGGAGGGGACGGACGAGGGGGAGTGGACATTAATAGCAGAGGGGGAAGCAGCCAGGACGGCCATGGAAGAGGGCGTGGAGGCGGAGGGGCTGGACTGGGGGAAGCCCAGGCTGAGGTCGATAGGTGTGCTGGAAGAGGAGGACGATGCAGCCTGGATGCTCAGTTTAGCCATCTCTAAACTGCAAACACACATTCAGATGCACGCAAACAAGGAGGGACGTGAGGACAAGTGTGTGGTTAATTGAGGGGTTACGGGTGCACACAAGAGGAGAGAGTGACATGGGAGGGGTGAGAGAAATAGAGAAAAGAATAATCAATTTAGGGAATGTTATTTGTTACAAGAAGGAATAATAATAAGGGTTTAACATGCCTAGATGAAAATTAATAAAGGAGTGCCAAATGGGTGAGATGAAACATATTACATGACTACTGTCTATAGCCTATTACACTATTATGTAAAATTGATTGTGGGAATAGTTCATCCAAAAATGTATATTTTGTCATGTTTATTCACTCTCATGATAAAACACAAAAGGAGAAATGTTGTAAAATGTACTGCTCTTGCTTTGATCATAAAATTAAAGCGAATGGGGGCTTGGGTTGTCAAGATCCGAAATGTAAGGAAAAACAGCTTGCACTCTATTCCAAGTCTTCTGGATCATATAGTTTAGGCAAAAATTATTATTCACTGAAATTAGTTATCCACTGGAATTCTCAACCTCCACTGTAGCTCACAAATTAAATATGATGGCAGATGTTTCGTTTGACATTAAAGGGTTAGTTCACCCAAAAATGAAAATCTGTCATTAACGACTCACCCTAATGTCGTTCCAAACCCGTAAGACCTCCGTTCATCTCCGGAACACAGTTTAAGATATTTTAGATTTAGTCCGAGAGCCTTCTGTCCTTCCATTGAAAGTGTATGCACACTCTACAGTCCGTGTCCAGAAAGGTAAGAAGAAAGGTATGGAAAACATCATCAAAGTGCCCATGTGACATCAGTGGGTTAGTTAGACTCTTTTGAAGCATCGACAATACATTTTGGTCCAAAAAAAAAAAAATACGACTTTATCCAGCATTCTATTCTCTTCCGTGTTTGTTTGAATCCCGCTGCTGACGTAAGACGCTGCTGCTGCGTTATCTGGCTTCCATGTAGTCTGAGGGAGACGCACGCTTTGCGTCTTACGTCAGCAAGACTGTGGACTTGTGAATGCGGATTCAAACAAACACGGAATATATTGTCGATGCTTCAAAAGAGTCTAAATAACCCACTGATGTCACACGGACTACTTTGATGATGTTTTTCATACCTTTCTTCTTACCTTTCTGGACACGGACTGTAGAGTGTGCAAACACTTTCAATGGAAGGACAGAAGGCTCTCGGACTAAATCTAAAATATCTTAAACTGTGTTCCGGAGATGAACGGAGGTCTTACGGGTTTGGAACGACATTAGGGTGAGTCGTTAATGACAGAATTTTCATTTTTGGGTGAACTAACCCTTTAAAGGGATGATTCACCCAAAACATTTTTTGAATTGTCATCACTTAATTTCCCCTTATGATTTAGTTCCAAATCCATAGGTGTTTCTTTCTTCTGTTGAACACAAAAGGAGATATTTTGAAGAATAACCAGTCAGTTGACGGCACCCATTGACTTCCATAGTAGGAAATAAAAAATACTATAGATGTCAATGGGGACCAGAAATGGTTTGGTTACCATCATTTTTCAGAATATCTCCTTTTGTGGTCAACAGAAGAAAGAAACTCCTACTGGTTTGAAACGACATGAGGGTGAGTAAATTATGACATTTTTGGGTGAACTATCCCTTAATGCATTTGATCATGAAACACATTAGAAACATTTGATGTGGTGTGTCGAAAGCCACACTATTTTATTTTAAATATGATTTAATACGGGTTTAATTGAATAACATTTAATTCACACAGAGCTGTCATATGGCTTCAGAAGTTTTGGAATATACACTACTGTTAAAAAGTTTGGGGTCTGCAAGATTTTTTTAAATATTTTGTCTCTTATGCTCAGCAAGGCTGCATTTATATGATCAAAAATACAGTGAAATATTATTACAATAAAAGTTTTTTTTTTTTCAATTTTAATACATTTTAAATTGTGATTGATTCCTGTGGCAAAGCTGAGTTTCAATTAGGGAAACGCTTCACAAAAAGCCTGCACATTCTCATCAATGAAGGGGAACCACCAGTTGCAAGATAAAACCACTGTTTTAATAAAGTCCCAGAAGTTAACTAGGCATTGAGAAAGGTCACATGTGACTGAAACGTTCACCACTTCTTCATTAAAGCAGTGGTTTTATCTTGCGATTGGTGGTTTCCCTTCATTGTTAGACTGTGCGGGCGTTTTTGAAGTGTTTCCCTAATTGGAGTTTTTGATCTACACATCTTATTTGGACAATTTCTAAGGCGCACGAGTTCCTGACTTTTCTAAAGCTGATTTTTTTTTTTAGCATCATTACTCCAGAATTGAGTGTCACATAGTCTTTCAGAAATCATTCTATGCTTATTTGTTGCTTGAGAAACATTTCTTAATATTATTATATTTGTTAAAAAAAAGTTGTGCTGCTTAACATTTTGACGGAAACCATGATACTCTTTTCAGGATTCTTTGATGAATATACATTTTTTGTAACATTATACATGTATTTATTGCCACTTATGGGCAATTTCATGCATCCTTGATGAAAAGTATTAATTACTTTCCTTTTTGACCCCAAACATTTGAATGGTAGTGTAGTGCACTAGTCATATTATGAGTTGTTTTATGTTTTCATGTATGTATGTAAGTATGTATGTATTTATTGGTCCTTTTTGGAGTTTGTCAACATGATTACTATGAACTGTCACTGCATGGTTAAGTGAAGATTCTTCAATAATTCTTCTTTTGTGTTCCACAGAAGAAGAAGAAGAAAACAGCATACAGATTTTGAACGAAATGAGGGTGAGTAAATGATGACAGAATTTCATTTTGCCTGAACTATCCATTAAAATGTGAGAGGGAAAGGTCTCACCTCGCACTGATGAGGTACTGAGCCACGCTGATGTTGGCTGGGGAGCCTGTGATGGTGACGTGGCGCACTGCCGAACCGTCTGTGGCCCCGGCGATTTTGATCTGGGCACCAGACATCTGGCGAATCTCATTGATCTTACTGCCCTGTCTGCCAATGATGCAGCCTATGAGCTGAGAGGGAGAGAGACAGACGGGTGAGGGGCAAACAACATCTGGACATTAAAAGACTGGAGGCTGATAGTGAACCTCTAGAACATGGAAGTTGTTCTTCTCTACTGTATAGCATGTCTTGAATTTTACTAATAAATTCTACAATAACAGATACTTAGTGTAACGATGTGCCATGGTGTATAGCATAATTTTAGTGGCCATATTTAAAAACATTCAATGCTATAAAATGTCAATTGCATTTTGTATAAATCTTATAAAAGTAAGATTTATAAGGCAAGCAAACCAAATAAATATCAAATAAATGCAGCCTTGGTGATCAAAAGAGAGTCCTTTCAAAACCATGAATACATATTACCAAACTCAAACTTTTGAATGATTGTGAACATTTGAAATTTTTATTGATAAATATTTAAAAAACAAATGTAAAAATTGCAAACATAAATACCCTTGATTAGGAGCACCTGGCTAAAATAATATGGCTAAGAAGACGTCTTGCAAAAATTATCATTTTTATGTATTAATAATTTGCACATATAGTTTAGATAATGCAATGATATTTAAACAATTAAAGTTTGACTCAAGTGTCCAAAAACTTTTTGTGGCCACTTTACAAAATGATAACATGAACTACAACAAACTTTACACCTCAAGTTTTATTTTATCATAAAAATCTATATCGCATAACTTACATCGTTAGGTATGCTCAGCTCATGAGAACTGGTTGGAATAGAGGCCTCCAGACCTATGCAGGGAAATGGGAAGGTAAGAGATAGACAACCTAATGGCTGACAAAAATGAAATTTAGAAACATTTTCACATTGCTACACTGCCACTGAGACTGCTCAAATAAAACAGAAAAATATCGCATTAAAATTACACAATGTATGAAAGCAGTAACGCTGATTCAGTGTGTGAGTCATAAATGAATTTCTGGTTAATTCATGTCTGCCTGGGATTCAAAAACACCCATAAAAGCATTTCCAGATAAAGCACATTATCGGAAACGTCTATGGAGAGGCTTTCTCGCTTCAACTCCCTATTTCCATAGTAGTAATTATGGGCTGGCATTTGCAATGTGTGGACTCTGTTTGTCATGATAAATGTGGCCTGCTGTGAGTGTGGGCTTTAGGTTTGCTCAGGAAAATGCTTGCGGTTTGAACAGGTCAGGGGTTTGTGGAGGTATGGAGTGACATGAGGGGGGAAGAATGTTAAATGTTCATGATGAGTTCACATATAAGGAGAAAGAGGGGTGGCACATATGCATCACATAGCCGTCATAATGCTGTCGTTATGGTGACATGACACATTTGGAGATTCCTTTGACAGCTGAAAGCAGCCATCAACGGCTGGCATCCGAAAACAGGCTAACTGGAGCTATCAGGACTGGTTAGTGGTCGTATCATGGCACGGCATGTGCGGCATTATGCTGGAAGTGTTGTGATATTTATTGCCTTACCACAAAACGGCTTCTCCCTCATTTTCTTCAGAGTGGAAAAGTAGAACATGCGGTGGTCAGACATGACAGACGAAAGAGTGGAGAGGGAAAGAGACAGATCGAGAGAAAGACAGGCAGAGAGACAGACAAAGGGAGAGACAGACTTCCCTGGGGAGCTTTGGGTACGTACCAGGGAAGGTGGGGTTGCTCTGCCCAAGGGAGGTAAAGGGGATATGCTGCATAGCCAACTGGTGAAGCTTGGTCAACTGCGGGGGCAGGAAGGGAGGTTAGAACTAGCCAATCAAAATGGAATTACTCACATCTACAGACAGAACAGCACCCATATCAGGTCTCAAAATTGGATTAGTTATCAGGTGCCCCTCTGGACTTTCCATCCACTCACCCAAATAATGTGATCGAAAAACCTGATTTGCATTTCCTTAAGGGAATTCAAGTGCTTGCAGGCAGGAAAAGAATCATGTTAAAGTGTGAGGTATTCTTAGGTTTTGAGTGCATGCTCTGCAGTTGTCATTACACATGTCTGGTTTGCTGCCCGCTGTCTGTGAGAGTCAACACGCAATGTGACACCGCCTTTGCAGTGTGTGTTACATGTGTTACATTCAGGACCAATCACAATTCAGATTGCAAATAGATGGAAGAAAGAAGATCGATCACAATTAGGTATGCAAATTATCCACATTATCACCGTTGGTTTTAACGCTGAACATTTAGTCAGTACAAGTCAATGGGAGATTTTAATGAATCTTAAATATCTTAAATTATAATGTTTAAAAAAACTAAAATATATAACTCACCTGAAACAATCTTATAAAAAAAAAGTCTCAATGATCTGGGAGTCTGTATTTTATGGTTTGTTCCTCACTCAGTTAAAAAGACTTTATTTAAAAAAAATTATATCTGCAACTTTACTGTATTTCTCACGTTGGCTTTAAATCTCACAATTGCTATTTTATATCAGTGTGATTATATCTCACAATACGACATTTTATCTTACAATTGTGACTGTTTATCAAACCTGCAACTTTACTGTATATCTTTCATTTACTTGAAATCTTGCAATTCCAACTTTATAATTGACAATGTGATTATATCTCGCAATGTGACTTTTTATCTAACAATTGTGACTGCTTTTATACTTGCACCTTTACTGTATATCTTGTATTGACTTTAAATCTTGCAGCTGCAGCTTTATATTTCACAAAATGATTATATCTCGCAATGTGACTGTATCTTACAATTGTGACTTTTTAATTAACTGCAAATTTACTGTATATCTAGCATTGACTTCTCACAATTGCAACTTGAATTGAGACTGAAATGAGCTTCCACAGAATGGAGTCTGTATGTTGAACGGTTTGACCTGAATCGATTGCAGATGGTTACTTCTCAGTTTTAGGGATTTGAAACAAACCCTAACTATAATGTTCAGGGTTTCATCAAATCAGTGCTGCTTTGCAACCATTGTAATCACAGCATTCATATGTGAGTGTGTCAGTTAACACACATTGTTTACTTGTGTCTTAAACAAGGATATTAAATAACCAAGGAGCAAGCAATGTTAGTGATGCTAGATAAGATATTAAAGAAAATGTCATAGACAGAGTGCATCTTCATGCCTAATGCCTCTCATATTTTCACTCGAAGGAAGTTAGTGGAGGCTCCAGTGTGATCAGAGGGACGGGGATATCGACACTTAGGTGTGTGTGAGGAATGCCGTGGGAGGAATGTAGTTGTGTCAGGGGTGGGATGTGACTGGGTCACTGCAGTGGCGTTGTGAAGTGTGCTGTGAATGATACTGATCAGACAGTGGGACTAACACTCACGTCTTGGGGTGGAATGGCAAACTGTCCTGGAATAGCAAATGCCTGTGAAACAGATAAAACGTTTAGGTTAGTACAAATAGCCAACACAGACAATTTGCTGCTTGGTCATTAGTCACAGTCAACATGGTACGTCCATGGAGCGCACACAGTCTATTCGATGCATATTTCACTAAAGAACACCTAAAAAAAACATTAAAGAATAGTGTTTAAAGGCAAATTCACACTGCACCGACAGACAGCAACAGTCAGATCAGTGTGTTACCCTGTCAGCATCTGTTGTCATTGCTCAGTGCTCCTTTTTGCCGACTGAACATGTTGAATCACCATTTTTCCGGTTGTGAAATGTCTGAAAAGTGACGTAGGGGAGACCGGGGGCAATTGTAACAGGGGGCAATTGTAACATCTCAAATTACACCAATCAGAAACGAGACAGAAACGTGAAACTCATTTTGCACATGCTCTGTGGAGTTCCCTCTCTGTCTTTTAAAGGACAAGCTGCTGAGTCATACTTGGTGACGTTTTTTTGCAAATACTCATTTTTGAGGTATGAAAGTAATTATTTTAATCTACAGTATTTTCCTCATTCTGTCGTAACCATTAATGTCTATGAATTTATATATGTATTTTTTTGGAGATCATTTGGTTGTCTAACATTTGATATCTCGCTAATATCGTCAAATATTAGCTTCGCAGTTTCTCGCTGGCAGGTTAGCTTGTCGTGGGGTAGTCCAGTCTGGGGCAATTGTAACACTGTGTTACAATTGCCTCTCCCCATACCATCAAAATATTGTCCAACGTTGTAAGGACATCAAAATAGATTATTTTTTCCTCAATAATTTAAGAAAATTGTTTTGTGTTCAGTTTAAATACCTATGCATACACTTAAACCCTTTTTTGTGTGATGCGGTCTCTGTTGCAAAAAAAATCCTCATCTGACCCATCGTATTGTTTTAATTACAAAAGAATTAATGGTTCTGGAAATATGGATGTAATGTATATTAAATATATTTAACTATATCTATATTATCTGGAGTTTATTGTGATCCTTGGTATTTATATGAAGGAAATTCATGTGTTGTTACAATTGCCCCCATATGCTGTTACAATCGCCCCCGCATGTGGGGGCAGATGTAACATTTGACTTCTAATGTTTCAATCAATATTGTGACTAACTTTGCTTGTAAAAACATTTGGTGATTGTTAACAAGTAGAACATAGATACAAGTTACTGACATAAAAATTGTGTCCAAATATTTCAAATGGTTTTTGAGAAATGACAACATGACCAAAATGTGTTACAATTGCCCCCAGTCTCCCCTACTGTAATCTGTTGATCGACTGCGATGGTCGGATTAGTGTAAATTGGTCTTAAAAGGTACCAGGTTGATATTATGAACACTTTTGAGGAAGAACTAATCATTGGATTCGCCATGCACAGTTTGCCAGTTTAAACTTGCCCACTTTCGAACACTTCCAGAGGTGTTTGAAAAGGCATTGTGTTCGAATGCTTTCAAACTGCCACGAAAGACCACCTTCTGGCCGCCTACTGGGAAGTACACTAGCCAGACGGGATTTAAACTTTGCCAGCTGAAGACCCAAGTTTGGTTTGAAGATGAAAAAACTTTCCTAGCACAATGTTCTCTCACCATTCCTGATTTGTAACACGCAATCACCGCGTTTGGCTTGGTCTTCGGCTGTTAGATCAGAAACGAAAGCTGCTGCTATCCGTATGTTTTTCCGTTTTCTCTTGTCGTGTTCATATATTAAATTGCGTGAGCTTATTTCGTCCATTAGATAGAAAGATCTGGAAAAGTCTGTACATTTACCCACCATAGACACTTCCTTCAAAGAAATCAGGACAGAAGTGGACGAAACAGATGGATTAAAACACCAGGTGTAAACAGGAGTGTGTCAACCTCGTCTACTTGTGTGTAAACAGGGCCTTAGTAGTATGTAAACTAGTTATCCACAAGCAAAACTGTTTTGCTGTGTAAAATAATTAGTACATTTTGCTCAAGTCTACACAAGTTTCTGTATAACCATTGGGGGAGACTGCATGCTGGGCCATATTTTCTCTATTTAGATGCTGGATAATAGTTATAATAATGCAAATTTCACACAAACTCACCCAAAAAAACAAACCATTGTTGGTTGCTTTGTTTATTCTACAATGACCAGAATAAGCTACAAAGTGGACCAGACTTTACACCACAAGTCAAAGTCTGTCCATGTGAGACTACTTTGACTTTGTCAATAACATATTTAAGAGTGCCAGGTGGAATTATGACTGAACTATGCTACATTCTTCTTAATGTAACCACAAGGGGGCATCACATGAACATCCCATGCTATGACCAGACATAGCAATAAATGCATAAAAACAGAACTAAACTGCTTCTTAGCATTTTAATCCTCTAGACAAATGGAGCTTGTAGCTGACATGATTTTTCAATCATGCAATCCTCACCTCAGTCAAACTAAATGTCATGATCACTCAAATGAACAACTGAAGCCCTTTGGACAACATACCAAGAGGAGATGTCAAAAATAAAGGACCAGAGCTTAGATTAGTATTTTACAAGAATACTGATGAAAGAATTGTTTAGTCCAGCTATTTACAGCTGTGTTTACAATGATTAGTCGCAAGCTTTCCAATTTAAACACCTACAGATCTGAATTAGTGATTAAAAGTCTGATCTGCATGTTTAAGAGCACTTGGCATGGTCCAATGTCCCCAATGGTGACTGTATTACTGATTGCATCTGGGGTTAGATTTATTCTACCAGCTGATTTCTCTGTGAAATCATTAGTGTAAATATCCTCGCTAAGAGCGTCCCACTGGGACTGCAGGGAACTATGGAATCATTAATGCTTGTGAGGTGTTGTTGCGGTTGTATGGGATGTGAGATGGATGGAGAACTCACCGGCGCAGCATGTGGTTGCGACAACACTGTGTGGCTGCCACCTGCGGAGGGTTTGGGTCGGTATGGAATGGTGGCTCCTTTAGGTGGCGACTAAATAAGGGAGACAAACACAGTCAAGACAAAAGCAAAGGCGTTTAGTCAGTATATTTCTAGAACTCTGTTAAGCCTCACTGGATTTCAGTGTTCAAAGCCTAAAGTTAATGCGGGCCAGGGAAAAGCCTGCAAAACAAAGGCATCCAAGGTTGGATTCTGGGAACTAATGAAGCAAACTGGAACATTTAACATGTAGTGCATGCGCTCAAAGCGAATGCAAATGAAGTGTGAAGGTGAAAAAGACCTGAAAAATATCCCCCACCTCTGAAATAACATTTAAGCACAAGGGAGTTCATGCATAATCACACAGATTTTCAATTAAAACATGGATGCGCTCTCAAGTGCACGCTCACAAACCTCCAGCATGATGGTGCAGATGTGTTTCACACACTGTGTGATGGCGTGGGGGGTGCCTGAGATGGTCACGGCTCTCTCAGTCGAGTCAGGCAGTAGGTCTCCTGCGACCTGGACCTGGGCACCTGTGCTCTGACACACAGAAACACTTCTGGTCAACACATGCGGGACAGGATGATTAGAAAAGCCACAAATTGCATCATTCATATTTCTTTAAATAGTGACGGTTAATAGGAGAAGGTCATTATCCGCTCCGGATCAGGACCGGTCAGCCTTTCCATCTGGGTTTTTTTTCTCTTACCAAATACATAAATGCGCAGACATAAAATATTGATATTATATTGAAATAAGTTATAATTATTTTATAATCTTCCAGTATGTTATCTTTAAGGTTCTGCAAAGAACAAATTGTCCATTACGATGTACCAAACAATCAGCCTATCACTGCAATGATTTTACAGTAATATTCCTTCTGAAAGTCCTTTGTGGTTATTTTGCACTCAACTTTCGCAGCTGTATTTACCTAACAGAGTGGGAGGGGCTATCAGACTCCGACACTGGATGACAAAATACACTACATACACTACACAGTTGAGTACATAGAGCATAGAATAAGCGCATCATTTGGTACGTCATTTGGGACACAACTACAAGATGGCACCAAATTGCGTTTGTATGAAACGAGAGATCCATTGCATCCAAAATTGCATAGTCTGAGTAGTACTACATTTGATGAGGAATGAACTTTGCAACATTTTGTTCAGTGAACAGTGTGATCCATATATACTACAATTCACAAATATTTACAAAGAAATGGCAAATAACACATAAGTAGAAATACTGAAATAATATTTTTTTTTTGTAAAATGCACTTTGTTTGGTCACATTTTAGATTAGGATCCAATTAACTACAACTTTTGCCTCAGAAAACTCTTAATTACTGCTTATTAATAATTAGTAAGGTAGTTGTTAAATTTAGGTATTGGGTAACATTAATGGATGTAGAATATGGTCATGCTAAACAGCAAATATCCTAGTAATATGCATGCTAATCAGGAACTAATTAAGAGTGAGAATTGGAACCGGAGAATCGAAAAATCTTTCATTGTCAATGTCACTGCCATTCACATGTCAGTGTCCATCAGAGAATCTCACTGGAAGTAGTAGGTCGTCTACTGTTCGCCTAGTGTTTTAAGGTGCAGTCACGTTAACAGAATTCCGGTTAAATATTGTGGGGCAAAAAAGGTCCATTGATGAAACTACACTTTCTGTCACTGTCACTTTTACAGCAAGACGCAGTTTCCTTGTTCAGTTCCCTTTATCAGTTTCCTGTCTCCTTTGTTCTTAGTTTCCTGCCACTAGTTTGTCTCAGGCTGTAAAAAAAGATGGACGACACATCTTCACTCTCTCCTGGTAAGTGAACCCACCAATGTCCAAATATGGCGCTGACATCTTTGGTCTCCAGTTTGTGTAATAGCACATGCGCAGTACTGAGCGCGAAGTGGAGCCGCGATATCAAGGTCCCGCCTACTCAATCACACGCCCTGAACTTTTTGTGAAATAAACAGTTATGGAAATGTAGAAATGAAAATGTATGACTCAATCTCCTCCCGAAGTACCTCAGTGACTACTTGAGAAAAAGAATTTCAGCTGTCAATCATAACGTCACACCCTTGTTTTTATAGCATCAAATAACTAACTAAAACCAAACTTATTTAAAGAACAAACACTTGAACTAACATCAGCGTGATAAAAACGGCCTAAAAAGACACAAACCATCTTTAGAAAAAAAATATTTGTCTAGTTTGTCTATGTCCCACTACATTACACGGAGAGGTCTGGGTTTATGACCTATACTGCATCCAGCCACCTGGGACGATCGAGGCGCTTTAGCTTCAATTTTCAGGACTTGTGTGGCACACTTGGTCTGCTTCTTGGTTACTCAGCAGTTCCCTCATTTGTATCACTTCTGTTTAACCAATCGTCTTTGTTTCCGTTTGGTATTTATATGCCTGTTTATGTTCCCTTTGTTGGTTCTCTTTAACGTTACTCTTGAGTTCTGTTATTTAAGTCTATTTTAATTCATTTTCTTTGTCCTGTCTTCTATCTACACCATGCTTGGAAGTGAAACAGCAGTGAATCCCATTGTGAAATCTTTTAGGTGATATTTTCACGATTGTAAATTCAAACTCCTATTGAAATGACGTGATTTTGCCTGTGAAAATTGTGAAAAATGTATGAATACTATGAATACTTTATGAATATGAATTAAGACATATTACTAATTTCACATACAGTTTTTCACCTACTAGGGAAGTAGGCATATTTGGACACATCAAGTCCACAGTGTGATACTTGAGAAAGTAGCGTCGAGCATTTTCATAGACAACTGTGAGAATATATGATTATGCGATTAACCAATCACAGCTCAGTTGTGTAATAATTTCTCTAATGATCGCGTATTTTTACATCTGAAATATCATTATTTGAATTTACTGTTGTGAAATGTAAAAATAGATATGGATATTTTTGTTATATGGGATTTTGAATATTGTGTGGTTAGAAGCATTTCAAACTACAGTGTCCATATTGCACATATTAAAACAATTGCGATAAGACAATTTTTCATAATGTAAGTTCCCAGCATTAAGGAGGTTTACAATTTTTGATTGCTTTCCAAAGGCACTTGCAAAAAAGTGTGCCATACAGTCCCTTTTGGTATTACAGCTATTCTCATGTCTAGAACTGACATTGTTATCGTCTGGCCAGTTATTTAGGTCAAGCTATTTGGATACTGTATATAAATGTGAGACTATTTAGGCCTTGGTGGGCCGTCATGTCCTAGACATTCATAGCAACTGGGAGTAAAAGCAGCCAGTTCACCCTCACAGCCCTCAGCAGTGAGGACAGCTATATTTATTCAATGTGATCCACCAGCCAAATAAAAAAAACAAAGCCTTCAAGCAAAAGCCACTGTCCTCACGTCAATTTCAGCAGCTAAATGACAGTGAATGGTTCGGCTTGTGAGATGGATTGCTTTGTTTTCCATCAACGAAAGCCATGAATAGATAAGTTTGAGGAAAAGTGAGTGAGTTCAAGAGTTTAGAAAATTACAGCTCAGGGGTGCAGCCGTCTCATAACGTGGATTAAGCGGAAGCCTGAGTCGAGCGGCCCCCTGTGCTCAGGAATAAAAAGTTCTGTCTTGATGAGGACAATCAATCATGCTGATGTTAAGTGTTTCTGCCTGCCGCTGAGACAACGGAAACTAATTGTTTAACGGATCATTCGGTGCATCATCTGGGAGCCGCTGTGACCTGCATTACAAACCCTGTGCCTTTGCCAACAATTAAACTTATACCTAGAATATCTACCTCTCTGATCTCTTTGATCTTCGAGCCTCCTTTGCCAATGAGTGAACCGCACTGACTGGCAGGGAAGACGAGGCGGAGTGTCACAGGAGGCCTGCTTGTCACAGTGCTGTTTATCATGGATGCCAGGATATCCTGAAAGAGATGCATATATTCATATCAGAAAGCGGCTCGATTCAGCTCCTGCCAAGTCATTGCGTCCTTTTTTAATAAAAACAAATTAATAATGGCAATTTTCAGGAATAGAGGCTGACAGTGTTTGAAAAGAAAGCTCAAAGTATCGACAGGATTTTACAAGATTTGTTTCTTACAAAAAATCCTGCATTTAGATGTTTTCTGGGAGATCAATGTATTTGCTGTGCTGTAGTAATGTAAAACAAATAGCCATCAGCTGCATTATGGGAAAAAGGTGTAAATAGTTGTAAGTCATTATTATAGTAATTAGTGTTCCTCTTGGCTGGGACCTAATTTACTTTTAATTCGTTTAATTAAAAGCCAGTGTAATAGTGTTACAGAACACAATTGGTTGCACTGTTCCACATGGAGAAAATAAAGCAAGTGATGTGTTCATAATTCAGATCATATCTCGCAAACTTCAACATTGTAAGTTATAGAAAAAATCATTTTATGAAAAATTCAGGCAGGAGTTACTATACTATTTTTAATATGGTTTAAAACAAATAAAACAAAACTCATCAACAACCAATCAACAAATAAAATCACAAAAATAAACATAAGTATAAAATAAACAAAAACAAGCATAATTAACCATCAAATAGTACAATAAAGTCAGCCACGCAATTTATGTATGGAATGCAAACATATTACTATGGAAATCACATTATTAAAGTTAATATCTAAATACACACGAATTCTGACAGTTAATACTATTCAACAGCATAATACTTTTATATCATTCACTTTATTCAGCAATAATTTAACTGTAACAGTTGCATAACTACTAGTGTAAAAAAGTATGGTAAATGAATCAAATCAACCACAGCATTAATCGCTCATTACTGCTGGAAAAATTTCACCTACCTCCTCAAACTTCTCTGCAATCATGGCAAAGGCTTTGAAGATGACCTCAGACGGTCCAGTGATGGTGACAATGCGCTCTGGACTGGAACCGTCAGATATATTAATCCGGGCTCCGCTCTGAAACCACAGAGAAAAGCAGAGTTTTTGTGCTACATCACATTTAATTGATCAATCTGGCCTCTCTGCTGACAATTGCACCCTCTCCCAGTTAAATATACCATTGAACTTATCGTGCAGATAATAAGATGACTTTAAATGAGTTTGATGAAAGCTAATAATTAAATAAATTATAAAAAATATATATATAATTTAAATAAATAATTAAAAATGCCTTCCATAGACAGAGCAATACATGGTTAAATGACTCACTGAGCAATAATGAATTATAATGAATGTGTTTGTCAGGAGTTGATTCGATATGCAGTTTCGATATGCTTTGTGACCTCTCAATTTTCCATGTAATTATAGCCACCTGATTAGTGGCTGGTCTGTGTGTGCAATGTCAAACACATTTCTGAATATATATAAGAAATATGCTTTTTTTTTAAGCATGAGAACAAGATAAATTATAAATGGAGAATCAATAAATTATGAATAATTTACTGCAATTGTGTGAATATTATGTAATCAATAAAAAAGTAGCTGTAGTCTGATGAGTATTTTAAACCGGGTACAAGTACTTCATTTTTTTGGGAATCTGATTATGTAATCCAGATGTTATTATCACTTACTACCCAGCACTGTCCATTGGTAATACAAAAAATGAATACATTATAATATAAATATATATATATATATAAATATAAGAATTATATGTAAAATATAATATTCGGTTTTAATATAAAAATTATTTAATTATGAAGGTCAATTTAGAGCACTTACCTCCTCTCTCATTTTTTTGACAGTCTCTCCTTTCTAAAAACCAAACAAGGGATAAATCATTTTATAAAACAAATGAACTATTCCAGAATGTGTTTTAACATGAGATTGTAAGCCACAATAAAAACAGTGCTTTGGGATACCAAAGAATAAAGACTCAAAGTGTTGCTTAATTTAGTAATATAATTATCAGCATAATATTGAATTGTTTACCTTCCCAATGATACTTCCAACTTCCTAGATACACACACACAAACAAACAAACAAACAAACCAAAAAACAAAAAAACGTGTTAATCTAAGCGATTGCATAAACTGGATGATTGTTTCATCTGTCTTCTTGTTGGGTTTTAATGTTCTACACTATATAAATATATGATCTAAAGTTTAGAAAAATATGATTTTTAAAAAGAAATGTATTATGCTAACCAAGGCTGCATTTATTGATAAAACAATACCATAAAACAGTAATATTGTATTATTATATATTTAATATATTATATATTTAATATATAGGGCAAAGCTGAATTTTCATCATCATTACCCCAGACTTCAGTGTCACATGATTCTTCAGAAATCATTCTAATGTGCTGATTTGCTTGATATTAACAGTTGCTTAATATTTTTTGTGGAAACCGTGATTCCCTTTTTCAGGATTCTTCTAAGTTCAAAAGAACAGTATATATATGAAATAGAAATCTTTTGTAACATTATATATGTCTTTACTGTCACTTTTGATTCATTTAATGTCACGAATGGGCTGAGGAAGAAGATGAGGGTACGTGCAGCGGATCTAAATGTAGCATAACTTAAAAAATAAAACAAAAGATTGATAATCCAACATGAAGTGTAAGCATAACAGTGTGCTATGGCACAGGCAGCACCAGTATCAATCAGCTCCCGAGCTCGTGAATCAGTATATCATGTTCATGAATCCAGGCACTGGTAAGAACAGTAAAGGACGCTGGCTCACTACACATTGGGACACTGATGACTTTTTCCAGCGACATGACAACGTCCTCACAAACAAAACAAAATGTATTTATAAAAATAAAAAAACAACATCTATCACGTGTCATTACTGCAAAAAATGATTGTGATTTGAACAGTAAAAGACTGTAAAAATGCTATGGTGATAAACAGTTCATTGGTAATGTAATTTTATGTTATTTAATGTAATTTTACAGTAAAATACTGTTAAATTTATAATTTTTGGAAGTGAAAATGAACAACTCATTGTGAAATTTACAGTGAAAAACTTCACATTTGATGGATTTTCATTGAAATAACTATGTTTCTTCTTAGTTTATTTCCCTCTAATAATCTTATAGGGTTTTATATTACATCTAATGTTGTTAAATTAATTAATTTTACTGTAAATTTAACAGAAATCTGTAAAACCTAAAATGTTGCCACCGTATCTTTTATGGTAAAATTTTGGCAACCACAGCTGCCATTTTTTACTGTAAATTTAACAGATTTTTTGTACAGTGGTAGTGAGTGGGACTTTTTAGGGAGCGAGCGTTTCAGTGCACTGGAAGGATTCTGCGATTGAGATGACTTAAAATGGCCGACACCCTGATCAGTGCCCTGACTTCTGAACTAGGGAGCGGATTGAGACGCACCCTATGAACTAACTAAACAGTAGGCAACATGTACTGAAACAGGTGTGTGTAATCAACGAACCAATGAGCAACCAATGACACTGGAAAAAAACTGAAAGGAAACACAGCGAATGACAACAGCAAACTAAAAGTCCTTGAAACCGAAACCGAAAATACAACAGATTTTTACATTTCTTGCGCAATACTGACAGTTCAGCTTTGCCATCACAGGAATAAATTAAATTGTAATTAAACTCACAATATTACTGGTTTGCTGTATTTTTGATGAAATAGTCTTGGTGAGCACAAAAGACTTCTTTCAAAAGCATTAAAAAAAATCATAATTATTCCAAACCTTTGACCGGTAGTGTAGATGTTCATAAGCAGGAAGATTGTGATTTGATTTCTTTTCATAAGAAAATATGATGCCATAAATGCCTCTTTATGCTGTCAATACTATTTCTGAAAATGAATGTCTAAAATAACATTTTAGAATCAATTAAATTGACTTTAGATTGTAATCTAAAACGTCACATTTACATTTATAAATCTTTCTCACGTAGTGGATTTTATTGCTTGGCTGGATGCGCTTGCAAAATGCAAGGCTGAAAACAAACAAGTGCAGCTCTGTGAGGATTCGAGATGTGTCTTACCTTTCCATGCATTAGCAGGCGGATGGTGAGGGTGACATTTAGCCCCCCCTCCAATACTCCTCCCTCCTTCTCATTCATATTCATTCTTCTCTTGGGTCTAGATGCTTCAAACAGACTGTCTCTGTGCACACAAGCAGACGAATTTACCCATTCAGTTAGAGCAGATATGAAATTAATTTCAGTGTGCAAACATTACAGCCTTGAAAACTCATAATTCTTTCCCTTTACCTCTCTCAGCCGTAAATATCTATTCAGTTGTGTGTTTATTTTGTTTAGTTATAGGTACCTGTTGTTGTGCTCCGACATTAAATTGGGTGTTATTTCCCTCTCTGCTAAAGGCGGGTGAGTGAGGTCCTGCCTCGAACGTCTGTAATGGTTCTGCTTTAATAGAAGTGGTGTGACCGTGTTTGATAAGACTCCAAAGGAGCCACTTGTGTCTTTCTAGGCCTGTGGATCAAGTGATGTTTGTGTGACCATGTCTAACAAGGCCCATTAATTCATCAGTGAGGGAACACAATGTAGTCTGTTCCCACATTCCGCACATCTCTGCGATGACGAGCGCTTTATAACCGAGCTTATCACCATCTACATCTAAATCAATTCTAAGCCAGATGAGATCACAGAGAACATTCACTGGCGAAACTAAAAAATTAGTCAGCTTCAGAGCCAAGGAAGTGTTAGTGGATTGTCTTAAATTTCCCTTTAATAAGGCCTTATTCATTCCTCATATTCCTCTAATGAGGCCCTAAAGCTATGACAAATAAATGAATGCGTTTTCTTTATGTATAAGATCTATTATTCCAAATGAGTCCCAATGCTTTCATTTGTTAGCCCTCTTTGAAAACGACTGCTTTTGAAATGTTTTCAGACTTACATAAGCTGTTAAATGAAATGTGGTCCCCTTTTCCATGACACTCCAACAGCAGAGGAACTGGCTAAAAAGATTAAAAGAGGAAGACATGTTTTATATAGAGAATATATATATATATATAGGCCTATCGATTAATCGATTAATTAACACATCGATTAATGTGTGTACTGTGTATAATTATTATGTATATATAAATACACACACATGCATGTATATATTCAAGATTTTTTATATTTATAGATAAAATATTTATATTTATATATCATTTAAATGATATAAACATGTATACATGTATGTATGTGTATTCAAATATACATAATAATTATACACAGACACACATATTTACATAACCATAATTGAACAAACAACACTTTTTATTGGTTTTCAAACGATTAATCGCATCCAAAATAAAAGTTTGTGTTTACATTACATATGTGTGTCTGTGTATAATTATTATGTATATTTGAATACACATACATACATGTATAAATGTTTATATCATTTAAATGATATATAAATATAAATATTTTATCTATGAATATAAAAAATCTTGAATATATACATGCATGTGTGCGTATTTATATATACATAATAATTATACACAGTACACACATTAATCGATGTGTTAATTAATCACAGACACACATATGTAATGTAAACACAAACTTTTATTTTGGATGCGATTAATCGTTTGAAAACCAATAAAAAGTGTTGTTTGTTCAATTATGGTTATGTAAATATTCTCAAAGACTGAGAATTATATTTCGAGTCATTATAGATTCAGCATGCCTCATATGAAATATGATGGCGAATTGAATAACAAATGTTGTAAAAAGTCGACTCTTTTGTGTGGCTAATAGTTCTGTGCTGTTTCATCAGGTAAATGCATAAAACACACTGCTACCATCCTGTCTAATCCTTTAGGCCCGGATTTGTTTGGCTAATGCTAAATCCCATTTGACCCATTTCTGTCTTTCCAAAGCTTGTCAACAGGCATCTGAAAACATTCTGCCATCATATAGCACAGCACTAATAAGCCCGAGCACAGATATCACACACACTGTTTTTCACATGTCAAGTCTGTGAATCTTAGGAATTTAAATAATTTATGCAACTGCCATTGAAATTTTGACATACAAAGCAAATTGGGGGAAATTGGTCACTCAGATTAGTGTTCAAAAAAAGATCAGTCTGTTTCGAATACGCAATTCCAATAGCTAAGCCTAGGTTGTTTGCGAACAGTGTTTTATGTTATATTACACAATATTGTGATTGAATTCAGTATATCACGTTAAACTTTACACAACAACGATGTACTAAAACGGATATGTTTTTCCTTTGCGTTTTTTTTTTTTGCGTACAGAAAAACGTTGTCAAATGTTCACACGGATCAGCGAAAATGACTAAAACACGGAGCCGATAGCAGTATCGCCTTCAAAAGTGCACTTTGAAACCATTTTCAAAAGTTTGCATTTTCAGGCCCACAAAATGACATTGAAGGGTAAATGAACGGCCAAAACGCATGTGTAAACTTCCAATAAATAAAATGTTTATGTAATAACTCAATCTATCGATTAATATGTCTATTCAACAACAATATGTAATATTACAGCCCAAATTTAGAACAATATTTTTTAAATTATGTTTGTATTTATTAACAATAACAATTAATAAATAATATTGTGTTATTTTGTATTATATGAGGAACAACTCAGCATTAGACTATAGAATGTCGTATAATGTATATATAGACACACAATATACACAATCTATATGAAAGATATAAACAACAGTTTTCCTTTTGTCAAAGATGAAACAATAGCACTGTTGTTGCCAGAAAAGCATTAACATGCCTATTTATTCTTGTCTTTTGGAAGTCCCTGTGCGTGACGAGCAGCTTTGGGTTGAAGTTAGCAAACTGACCTGAGGCTTGATGGAGGTTGAGACAGCGTGAAGATGCCAGTTACGTTCTTCACCAACTCTTCTTACCCTGTCAATCCAGGATGAGTTAACGTTTGCAGATCCAGAGTGTGTATGATTCCCTGAGTGCGGAGTTGCCCTCCTTTGTTGTCAGTTGTATTCAGAGAATGGACAGATGGCCTTGTGCCCGTACCTCTGGTCAACTGAGACTAGCTTTACTGTTTTTTTCCCCCCTTTGGCTTAGCGTCTGATAAGCCTTTAGACCAGGCTACGTGAGCCTAGAGTCTCTTTCAGTACTTAATACTTACGTAGTTGATACCACAGCAACTTCATCCCGAGAATGGATGGTCCTGGTAGTATTTGGGAATCCCAAGAAGAACAGAAGGCAACAGGTTTTCCATACTTTGGTACAGCTGCAGTACAGACAGCTGACCTCTTCTGGAGAAATATTCACAGGAAAAAGACAGAAATTACTAATGTGTCCCAAGATGCATTGTCCATTTTAGTAGGTATGACATATGCATGGACAATGACATTTGAAGGACCCAGAGGAAGAAGGATATGCCCAAATGTTTTTGTCGACACCCCCAATCAACATAAGCATCGCCAAATTGACTGTGTCACATCATTATGGACAGAAAGACACAACGTCTCTGTGGCCGTTTTCCCTTCCCCCACACCAAGCATCTACTCCTGCTAATGAGGCCAAAGTCCTGTGAAAACAATGTGGGCCTTTAACAGAAAAAGATGCACTCTGCTCGGCAGCAGAATTTCAAAGTGAATGCATTAGTGGAGCAGAAGTGGCATATTTTAATCACTGCCTGCTGTCTGGAATGGAAATGAACAATGGTCTCTGTGGATCCCCCTTCCCTTTCTGCATATGTGCTGGTAAATAGTGTAAAATCAAGTTCTAAAACTGTGTTACACGACAAACAGTTGTCATTAAAGGGGTCATGAATTATATGTTTTATTATTATTATTATTATTATTATTATTAGGGTTTCAAGCGTGTAGAGCTGAAACCCTATTGTGATTGTTAGAATTCCCAAGGATCAGCATTCTCCGCTAAAAGTGATCAGGCAGAGCAAACCGCAAGTCGTAGAGACTTGAAACTTTGAAGGATGGTAGTACTGACACTGTCTACAATGTCACCGAGGCTCACCCCAATCGGCCTGATGGTGGCGCTACAGCGAGCAAAAGTGCATAACTCCTAAACCATTCGACTTAAGCTCAAGTTTCTTATAATTTATAAACTCATGTGAAATTTTGGGGTAAACCTACTTTTGCAAACTAGTCCTAGGTTTTTCACCTGATCAGAACAAAACCAGTACAGAGAGTCTTAATATCAATAATTATCGAAAAAAGTTGAAATTTCAATTCACGGTCGCTAAGGAGCACCAAAATGTTCAAGGTGGGGGTGCCACTTTTACTAAAATAGCTGTAACCAAACTCGGTACTCATGTTTATAGACTTAATTGTTGGCTACATGAAAAAAAAATCGCTACGGGTGGCGCTATAAAATGAAAAAACAAACACAAAAACATAAACTGGCATTTGATGTCTTTGTCTAAGGTGCCACGATTGTCTTCGAGGATATTCGCGTATCTCGAAAAACACGGCCTCCATCGGCCAATAAAGTTCGAGCGGCTGTCAAACATCGAAACAAAACTCGCCGAAACTTCCCTAGAGGCCTTTGAGAAATTCGAAAAAAGCAGCCAGCGGGGGGCGCCGCCACATTTTTTACGTGCGTATAGGATTGTATATCACACGATTTTTCTGTTACTGCCCACTACATTCAGAACGTATGGTAGAACTCCTCATTCTGAGCAACTTTTCCTCTTTTAGGACCACCGCTGTCAATCAAATCGTGAAATATTGGAGATTATTTCAAAAACCTACTTTCGCAAACTAGTCCTAGGTTTTTGGCTCATCCTTCGATAACTGTTAAAAAGCTTCAAAATTACTATATATCCTTTTATATTTGCCTGTATTGGCTGTAAATTGTCTTTTTCATCTATGATCTAAGTGGTTACATGCTTGCTAAATAAAACATAATACCTTTTTATGAATGTGCTTAAAGGCCTTAAAGCACTTGAACCCCGATATTTACTGCTCGCAGCTATATTTTTTGAGGTTCACATTTTAATAAAGATTTTTGCACAAAAAAAAAAAACTATTATATACTCTCAACCTTCATTCTAAACCCTCTGCCTGAAATGATACATTTTTTTAAAAAATGGCTCCTTTAAGGCTTGTCAGTTTCTTTGCAAACTCTCCTCGTTCACAAAACAAAATGCTCCGAACAAACATACAATCCTTCAGTGAGCATCAGTGATTATAATGGGTTCTATTTGCTTTTAAAGCAACACCCACATCCAATGTAAGCAAATATCAGCCAATAAGCGATTGAATGCCAGTGGGTGGGGGCTATGATGTGTAACTATTTGTTGATGTCTTGATCTGGAGGCAGTTATATGCAAATTTATTTGCCTGTGTGACATTACAGACCTGCAATATCAAAACAGCCATTTTTTGTTGCATGATTAAGTAAATACATTGTTCATTTATAATATACTTTTGTTTAAAATAAATAAATATGCAAGATGTTTTAATGGTACAAAGACCTTTTATATGTCAACAGATCAAGGCAAATCTCATGTCATGACCCCATTAACTAAAAATAAAACTATTAACAAACATTTTGCTCATTTAAATGAAGCTGAAATAAAATAAAATATAAATATTAGATGGAAAAACTTAAAATAAACAAAATTAGAAATGTTGAACTAACTGAAATAAGTTAAGTTCTAAAAGTACTAAAGTACCTTTTCTTTACTCTATTTATCCAGAAATCCCAAAACTGCTAAAAGAACTGTTGTTATATTACAACATAAAGTCAACTGAGTGTGACTGTTTATCTATTTTCATACTATAAATTCCCATGTAACATGTCTTACTATAATATTTCTCTTTGGATGTGTTCTTAAAGTGTGCAGAAATCTTACAGGATTTTATGGATCTCATTCTGAATTCATTATCAAAACTATTGTGACCTGAATTTTACTGTACCTAAACCTAAAAAACAGAAACAACAACAACAAAGATATGTTACAAAAGTTAGTAAGATTTACTATGGCAATAATAATACATTTAAAAAAAGAAGAAGAAAAGAAAAAAACATGGTTTGTAAAGGGGAAATGTAGGTAAACCATTTTTATACTAGCATTTTGTAAAATCATAGTACACTACTGTTCAAAAGTTTGGGTTTGGCAAGATTGTTCATGACACCAGTGTCACATGATCCTTCAGGAATCATTCTGATATTCAGCTCAAGAAACAATGGGTGAAACAATGGGTGAAACAGTTGTGCTACTCGTGAAAAAACGGAGTCCACCAGACATGCAGAAACTTCACTATATTTGCCCTGCAGAAAAATAACCCAACAGTCACACTGCAGCTGGACTTTGGTCTCGCTTCTGTCAATTGGACATGGTGAGTGATACATAAATACGCGAAGGAGGGGTCGCTTGTCATCTGTCTTTACAGAAATGGAGACTCAGTCTTTGCAGAACTTCAAGGATTTATGTTCCTTTGAGAGTTTTAAGAGTTTCTGGCAGTATTATGGTTACGGCATTGATCAACAAGAGCTGATAGATCGGGAATTTAAAAGGATTAAAGGTAAGTAAAAGTCTTTATTACCATCATTCCTCGTTCCTTAACATTTCAATACCTGCATGTGGTGCTGTTACATACTCCCGTGGTTTAAAAATATTCGAATGTAAGTAAATGTTATATGTATTAGGTTTGTGTAGTAAAAAGGCGATTTTTGGATGAAGCGTCGTCTTCCAAGTTTCTTCAGCGGTTGAGAGCGCGCGGGCCTGTGTTTGGTGTCTGGAAGGCATTTTCTGCCTTACTTTCTCTTTTAGTTGTTGTGTGTGTTGTTGTGGTTGGAATGCCCTCTCTCGGTCTCATTGTGAATTGCACCTAGAGTCTGCGTAGTAGACGTTTAAAGGTTCTTCCTTGTCTTTTGAAGGTGTTACATACCTTGATCATGCAGGGACAACGCTATTTCCTGAATCTCTGATTAAAGAATTTTATGATGACATATCTAGGAATGTTTATGGTGAGTTCCTTTTCGCTGATGAACAATCATATTGTTAATTGCACAACTTCATAACATCAAAATAATATTTTGCTCTAGATCGTAACATACTTTTCTTTCCCAGGAAATCCTCACAGTCATAATCCCAGCAGTAGACTAACACACGACACTGTGGAAAGTGTCAGATACAGGTAAGATCTTTTGCACCCTCTTAATTTTTCATCAGTCATCATAATAACAAAGATTACCATTTAAATGTACTATCATTATTAAAAGCAGATACAATAAGAGCAATAGAAAGCAGTTGGAACCAACTGTGTGTGTGTGTGTGTGTGTGTGTCCACTGATCAGGCATAACATTATGACCATTGACAAGTGAAGTGAATTACACTGATTATCTTATAGCTAGTTAAAGAAGAATAGAAAAATTTAAAAAACAAAAACTAATAAAAATGACAAAAGGACGTAACAAACATACTTAAACTTAAACATTAATAATAATAATAACATAATATAAAAATAATTCAACATATCAATAAATAGCATTACATTAAAAATTACAGAGACAACCTAATACAAAAAAGATTGAGCATTATTAATATTCAGTAGTATTATAGTAATATTTTTTCATATCTTGATAACATTACATAAGTGATAGCTCTTTGTTTTGAACGTCTGCAGGATACTGGAACATTTTAATACATGTCCTGAAGAGTACTCCGTGATTTTCACATCAGGATGCACTGCAGCACTGAAATTAGTGGCTGACGCTTTCCCCTGGAAGGCCGTGTCGAATGAGGAGCCTGGAAGTCAGTTCTGCTATCTCACTGACAACCACACCTCTGTGGTGGGCATTCGCGGTGTGACCGCACTCCAGGGAGTTGGCACAGTTTCTGTTCTACCTCACGAAGTAGAAGACAGAGCGAAAAAAACCCAGACACAGACAAATGGAGAGGAAGAGTGTTCTACACCTCATCTTTTTTGTTATCCTGCCCAGAGTAACTTCTCAGGCAGAAAATATCCCCTCAGCTATGTGAAAGGGATTCAGTCTCGACAGCTCTATCCAGCATGTGAGCACCATGGGCGATGGTTTGTTCTCCTCGACGCTGCCTGTTTTGTAAGCTGCTCTGCTCTGGATCTAAGCCAGTATCCCGCTGATTTTGTGCCAATATCTTTCTACAAAATGTTTGGCTTCCCGACTGGACTCGGAGCTTTGTTGGTGAGGAATGAGGCTGCTAAGGTCTTGAGAAAAAGTTACTTTGGAGGAGGGACAGCTGCAGCATATCTTGTGGCAGATAATTATTTTGTACCAAAGCCAGATGTAGTCAGCAGGTAAGATTTGACCTCTAATTTTTGGCAAGCATCATAATTGATGCTACTGTTGCACAATTTGTTTCATATTTAATTATTTTTGTTTTATCAGGTTTGAGGATGGTACAATCTCCTTCCTTGACATCATTTCTCTCCATCATGGTTTTGAAACACTTCAAAAAATTACAGGTTCAAAAGTTTGTGGTATACCTGTTGAATGATTCTCAATCTGATGACTTACATTAAAAGTGGATGTTTTTGGTTTTCAGGGAGTATGCTGAACATTCAGCTACACACATTTGGTTTGGCTCGTTACACCTACATTGTCCTCTCGTGTCTTTGTCATAGCAATGGAAAACCTGTGGCACAGATCCACTGTGATAATGACTTTCGGAATATTGCGGAGCAGGGTGCAATCCTTAACTTTAATCTACTGGACTGTCATGGACGAACAGTAGGGTATTCTCAGGTCAGTCAGGAACTGCCAAATATTTTTTGGGTTGTTACATTTCTCCCCAGATTAACCTGTAAAAAGAGGTATATTTATAAACTGTTTTACTGTAGTAAAACCATTTCTAATCAAATCAGACTACAAATTGTGCAGATAATGAAGAAAATCTAAAACGTAAGAATTATAAAAGGTCTACCATGTCTTTGCTTATTGTTTTTGTTTGTTTGTTTGCTTTTTGGCAGGTAGACAAAATGGCCAGTCTCTTCAACATTCATATTCGCACAGGCTGTTTCTGCAACACAGGAGCCTGCCAACATTATCTGGCTATCAGCAACCAAAATGTGAAGAGTAATTTGCATGTAAGTGGATGTCCGCCATTACAAACTTTGATATTTGCCTGACAATTAGATCTTACAAACGAACGGAGGATGGATGGATGGATGGATGGACAAATGAATGAGGACAGACAGACAGACTGACCAATAGATGGATGGATGGATGGATGTATAGAATGAAGGATGGATGGATGGATGGATGGATGGATGGATGGATGGATGGATGGATGGATGTATAGAATGAAGGATGGATGGATGGACGAACAAGCAGATTAGGACAGACAGACTGACCAATAGATAGATAGTATGACAGATGGATGGATGAGGACAGACAGAAAGATAGATAGATAGATGGGTGGATGAATGGATGGATGAGGACATATAGATAGACAGACTGACAGATGAACGGATAAGGACAGATAGATAGATAGACAGACAGACAGACGGATGGATAGACAGGCGAACGGATGAGGACAGACAGACTGACCAATAGATAGATTGATAGATGATAGAAGGATGGATAGATGGATGAAGACAGACAGACAGATGGATGAATGGATGGATAGATAGACAAATAGATGGATGGATGGATGAATTTAGGATAATAATACAAAATGATAAGATGTTTGAAATAATTGTTAATGAATGGTTCTTTTCAAGGCCGGTCATGTCTGTGGTGACAACATTGATCTGGTTGATGGACGTCCCACAGGATCCATTCGCGTGTCTTTTGGATATATGTCCAGTTTTGAGGATTGCCAGAACTTTCTTCGGTTTATTGTGAATTGTTTTGTGGACAAACCACTAATCCTGGACCAAAAGAGAATAACCAAGTTAAAGTCTGCTGCACCGATGGAGTCATTAGCATCTAATCACCTGACACCAATGACAAATGGCCAACTAGGGCATGAGAATGAGCAAATTATCACCCCTTCACCTGAGAGAATAACACCATCTGAAGGCACTGTGTCAAAACAAAGAAAGAACAATGGCATTAGCCATACTCTATCCAATCTCTTTATCTACCCTGTCAAATCATGTGCATCATTTGAGGTACAGAAACATCTTTCTATGTTGAAAATGAAAAGCAGGTTAATGTAATTAAATCAGTTGGCAAGTACTGTGTTGTTGTGATTGACCTAACAGGTGACAGAGTGGCCACTGGGACCACAGGGTCTGTTGTATGACCGTTTGTGGATGGTTGTGAATGAGCATGGGGTTTGTCTGAGCCAGAAAAGGGAGCCAAAACTGTGTCTCATCCGCCCTATCATCTGTCTGGCATCTAACACACTGCAGCTGCAGGTCTCAGGTCAGACATTTGCTGTTCCCCAGTAGTGTAGTACAAAGAACATCACTACAGCTTTTTAAAAACAGTAACTGCAGACATCTCATGAGATAAGGTGAATAAATTACACCTTTTAATTTAGTAGACTGTGCCTTTTCAAGTACTGTGGAAGTGCCATGGTACAATGATGATATCAGATGGTACCAAAACAAACACTGTAAAATCATATTTTTATTGTATTTTTATTTGTAACCAAATTATGGTCATACTTTAAATTAGATGTCTTTAACTACAATGTACTTACAAAAAATATTGTTAGGTACGATGTACTGGAATACGGGTACGGTTAGGGACAGGTTTAGTGGTATGGATAGGTTTAAAGGGGGGGTAAGGGGTAAGGGAAGAGTCGATAGTGTAATTATAGATATAATTACAGAAATTACTTACAGTTCTAATTAGCCTACATGTACAGTGTCAAAAATGTATGTACACAATAAGTGCATTGTATCAAATGAATTTAAATGTTACTACTTACCCAGATCATTAATAATATATTATTTAGTAATGTATTTTAATGTGTTCAGTGATAAAAAATTATGCATTCTGTCACAGGCATGGAGGCAGTCTCTGTTCCCTTGGAGATCAATCTAGAGAATTCAGATCTAAAAACATCCCAAAGCAAAGTTTGTGGTGACAGGTATGAAGATAAAACACCCCCCCCCCACCAAAAATGTCATTGAGCACCATAGAGTACAACAGCGTCCGCACTCTTTTTCAGTGGTATTTCTCAAGTATTAAAATAGTCTTTTTTAAAACATTATAAGCCACAAACCAAGACAATCAGCTACGAGGTGAACACTGCAAACTTTGACTTAAAGCAAAAAGGTTTTGAAAATCAGACAAAAATACAACGCACACGGTCATCCAACTTTTATTTATCAGAACAGGCCACCTTCTTCCATTGCTCTTTGGTCCAGTTTGGATGCTCACGTGCCCACTGTTGGCGCTTTGGGCGATGGACAGGGGTCAGCATGGGCACCCTGACTGGTCTTCAGCTATGCAGCCCCATACACAACAAAATGCGATGACACCATTCTATCAAAACCATCATTAACTTCTTGAGCAATTTGAGCAACAGTTACTCGTCTGTTTGATCGGACCACACGGACCAGCCTTTGATCCCCACATGCATCAATGAACCTTGGCCGCCCATGACCCTGTCGCCGGTTCACCACTGTTCTTAGCTTGGAGCACTTTTGATAGATACTGACCACTACAGACCTGGAACACCCCACAAGAACTGCAGTTCTGGAGATGCTCTGACCCAGTCGTCTAGCCATCACAATTTGGCCCTTGTCAAACTCGCTCAAATCCTTACGCTTGTCCATTTTTATACAAACATTTCAGTTTTTTGAGAGTGTAGGGAGATTAACTCAATTACGTCAATTGCAGTGCATCATGGGAGTGGGTGTAAATGGAGATAAAGAGCTATTTTGGCGTATTTTGGTGTATAGCTTTTTTCGACTCTCTGATTGGTGCAATTTTCTGTACAGCATCGTGGGTAATGTAGTTTTTCACCAGAAATTAAACGCATTTTTAAAACATGATTATTTAAAAAATAGTAATGAGAACTGGCGGCCTTAGCAGAAGCAAATACCATGGATTAACAACCCCCGTAGCTACCATAGGTCTGGCTTTAAAGGTTTAGAAGTTATTTTTCAAAATCAAATTCTTAAAATTTTTACTTTCGGAACCCGACTGTTGCACTCTATTATTTAATATCATTACAGAATGCATTTAGACATTTGTTGAGCTTAAAATGTATAAATATACTTCATATGTTTGAACCCTGTAGCTTAACATGAACCTTGTTGTAGCTTAATATGAATCTGTCTTTGGTGTAGGGTACCGACTGTGGATTGTGGGGAGGAAGTTTCAGCCTGGCTTACTGAGTTTCTGGGAAAACCATGTCGTCTTATTAGGCAGAGACTGGAATTCCTGCGTGAAATGAAATTTGGACGAGGAAAAGGTAAAATACAACGTTTGTATTTGTATTTATTATGTTTTTTGGAATGTCACAAAATCCTGAAATCCTTAATACTGTTGTTTAAATGTAATACTTCAAAGGAATATATTAGCTTTAATAATAATTATACCAACTACACACTACATGATTTTAGCCCCTATTTCCACTTACCTACAGTTTTGTGGAACAAAACAAATGCCAAAAAAAAGAGGCTAATCGGTGCTTTTGCACGAGTGACAATCATGTAGTGTGTATAATCAATGACGTGATCTGAGAGAAGCGCAGATGCCGAGTCCTGCAGTGTTAAATATGTTTCGAATGGATATTACATCGGCAACGACCTACAGCCAATGAGAGAGCAAGATACAGGGCAAGTGAAAGGGGGAGGAGTCATAGATCTGCAACAGGACATCAGCAAGCAAGGCTTCTGCAAGCAACCATTCTCACCTACATATTCTTCATTTTATTTTTTGCTGCAAATAAGCATGCAATCTACCAAGATCTGACCAGACAGAGTTGTTGGCGATTCTTCCTATTTAATTATAAAATTAGTTAAATTCAGCTATAAAGCAGCTCTGTAGAAAACGGTGATGTCATCATCCAGCTCAGTTCAGTTCTCATCCATTGGTGTCAGTGCAGTCAAGTTTATAATATTGCTGAATATTAAATATCCCCAACTAAGCAAGCCAGAGGTGACAGTGGAGAGGAACACAAACTCCATCAGGTGACAGAAATGGAGTAAAAAACCTTGGGAAAAACCAGGCTAAGTGCAGGTCCATGGGTACGGACTGGATCTGGCTGACTACGGTAACATCAGTACAGGTCCTTCTAAAAAAAATTGCATATTGTGATAAAAGTTCATTATTTTCCATAATGTAATGATAAAAATTAAACTTTCATATATTTTAGATTTTAGATTTCATTGCACACCAACTGAAATATTTCAGGTCTTTTATTGTTTTAATATTGATGATTTTGGCATACAGCTCATGAAAACCCAAAATTCCTATCTCAAAATCCTATCTCCTATCTATTAAATTTATGCATACCTAATAATGACCTAATTATTTGATTTTGACTCATGACCGGGATCTTTGGTCTTTTATCCATCTTTTAGTTTCAAACGATCTGCAAATCCAGCATCAAAATGGGCCTTGTTAATAAAATATTATATTATGGATAAGGTAAACAAACATAATATATGGATCCTGAAGGAGTTTATTTGGAACAGAAATACTCTGTCATAAACTTTGGCCATGTTTAGCATGAGAATCCACATTTTTTATCAGTGTAAATAAGTCAGTGAAATAGCATTAGACATCCCCTTTAAGGGATTTGAGTTATAGAAATGTGGTAGTGTGTTATACTGCCGGGTTAGAGAAATTGGTCTTTAATCTAGATTTAAACTGACAGTGAACAGCACTAGGAAGACTATTCTAGAGCAATCTAATGTGTGATCTGTCATGTAATGTGCAAACATCAGGATAGTTGTGTAGTGTGAGAAGAACAGCGTTACGTTGACTTACGTGTAGTGAAAATCATGTGTCTTTCCGGCATTAGATTCACTGTTTTATGAAAAGACAGATGAAAAGTCTTACATAAAAGTCATTCAATTTTAAGTCTATTACTTTGTTTGTTTTTAGAGTTCAGTATTTTTAAATCATGGAAGTCATTAAGCAGTTTGTAGTTTTTAATTTTGTACAATTTTTTTTTTCATTTCTTCCCAGAAAAAAATCACAAATATGATTTTGATTGTTTTTTACATAAGTGAGATTAAACAGAGAGCAAATTGACATTTTTGCTTTTCAGATTTTTCTTCAGAGATAATAGGTCTAGAAATTAGACCTCAACAATGTCTCAAACTGTGCTCAGTTTTCCAAGCTATTGTAACAAAGTCTGCAAAAAAATATATATATTATATCTCTGTACTATGTCAACAATTGTACTTTTTTCTGATGTCTCCCTTTCCAGCCTGTTGTCCCACTGCTCTCTCTCTGGTGAACGAGGCTCAGTTTCTGCTTATTAACAGAGCCAGTGTGTCTTTTCTACAAGAGCACATTGTCAACAGGTATAATATGCCTTTTTTATGTGGTAATATAACATTTGAGGCTGCCCAAATATGATTATCTATTAGATGGCTAATAGATGACTTTTAAATTGCCAGTCTGTCTTTGTAAAATGGTCAGCCAGTACTCTGAGTATATGAAGTACATTTCTTCATTATTTAGGATGTTTTTGTTATCTTTGGCATGTTGAAGGCATGATAGCGAGAACGAAGCAACATGGAGCGACATGGAGCAGCTCATTCAACGTTTCAGGGCGAATCTAGTCATGTCAGGACTGGAGCCGTTTGAAGAGGACGACTGGTCCCACTTGACAGTAGGAGGCACGCAGTTTCAGGTTAGTGGAAATATGTAATTGACACATAATCTGCAAGAATTCAAACAGATGTTCAGGTCTTTATGTTTTGTTAAGGTGATGGGGAGATGTGGCCGCTGTCAGATGATTGGAGTTGATCAGAAATCAGCCACTAGGACCCAGGAACCCCTTAGGTCTCTTTCTGAATGCAGAAGTGGAAAGGTCTGAAAAACAAAACTTCTCGTTCTTGTTTTCTGCCTTTGAATGCTTTTACAAGAAATTACATTTCTAAAATATGAAAATCAAATTACTTCTCTTTTCTCCTCTGCTCTTGTTCTTAGGTGACTTTTGGTGTTTACTTGGCTCACCAATCAGCACGGGACTCCACTGCTGTCTCCATCTTATCCGTAGGGGACCATGTTATTCCACGGATATCAGAATCTACTGAGAAGCTTTAACAGTTTTTTGTAATTACCCTCTTGGAATTGCACTGTTTATTTTAGTTTGACTTTTAAAATGTGATTAGAGCTGCACTTTAATTAAATGTATTTTATGTGATTTATTTGTATGAATATTAATATATTACTATGTACTAAAATAGATATTATACATTTTGCATATACAGCTTCAGCTATAGGAACTAAACATTAAAAAATAAAGATAGCCTTTTCTTAAATATCAGATCATGGTAGGCTTGCATCACTGCTGTGATTACTAGCTTGAGAAAGTACACTTTTCCTTCTTTAGAACATTTCCTCAATAGAATTACCCTGCAATCTCCTTGCAGAGGATGTAGCAATGATTGCATGTAGGCCTGCAATGGATGTGCTCTAATCTTTACTTTTAGTGATTAATTATCACATATACCTTCACATTTAGGATCTAAGTAGGCAGTTTCTTATTAAAGTGATTTACAAGCAAATACAGTAATAACACCATGAGAGTTTAATCAATTACATACTCTAGGAGTGAATGGCACATGGTAAAGAAAATAATAATTGGGTTTATTTACTTCTGTTGCTAAATGGTACAATAAGGTCCATATTCTGTGATCACTTCAGGTGGCTACCGGTATTGTACTTTTTATAATGAGAAACCAAAAAGTTGTGTTTTTTTAATCTTCGGATGGTTGCAAAATAAGCATATAAGGAAGTTATTGTTATAAGCTATTAAAGTTAATAAAGTAAGTTATTATTATTAGCAACCTGTACAGATCAGTGACAAGAAATTACAATAAAATAATCCTAAAACAGGGGTTTTCAATCTTTTAAAGCTGGGAGTGAGATGGGTCTTGCGTATGTTGCCCAGTTGGGGCTCACCTGTTGATTAGTGCCATGCTATATGAAATCCATGTGGGCAATTGGCATGGGGCCATTATGGAATGCGCAGACAATCACATATAGAGCCCATTTCTCAGGCCATTTTTAAACCCACATGGGCCCCACATACAAAGGTTGTCTCTGTTAAAGCTGGGCCCGAGATGGGTCTTGTGCTTGTTGTCCAGTTGGGGCCCACCTAGTGGCAAGTGCCATCCTATATGAAATTCATGTGGGCAATTGGCATGGGGCCATTATGGAACCCGGAGACAATCAAATAGAGACCATTTTTCTGACCATTTCATAACCACATGGGCGGGCCCCACATAAAAATGTTAGCTGGGATGATGAACGTTGAGGATAACACTAAGGATCGAGTATACCTTTGAGCATAAGATATTAAAGAAAAATATATTAATATATTTATAAATATTTATTAAAAAATAACGGTAACTTATATATGTATAATTTTTTTTTTTGTAGATGTGCTTTGCGGCTTGAAAGTCTTTGTAATGTTTAAAAATAAAGAAGAGCTTATCCTAATTACTGTAAACATACGCGTCCATGGACGTCATACGCACGTACAGATGGGCGTGGCTGCCTTTAGGGCGTGATCCTGCTTGGGCAGACTTCCAAATTTAGCCCACCCTTGTGTGACAGTGACTTGTGCTATATTCTGTCACATTAATATTTAAAAACAACAACAGAAAAAGAAAAATACAACCTACAGGATCCGGAGAGCTATACTGTGAACGCATATCCAAGTGACTAACGCATTTCATGCAACTGCTCTTTCAATCTGTACATACCGCAATATGTTATGCCATTGACGGGCTTATGGAAAGATTACAATAGTCATTCCTTTATTACCAAACAAAGTGAGTCATGGTGAACGAAAGAATCACATGTTTTGTGTTTAGTTAAAGATTGTTTGGTGTGAGACACAGTCATGGAAAGTATGAGTCCCACCCACCTCATTAAATATTACGCTGCGTGTCTTACGCACGAGCACAGAGGTACTCTGTACCTAGGAAGTGACGGCCCGCTGTTTAAACTGTAAGTAACATATACTCTTTTACACTATATGCGGCCTGTTAGCGTCTATTCTGTTAAAATAGTTATAAAGATGTTGAGTGAGCTGTTATGTAAACGTTTCTGCGCTTTCTGTTCTGTAAATCCTGCATGCCACTGCGTTATTTTAAGCGTCTGTAAGCCTTCTTCCAGCTAGCATTTTCAGAGATACACCCATAATGTTGTTTAGGCTATTAATAATCTTTCGGTAGTTAACTTCGCATATTTAAGATTCCAGCTAATTTAAGAATCTCCAGCAAAATCCAGTTCTGTAGTGTAATGTTTTATGGTGCGAAAACATGTTTTAATGAGACAGAACATTTTGTCTTAAATACATTTGCGATAGACAAGACTGGAACTGTAACTATTTTGTGGGATAGATAAAAAATGGAAGTTTGGAAACCTGGATAACCACTTTTTTATTTATTTTATTGACAGTTAACATGAAAAGTGACAATTTGGGCCTCGATGAGAAATCTCTCGTCTTATGGGCACATATTGCAGTGTTCAGATGTCGACTGCTCGGTGTGTTGGCCTCTCGCAGGAATTATCTATGAGTTGTAAATATTAATAACCGGTAACATTTCTTATGTTCAAGACATTTTATTACTACTTTGTTGGTGTATAGCAGCCTTTCAAGTATAAGTTCTTTTATAGTCTATAAAAGATCTATCTATCTATCTATCTATCTATCTATCTATCTATCTATCTATCTATCTATCTATCTATCTATCAAAATGTGACATTTAAGAACTCAACTCACTAAAATAAGAGCGTTTTTTTTTAACTCACTAAAATAAATAGCGTTACATGTCTATTTATTTCCAAAAATAGACATGTAACATTTCAAAAGATATAAATGTTTCAAATATAATGCTCTAAAGAATTCCATAGCATCATAAAACATTAATAACATTGACATCAGGTATTGAGAATAACATATCAAAGATATTAAAGAAAAATAAAATCTATCTATCTATCTATCTATCTATCTATCTATCTATCTATCTATCTATCTATCTATCTATCTATCTATTTACTCCTAAAAAAAAAAAAATACAAAAAGTAATTTTCACAGCGATGCTATACAATTTTTACATTTAATATAACTAATAATATATTTTCTTAGATTGAATAACATTTCAATAATCCAAAAGAACCCTTTTCCACATAAAGAACCTTGAATGTTATGTTAAAGGTGTTATAAACAATGTCACACGTTTTTTAGGCCAACAATTTTTTTGTCACATACAGCAAACATCTCCTCACTATCTGCTAGCTGCCTGTCCCCTGAACACACTGTAAAAAAAACGCTGTCTCTGTTGTCAGCACAAGCTCCACAAACGGCAACTAAAACAAACTTGGGCAGTTTGGACAACGGAACATAGTAAACAGTGCTCCAGCCAATAACCGACAAGAATGATTTGGGGGTGGTGGTTTGGGGTTAGTAGTACACATGAAGGGGTGTGTGTAGAAGAGAGAAGCATAAAGAGGGAAGTTCGAATTATATGATTTTTATATGGCGGACACACAACCAAAGAGACGATGTTCTGATGAACAACTTGCAACGAACAGGGAAAAGGTGAAGGAACACGCAAGTGGCAGAAGGGCTTCCAATCCAATCTGTTTCAGGAAGCACGGAGGAGGGGAGGGGGAGGGGAGGGGGAGGGGGAGGGGGATGGGGAGGGGAGGGGCGAGGGCGAGGGTCTAGCTAGCCTCTGTTTTGTTTGACAACACTTCAAACATTACTCCAGCCAGAATCGCTTAGAGCACCTTTAATGGTTCTTCATGGAAACATAGATGTTAATAAAGAAGCTTGAGTGAAGCATTTTAAGCTTGCCATTTAAAAAATAAATAAAAAATAGTACCGTATTAATTAATTTGCATACTTGCAAGATGTTTACTTTGCAGAGTCATTCAATTAATTAGATGTACAGAGTCATTTACTTATTTATTTACATTTTCAACACATATTTTTATTATTTCACAAAAATAATTGGGGGAATCTTGCCTTGTTGAAGACCCCAGCTTTAGAGAAAGTGAAACTCTTACAGTCAAAAAGAGTTGATGAAACTGTTGAGAAACTGCTAGATAGCGCTGTTTTGACATTCTAATGCATGCCATTAACATTCTTAAAAATTAGGCCAAACAAAAGCCTTTTTTTCTGCTATGAGCAATTGCGTAATTATTTAGGCCTGCCCTAGGCCTGACTGAAATCAACATAATGGGGTACTGGTATTCTCTAGCCATTGAGTGCATAGATATATACGTATCAACGGTTGAGTGTACATCGGTTGTACATTGTGAGCGATGCATTATGGGATTGAATGAGTGCACTCGATAATGTCCAGTGTTGTTTCGGACACCACTACAAATGTCTGGTCCATCAAATAGTGCCCTATTTAAGGGTATGGTGGCGATTTCTTAGGGGCGTGATTATATTTAAATGACAGTTGTTATCAACATCTGTTTCTATGTTGTTACAAATGAGGCTCATTGTTATCCGTAAGTTTGGAGATCTTAACCGTGTGTATTGCATCATATGTTGAGGTGTGGTGCTTTTTATCAGCAGGGTTCATCTCTAAAAGTCTGTTTATATTCACCCTTCCCTCTACATGACTTCTAATGTGTTTTATGGCTGGTGAGGTGCGATGACAAACCGCTCCGAACTGAGTAAAGGTGATAAGACTGTATGTTTTACTTTCAAATTCATCAGTATGACCACAAATAGAATGTGAACATAGGCTAAATATTATATTGGCCTAGCTAGTTATTCATTACCGTATCTTCACAAAGTATGGACATCTCTCTGAGGTAATGCACCAAGGGTCAATTAGCAATATTATAGAAGCCCATTTTCATATCTTATCCACTCCTATCATGTTATCTATATAATTTGTGCCCCATGTACTGTCTGTGTACTATATTTTCTCTGCTGCAGAGAGCATTACTTTTCTTCACTGCCTCAGTAGTCAGTTATTTAGCACAGGTAAAAGAGCATGATACAGCCTACTATAGACCTTAGTCAGGGTAATGCAATATTAATTTTCTACAGTTTGTGCCATTGTAAATACTTTAAGTCTATTCCTCACAGCCTTGTTTACATCAGTGTTAAATTCAATATGGCGTCTAACCTGACTAAGGTCTATAGCAACAGTTTGGTTCCAGGAGTAAAAACTCTTTAACTCATTAATTTTCTCCACAGGAAAATTGATTTTGAAAGGTAACTTATAAAACATTTAGCTACGAGGCTGTTAATCGATGGTATTTGCTTCTGCTGTAACCGTCAGGATGCATTATTTCAGCTTATTTTATTCATTTATTACATTACATTATTTATTAAATTATATCACTTATTTTTAAAAAGTAACACATGCAAAAATAGCTCTTTATAGTTCCGCCCACTTCCATGAAGTAATGTGAATGGCGTAATCGAATCGATCTCTCTCTCTATGACCTCAAAATACCATATACACAGTCCTGTGTACTTTTCTCTGATTTTCAAAAACTTTTTTGCTTCTAATCAATCTTTGTAGTGTTGTGATTCACCTCGTAGCTGCTTGTCTTGGTTCATGGCTTATAACTCTTTAACAAATACTTTTTATGGTAAAAATGAATGGAAAAAAAAGAGTTCCAGAACCAACGGCACTAAAAAAGGGGACGGGCACTGTTGCACTCTATAGAGCTCAATACTGGCTGCCTGCTTTTGAGCAGCCTTTCAGAAAGCACTTTTCCCGATTAGTTTTTCAATAGGGCTTTCAGAGATGTGTTCAAAAAGATTTTGAATCAAACCAACCAATTTCCAACAACTGTCCTCAGGATTATAGGTGGTGTATTATTTGAGATATTCAGAAATTAAATGTTTTATTAAGTAAGTTAAAAACAGAAGCATGTACCATGATGTAATAACCTCAGAGCTCATGCTGTGTCAGTGGTGAAAGGTTAATATCTTATCACAAAAAACTATTTCCCTATGGAAAATATGAATGGGATTTTTACTTCCTGGACATGACTGTAGTTTTCTATAGCACTAGGGCAGAGCTTCAGCTGTAGTTTATGTAATGTGTTTCCATGGTTTGTACCAAATGGGAACTTCTTATTAAGAACACACTGACTTCTGTTTAATGTTTGGTTAAAAAAAAAAAAATTGAGAGCATAGCCACTATTTTCCACTTAGGGTTTATGTTTTGGTGCATTTCAAAGGAAAGGGTGAGCAGTCCCAGAACGGGGAAAAAAATGGTGAATTAGACTGGGATTTTTATTTTATTTATTTTTTACAAATAAATCAAAATGTTGTGTACAAGAAAGTGATACGACCTTAAAATAGTTTTATTTATTGACCTATGTTGTAATTTCCATGCTAGATGTTGGCAGTGGCACACTAAAGGTAAATGTTGCTCTATTTTCCGACCAACATCTCACTCAACATCTCAAGTCAGGTGTTAAACACAGCAGAAGGTGTCAGTTTTGATTGTTGTCAACGAACTGAACTAAAAGAAAATGAGTGATGTTTTTCTATAATAGAACATGCTTGCAAAACTATTTAAAAATTAACCTATAAACTACTTTATTAAAACTGAATTAACACACAGTAGGCTGTACTGACCATTTTAAATCATTAGTTTGATTTAAATTTGATAATATGATTTATCATAAGCTTTTTATGCATTTATTACCATATAAAGCAGATCATGATTTACAGTTATAAATAGGTATTGATTTGAGACGTTTTTAGATTTACAGCAGTCTGTGCTCTCTGAGGGCTCATTGACATTGTCATTCAAGTAGCACAGGAGCAGATGCAGCGTATTGTTTGGATAATGGTGCCTGACGGATGAAGCTTATGTATCCCCTTAAATAGAGCACTGCAGTGATGACGTATTTTTGTAGGCTAACCCCGAAAGTTGACATCACTCTGAAAATACCGAATAAAAGATGTCCAGACATGGCTCTGGACTCACTGTTGCAGAAAACAAGCTCTATGACAAACAATAGTTTATGATCCTACACATTTTCTTTATCAAGATAACCTTAACAAATGAACATACCTTTTATCAACGTTGAAACCTAAATACAATAAACAAACTATGCCACTGTTACACAACTTCAAAATCACCACCACTAAGCTTCTGACATAAAAGAGGCCAAATTCTGCAGCAAGATGGTGCTCCATTGCATACTTCCATCTCCACATCAAAGTTCCTCAAGGCGAAGAAGATCAAGATGCTCCAGGATTGGCCAGCCCAATCACCAGACATGAACATCATTGAGCATATGTGGGGTAGGGATGAAAGAGGAAGCATGGAATACGAAACCAAAGAATATTGATGAACTCTGGGAGGAATGCAAGACTGCTTTCTTTGCTATTCCTGATGACTTCATCAATAAATATTATGAGTCCTTGCCAAACTGCATGTATGCAGTCCTTCAAGCTCATGGAAGTCATACAAGATATTAAATTTGGATCTCACAGCACCACTACTTAATTTGCTGTCATATTTTTGTATTTGCAGTAAATTTGTTCAATTTCTGTATAGGTGACTAAACTTTTGTCTTGCCAAAATTTGACCTTTCTGTCTTGATTAAATAAAAAGTTCATTAACAGATCGTAAAACTAATCTAAATGAATTGAGTGTTTTAGTTAAAATTTTCTGGAGACACAATAGGCTTTTATTCACATTTAAACATTGATCAGTGAACATAAACAGAATATCAACCAAACCTACTTGATACACGAGAATGAACCTAATTAGTTCTTGTGGAAGCTCAAACGTGCTGCGACACATGAGAATGAACCTCATTGGTTCTTGATGATACTTAAACTAGCTGTGTAACACGAGAATGAACCTCATTGGTTCTTGAGGAAGCTCAAACGTGCTTCCTCAAGACACAAGAATGAACCTCATTGGTTCTCACATGTTAATCGAACGTGCTTGAGCTTCCGTTTGCCACAACTGATGAGTTCATGAATGTTTATATGTGAATAAAAGCCTTAATTAAATATGTTCATCATATAAAGTGATCATGTCTCTTCAAATTTGGACTAAACCGCTCAATTCATATGGATAAGTTTTACGATCTGTTTATGAACCTTTCTTTATTAGTTTCAAAGTGGTAGTTGCGTAGCTGTCACTGGAGGCTCTGAAAGCTCTCAGATTTCATCAGAAATATCATCATTTGTGTTCCAAAGATGAACAAAAGTCTTACGGGTTTGGAACGACATGAGGGTGAGGAAATGATGACAGAATTTTCATTTTTGTGGGAAAATTCTGTAGTCCCATTTAGCCACATATTAGTAACCACCATTTTCAAGAAGCATAAAATTCTAAAAAAGTTTGTATTATGTATTTTAGGTCATCGAATAAAACGTGCTTGTACTAACCACTTGTTTCTCAGGCATTTACCCATTGATTTCAGAATGATGGAGGCCTCTGATGCATTTTTTTAATTAAAGCAATTACAGTTCTAAACTAAACATAGAAATATTTTCTACAATTCAAGCTTATGAAGATTTTATTTTTAAATAATTTTGGTAAATGAAACCTATTTTTTTTCACTTTCAGGCATGACAATGAGCTATCCAGGCTATCCCCCTCAGACCGGCTATCCTCCTCAGGCTGGTGGATACCCACCTCAACCAGGGGCGTACCCTCCTGCTGCAGGGGGCTACCCCCCTCAACCTGGGATGTACCCCCCGCAGGCGGGTGGATACCCTCCCCAACCTGGTGCTTACCCATCACAGCCAGGTGCCTACCCTGGCCAGCCAGGTGCCTATCCTGGCCAACCAGGTGCCTATCCTGGCCAGCCAGGATCGTATGCTCCTCCACCCTCAGGTGAGCCAAAGTAAAACCAGGAAACTGCACTTATCTGGATGTTATCTTGATAGATGATTTCCATATGTGCATTGTGCACAATGTATTACCTTACATCATACTCAATGTTGTTTGTATTTGAATTGTTGAATTATGAAGTTTTTATGGACACTTTAGTCATAAAGTCAGTGGAAAAACCAACTTTGTTTAGTGGCGCTTTCATTGAACAGTCATAAATGGTGATATTGACATTGTAATGTGGAATCTTTAGGTGGAGCCAATAGAAAAAAATGACTCAGGCCGTAGAATATATAGTTAGTCAGAAATGCTAGCTGGCTTCTAGCATTGTCTTGCTTTTATTTGGAAGCTCTTCTTTTGAGAGACCCAGACAGAGATCTATGTATGGTTTTTGTGCCAGAGGTCACATGGATTATATTATTTAATGAACGCATATGATTATTTCACAACATGTTCTTTTGGGAGGAAAACATTGCCTTTTTCCAGAATATGGTTGCTTTAGCTATTTTTCCATACCAGAATATGCTTTGTTTGGTGTGTATACATGCTAGCAATTTTGACCTTTCTATATGTTGTTTACCAGTATTTGTTTTACTCATTGAAATGTTCTGAAATCTAAGGCTTTGTTCACACTGATCTTTAGCACTGTCAGATAAAATCTGTTCAGACAGGGTGTGCAATATCCAATTGCAGTAGTAGTTATAAGCATCAACACAATGCCAAGACACTTTCTCATGCAGAAACTGACAGTGGCTGTCAGTGTGTAAATTCTTCCTCTGCTCATGTCTATCATGATCTCGCTGTGGTGCTTAACTCCTTGACACATGAGAACACATAAATGCTAGAGGTACTACACACATTCATGTAGTAATGTTACCTTGTTTGCTATACGACGAAAGTGCTGGCGAACATTAATGTATTCATATTTGAATACATATTTGACGCCATATGCATTGCATATTAAATTAAAAGTGCAGCAGGTTCCTAGTTTTTGCTATTTTATCTGGTGTTATATCTGACTGTTCAGACTGAAATTTTTTATTTATTTTCAACTGTTCAGAAGAACACAGATATCTCAAACAGCCCATTTAACTGCAGCAGGGATGCATTGAATGGATCAAAAGTAACAGTAAAGACTTTTGTAAGAATATCTTTACTGAAATTATTAATGTCAAATAAATGTTGTTCTTTTGAACTTTTCTATTCTATAAAGCATACACAGCTGTTTTCAATATTGATAATAAAAAATGCTTCTGCACCAATCATCATATTAGAATGATTTCTGAAGGATCATGTGAGACTGGAGTAATGATGCTGAAAATGCAGCTTTAACATCACAGGAATTAGATACTAAAAACCTTACTGACCACAAAGTTTTGAAATGTGGTGTATTTATTTATTATTTATGTCTTCACACTTTATTTTTAAATTGTGTTGCAGTGTGGCTAATGAATTTGAAAAGTACGCCAAAAAAGATAATAAAAAGGGTTATATCACCAGATAGAGAAAAATAGCAAAAACTAAGCAAAGTGCTGTTTACAATAGTTTTAGGTGGAGTCACACCACAGAGGCCTGTTGCATGAAGCTAGCTGAACAAACTCTGAGTTTCAGAGTAGGTTTAGAGTTGACAAATCCAGATAAATCCAACCTGGTTTAGATCAAGTTCAATTGTTTCTCAAAGCTTGGTATAAACTTTCTCTGTCAACTCAGGTTCAATCCAGAGTTTGCAATTAACACTGAAGCACGTGCACCTGAAAGCGTGACACGTGCGGCAAACAGCCAATCACAGTGTCTGTTCGATTCACTTCTCTTCTGAAGATTGAGAGATTGTTCTGAAAATTATCATGAAATTAAATGTGTTAACACTTGTAATAAACACTTATGCTGCAGCGTCAATTTAAGAAGGCAGCTGAAAGAATATGTGACTATATCAATGCATGATGTTAATCAAAGAAATATGCCTAATAATTATAGGTTCACAAAGAGCTCAAATAAATACACGTTGTTTAAAAGAATTATGAATGCATGTTTTATATTTATATTAATATTTGGCCACTTGTCAATATAATATAATTATATGAATATATTATGTGAATTAAAAGTAATTATAATTCATATATTATAAATATAATAAATAATTTGCACCAAAAGATGAGCAATTTTGTCTCTAAAGTTTTTTCACTATAAACTACTTTAATTTGAGAGATACAGGTGGTGTGAGTTTTACTTGCAGCTGATTGGTCCAGTTTGAGTTTGTGATCTCTAACCCAGAATAAAACCTGCTCCAGAGCAGGTTAGCTGTGTAGTGTAAGTTACCATGGTGATTAACACTGCTAAAAACCAATCCACCTTCTTGAGCCCGAAAAACCAGAGTTTGCTCAAACTAATCTCAAACTTACCTGGGTAGCAACTGAAACCAGCTTTGTGCAACAGGCCACAGGTCAACTTCCCAGTCTGTTCCATGTCAACTAACCAAATATTCAAGTTAAGAGTTACAAGAGTTAATATTTTATTTAAAAATAGATGTAGAAACATCTAGCAGAAAGAGCTCAATTAAGTGCAATGTCAGTCAAGTGTTACCTGATACTTCTTATTACCATAACAAAACTTGCTGCTCTGTATTCACAGTGTGTTTCTGTTCTGTCATATCACATCAAAACAGGTTCAGAACTGAAAAGGATTTTTTTTATATAGTTACAAGATGGAGTGATGCAGGGCCTTCATGGTACTGCACAGAATAATGATCAAAACTTGATGTCTAGATTATTATTAGGCTGACATATGATATGCAATGTTTCCCCCTATACACACTGTATTTTGATGTTCACTGCCCATTTTATTTCTGTAATCTGACATGTGCGACTGGATAATCAATAAGCGGGATGCACAAAATGGATTTTTTGGATTGTGAAAAATAGGCTGAAATGTTTAATAGACATTATATAGCATAAGGGAGTCAGGTGATTTGGTGATTTGAAAAGTAAGAAGGATTAAGGCAGACCAGGTTTTTACATTTATCTATTTGGAATAACATGCACCAGAGGACCATGCACAATAAGATTAGTAACATGTTTTAATAAAGTAAATGTGGTCAGTTTTGATGTCATGTTAACTGTGAAGTGCATTGATTTTGTTCAGTCATAATTTGTTTGTGGTTGTAGGTTTTTGTTTATGTGCTTCTTTTTAAATGCATATATTTGCAGGAGGTTGGGGTGCTCCAGGTGCTCCCATTGGCCTGGATAATTTGCCGAATCCCGGATTCAATGCATCAACTCTCCCAGGAATGGTAAGTTCTGCAATGAAATGATGATGTAATGCATAATAAGAAATGACATTGGTCTCCATTCTCAACAGATACAGGTAATTTGATTCCAGTCAGCATGAAATGCACAGCCTTGGCTGAAATTGCATCAGATCCTTCCTTGATCAGCTTTTACAAAACTCTTGTGCTCCTGTGACCATGACATTGATCTTTTACAATTTATCTGTCATCCGAATGTGCTTCGACCAACAAATTTGACCCCATTTAATTTACTGATGCACAAGCTTCTTTACAGTTTGCTCCGTAATCAAATTTACTCATCAGAGGAAATGTGAACAAGTGTGGATCCATTGACCTATTTAAGCGAGGGCAATAATTCACCCATCACCAGTCAGAACAAAGAGGAGTGTAAATAAGTAACATCCTTAAGAATGGAAATCTGTTCGAAGAGGTCTCTCTTGTGAAAAAGAAGTACACTATGCATACTTTTAAAAAGAGCACTTATTACAGAAATAAAATACTTTAAATATATATACTTAAGTGCAAATTGAATATAATGTTTTGGGGCACTTATTTGCATGTTAATTGCAATTAAATGAAAATGCATTATTGATTAAGTTTATTTTAAATGCAGTTAGCTGAAATTTTCTGAAGTTCTGAAGCTGAAGTTCTTTTTGAAACCATAGGACTTAAAGGGATGAAAATGAAAATGAAAACAAAAATGAAAATTATCCCATAATTTACTGACCCTCAAGCCATCCTAGGTGTATATGACATTCTTCTTTCAGACGAATACAATCAGAGTTATATATATAAAAAATGTCCTGTTAAATAACTTAAATAACTGGTTTCATTACTCTGCAGCACTTCAGCATTTAGGGTCACAGCAAGGGAAAACTTTGTTAATGTGAAAGCATGTAAATGTTACAGTGTAACAGTGTCTCTGTGAAGCCTATGTGTGATGGAGTGGCTTAAGTCAACAGTGCAAAGCCACACTATGTAAACATAGCTTTTCATAAATGCACACTTGTTCAACATCCTCCTTATCTCCCTGTCCTGGCCTTAATCATCTATTTGTCTGTCAGTATTGTCATTTCAAGGCTGTATATGTTTAATTTCCTGAAAACATCTGCTCTACTGTCCTAACTGTCATGCTTGCTCTTTGCTTTTTGCTTTTTTCGCCCCCCTCAAATTTTTCCATCACAGGCAAATCAGTTCGCCAATAGTGGATTTAGCCCAAATCCGTCCATGTTCTCTCAAGTGCCTGGTGGCTATCCTGCCCCCCAACCTGGGGGCCCACCTGCCCCTTCCCCTAACCAGTCCTATGGCCTGTACCCTCAGCCAGGAGGAGGTATGCCCCAAGGTCCGGGAATGGGATTCCCTGGAGGGCCACCCCCTGGTCAGCAGATGCCGGGCTACCCAAACGCCCCAGCACCCAATCCTTCTGTGCCTAGCTATCCCAAAGCACCCTCACCCAACCCGTCCATGCCCGCATACGGCGGAGGTTACGGAGGAGGTGCACCTGCGGTTCCAGCTATCAATGTAAATTACCTCAATTAAATACTTTTTTTGGGGGGGGGATGTATTGCATTATATATTTGTGTCCTAACTTCCCTGTTGTTTTATTTGTAGCGTGGATTCAGAGGGACCATCCAAGACTTCCCTGGAGCTGATCCGCTAAAAGATGCGGAAGTCCTCAGGAAAGCCATGAAGGGCTTCGGTGGGTTATTTTTCATGTTCATTTTCCACTCAAGGCCTTGATATGCTCAGGGCGAAGTTCTTGCTATTCACTTAGGGATAAAATGAAGTTTGAAATACCTGAGAAACGGCATATTGTTAGCGAACATCCTGGCGTTGCCCACGCTTTTGAGACGTAAAAATGTGGCGCACGCTTTCCTCTCAGAAACAAACTACAAAATAACAATGGTGGGAAAACAGCAGTTAAGAATGCATCTTATCATGGCAACATGGATATGTTTGTATGAGCTCTGCAATTTGCCACTCCAGTCAAGTCCCAGTGTTTATTTGTATAGCACTTTAAATAATAGATTTCTTTAAAGCAAGTAGCTTTAAAGTATTAAACATGAAAGAACAATTAGAATTACAACTTCAGTTTCTACTATAAAGCAGCTCTCCAGTCAGTAAGTTCATGTTTTTGCTTGTGCCTGACCTCCAGTGAACCCGAGGGGATTTCAAAGTCTAATAAGGTGGAGCTGCAGAGCAAGCCTACCTATTACATAATAGAGTAATAGACCAATGTTAGTTTTAAGATGTTAACCAGCCAGAGCTCTTATCACTTCGTTTTGGCCTGATTTTGTTCAAAATATCGGCACACCAGTTTGTTCTTTAATTTCGCTTGAAGAATATAGAGGCCTTTACTTATTTCTTGGGAAGCAGCATCACTAATTCTCCCTCGGGGTGAAAGGTGTTCTGTTCTTTGATGTCTATCTATTATTAATCTTGTTAAGTTTGACCGCTTTGTGATACAGGTGGCGGATATTCAAATACTGGGAGCTTTTTTGTTGGAATGAAATGGAATACAATATGAGCTTTCCCTGAAAATGACTCATCTGTTTACTATATGCTACTAATATACAAACACTTTTCAACAGGCACTGATGAACAAGCCATCATTAATTTGCTTGGAAGTCGCTCCAACAGGCAGCGTGTACCTCTCTTGGTGTCATACAAGACTGCTTATGGAAAGGTAATGAAGAGCATTGGCACTTTTTAGATATTGCTATTCAGCAGATGGTTCGGCGGTTCCTCTAGAGCTTTGTTTTATTGCACATGGGTTTATTTTGAACAGCTAGTCGTCTTTCTTAAAAGATGTGAATCATGATGTGCTTCTTGCTGTTATATAGTAAAAGGCAGGTGGTATTAGTGGGAGGGACTTTTTTCATTCTAGAGAACATTTGATTGGACAAATATTTGAAAATAAAGTGCAACCCAATATTTTTTTAACTAAATGACAAACAAGCACCAAAGCCAATATTTTGTTATGGGGGCTTTAAGATAAGCAACATTGTGCATTCATGTAACCCAATGTTTACAGGACTTGGTCAAGGACCTGAAGTCTGAGCTTTCAGGGAACTTTGAGAAGGTGGTGCTGGCCATGTTGAAGACTCCAGCTCAGCATGATGCAAGTGAGCTTAAAGAGGCCATCAAGGTTTGTGAAAGTACTTTATCAAGAGAATTCAGAAAAGCATTCAAAATTATTTAATCATACATTATGCAACTTTGCACACTCAAAATAATATCTGATGCAATATAATATATAAACACTGGATTTAGAAAGTATATTTATAATTATAATAATTTATATACCATAAAAAAGGTTTTGGGTCAGTATTAAAGGTAGGGTAGGCAATTTCGGAGAGGCTAGCAATAACAAGCTAGCTTTGAAAGCATACAATCTCACCCTTACTTCAGAGTGTCTGCCACACCTCCTCCAAAACACATGAACGAGCACAGCCAGAGCAGAGTCTGCGAAGCGTCACAAGAGACCACGTTAAATTACCTCATGCACATAACATTGTAATAATAATGAACATAAACAACTTACAGAGTTCGGACTTGTACCACCTGACTGCTGCAGATTCATTTCGGTATTGATAGTGTTGACATAGAAACATAATTCTGAGTCTGAGGACGCAAACAGCTCCGGTTTGGAATGTCACGGGTTGACATCTCTTAATTATGGAAATTACGACATGCCGTGAACACAGCATAAGCTCGTTTTGGTTCAGGAGAAACTGTAAAAGGTCGCTGCTGTTTGTTTATGGTGCCCAATGACTGTCTGTCTACATCTCTGCATAGCCTCATGAAACATGCTAATGATGTCTGCAAGAGCAGAGTGTGCAGAGGTATGGAAATATATAGGTTAACAGGCAGGTTGGACATCCTATTATCGCATTCGGACGGATGATTGGGCAAACATTTTTTGGTCCTGAGACTTCCACATATTTTAATATTCAGTCCACTTGTATTATTGTTTGCTATCAGGATGTGAAGAGAGTTTCAAACAGTATAACAAAAAGTTTTTATGAAAAACAGCCTACCCAAGCTTTAATTAATCAAATATTTACCTTTATTCAGTAAGGACACATTCAATAGATGTATATTTTAGATAAATGCTGTTTTTGAACTTTTTATTCATCAAAGAATCCTGAAAAAATGCATCACGATTTTCTAAAAATATTAAACAGCACAACTGTTTTCATCCTGAGCACCAAATCAGCATATCAGAATGATTTCTGAAGGATCATGTGACATTGAAGACTGGAGTAATGATGCTGAAAATTCAGCTTTGCATCACAGGAATAATTTACACATATTAAACATTTTAAGTTGTAATAATATTTCACAATATTTCTGTTTTTACTGTGTTTTTGTTCAAATAAATGCAGCCTTGGTGAGCATAAAAGGATTAAAACAAATGTGATTAGATGTTTTATATATGCCATTAATACAACTGTAATCTGCTGATTATTTCACAGGGAGCAGGGACAGATGAAGCCTGTTTGATTGAAATCTTGGCCTCTCGCTCTAATGCAGAGATCCGAGAAATCAATCAAATCTTTAAAGCTGGTACGTACTCGACTCATATCCCTTAATTCCTTCCCTATGCAATTACAGATCTAATTACTTCCCAATCAAGCATTGGGTACATGTCATATGCATTTTAATTTCAATCTTGACAGTAAAGCGGGGTGAATTGTGTTAACGCTCAATGTTCCTGTTTTAGAGAATAAGAAGTCACTGGAGGATGCCATAATTAGCGATACATCTGGACACTTCCGCAGACTTCTGGTCTCTCTTGCTCAGGTACACAGATGCTGGGCTTTTGTTTTATAAAAGTAAAAGTGTGCTCATTTGTGCTCTGCATTTAACCCCTCCAAGTTAGTGCACATGAATTTCATTATGAATATTTTGAGTTGTAACATCAATGACAGAAATGTCAAAGTAATTTCAGTATTTCTTCCTATTATTTTCTTAAAGGGTAATCGTGATGAGACTGATAATGTGGACATCTCATTAGCCAAACAGGATGCTCAGGTAATTATTGAAATATAAAAAAAATTGCTTTAAAGTCTTTAAAGAGTGCCTACTAATACTCTATTTGTGTTCCTCTGCAGACTCTGTATCAAGCAGGGGAAAATAAAGTTGGCACAGATGAGTCAAAGTTCAATGCCATCCTGTGTGCTCGGAGCAAAGCTCACCTCAGAGCAGGTACGTCATGGCCCTTTTACTTGAATAGTAGTATTCTTTTATCAAGTCAAAGTCCTTTTTAGGTAGGGCAGTTCACTCCATGCCACCCCCAGGCAGATTGCTTTCTTTCTAAGTAATTGGTACTGCCTACTTGAATAGGAAAGAACAGAATCTCCAAACCTGTTTGTCAAGATTATTGTACTGTAGCATATATTAAATTAGAAATAATTATGATGCATTATACATTGGTGCTGCTTTAGCTCAAATCAGGTTAAAGAGCTATATTTTTCAGGCCGATCCAGCTAATGAGAAAAACAAAAAATCAAAACAACAAACAATAAATCTATTGAGAAGTTGATTGGATGAAATATTCCCCCCATCACTATATTGAACATATTGATTTTAAGTCAAGACAATCGAAATATTTGAGCAGCGTTATACTGTTAAGGAACATCCTGATGCCACCTACATTTGCTGAGAGCGCCGTTTACATGAATATGTAAATATTCCTTTCAATAACAAAATAAATACAACAAAAATGAAAGCGTGAGAAAACAGCTGTTGAAACATCCGATGATAGCGATGTGGATGTTTGCACGAGCTCCGCAATTCTGCACTCCAGCATGTCACTTTATAGATCATTTAAAAGCAAGCAGCTTTACAGTATTAAACATTAAAAAACAATGTCAGCGTCCCTCCATTTTCTAATATAAAGCGTCTCTCCAGTGTTCATGTTTTTACTTGTGGACCTTAACTGGAGAAGATTTCCACGCGAATGAAGGTGGAGCCTCAGAGCCACACTTACCTATTACTTAAGCGCCACGGACCAATGATAGTTTGAAGGTGTTTACCAGTCAGAGCAAGTAGTTTGCTTTGGCCTTATTTTGTTTGAAATTATGTCCCACCGGTTCATTCTTCGATTTTGCTTGAGGAATATCTGGGCCTTAAAAGTGTGAAAAAGCTCAGGAACTTCAAAAATTTGCCACATGGTTAGCCACAATTTCAGTTTTGGATCTGGCCTTACAGTCAACCGACTCTTCCCCAGGCTGTAGTTGTCATTATGAGAATTATGACTCGTCTCGACATGCTTTCCAGTGGAAACACTTGAATACGCCTCTAAATCAACCGACTCACTATGTAATTTCCTGTTTTTCCATAGGACACAGTTATTAAAGAGTTATCCATTGTCTATTTAAATAATATGTGCAATACTGGTCATTATATTTATCCAATTAACATATCATTTTGACATTTTGTTTTTGAATGAAGTCTCTTATGCTCACCAAGGCTCATTTATTTGATCAAAAGTACAGTCAAAAAAGGTAATTTAGTGAAATGTTCTGTTTTCTATTTTGATCGATTTTTAAAAAGTAATTTGTTTCTGTGATTGCAAAGCTGAATTTTCAGCATCAATATCACATTATCCTTCAGAATTTACTCTAATATGATGTGGTGCTCAAGAAACATTTCTTATTATCAGTGTTTAATTTCGAAGAACAGCATTTGTCTGAATAAAAGTAGTCAAGTCACCTTCATTTATGTAGCGCTTTTTACAATATAGATTGTTTTAAAGCAGCTTTACAGTGATCATAGGAAATTCATGGAAGATAGATTGTTTTGGCCTCCAGCTAAATTAAGTTTTTTTTTATTGATTCATTTCCGTTGTAAAAAATCAACCAATTTTCCAATTTCTTTCAAAACAAACACACATTGATCCCAAACTTTTGAACAACAGTGTATATTGCACAATATTTATTAAATGGTAAGCTAGTATTCCATTCAGCCATAGGGGGCAGTTTAATGAACATTATGTTGGTGTTGCTTTGTAATTAAAAGTATTGATGTGCTTTAAAGTTCATTATTGTACTCTCCCATGGTCATTAACAGCCGCTTGTGTGTGATCGCTGTGTTTGCAGAAATAGAAGTTGCATTGAGACATTGTGTGTGTTTATGTTGACAGTGTTCAATGAGTACCAGCACATGTGTGGCAGAGACATTGAGAAGAGTATCGACAGGGAGATGTCTGGAGACCTGGAGAGCGGCATGCTGGCAGTCGGTGAGCTTTCTGATCTGCCATCTAGAATCGCTTGATGAAATCTTCTCATTAAATCCTCATAATTGTATTTTTTAACTTGCTCTTTATCCTGCTGGCCCCTTTAAGAGTAAAGCTGTTATAGGGTAAATATGTGGTAATATGTTTTTAATCACACAACGTGATTCATAACACATAAGTGTGTCATAACACATAAAGTAGCAGACATATGTGCTTGCTGTGTCATAGTGCATGACTTCCTTTCAGTCGGTGACATGTTCATAAGGAGGTGTGTTTAGTGTGCCCTTTCAGTTTGCTGTTATGAACAGTCAGGCTTTCTCTTTTAAATGAGTTTCACTTTCATTGATCTGTTTTCATTCAGTTTTATTTTTCCATTTAAGTTTAAAAATTCTTCTTGCTTGCTGTGTTGTACATGTCTTATTAGCTGCAGGGTGATTTGTGTATGATAAGTCTAAATATGTTTTTCTGTATGCAGTGAAATGCATTAAGAACACACCGGCCTACTTTGCTGAGAGACTCTACAAGGCCATGAGGGTGAGACTCATTCCTCTCTGTGCGGTTCAGCTTTACTGTCTTCAGTGTTATTGTAAAAGGGAAGACTAATCATAATTAATTACAACAAACAAATCAAATGTGTAAATTCTTTCCCTGATATTGAATTTTCAAGCAATCCATGTTTTCACTGTTATGCGGTAGGGGGCGCTATTACACATCTTCTAAAAAAATACAGAATCTCTGGATCAAAGCACAGGCATAAAAAGCAGAAACGTGTTAAAAGTATTACTTATGCATGTTGTAGTCTTTGACAAAAACGTGATTTTTACCAGCTTTTTGTTCAGAATGTTTATTTTTTTGTTTTGTTTTTCTTATAAAACTTACCTACATTCAAGTGAAGCAGAGACGCATTCAGATATTCAAACAAGAAAATATTCTGGCCTTGAAAGTTTTGTGAAAATTATCAAAAAAAGCTGGCTTTTTTATTCGTTCTTTTTTAAACACGCTGGCGGGGACACAAAGTACACAGGATGTATGCCAGAAAATATTTTTATATTAATGTATTATTTAATTATTTAATGTATTATCTAATCTTATTAGATTACAATACATTCTTTTTGAATTGTTACTTTTTTATTAAAAATATATTATAGACATCTCTGGGGGGAAAAATCACACACTCAAAATCTAAGAATCAGTTTCTGTTTTGGTTTCACAGGGAGCAGGAACCAAGGATCGCACTTTGATTCGCGTCATGGTGACCCGCTCTGAGGTGGACATGCTGGACATTCGTCAGGAATACATGAAGAATTATGGGAAATCTCTATACACAGCCATATCTGTGAGTGCCTGTGTAACCACCCCTCAAACTATACTTTACCATTTTTAAGAAGTGAAAATGATATATCTATAAAATTTGTAATCAAACTAATCTGCATTACTAGGGAGACACCTCAGGGGATTATAAGAAACTACTGCTGAAGCTCTGTGGTGGAAGCGATTAGAGGCTACGGATGATCACAACACTCACATGAAGCCACGCCACGATTTCTACACATCTTATGCATTACTCTAATTTGCACTCTATTAGATACTTGCATCTTTTACTTTACTCAATGCAAAGGCACTTGTATGCATATATGCTGCATGTTACATTTCATGCTGTTTTAGTACTATATCTTTATTTTTAAAAGTAGAAAACTATATCTTTACGTGCCTTCTATGCTGAAAGCAGTGGCTTAGTGAATGATTGTTTATATCAGAAAGAGTGCATGTGTTTTGATGCATTTGTTTCCTCCAAGTATGCCTTGTTTGCAAGAAAATTATGGATTAAGTATTGTGCACACATCTGAAATGCCAAAACATTTTTTACACATTTATGTAGTTTAAGTAATGCATAATATACTGGGGAAAATGTGCCATAAATGTTAGTTTTCGTCATCATGTTCAGCATAATTAAATGAACATTTTATAGTAAAGAAATATATATTTACTGCATCATATGCATACTTAAATCTGTTGGGTTTTTTTTGTTTTTTTTTACTATAAACACTTTTTTTTGTTGTAGCTGATATGATTGCCAACCAGCTCCCTATTGAGGCAAAAAAAAGAGACAATAATGGTGCTGTCTTTGTGTTTCTCATTTGCTTACTCTGTACAGAGCCAAAACATACACATGAAATGCTAAGTAAATCCAGCCTGAAAGAGATTATAACTCAAGCGTTCAACTCAAATTAAATGGGTATTTCTTCAACAGCCCCCTTAGTATATCAGTGCTGACTTCTGAAGCTAATTTAACTGTGACCCCAAAACACTGATAAATATTAATATATGCATTTGTATAATTATTCCTTCTAGATCAGGCATGACAAGCATTACAATAAACAGAATATAGGACAGAAGATAGGGGACTTCATATCTAAAGTGACGAGGCAAAAGTGATCATGATCATAATTAGACCTGAATATTAGGATCAAACCTTTCATAAAATGGCATGATGAAAAAATACATTTAAGTATTAATCATTTTAATTACATATTTTATAGGGTATGTAGTCCTATGAAATAATAGTCAATGGGGCCCATCAGCTGTTTTGTGCATAATGTTAGAAAGAACTTGAGGGTGTAAATCAGAGTAATGAAGACAGATTAAATTTTTTCGGTGACCTGTCCCTTACAAAGAAGTAGCCAAGTAAGCTGAATATTTCGTATATCCTGTTACTATTTATGTCACTTGTACTTAACCGTGTTTAACAACGATTTGAATAGCTAAGGAGGTTCTTGGCTCACTGTGAGTGAATCATATAGGATATATCCATCATTTGTAGCTCCCTTTCCCCTCCCCGCAGTGCAGTCTGAAGTGTCACAGCTTCCAAATCAACTCAAATATAACGCCATCCAACAGCCTGTTCATTTCTTCATTTCAAGGGTAAACTGCTGAGAACGACAAGTTACACGAGCGTTATTTAGTTAGACAAGTTCATCGAGAACGCAAGATGGCGGGGACATTTTTAAATCATTCCCAGAACTACCCAGTCGACTCTTATTATGTAATGTATAACCATTCATATACGTTCGTTTTCGTTGATTAATAGTGTTTGCTCATATATTTACATATATTGGATGGGTGGATATAAATAATTAAATATTTTAAAATCAATATTACGGTGAGCTTCCATACATCTTTTTGAAAGGATATTCTTATTTACAACACTAGAGGGCAGACTTGCCCTGTCCAATTTGAAATACAACGGAAAAAATGACAATAAATGTTATTTAAAAAACGTAAAAATCGTGTGATTTCTTTCACTTTTAACCGTTTTTCTCAAGAATTTGATTGCTTTATTTTATTTATTTATTTATTTTAGAAACACCCTAAATGCTGTGTGTGTGTGTCTGTCACATACAGTTTTTCAGCCTTTAGGTCATAAATGAAATGAAAAATTCAAAAAACGGATTATTGTGGGCTTAAAGATACCTGAAAATAAGGCTTCACTAAGAGCAATCAACTTATATCTAACACTGGGTAAGATAAAAAAAAACAAACATCTGTTCATACACATTAATCCTTTTTTTTTTAGACCTTAATCTTTTATTGTGTTTTCCCTCTGCATGCTATTTACAGGAAATACTCACATGCCTGGAAAGAATTAACTATAAATAACTCCATCATAGTAATTTCAGTCTTTACAACATCAGTCTATCACAACAACTGTTTTATAAGTCTGTCTCTATGAGAATTACTCAGAATGCAGTCAAAGAGCTATAGCGTTCTGTATCAGCCCTTATAACATTCCCTGGTTCTGGAGAAGTGTATACAGACGTGTTCTCTAATTGGCTGCTGTTGAGTGAGGTCAGTGCCTTGACAACACTCATTTCTACTTCACGAAGGAGTGCTGTGTAAAATAGCTTCAATTCAGAACAACCAATTTGCCGTGTCACAAGGTTTCTCAGATGGGAGTAAGCTACCCTGCTCTGCTGTGCTTCTTTCCTGTTAGTTCTGTCAGCCGCTTTTTATGGTACAATAATATACAAATGGACACTGCAGCATTTACCAAGCTCTAAATGTTTGTTTGTTTGTTTGTTTTTTTAACAGAATTTTCTGTTTATTTTCATAAATGAAAGAATTAATATTTGTTTAATAAATATACTTTCATTAAAATATATTAATATAAAAATATTATTTTAAAAAGTAAAGATTCTGAAAGCATTGAAAGAGATCCCTTAATAATTTAATATAGATTTACAGTAGTAAAAATAAATGATTTATATGATATGATTAATATCTTTTTTTATTTATTATGATGGTTATATGGTGATTATATCTAAGGTGGACACCCAACTTAACGTATGAAATGTACCATCTGAATCTAACCATGTCATGTCTACAAATGTAAAAGTCAGTTGTTTATTTTTATGATAATTACTGTGCCTTTAGCCCCAACAGCAGTGGCACCTCGTACCACAAATACCATACTTTTACATATTCCTCCGTTATTGAAAAACTGTTGCTTCATGATTAAGAAGACCTTTGTCTAATTTTAGTAATACTCATTTGCTTCTTAAATCTACAGCATTTACTAAAAAACAAACATCAAATATTAGATCAGATTAGCACATTATCAACTTTGCGGTGCTGCACATGATCATGTCAAGGATCAGACAAATTTCCACGTGCATTTTGAAAAGCGGATGTTTGTGAAAGTGCTGAGGTAAGATTTTGTACCATCTATGGGTTAGAGGAAAATGAAATCAAAGGCCAATTTTTTGGCTCTGTAGGAGGACAAGTAGGGATCAGACTGGAAAACCTGGGGTGGAAAGTAAGGAACTTGACTTCGAGTTGGGATCAAATTCGGGTCGCTGGAGGCACAGTTACGCTAAATGCTGCGTTCACGCCATGTCGTTATTACCGTAAATAGCCTAAAGCTTTGTATACTTTCGAATCGCTCATGGTAATTTGATATCATCAGTCTGTTTGGCGCTGCTTCAAGTCGAACACACCTCAAATCTGCAGTGGACAGGTGATACAACGGCCTTGTGGTACAAGTCGTAGCTCTCAGAAAATTACAAGTTTACATGTTTTAATAACAAGTTCTGCAAGCACATGAAGGCTTTTTTCAGCTCAGAATCGTTATGGTAATTATTATGACATGGTGTGAACACACGTTGCAGTGCTGCACATTATTGGCTCCACCTCGTAATCTTTTCCCGCCCTACATTTTTTTTACTTTGACATACATTACAAAAAAGAAGAAAAGACTGCAACTTCCATTTCGTGTGGACTTTAAAAGATTGCTGATTCTGGTCTTGTGTAACCTTTGCAGAAATAAAAATCAATAATCTACAGAGAGGTGTCGTGAAAACTGATAGTTCATTAGGTCGTCGTGTTTGCATGTGTCAGACAAACATCCTTTGCTTGTTATATACTGTCCAATAATATGACTCAATCTCTTTTATTCCTATTGTTGCGTGTTTGAGGTAGGCTAACTGATAACTGACAGGACACTTACTAATCTTCTTTCCGTTACCATGTAAAAAAGCCAGCTGCGTGGCCTCTTATAGTCTGTGAACTCCACGTAACCTTAATTCTTCATCCATAAAGCGGTCTGAGCCTCCGCTAATGGTGTAAGTCATCTAATGAAGACGTGTAAACACTCTTTCAGCTCCCACTGATGCTGGCTTTCAGCGTGATAATGTGATCTTTGAGCATCAAGGATGGATGTTCCACAAAGCCATAAATCAGAAATGTATTACTGCTCATATGGCTGATATTAAACTATCACATACTATCCAGAACTGAGGGAAATCAAGAATGTGGAGTTTGTTCATGGAGGCTACTATAAATCTCAGAAAATGTATTATTTATTGTATTTTTTGTCTTGTTTTCTTTTACAGATTTATATATAAAAAATTAGAAAAAATCTTAAATCAAGACACATTGAATAATCAGAGAAATTAATCAGAGGAGGATATTAAACTATCAAAATGAATTGAGAATTAAATAGTCTTTCAGTGGGACAAGAACAATTCATCTTGTTTTCCCTTTGAATTAACTTAATTTATCTTACAGATATTTTGATGTTGATGTTTAAGCATAAACTCACTAAATTCTTATACAAACAAGACTTGCTTCACAAGTAAATGTATCTTGATTTAAGAATTTGTACATTTTTGTACTGGACAGATTCTTGTACAAGACAAAAATACAGAGTACAGTAGGCCTACTCTATATTTACATCCCAGCTGGCATTCGACCGACATTAAACGTTTAAATGTGGTTGAAATAATGTCAGTTTATGAAAAAACATTATTCAACGTCAAAACAACGTTGAACACCAAATAGTTGAACTGGTGTTGTTAACTCACCACAGATTCAATAGAGGAATATCAACAATTTTTGAGTTGTACGTCAAATCAATATTATTACAACCATGACTTTTAAACACTTTGTTGAATGGATAGATGGATGGATGGATGGTTGAATAGATTTGCAATATCTAAACAAAATTCAATGGTTATCCACCGGTTATTATGGTTCACCTGACGTTGATTCAACAGTGACTTGTGTGTTTTTTTTTTTGTGTGTGGAGCTGCTTGTAATTATTCGTTATGGTATGATTATCTAGTAGTATATAACAAGAAGGACATCAAATAATGTGTAACTTTTTCTATAAAACGTGTTAATCTGTGTCACTTTAATAAAGACTGTCCAGGAATGACAGACAATATATGAATATATGGAAGAACACAGATGATCTTTTATTCTAGCATACAATGGTTTTAATCAGCTTACACTCGTTTTCTTGCCATTAATGACTACATTTGTGGTAGGCTACTGTTACAGTGATCTAATATGGCTTTGATGCATGATAACCTTTTTAGATCAGCTACCATTTTCCAAAACACCAAACCAACATTTTATATGTGTTTTTTAAATGTACATTTCAAATGAAACAACATATTCAAGGGTACGTGTAAAAAACCTTTAATCACACACACACACACACACACACACACACACACACACACACACACACACACACACACACACACACACCTCATGTATTCAATGAGCACCAGTGAGCATACCCAGTTAGCTTGTTTTAGAAGTATTTATTTATGTATTTAAATATTAATACAGTCTAGTAAGTCACATTTATTTAAAATCAGAGGCAAACAGTCAGCCGTGTACAGCACATGTTCCAGCGTAAAATCCGCTTGCACTTGTTATGTCATGATGCATCATCTTCATAACTGTGTAGCCCTTTTTTTGCCGAAATTTTGAACAGTAGTGCACGCCCAATGGAGAAAACCAGGTGTGTCTCGGAGAACTCCCCGCCCACTTTACCAAATATGGACATTGCACGGGAAGTTGATTGACAGCAGGCAGCAGCTGCTGAGATACCGAGACATGGCGGAGCGTACAGTTTGAGTAGGGAACGCTAGAAGAGTTGCGTTACTTTTGCTCACACTTGAGTCCGCACAGTGCAGAATAAATGGCCAAGAAGAAACTATAAACGCGGATAAACATGCTCTCCTCGGAAGCGCAGGGAAAAATAGACGAAGTTGCCTCGCGTAAGTGATCCGGAGAAATGTATCGCTGTTTAGTGCAGTCAACAGCCTCAGGCAACAAACATGGCTTCTGTGCCTTTCTGCTGTTTGTAATGAAAACCCGCTTGATTAAGCCATCACATCTCATGGCGCCGTGGCTCAAATCCTACAAGTGAGCGGATAGAAAGAAGTTGCTGCTGCATTCATCGGGTTCTTGTGAGGGGGATCGGGTCTACGGCGATAGCGCGGAGCTAGCTAGTTAGCTAGGGAACTGTAGGAATTGCAATGGAGCCCAAGCACAAAGAGTTACTACACCAGTACCACCAGAACTTACTGGAGTCCATCACGGATGCGGACCAGCTGATAGACCTGCTGAGTAAATCGGGAAGCCTCAGTGAGCAGGAAGCCTTCGAGCTGGACCAAAACTGCTCCTCCAGCGCCGAGAAAGTGGACCAGCTCCTGAAGATGCTCATGAACAAGCAGAGCGACCATTTCCTGGAGCTCTGTGTGGCCCTGGAGAAGACCTACCCTCACCTGTACTCTGCCCTCTTCTCCAACGGTGGAGGACCAGCAGATCACTCTGGTAAGATGCACTGTGCATGATGTGCATCACATCACAGATGTTTGGTGGTCTAACTTACTTCTAGATGGATGTGAAAGTCTTAGCAGCAGTTGTCAATGAGTTGCACATCCAATTGGAGTATTTCCAATGGACAATGTGTTGCTGTAGAATCTGAATTTAGATGCAACATAACATGTTTTTGCATTTGCAATGCATAAATGATGAGGTCATGGTCTTTGTTATTGTGCAGTAGATGTTTTTAGGTTTGTTTCAATAGTGCTGGAATTGCACTCAGGCAGGAAGGATAGCAAATTGGGAGGTGAACACTCGGATGCACATCATAAATCAAGCAAGTTGCAACACAGATCAGATGCAGTCTTACTTTCTTCTAGATGGATGTGAAAGTCCTTGCTCAGGTTGACCATGAGTTGTAAATACAATTGGAGGTTGCACTTAAGGTGGCTTTGTTACAGTGTAATAATTATACATTTAACTACTAAGTAATATTAATGAACTACTTGTACTTACTTTAAGGTTAGGATTAGGTTTGATTTAGGTTTTGTTGCATGTAATTATGAATAATTTTTAGTTATTTCTACAGTAAATACATGTAGCAAGGACATGTAAAATAACGTTACCCAATTGGATTGATCCGAATGCTGTAGAATTTGTTTGCGTGTAACATAACATGTCTTTACATTTGCATAGATGAAGTCATGTTTTTTATTTATTGTGACGTGGATGTCAATGTGATGAAACGATGTAGGATGGTTTCAGTTATTTTTAGCTTTGGATCAATAGTAAAGCACTGGAATTGACCAGTCTGGCAAGACAAATAGCAGTTTGGGAGGTGAAAATGTCCATCATGATTGAGGGCACGCGGTGTGTGGAACTGATGTATGGCTTATTTTAGATAAATATATGAGATATAGAAGCAGTTTTTCTTTTTGGATAGGCATAAGTGTATTGAACTTATTTCTGTAGAAGCTGTTCATTTGCGTACCACATTAATTTTTTTTGTTTGGCATCTGTGGTTCCTTGAAGAACCTTTAACAACATCCATGGAACCTTTCCAGGTTCTTTATAATTTAAGTAGTTCTTATGTATTTCTCCACACTAAGAAAAAGAGGGTTCTTTTAAGAACTACACTGAAATTTTGGTGAAGACTTCCGCTTGGAACCTTTAATTTTAAGACGCATCATTGCATTTGCAGGGATGATGATGTGTTCTTCTTTCTGTCATATCTGAAGAGATTTATGAATTCAGTATTTTGCAGCGGATGTTTCAGCGCAGTGGTGTTATGACATATCAAAGGTGTTGCATGATGATTTAAGTGTTGGATCGATGAAAAACAGTTAGGATTGACCAGATGAAGGCAGCAGACCACCAGGGTGGAACAGGCATCTTCTGCAAGTTGAAAGTGGTGTTAAAGATGAGGATGAAAGTACTATTGTATCGACTGACCCTGAATGCAAACACTAGGGTTTCTCAGTCAATGCTCCACGTCTTCAAGCTATTATCAGTGATCAGAGAGAGGCATCATGGGTAACTGAAATAAAGATTTACCCCTGGATTAGCCCATGGAGAAATGCTTCTGTTTCTCGGCTCATGACATGGGTCATATCATTTCCATTTTAATTTTGTTCAAACCAAGTGCATCCCTGACGCAAGTCAATGGAAATGGCTATGGGCTGACTTGTTTCCATGGAAACACACTTGCCAGGGTACCATGGCAAATCGATTTGAACATACATGTGCTGTGTTCGTAGACCTGTAACAATGTATCTGGAGTCTTAAAAATGGTTTGAAATGATTGTAATGGATCAGCTTTTGAAATGATACAGTTGGAGATATGTGAGCTTAATGACATCTTTATTGGTACATCGTGTCCTTGAGGATGAGTGTGGGGTCATGAACTTCCACTAAGGTTGAATTCCTACCAGAATTTCTGCAGTACTTGTAGTACCGGGTTTATTCGGTACTCACCGATAGACGCTGCTTTCAAACACTCTCGTTCATGTTTGTTTGAGTGCTCTCCGAGTGTCAAAGGTATCTATTTACAGTGTGTTTTTACAAGTGTTGAGCAGTAGCCAATCACAATCATATTTGTTAAGAACATGAATGCACCACTAAAAACACACAAGAATCCTTGTGAATCAATGTAACCCACAAAGTCACAATATTAATTAAAAGTTTAGTTTTTTGTGCTGCTTGTACACTGCTAAGTTTCTGGGTTGACAACCATTGGTTGATTAATGGGTGATTGAATCGGAAACTGGGATGAGTGACCGTGACGAAACAGATAAAAAAAAAAAAATACTTAGGCCTACCTAGGGGTGTGCAATATTGACAAAAATATTATATCTCAATATTTTCTTGGAAAATCTGCAGTCTTCGTGTGATATTTATGAACTATATTAAATTATATCAATATGCACTAACACGCAGTGAAAGCGTGCACTCTAAATGCACACGAGCACTAGTCTAAGCTCCCAGACTATATCATGTAGTGTATGCGTGTGCTCTCTGGGTGTGTGTGTGTGAGGGATATACCTGGCAATGTTAGATTTCACATCGTTAAAACAACAATTACGATATTATCGCAGACGATTTATATCGCACACCCATTTGCCTATTTCAACATTTTTTGTTCTGGTAATGAATTGAAATTGGTTCAGAGTACCGTAACATTTTACTGGTATTGGTACCGAGTCCGACTACTGAAATTTTGGAACCGTGACCACCCTAACCTCCACTATGGGGGCTTATGGAAAGAATATTCTACTAAAGTTACTAAATTAATGAGTGCTTCACATACTATTGCTATTGGCTTAATTGACTTTTGAGGGTTTCATGCTCTCTGCAGCCTTAGTAACTGGTCACTGAAATGAACCTTGTTTATCCATGTTGCATGTGACTATTAAATGTAAACTTGAGTCTGAGAGGGTTTTCTAGTACTTTGTGTAGTTTTGGTCATGGTTCTAAGGATGAGAGGATTTCACACAACCTGTCCCTGTTGCCTTTAGTGATGCACTATATCTGTATACAACCATTCAAAAGTTTGTTGTCAGTATAAGATTTACTTAAAAAAACAAAAAAAAACAATTAGTGGTTTTATTCAGCAAAAATGCATTCAATCAAAAACATAGCTACAGAAGATTTCAATGGCAAACAATCGCTGTTCTTTTGACCTTTTTATATATTAAAGAATTCTGAGGAAAATAAATGATATGGTTTCCTCAAAAATATTAACCATCTTCAACATTGATAATAATAATAGTTTTTGAGCACCAAATCAGCATATCAGAATGATTTCTGAAGGATCATGTGATTCAGTGACACTGAAGACTGGAGAAATGATGCTAACAATTCAGCTTTACCATCACAGGAATACATTACATTTCAAAATAAGACTTAAATTTTTATAATATTTCCCAATATTAGTTTTTCCAGTATTTTTGATCAAATAGTTGATGTATAGTTGTGCATGCTTATTTATTATATTTTTACATATTGCTGTCATTGAACTCTCATATATATACACCGGTATGTAGGTACTTTATCTGTTATTTTCTAATGAATTGCCATTAATATTTTTTTTAAATAAAAATTATATTCTAAAAATCTATTCTTCTATTGTTCTCCTTATTTGTGAATCGCTTTTTGGTTAAAAGCATCTGCTAAATGATTAAATGTAACTCCACTTAATTTGATCATAGTTTTAAATGTAATTTTTTTGACAGAATTGAATCTGTTTAATTTGGCTTCTACTAGGTGACAGGAATTTGTGTAAAACACAAATTAAGTTTAACTGAATGCACAACCTTTTGACATAAACAATGTTTGGGAAGTGTTTTCTCCCTTCTAATATAATGGATATATTATGGTTAATTGTATTTTATCATGTGCATTTTGCATTAGTTTTTTCCCCCTTGCTGCCCACGACCTTATCACAACAGATCTGCGACCCACCCGTTGAGAGTCTCCGGTGTAGAGCATTACTGTCAGTACACACGCGCGCACACGCCCTTTGTGCATGCTGGCACAGTCCCACCTGACTCTGTGCTTTTATTTGTGTACACCAACCACACACACCCACACACACGTGTATAAGAAATCCATAAGAGGGGCGCTGTATATATTTCCTATTCCCAGTTGTGGTTATTCATTTCCAGATTAGCTTCCTTCCTCTGAAGATGCTATGTATCCTGTGTGGGGCTTATGCTGATTTGAGCTGAAAGGTATTTCAAAAGCATCATTTTCTTTAGTGCAGTGATTTAGTTCATATGATTATTACGTTTAGCTGTGTTAGTAAGAGCTAAAGATCAGCCTTGTCCCCCTGCAGACTCCAAACAGCCTGAAATGACTCTCCCGTATGCATGGATGATGAGTTGCACTGATATCAACCTTCTCTGAAGTCATTCTCCCAAGCTGCCGCTGTTGGGCTTCAGCTCTTTTCATTGCCAGGTCTTCTTACACACACACACACACACACACACACACACACACACACACACACACACACACACACACACACACACACACACAGACAGACAGGCTCACAGTCGTGGAGGAGGGGCTGGAACGGTTCAGAGGATAGTATTGTAGCGGCAGCTCCAACTGTTCAGCACGCAGGCTAAAGGAACTGCAAACAGCATGTCTCTCCATGGAAGGACTCTCCTGTTCACAGCCTCATAAATCAACCAACATAGGGAGACAAAAGATCAATGTTGCCGATCAATCTCTCTAACAGGACAGGGAAAGTGAGATTTATGTGCTGTAGATGATATTCGGATAGCCTTAGTGCACTGCAGACTTGCACATTTCCATGAGCCGAAACACATTGATTACAGTAAACGCATCCCTTATCATATTATTTGACTTGCATAATTTCAGAGATGTTTGATGTCATGGTTTTCTATCTGAAGTTATTGCTATGACCTATAGGCCCTTCAGATAGGAGACACTGCAGCTTTATGGTGCCATCCATTTCAAATGAGCAGCAGTGCAGTTGTTTCACTTGGTAAACTAGGGCTAGGGCTTGTCCACAGCAGGCTAGTGGGCAACTCCTCCATGCAGTCAAATGTAGGAGGCCAGTACAGAAACAACAGGCCTTTTGTTTTAAATGAACTGCCCCAAACTGCACCGTCAGCAGCTTGCACTGTTTACAGACCATAGGGGCTGTCCACTTGGATCCCAGTTGATCAGTGCAGCGGACAGGGAAAGTTACAGTGTGACAGTATGTCAAAAAGAGTTCTTAAATGGGTCGTGAACTGCATTTTTAAAAAAAGTGTATAATGCACTTGATTTTAAAAACTGGGAAGAAAATACCCTGTGCTATGATTGGGTAACAGTTTTGCAGATAAAAAAAAAGTTAAAAAAGCCCCTGCCATTACACACGTGGAATTGTTTTGAAAATTTCTGATGTTGAAAAATATCTCTACGTAGTTGAAACATTTGCCAGCAATGTGAAACATTTATGCTTATTATGCTTCTGGTTGTGAAACCAAACCACTGGGATAAAAATTCCCGAAGAAATGGGATAATGGCGGATGACGTGCATCTTGTGGCCCATATACAAACACTGAGCAATCTATTCATATCTATGCTATGCATCTATGCACTCGTCTCACAGCATGCGAATATTCACACCAAATTGTCAAAATGCATGTCTTGTCGAGTATCATCGCAAACATTGTCATTATGTAAACTTGAAATTTGCCATCACCCCCAGCATTTATTGATCAGCGTTAACTTATTCATTTTCACAAATTTAGATGTCTCATAGAATCATGTGTTAATATCTGAACATGCAATACCCTCTGTTTTATTCTAGCTTCATGCAACACTTGAATTTGGGTACGTTTCATGAAAAAAGCAACATTGAGCAAAAAGCTGTGAAAATCAGGTTTTTGTCAAAGACTACATACAGATGGGATTCAGAACGATGATCAAAACACCACCAACGCTTCACAGTCCTATAGCTCATCCTGGGTCGACAGTTCATTCAATAATAAAACCGTTTTGATTGATATGCTGTTTAATGTTGATAATTGCATTATTTTACGTATGCATCTGCTATTTCTGCTTCTTCTTCACCTGTTTTAATCAGGTGATTCAGTACTCCTTCAGAAAATTTGTCTCCTACTGCTTAACTGTTAAAACACGGAAAGCAGGAAAATCTCGTCAATGGCAGGGAAGCGATTTCTCATAAAATACAAAATAACAAAAGACAGGGGAAACATATCACTCACTGCTCTTGACTGAATAACTTTAATAAGGGTTAATCTATATTTATACAGTGAAGACTATGAAGTGATATTTTACATTTGATTACTATTTCTGTAGCCAACCTGAAAATCTAGTTTAGACCTGAAAATAACGTTTTTTTATTTGTATGGTTGTTCTGTTTTTATGTACAATATGTATATAATGTATTATATACAGTACCAGTCAAAAGTTTGGACACATCAGTGGGAAAGTGTCCAAACTTTTGACTCGTACTGTACTACAGTCCATGACAAAAGTCGTGTCGCTTATCTTTTTTGTAGAAACACCTGATATTAACCTGATTTTTAATTAATCAATTGGTGTTAGAAATAGCTCATATGAAAAGCTAAAACCCTCCCAAATGATGTTTAATGCACTGAAATAAATTAGTTTCACTGAAAAAAGATTTATCATTTAATCAAAACGGAAAGGTCAAATTTTGGCAAGACAAAAGTTTAGTCACCTATACAGAAATTGAACAAATTTACTGCAAATACAAAAATATGTCAGCAAATTAAGTAGTGGTGCTGTGAGATCCAAATTTAATATCTTGTATGACTTCCATGAGCTTGAAGGACTGCATCCATGCGGTTTGGCAAGGAATATTTATTGAGGAAGTCATCAGGAATAGCAAAGAAAGCAGTCTTGCATGCCTCCCAGAGTTCATCAATATTCTTTGGTTTCGTATTCCATGCTTCCTCTTTCATCCCTACCCCACATATGCTCAATGATGTTCATGTCTGGTGATTGGGCTGGCCAATCCTGGAGCATCTTGATCTTCTTCGCCTTGAGGAACTTTGATGTGGAGATGGAAGAATGCGATGGAGCACCATCCTGCTGCAGAATTTGGCCTCTTTTATGGTTGGGAGTATAAGAGGTATACGATTTCTTGGTATTTTAGACTATTGAAGTTGCCTTCCACCCTGCAGATCTCTTGCACACCCCCATACTGGATGTAACCAAGACCATGATTTTTCCGCCACCAAACTTTACTGTTTTCTTGGTGAATCTTGGATCCATGCGGGCTCCAGTAGGCCTCCTGCAATATATGCGGTGACTGTGGTGTAATTCAACAGAAGATTCATCTGAAAAATCCACCTTCTGCCGCTTTTCCAGCGTTCATCCTTTTAGCAGGCTGTGGGCTTTGGCAAATGCCACACGTTTTTTCAATTGTCTTTTGTTTAGTGCTGGCTTCTGGGCACTGATTTGACCATGTAGGCCATTTCGAGACAGAATCCGACAAACTGTTCTGGTTGACACAGGGACTTCAGGTGACCAGGTCTCGTGGAGCTCTGCTGCAGTGATAAATGGGCTGGCCTTGGATTTTCGAGCCAACAAACGGTCCTCTCGAGCAGTTGTCTTGCAGGGTCTGCCTGACCTGGGTTTGTCATAAACGTCTCCAGTCTCTTCAGATCTTTTTTTTATCCTCTGTACTTGAGGCTGAGACACTTTGAAGGTGTCTGCCACATCAGCAGTGGATCTGGTCTTCAGCCTCTTGATAATCAAAACTTTAGTCTCAGGGTGAATCTTAGGCATGTTTGCAGAGGTCTAGTTGCAGTTGATGTGAAGGTCTAGTGCACTGGGGTTCTTTACACACCTGAGAACTAATTGATCCATTATTAGTCAAAGGTGAAGCTCATATGACAAGATGACAACACTTATGTCTTTGCAAAAATTCACTCAGTGGGCTTTACCAAGCTATGAATATTATAATATTTTTTGACAGTTTCATTTTGCACTGCAACATTATTACAAAAGCTGTTGGGATTAAAATGAGCCATTTCTTGTAAAAAAATCTTGATAAGAAATATATTTCAGCGGCACTTGCCACTTTCAATTTGTACACAAGCGACAAGACTTTTGTCAGGGACTGTATAATACACACATAAAGAATATCGGCCGATATATTGATATCAAGACTTTTTTTTTAAACCCATATCGATCGGGCTCTACCTGAGTCCGTCTAAAAAGGGTGATCTGTGGTACGGTTCATTTGAACTCCGTTACGGTTAGCTGTGCTGATATGATCACATCGTACTAAATTGTGGAAGTGAACCACTATTGATGGTGTTGATGACTTCTGCAGTCTTTAGAACATTTGCAGGACATTTGCAGCAGATAGATGCAAGTGCCATAATGTGAAAACAAAACTAAAGATTTGAAAACCAAAATATAAAAATGAGGTGAGCAACGCTATGCATTTTGCCGCCTTCTCCCGCGTCATTGTTTCCATGCAATGGGTAAACAGTTGCTGCTTTGATGATGCAAACGCAACACGGTTCGCACCCAAATAATATGTGAAGACAGGGAGCAATCGAACTTGGGTTTGGACCAGACAATCGAACGAAGTGTAAAAGTATACCCTCAGAATTGGTTTTGTGAATGAAGTTTTGAGTATTCTGTAGACGTGCACTACTCATCACTTTGTGAAGCACAGCTCATGCCATGAAATATTAATACTGATGCCGCTCTGATTCAAGGCCATCACTTCAGATCTAAGAAGTTTTTTTTTAGGATCCCTGCCTCTTAACGTCACACTCAAGGACAGGATAGCCTCTGTCTTTTATATTCTGCATGTCAGCTTCATCTTTTATCCACCTCGCAGATGAAATGCATTCGAGACTGCACTGCTTTTAGTCAATATTGCAGCTCTCATTTATTTTTGGATCTAGACAGATCTGTCTATCTATCTGTCTTCAGCTTAACACATCATCGCTAAACGTGGCACAAAGCTATTTGATAATTCCAATATCCCTCCTGATAATGATGCGCTCACACACATTTTCACATTGGCTTAAACAGTATTGATCTCAGCTCAATTTGTGGTGTACTCACTAGCAGCGCCTGATCGTTTAATGGCAGCAGAACGCATGAATGATTGCTAACTCTGGAATTAAAGGAGACAAAATGATACTGTGTCAGCACCACATAGATGTATGCTAGTCTCTGTGGCTTTAAAAGGACACAAGCCTCCTAGTTTAACCCAGATCAAGTTTTTTTTCTCCATGAGAGGCAGAGCTATCAAGAAAGACCTCATTACCATTTTCAAGTGTTCCCAAGCTGCTTAATTGCAGAGGAACTGCGGAAGTGCCACGGTCTAGATGCTAGTTGTGAGGTAATGGAAATATACAGAGATGTGATAGTCTAATCTTGCCTTCAAGTCATATCAGAGTCAGTAAGCTTTTTGAATGTTTTTTCACAGAAGTCTCTTATGCTCACCAAGGCTGCATTTAATTGATCAAAAATAAAGTTAAAACTGTACTAATGTGAAATATTGTTACAAGTTAAAATAACTGTTAATATAATTTAAAATGTAATTTATTCCTGTTTTCATTACTCCAGACTTAAGTGTCACATGAATGATCCTTCAGAAATAATTCTAATATGCTGATTTGCTGCTTAATATTTTTGTGGAAATCATGATACCTTTTTTCAGGATTCTTTGATAAATCGAAAGTTCAAAAGAACAGCATTTATTGGAAATTGAAATATTTTAAACCTATATTTCTTTACTGTCATTTTTGATGAATGTGATTCATCCTTGCTGAATCAAAGCATTCATTTCTTTCAAACAAAACATCTTACTGACTCCAAACTTTTGAACGATGCAATGTATTAAAAGTTGACAGTTTTGTTTGGAAATTAGGGTTGTGCATATATATTTTTGTACTGCCATCTCAATTTTAGCTGCTTTCAGTTTTTTTGTGACCGTTTCCTCTCCAGTCTTTCTCTGTGTGACTGCACAAGAATAATACATAAACATAATTTATACACACAATGCATATATTTTGTACTTCATTTGTTGCATAAACACTAAAAGGTTTTCTTTGTATCAGTAAGTGTAAAAAGAATGAAACAATCACTTGTATGCATATCACATTGTAATTACAACTTCCAGGCTCTTACGTACAATCTTCCCAGGAGGACTTGAGACGGCATGAGTCTTGCCTTTTAGTCTGAGCGGGAGCGATCAGACTAGCACATGGAGTTCGTTCTAGGAAGCACTACAGTGGGTATCGGAAAACGGGCCATGTGTCCCGTAGGGAGATGCTATATTAGAGTAAGCCTGCATTATGTACCTGTCACAGCAACACAATCAGATATGGATTTTAAAGGGGACCTATTATGCCCCTTTTTACAAGATGTAAAATAATCTCTGATGTTTCCAGACTGTATATATGAAGTTTTAGCCCGAAATACTCCACAGATCATTTTTTATAGCATGTTCAAATGTACAATAACATGGCATTTTTTGCCGTTTTTGTGTGTCGCTTTAAATGCAAATGAGCGCTGGTGTTCCCGGCCCCCTTTCAAGAAGAAGGGGTAGCTTGAAGAGCTTGTGCTGCTGGGTGAGGACAATCACGCACTAAAAATGTCAGAATCTCTCGCTGACAGTGTTCACTTTGAACCGGCGTCAGACAATAATGTCTACTGAGCCAGAGAATAGATGCTGAAAGGAGATTATATTTAGAATTTATGCATAGGATAACATAGTTTATATATATAGTTTAGTTTAATTACAGTTATACCTTATGTTGTCTTCTTGCTTTTATCCACTTTTAGTACAAGCCTGTTGTAGCAGACCCCGTCTGAATGATGTCCAAACCTTTACTGATGATTTTAATGAAGTTTATTGTACTTCACACAAAAGATGAAGCATCTGTTTCTCTCCAGAAAATCACAGTACAAGAAGTGTGCATTAAAGTCTTATCCATTAACTCTCTCTCCCTTGTCTTATCTTCAGCATACAATGAGAATTACACAAAAATACTCGTTACAACTAGCAGGAAACAAAGTATGCCTTTTCGGGGGGTGCTTAACAAACTGGTAGACTTTATATATGTAAAACAACTCTAATAAAATGTGTGCTCTCCCTTTCATTACTGCCATAACCAGTATCGCTCATAGTAGTTTATTTCCTTAAAAAATACATCAGCTAGTCCCCTGCGTCTTCAGCGGCTCTGATGTCGGGAGTACATGGGGACTGTTATGTTCACTCTTTCATCCAACAACAAAAAACCTGAGTAGCTTACAAGATATTCTTGCTGCTACAGCTGCTCCTGCAACTGGAGAGAATGTCGAACTGTGTATATCTCGCTCAAGGCGAATATGCCAGAGTCCGTCAGCAGTCGTGGACGGGCCTACAAAGTGACATCACTTTGCCCAGAATCTGCAAATGGCTTGTTCTGAGACACTGCTTATGTTTTATGGGGATTAAAAAAAGGAGTGGGTGGATTTTTAATCATTATAGGGGTGGTTGTGTACACACACTGCCAACACACATTTATGTCCAAACACCATGTAAAAGTGAATATTGCATAATAAGTCCCCTTTAAGGACTTTTTTTTTTAGACCGTAAAAGAAAGAATATGAAGATGAAGCGTGCACATTTTTCTTCAGTAGTTTTTCTTTTCTAATTTTAGTTTTTTTGTAACTTTTCTCTGATGGCTGCCTGAGAGGATTTTAGTGTTCTGTTAGACTGTCAGCACTGTAGTTTGTTTCTAAATTCATCCCCTTTAAAGCACAGCCGCTGCAGCCATCAGAGCAATGCTTTTGTAACACATTCACCATCTTCAACAATTTTTAAGACAGTTACTTTCAGACTTTAGATCATCTGCTTTGAGCAATGTTCCTTTATGTGCATAATCTTCATGCTTCTGTTTTTTTGTTATGACTGTGATAGTTAAAAAAGATAGAGATATTTAGCTTATATTTGTAGTTACATTTATTGCTAGACAATTTTATCCAAAGAAACTTGCATTGCATTCAAATTCATTTCATCAGGACATGTATTTTCTAGGAATCCAACCAATGATTCAGTGTGCTATGAAATGAATACAGATTACATAATTAACCTAATGATACATGGCTTCCTGAATATTAACTAGCTGACTAGTCCTTAAGAAAACCCATCAACTAGTCAATTATACACTTCTGTTCCAAATTTTGGGGACCAGGGTAGGGTTGGGTACCATTCACATTTTAACCGGTCTGGTACCCAACGGTACCTTTTTTGGTACTTTATGGATGTTTACATCAATAACTGTAAAAAAACTGTAAGTCATTTATTAAAAGTGTTATTGACATAATGCCAGAGCTGCCTTGGTTGCTGTCTGCCATTGTCTGTTATGTTTGTTTACTGAAATATTTACCAGTAAATAACAGGCTACTAGCTACTTAATTGAATTCATAAAAATCATATACATTTTTACTATTAAAATTAAAACGTTATTACTTTAAAATAAAGTTTTGATTGTTTATTATTATAATTACATTAGTATTAGTAGTTACAGTTAGTTACATTATTATTATTATTATGTTGAGACATATCTAAAATCTACTGTACAACATAGTAATATATTTTAGTACTTTTTTTCGGGTTGTCTTAAGGACCTATGAATTTCTATGTGTTTATGATATGATGGTAGTTTTTCTCAAATTAAACCATAAAATGCTCATAAAGTGACTCAGTTGCTCTGGAGATGACGTACATGTATTCATGTCCTCATATGAGATGGAAACATGCGTGTGTACATATGTGCGTGTGTGTGGTAAATTAAACCGCACGTCTGCACCGTTCATTCACACAGGGACACGCAGGATCCGTATTTAAAGTCTTTTTGCGTTTTAATATTCACAGACACTTAATAGTCTATCAGGTATATGCGTTCTCAGGTACCGAAATATGGTACTGATTGATGTAATGTTAATCGGTACTCGGTAGTTCAACGTAATAGTACAGAGAGTCCGGTACCCAACCCTAGATCAGGGTTTCTAAAGACTGGAGTAATGAGGCTATAAATTGTTCTAAAGTTTGCTTTGACAAATCTCTGTAAGATGTGCTGAAAGAAGCAGAATTTTCCCACACCCCACAAAGGTTGCCTGTGGTCGGAGTGACATGTGAAGTGATGAGATGCAGGGTGGTGATGGTGTTGGCAGCCCAGATTCTTAACGTTACACTGAGACCGGTGCTTCTAGTAGGCGTGACTGAAAACTGAGTTACTGAGATCACAATCTTGCTCTATTACGGCGCTGCCATTGAGACGAGTGCTGAACTTACTCCAGGGGCTCTTTTCATGCTGTAAGTGTGCTTGGGATAAAAAGCCCCCTTCAAATGCCAAGTAATATCAGATGCAGCACGTAGTGGTAAAATTAGATTTTTGGTTCCTCCGTTTCAGTGATTTCAGTGCTTTATGTTTTCACGAGAAGTCCTGGGGTTATTCAGTCATTGTATTGAACGAGCGTTGGGTTACCTCTGATCCCCTCAGATTTTTCCACAGGCTTGTCAAATGTGGGAATATCCCTGTATCTGTGTGTGACATCACCTGATATGTGAGTGTCCAGTTCTTTTGTCTGCTAATGTCTTTCTCCTCACTGCACATTATTACCAGACCGACTGTATATACTGCCATGTCACATGACAGACTCTGAGCCCTGATTGGCTGCTTCCTCTGAACCTTGCCCTCAGTATCGCAGCCTTGCCATGCGGCCTCATGTTAAAGTGACTGAACAAAGGCTGTGTGATGTGTCTTCTCCTGGGGCACATTGCTCTGTCTTTCAGCTTGTGCTGGGACGACTCCAGATTTAATCAAACAGCAGCAGCTCCTGCAGCAGAAGCAGGAGCACAGCCAAAGTCGGCTGATTTAGACCGCTGAAATGTGGGTAAACAGAATCATTTATCAGCCTCATTCTGACGCCCTCTTTGCAGTATCATGAATAGGACAAACCACTCAAACTCGAGTTAATGCAGCTTTGTAGTGGCAGCCGTTGCACATCATTTTTACAATACCCTAGCATAGTGGTGTAAATTTTTGCACATTTTCTTCAGAAATTATTTTTAAACTCCTAAGACTTCCTTTTTACCTATACAGTGTTTGACAGCCATATTTGGTCAATAACACACAATCTTTTTAAACAGTTCTTAGAAATGTATTATTGTTATTAACATGCATTTTTATAAATGTTAATACACTCACCTAAAGATTATTAGGAACACCTGTTAAATTTTTCATTAATGCAATTATCTAATCAACCAATCACATGGCAGTATGGGTGTGCGATATATATCGTCTGCGCGATAATATCGTAATTGTTGTTTTAACGATGTGCGATCTGACATTATCGAGTATATCCCTCACACACACACCCAGAGAGTGCAAGCACACCCTATGTGATGTAGTTTTGTTGATTAGACCACTAGTGCGGGTGCACATTAGAGTTTCACACTTTCACTGCATTCTATATTTATATCATATACTATAGTTAATAAGATATCACACAAAGATTGCAGTTTTTCAAGTTTACTGAACAAGAAGTTAATATTAAGTGATTTACAGTTTAGACTTCCATATTGCCGGTTTTTGCTCTATTTTGCCACCGAAAAAAAAGTTCAAAACAAAGACACAGCACTGTATCTGTGTCTCTGAGCAAAACACAGCGGTGTTATCAAACTAAATGAATCAGCTTTTTGAACAAATCAATGATTCAATGACTAAGTGTTTGAATGAATCGGACTTGCTGCCACCTACTGGCGGTTTTAATTTCACAGTTAATGTATATTTAAATAATTTCAAATATCAATATTATTCAACATTTTAAGTTTTAAATATCAAAACATTATGCATAACTGCAGTTTATTCATTTGTCACTTCTGAGCTGTGTAAATGATCTAAATGCCACTTCAGATGCAGCTTCTTTGTTTCCTCTGCACTGCAAAGATTAATTTTGTTGATACTAATTTAATTTGATTGGTAACAGCCCTTTTGTGTCTTATAATTCATTTTTATTAAAGTTATGAAATTGACACAAAAGATGTAAAAAATAAATGTATCAAGGTAGAAAATATGATTTCTGTCACTTCTGTGAACTAACCACCGCACAGAATATGAAGAATATCATAAACTTTAGGAGTCAGCTGACCATGGCACACCTAAACCTGCCAAAGTACCAGCACAACACCCTCAGCAAAATATAGTCTAATTATTGTTATCGAGAAAATCTCTCAATATCTTTTTTTGTCAATATCGCACGCCCCTACATGGCTGTTGCTTCAATGCATTTAGGGGTGTGATCCTGGTCAAGACAATCTCCTGAACTCCAAACTGAATGTCAGAATCGGAAAGAAAGATGATTAAAGCAATTTTGAGCATGGCATGGTTGTTTGTGCCAGACGGGCCGGTCTGAGTATTTCACAATCTGTTCAGTTACTGGGATTTTCATGCACAACTATTTCTAGGGTTTACAAAGAATGGTGTGAAAAGGGAAAAACATCCAGTATCGGCAGTCCTGTGGCGAAAATGCCTTGTTGATGCTAGAGGTCAGAGGAGAATGGGCCGACTGATTCAAGCTGATAGAAGAGCAGCTTTGACTGAAATAACCACTCGTTACAACCGAGGTATGCAGCAAAGCATTTGTGAAGCCACAACATGAACAACCTTGGGGCGGATGGACTACAACAGCAGAAGACCCCACCTGGTACCACTCATCTCCACTACAAATAGGAAAAAGAGGCAACAATTTGCACGAGCTCACCAAAATTGGACAGTTGAAGACTGGAAAAATGTTGCCTGGTCGATGGGTCAAGGCTGTTTTTTGGTCATTATGTTATGCTTTATCGGTGTAGGTGTACAGTCATGGTCAAAATTGTCAAATGATCAAATATGGCTGTAAAAAAATTATTCTGTATTGTTTATCCTTTTGATTTTATATTAAAAAAATTCACAAAAATCTAACCTTTCATTGAAATAAAAGAATTGAAAATGGGGGGTAAATCACATTATGAAATAAATGCTTTTCTCCAAAACACGTCGGCCACAATTATTGGCACCCTTATATTTAATACTTTTTGCAACCTCTTTTTCCCAAGATAACAGCTCTGAGTCTTCTCCTCTAATTCTTGATGAGTTTGGAGAACACCTGACGAGAGATCAGAGACCATTCCTCCATACAGAATCTCTCCAGATCCTTCAGATTCACAGATCCATGTTGGTGCTTCTTCTCTTCAGTTCACCCCACTCATTTTCTATAGGGTTCAGGTCAGGCGACTGGGACAACCATGGCAGAAGCTTCATTTTGTGTTCAGTGACACATTTGTGTGTTGATTTTGATGTTTGTTTTGGATCTTTGTCCTGATGGAAGATCCAACCATGGCCCATTATAAGATTTCTAGCAGAGGCCGTCAGGTTTAGATTTTTTATCTGCTGGTATTTGCTAGAATCCATTATACCATGTGTCTGAACAAGATGTCCAGGACCTCTAACAAAAAAATAGGCCCTCAACGTTAAAGATCCAGCTGTATTTTTAGCCGTTGGCATGGGGTACTTTTTATCCCTGTTCGCTGGTACCAAACCCTTCTGGTGGATTTGCTGCCAAAAAGCTCTTTTTTTTAGTTTCATCAGAGCACAGAACCAGGTCCCTTTTCAATTTCCAGTCGTTTCTGACAACTGAATATGCTGGAGTTTGTTTCTGGATGAGCGAGGAGGATTTTTCTTGAATCCCTCCCAAACAACCTGTGGTGATGTAGTTGTGTGAATTTATTATTATATATTTTTTTGTGGCTTTCTGACCCCAACACTCAACTAATCTCTGCGATTCTCTTTCTGTGATCCTTGGTGAGTCTTTGGCCACTCAAACTCTCCTCCTCACTGTGCTTTAGGACGATATAAAAACATGTCCTCTTCCAGGCAGATTCGTAACATCTTTAGTTGATTGGAACTTCTTATTTATTGCCCTGATGGTGGAAATGGGGAATTGAAATGCTTAAGCTGTTTTCCTACAGCCACTTTCAATTTGTGAATTATTTTAATATAATATAATTTTGAGTTCACACACACACACACACACACACACACGTGCGCACACGCACAACACACACACACACACACACACACACACACACACACACACACACACACACACACACACACACACACACACACAATAATCTGCCACCCTCCCTCTCCCCAATATATATCAAATTTTTTCAGAAATTGTATAAATGTTTGCATTTAATAACATAGCTATTAGTAAATATAAAGTAAATATCAATAAAAGCAACCTCCATAAAACCAAACAAACTGTCAATATGTTAATTTATACGCTAATCCAGTTCATTTTTCAAATGTTATGGTTTGTGTATGTGTGAAGATTTGCAGGAGGTTATGAAATGTGGTTGTCACTGGTTTATAACTGAACTGTGTGTGAAGTGAATGTAACCATATTTGGCGCTCTAAATCAGACAACCATATTCTGTTGCTGTGTAAAATGTAGCCTATGAGACAATGTTTGAATAGATTATCATCATGGTGTAATACGATCTTGTGACTCAAGATCAACCTCATACAAACAGATTCTGCTCTTGAGTTCATCCATTATTAAGCTTCAGCCTTCAGCTTTTGGTTCATTTTTCAGGAAGACACTCAGAGCATGTGGATTCTCTCTGCCTGTGGATTTTTTTTTTTGCCATATAGCAGGATTTAAAATTCAGCTGAATTTATCATAGCAGCGCATGTCATGCCGCATTTGTGATGGTTGCTGGGGGGAGGGGGGTTGTTGGGGGTTTGATCATCTACTTGCCTGAAACAACTGTTGGACCAAGTGTGTACAGAGCAGGAAACAAACAAACACAAAGGATGCCCAGGGCAAAGCATGCCATCTCTGACCTACATAATGCACGAGGACAGGGAAAGAGCTTACTGCCATTGTTTTGAAATCTGTCCAACATGAACTTTGCCAAATGTGTCTCTGTTCAGATTTAAACAATTATTATTGTTATTTCCAGAAATTCTATTCTATACCGAACAAAACCTTGTCGGAGCCGTAATGCGATGCAGGCATGTGCAGTGTAAATAAGAGGTTAGAATGACACGACAGCCATTTATGACACTATATTCAACATCAACAGCTCATTCCGTGCGTCATAAATTTGTACGGTATTGCAGATTCGCAGAAATGTTCAGTTTCTGTTTTCATTATGATCAAGTGTTCGAGCGGATCAGAGAAGGTTTAAACCACCCTTTACGGCGTTAACGCTCGATGGAGGGCGTGGCTGAAGCTTGGCCGTTATAGTGACCACAGCCAATCACGCGTCTGCTCTAGTATTGCATGAACGCAATTGGCTAGCGCCTGCTCTATGGTATTTGCATAGGGCGATCTGATTGGATGACGCCTGCGTTGGTGCTTATAAAGTTGAGAAATCTTCAACTTCTGCCGCTTGCAACGCGAGTGAAGCGGCGCGACGGAACCCACAATTCAGTTCGGCAACGGATGATGTCACCCATTCAAAGTAAATGAGAAGCGGTAGGGGTGGGCCAAAAAATCGATATGCCGATTTATCGCGATATTTCCGGCCGCGAGACGTTATCGATACGCTGTCTCCAAGTATCGATATTTGATCCGAATATTTAAATTCATATCTACATTGTGGCTGTTTACCGCTTTGGCTTCCCGGAGTGGCAGTACCTCCAGACTTCATGTGGTGGCGGCGTGGCGCTTCACGGCAGCGAATACAGCGTCAAAATCGCGTCTAGTTTGACGCGTGAACATTTTGAATCCATTCGCACGCGTCCGCAGCGAATTGGACGCCGCGTGAAATCGAGCATTTGAAGCGAAATAGACGCGCGTTCATGGCGCTCCAGGAGAAAAATGTCATAAAACACCACTCTGCCTCTTTTCATTTTCATAAAAAAAAATTAAGCATTAACAGCCACACAAATGTGGTACAGCCAACGCACTACCTGGATTATCTTCACTGCAAAAAAAAATACATTTAAAGTTATGAAACTTTACTTTGCCCTCAGTCAAAATGATTTGGTAGACAACAATAGATTCATTAGACCAAAGATCGCCCATTAGATTTACACAAGGCAGATTATATGTCATGTTTAACCACTACAGAGACATCCGAGCCAGCGGCAAACGCTAGAAGGACTGGCCGAGGAGGCAGCTCGCTGGGGTTAACGAGCGCTGAGCGCCCGCTGATCGCCGCTGATCGCCTGGAGCTCACAACTCCGCAAGATTATTATAAATACAATATATTATAAATAGGCGCTGTCTTTACAAATAAACCACATAATTTCGCTTTAAGCAACTACGTTATCAACTGAAAAGCATTAAAACTACATTTAGTGACAACATATCAGTATCTTTAGTTATGCAGGGTTTCTCCTCACGTCACTTGACCACGTGACAGCAGCAAGCAGGCTCCTGATTGGTTAACGCGCTTGGTACTCAGATGTGACAATAATTTATTATATATTATATTATATTTATTAAGGTTTTATACTGGGTGTTTTTTCACATGTGTCTATTTTGCAATTTCCAAATATGAAATGTTGCTGCTATGAATAAGTCAGAGATAGTGACTTTTCTTTATTATAAATCATTTAGTCACATAAAACTGTTCTCTCATGTCTGTTTGATGGCTTTATATGCACTTACTGAACTTTAATGCTATTTCAAAAAAGATTAAATTATTTAGTTTTAATAATGAAATACATGATCATATGACTTTTTTGACGTTTTTTCCATTTACAAAATGATATCGTGATATATCGTGAGAGATTTTCTTGCAATATATCGTCTGTCACAGAATCGCTGGTATCGTGATATTATCGTTATCGTGGGCAAAATATCGTGATATTATCATATCGTGTGTTGACCTGTGATTCCCACCCCTAGTTACCACCTACACCCCATGTGAATGGGGCATAACTGTGTGAAAGAAATTTAAATCGTATTTGGCCAATTATTTTCTATTGATGTGGTTACGGGACAAAATTGGTCATATTTATGTTAGGGCCTATCATCCTAATGTAAACGCAGATCGTGTCATTTTAGTATTAATTATGTAATCGAAATCGAAATTGAAATCTAAATTCTTGGCCGAAACCGAAAAAGAGGAAACCAAGGCCGAAAGCCGAAACACCGAAAGAAATTATGCCAATTATTAGTACCATTGCATTTATGGCTTTGACTGTGTAACTTTACTAAAAATCAAGGCATTGCAATTGCATAAATTAATATTAAAGTTTCAAATAATAAATCAATTACAAATTATGCAAATATTTATTTAGCACATTGCAACAATGCACAGTATAAAATAAAATTCAAACTAAAAATGTTTAAAGTCCCTGTAAAGGCAATTCTGAGATTTGTTTCTAAACACATTAGAAATGTTAGAAATGTATTGTTGAAACGCATTACAAAGACTGTGAACTATGTAGTACTGAATTCAGAAGTTAGACCGTTAAGAGGTTTTTCACCATTGCTGTGTTCTGGATTTTTTGGGCGGGGTTAAAACGGTGGCTCGATGACACACTGGAGCCGCTTGGCATGTGGCCCCTCCCCCATAACTAGAGTACATTCGCAATTTCGCATCAGTTCACCCGCTAGATTATGAGATACTGTCAGTACGTTAGTTACTACAGCCTACAACTTACAAAACAGCCTACAAAACAAAACAAAAAGACAATATCAAGAAGAGGTGGATTAATTTTTTGAACAGCTACCTTGATGGAGTGCTGACGATCACCACCAACACCTGCCTCTGCAGTGTCTTTACACGGATAGTTTTACAAACTTTCATCGGCAACAACTGGGATTCACTTATAATCCGCTGCAGAATGGGGCCGAACCGACTATCTCCCGCCCCGACCTTCATCCTCCCGTCCCGCCAACATCTGGTGCCGTCGTGACTCGTGAGCTGTACTTGAGTGTTGTTGTTGTCTCGTGTGTTTATGGCCGCTTTCCCGCCAGTGGGTGTTGTTTCGGCGCCGACAGCGGACACGCCCCCAGCGTTTGAGAGCAGAGAATGCTGCTTATTTTTTCAAGATTTCGATAAGATATTTTATGTACATAGCAGATTTTTTTATGATTCAAATTTGGCTAGTTGGTTAATAACACATTTATCTGTGGTGTGAGGAACTCAGAACACATGTTTAATTTTGACTTTACAGGGACTTTAACTTGACCTCACTCATGTGTACATTAAATAATAATGTACAGGCCTACTGGCCTGCAGAAAGGTACAGAAATTTAATAAAGTAATCAAACATAAAATAACTGCATATTTAACTGTTTAAATTAAAGATTAATCCTTATTAAACTTACAAAAGCTATTCAATCAGGAGCAGTGAGTGATGTCCTTGTCTTTTGTTGAGATTAAACAGACCGCAGTAAAGGTTACTGCCCCTTTAAGACCTAATGCAGGGATATGCATCGTTTTTCTCAACTGTATAAAGTTCACTTTAGGCATATACAGACTATGCCTGCAAGGATACTCATCAAGATGGACATGTTGAGATACTTTTTGTGAGTTTGTCCGTTTAAGCACAAGATTTAAAACAGAACTCAATATTTGTGCTGTGAGACGAGTGCGAGTTCTCATTTGCTGCATCTGGCTTCTGATGACGGCAAAAACGACTGGTCATATTCGAACATACGGCAGCACTCGCATGCATTTAACAAAGTTTACAAAGAGAGACCGTTTTACCCATGTTTTTCTTTCATTATCGCTGTTGTTGAGCCAGTACGTATATTCATCGACAGAAACATAAACAAAGCATTATTTTCCAGTTACAACCCATATTATAGATGCGTCATCAGATGTGAGATGAACCACATACGTCCACACCGCAGACATGTTGCTTGTTTAGACAAGCACGTGCAGGTCGCGGTTTCTGTTTGCGTCATCACAACATTTCGGCCATATTGTTTCGGTGATAAAAGACTTTCGGCCGAAAACCGAAAATGTCGGTGGACGAATATTCGGTGCATCCCTACCCAATAGTATTTCGGCACCACATGTTGCCAGTTGCCACAGCCTAAAGCTGCCCTGGAAGGCAGCAAACAAACTGGGTCAGAGACCATAGATTCTCTCTGACATAAAAAGCCTCGGCATCCATCTAGAAGCTCTATGAACGGGAGCATATTAAAACGCGAAATCAACTCATCGTAAATCAATGAATTCACTCATCAGCTTACAGTGTGTAAGTATCTTCACCTTCCATTGTCAGTTGCGCTTGTTCCTGTTGCGTGTCCTCAAACTGGCAACCCGCGTGAGCGTCGACTTGAGGAGGGGGAGGAGGGGGCGGGGCAAACAATATTTTGCAGTACCCATTTTAACCACTAGCTGTCATTCTTACATACAAAACCCTTTAATCAAAATGTAACTCTTTGCTCCACCTCTAAAACTGCTTTCCTTTCAATCTAATTCCATGAATATTTTTAATTTGACAAACTAACATTCAACTTACGGTAATCACTACAATACAATATTTTGTCATAATCACAGATTCTGCATGATTTAGTTGATTTCACTAGCTTGTGGCCATCAAAGAATTTTTTGCTAATTTGCATTGATTGAAAATAGGCCAGTTTATGTGCCAGACTTTCCCTTAGGCCTTTTAAGTGATGTCTGTTCTCTATAGCTATTGAATAATTGATGCATTAAGTTAGTGCAGCTCCATGTGTTCATGTGAGTGTATCTCCATCCATCCTCGCACTGTAAAGTACCTTTTGTTTGGAGTGCATTAAAACCAGGGTGTCTATTTCTGAAGCCTACTCCCTGTACAGGACTCGCAGGACTTGGTCTGCTTTCAGACGTTATACAATATCTATTTATTCCATCTGCCTTTCACCCCTCCAAAAAAATTGCAACTTGCACTTGCTCTCAAATCATTGCTACCCTGAAGTTATTTCAGGCTACGGGAGGCATTGAAGTCTGCTGCTGAAGTTGCTCTTCAAAAGCAGAATTGTCTCGGATGATGTGATAAGAGAGTGAAGGAAGAGCCGAGTGACTGTGATCTTCTGCGGGCTGGATTTGGGTGTGTGCGTGTGTGTGTGTGTGTGTGGACACAGTGAAGTCAGGCCTGCTGCTACTGGAGGCCTGTGATAATGAACCGTGTCCTTGTCACCACACGCTCTGCTCTTTAAGAGGAGGAGCCCTGCAGTGGAGGAGCTGCAAACACACTGAAAGATTCAATTATCCCGTTCATTATTAATCATTTTTGCTTATATATACTCAGGTGTTTTTCGCATCAACGCACTTTGGAATATTCCTTTTTCCCCATAGGGAAACTAGTACTAGTTATAGGGCTTTTGTTGTGTAGAGTTTTTTAATGTCTTTCTGTTTGTTTTGTCTGATAATTTCAAGCCTTAAAGTTTGCTGTGATTTCTATAAATGTCAGACATTGCCTGATATTGTTGTTTTAAAACAATACTGATCATTTTTAACTTAAGTGTCTTATTTATTTGATTAGCAGAATTATTATTTACAGAAAGTTTAAAAAAAAGGTTTTAAAATGGCTTTTTTTTACATTCATTATGGATATTTTAATTTTAATATATGATTTATTATAATAATGATAATATATTTATAATATTAATACTTCATAATGATGATTTTTGTTATTTTTCAAAAAATAATCAAATAAATCATAGATATGAAGTAATAAATATAAATGTTATGTGTGTGTGTGTGTATTCTATCTATCTATCATATCATCTTTCATCACCTATTAATCAATCTATCTCTAAATACATATATAAATAAATTGATTAAATCTTTATACACACATTATGTAAACAGACTTTTATGTCAGATGTGATTAATCGATTTCACTGCACTTATTAATATTTAATAACAAATAAAAATAACAGTAGTAATAATAATATCACCTAAACATTTTTTATTTGGTGTTATATATAATTCTGTTATATAACAATTATATTAATGATATAAATACAGTATTTTTATTTAATTACGGTCTTGTTTTGCAATCGAAATGCTTGCATATTTAATTTCTTTGTTTTGGGCTAAAACAAAGTCTTCTAAAACTGTTAGTCTGTGTGTTGGTCAGCTCGCCTTTAGAATAAATGTAGTAAAACTGCTAATAATTTATGCAAATAAAATAATAGACCCTGTGTTGATGATTTGAAGTGTGAAAACTGATAATAAAAATCACTCAAACTGACATATCTAATAAATGTTCAGGTGTGATGGTGTAGAGAGAGTTGCAGAATGCAGATGAGTTATTCTGTATTTTCTAAAGTGCTACCTTTCTGCCAGCATTGAGCATTTTTTTAATTAAAGAGCCGTAATAGTCAGCGTTGAGTTATTAATCGCGTTTTCTCTCCTCCGCAGGGTCCACCTACAGCGTCCTGTCCACAATGCCATCAGACTCTGAGAGCAGCAGCTCCCTCAGCAGTGTCGGTATGTCAGAGTTTCGTCTCCCACCCTTGACACCTTGCACACATTGTCATCGTGCCTTGCTTGCATGTGGGTGTGTATTATACATTTGTAATGTCACTCAAGTCAGACTGAAGGCTCAGATGAACAGTGATAATGGGTGTTGGAGGGCATGGCGGATCTATCTGGAGGCCGAGCCCTTTTCTCCTGGTTTGGTGCCAATGGAGAATGTGCTCTGAGGCTGAGTGTCATCCAAATGACTTGGCAGTTTCGTTGTGTTAGAGATACCCATTAGGCTCTCTGCCTGTTTGGGTCTGATGAGGAGCAATGTGGGTTTGATACGACGAGGTCAACAAAAGGCCTGTTCACAGTCAGTTGCTAAATAAATGACACGAGAGTATTTACACAAAGCATTTTATATTAATCATCAAATGCTTAATTTTTAAATGTTTAATTAAAATAAATCAACCTGAAACAATGAACGATTGCAGCATGATTTATTTTATTATAAAATATGATTTCACATGATATTTTACTTGTATTGACACATTTATAAATATGCATTATTTTGTTTTAAAATCTTGTCATGCATGTTTTCAACATTTTTAAAATCAGCTGCTCTATGCTTTAAATATATTTATACAATTTTACACAGTGAATTTGAACCATTTTCACCATATTGAGGATTCCCACAAGCCATCAGAAGTATCTGGGAGTTTTAAAATGATGATTTCTATAGGCCTGCAAAATGTGTGGAAAAAAGCTTTGTGGTGGTTATCCAGATATCTCATGTTAACCTCCTCATAAATCCCTAGAAAGACAATGAAATTACATCTTGACAAATACAATGTTCTCTGGTTTGCATTTTATCTAATGTAGATTATCCTCTTTGTTACTGCACAAAGCTGAATTCATTCTCTGAATATCTGCAGCAGATTGTCCAATACCAAAAGATTATAGTGGAATTTTAGTTGCCGCTCATCCCGAAAGATCATCATTTACATAAAGTGCTCAGAATGTCTGCCATTGTGACCTCAAGCATGCTCACATTTTTTGGCTCATGCTTATTTATGCAGCTTTCTTTTGCTCTGCGTTTTATTTTATTTTTATACTACAGTCAAGCTTTAAAGGTCAGATGTCATTTTAAGCCTGTTTTTTTTTTGGTGGTCATAGTAGCTCTGCTCTAAAAACAGTGATAACTATTAAAATAGTTTTAAATAAAGCTTAAATAAATAAAAGTTGGTTTCCTCCATTGTGGTCTTAGTATTTTGGTGGAATCTGTGGTGAGCGTAGCCCTGCTTTAGTGCTGGGTGAGCTTGTCTGTGCTCCGGTGACGTGCTCACTGTTGCAGGTACCAAAGCCTCATCACCTCCACCTGTGCTCAGTGACACCCGGCCGGCCAGCGAGAACCTGGACACCATCCTGTTCCAGCTGAGACAGGTCACCAGGGAACGAGATGAACTTCGCAAGCGCTTGGCTCTCGCCTCCCCTGGCACCACCTTCGATGACTGCAGGTAACGACCTTGGTTTAAAACAGAACCTTAAATGTTTCACTGGTTCTTTTTCAGGAACATTCTTCCCGAATAACCAATAGGACTGTCGTTTTTGCACTCTATACTGACAGCTGCATCATGCTGCATCTGTCCAGCCTTACGTAGAATAAAACGACCCACATGTTGGAATGTAAATAAAGTCTATGAAAGTAAAAAGGTTTTATTTTTATTTAATTACGAAATTTTTTTGTGCGTGAATCGTCTTTTATACTTGCCAAGGCTGTGTTTATTTAATCAAAAATACAGTAAAAGTAATATTGTGAAATATTCATATTTTCTATTTGATTGTTTTAAAATGTAATTTAAAGGGTTAGTTCACCCAAAAATGAAATTTCTGTCATTAATTACCCTCATGTCACCCGTAAGACAAATATATTTTTGATGAAATCCGATACTTTCAAGGCTCAGAAAGGTAAGATATCATTAAAATAGTCCTAGTGACTACAGTGTTTCAACCTAAATTTTATGAAACGACGAGAATACTGTTTGTGCGCGAACACAAACAAAAATAACACATTTATTCAACAGTTTTGTCCTAGCCTGTAGCAGTCTCCTAAGCAGTTTACGCATTCTCATTACTAAATGACAACAATTCGCCTGTGTCTTTTAAACCTTTGACAAAATCACAGCGGAACATTTAATCTCTGTGTTAAAAACTTACAAATATTCATATCACAGAAGTACTGGGATAAAAGTTTATAGTTTGGATGTAAACGATGTAATGAAACAAGTGAAGTATTTATAAGCGAGTCATTGAATCATTCATTCAAAACCTTTAAAAAAAAATTATTAGTAATAATTTAGATGAATTCAACATTTTAAATAGACTGCATCTCCATTTAAAAAAAATTAATAAAGTGTTTTTCAATTTATCCAGAATTATGCAGCTCTACTGTGATGGCACAAATATTACTCCAGTCTTCGGTGTCACATGTCCCTTCAGAAATCATTCTAATATGTTGATGTAATGCTGAAGAAACATTATTTATTAAGTTTTTGCTGCTTAATATTTTTGCAAAAGGTGATACACTACCATGCAAAAGTTGGTAAGGTTAGTGAGATTTAAAACACTTATTACTGTTAGCGAGGAAGCATTAAATTGATCAAAAGTAAATACTTTTATAGATTTGGATTTCAAATAAATGCTGTTCATTGAACAGTTTTTACAGTATTTTATTTTTCAAATAAACACCGCATTGGTGAGCATACATTTAAAAAATCTTAGTTATTCCAAACTTTTGCCCAGTAGTGTATCTCTGTTATCCCAATTAACATTGGGCCGCCCTTGCAGACTGAGAGACACGCTGCTGATGTATTACTCTTGTCTCTAAAAGGCCAAATTCCAAACCTGGTCATGACTACGAGCGACTAAAAACGCAGTGCATGAAGGCCATGGCAGACCTACAGTCCTTGCAGAACCAGCACACCAAGACTCTGAAGAGATGCGAGGAGGCCGTGAAGGAAGCAGACTACTACCAGTGAGTACAGGCGACAAATGTCTCTCTTAAACACAGGGAGTTGATGCAAAGAGCCATCTGCTGCATTTGTAGTACAGTTTTTAATTAGCGCTTACATCATCTACAGGTTAATTATGGCTTTATTAAATGTCTGAAGCACTTTGTCCTGCAGCTCAGTTCATGTTGCAATATTTATTTGTGTAATCCCAGTATGATTTATATTATATTTATCTAAATAAATAGTTCACCCAAAACTATCCAATCAACGTCAATGGGGACCAAAGATATATGAGAGATTTTTTCTTTTGTGTTCAACAGAAGAATGAAAGTTATGACAGGTTCATTTTTGTGTGAACTATCCTGTCAGTGTCCTACTGGTGTCTTATGAGAAAGCACAGCCACAAGATACTGTAAAACGGAACTGTCATTAATTGTCATTTATTTAAATGGCATTGGTTTAATGTAGCCTCATTATCTAAACCAGTTGGCAATATGCGAGCGTGCGCAAAAGGAAATTTGTTCTGCTGCGTTGTCTCTGACTCACCCTTGTTTGCCAGTGTGCAGTCATCCACACACCAACATAATATCATCCCTCTATACACAGATGTGCAGCGGCTATAATCTGGTTATGATCTAAGGACACATGCCGTCCTGTCCTCATCTTTGCTGGGCACATAGAGATGAAGATTGAGTTGATGAGGGATTAATCCCATATTCCCGTTCTCTCAACATTGTGTGATTTACAGCATACACTCACACACACAGTCATTCTCTGTCATTCTGCTTACATATTACCGGTACTAAAGTTTTGAGAACATTCATTCAGTTTGAGCCTCCTTGTTGTCTACTGGTAGCATCCAAACTAAAATGGAACCGATTTGGAACGTTCTACGTGAGCAGAAAGTTGTGCACCAAATAGCATTCTTTAGACCTAGAAACAACTCCTAATTGATTTAAGTAAAGTTAGCCGTTAACATATTATGTTGGATGGAGTTTGTTGCAATACATTGTGGGATTGCACTCTCTGTGATGTGTATGTGTGATGCTATCTAAGAATTTGTCAGGAAAAAAGGTATCCTAGAACATCTATGTTGCTTATGTTTTGAAACACTCCTATTATGCCTTAAAATGTTGCCTATGTAGACAGCTTACTAGTTTTTTGGAACAGAGTCCTGTTTATTTACTAGAGTTACCACTCTTGGGCAGTGCTCTGCAGGGCCGGGTTTTTCATTCATTTCCGATTGCTTTTACAAGAGTTTCGACTGCACCCCATTTACCACATGATGATGCAGATTATCATGTGGTAAATGGAGTAAAATATGTAATATCTAATTTGTTTGTTTGAATGTTGTTGTTTTTTTTTTCAGCATACAGCACAGCCGCCTCTTAAGCGAACAGTCTCAGTTGAAGGAGGAGATGGAGGTTGTGAAGAGAGAGAATGCCAAGCTGGTTCGGGAACACAACCATCTGAAACAGAGCTGTGAGGAGCTCAGGAGGCTTCACTCTGAAGATCAGAGAGAGGTGGCAGACATGAGACTACAGCAACAACAGGTACTGACTTTACATACGGTCCAGGGACAACTGGATTTCATACACGCACAAGCACTTGTTAATGAAATGCTGTAAAAGAAACACACTGACCATTGTTGGGGAAAGTTACTTTTAAAAGTAGTTAAAATATTCTATTACTTCCTAAAAAGAAACTAATTGTGCTAGTCAGTTACTTTTTTATGGAAAGTAATGTGTTAAATTACTTTTGCACTTTTTCTGACCTGGGCTGGGCTTGCTTAGTATAACACAAAAGTTCTATTTTTGGCAAATGTAAAGGCCCTTTCTCACCAAAAGTAAAATGAGAAAGCCTCGTCCACACCAGGACGTTTTTTTGCGCGCGCTTATCGCCAGCGTTTTACGGCACATCTCTGTGTTCATACCCAAGCGATTTTCACTGGCAATGTGCTGAGTGAACATGCAAATTCACTCCCTGACAGTAAATGGAGCTTATTGAAAGAAAATTAAGTGAAATGAAACTCGCCAAACTCAAATCCTATTTGATCTGCAATTCCTCTCCATAAATATCCTCTCTTATTAAGATTTTTGAAGTCGCTGTGGCATTTGTCATAAACTTCTTTTGTTCAGACACCAGAGAGACCAGCAGCTCTACATTCATCTTGTCTCGTTACAGCTTCTTCTTTGTCTACTTACTTCCTCTTCATCTTTGTCTTCTTACTTCCTCTTCATCATCATCATCATCATCATCATTATCATCATCTTTAGGTATCATTGTGTGCTCTGCAAGACCCTTTTGTGCTTGAGCGCCACCAAGTCGTGTTTTACTGTAACTTCAGCAGCTCCAGGCATGTGAAGTAAAGCGCCAATCTCATTGGTCATCCAGTTTTTAATGTGGCGCGTCAAACCCCCTCCCCAAAAAACAGAGGTGTTGTTTTTATTTTATTATGGTTTTACGCCTGCATTTTGCACGTTGGTGTGCACACTTACATTGGCACCCTTTGGTTAGACGCAAGGCGTTAAACGTCAGCAATAAGCGTGCGCAATAATCGTCCCAGTGTGCACAAGGCTTCAGGCTGACAGTAGAGGGCGCAGCTCAAACAAACCTTTCAGCTGTGCTGCCATTCTGGATCACAGAAGAATAAGACGCAGGAGACAAGTTCAACACTTTCTTCAGCAATAAAAAAATTAATAAACGCAAAGTGAGGTTTACCTATTATTTTTGCTTTGTTTGGTTGAATTGAATCATTGAAGGTCAGCAACAAAGACATTGGTTAATCAATTGAGATCAAATTATGCGTCATGCGTTGCTGAACTGAATTGGTTCCTTTGCGTCACTGGCGTCGCTCGCAGCTGAAGTTGAAACCATTTCAACTTTTCAAGCACTAATGCAGGCGTCAGCCAATCAGATTGCCTATGCAAATACCCCAGTGCAGACAATAGCCAACACCGGAAAAGTAATGTGATTGGCTGTTGTCACTGTGACGGTTGCGTCAGCGCCAAGCTTCAGACATGCTCGCCACCAAGTGTCGACAACGATGTAGCAGGAATGATGTCTTTATTTCAAACAATCAAGTTCTTATCCCATTTCTCATCCCATTATTTGACATTGCGTCATTAACAATTGGTAGTTTGGTATGCCCACCATTTGCATTTATTTGATTAAAAAATTCATTAAAATCTGTTAAATATTATTCAAATAAATGTTCTTTTTTAATATATTATCCCTGTGCTGGCCATTACTCCGATTTCAGGGTCACATGATCCTTCAGAAATCATTCTAATATGCTGATTTGGTGCTCAAGAAACATTACTTATCATCAAAAACAGCTGCTTAATATTTTTGTAGTAAACCGTGATGTTTTTCATGATTCTTCTATAAATAGAAAGTTCAAAAGTTCAGCATTTACTTAAAGTAGAAATATTTTGTTAAATTATAAATGTCAATTTAATATGTCTGTGAGGAATATAAGTATTAATTAAAAAATAACATTTTAGTATGTTTTTTCTTCTTCACCATGTCTGCTAGTTCAGCGTGCAGAAACGGCAGAAAAAATGGGCTCAGTGCCGAAACTTCCAGAACCTCTTCGCAGCAGCGCCCTTGCTAAAGCACACAGTGTGAATGTAACCTGTTAAAACGGGCACCAAAATACATATGCGCTTCCTACGCTTGCTGTGTGAAACGGGCCTAATGGTACTGCTGTCAGCCAGAGAGTGACGTTAGTCTGCCAAAATCGATCCCTGAGTTTTTCTGAGAGCTCCAGGGACGGTTAATTAAATTGCAGATTTTGTCGTTCCCCTTCTGCGCAGACTATTGTGGGATTAATGCATCTGTTGCATCATGAACGGCAGCGTTTATATTGTAAATCCGGAGGCTGGGCATCCCATAGTAGTGTAACCAAATCTGACCTTGACATAAATCGGAAGCCAGGGGACAGGAGATTATTCAATCAGATGCCACTGTGTCAACACACTGTCTGCTCTCTGCAGCTGCCATGAAGGAATGAACCTTTTCCTGTCGGATTGATTTACCAGGCTTTCTTTACGGATTAAACCCACAAATACAAATGGAAAGTGTTAGAGCATTAGGCTATCTCCTGCTTGTGTGTCTGGAGTGGTCTTTATTGTCACAGAGAGGTTACATCAGGTATGCCACGGGATCTGTACTGTAGCATACAGATTGAACCGTGTTTTGACCCGTCAGCAGCAGTGCTTACGCTGCCCACAGGCTGCACAAAACGCACTCCGCCTGCTTGGAAAAGGTCAGCCTGGAAGGGCAATTGCTGACTGACTGATGGAGGAGGACAGAGGCTTTTGCAGTTAGTCAATACTCTAAGCACTGATTACATGGCCTAGAGGAGAGTTAGATACAGATGCCTATCACCTATATGAAATCCCACTGTGGCTTGGTCAGGCCGCAATGAGTTGTGGCTTTATTGCCCGGACAGGGAATTGCCTTCGATTATGTCATTAGGACATATAGTGTTCTAATAGGTCAGCATTTTGCAGAACAAGTGAACGTAATGCTGTTTGTTTAATACTGAATGCAGGGTTGCCTTTTTGTGTCTATGTGCAGTGACAGCATTTTGCATGCGAGTACAGTAGATGTTTTATAGACCCATGATCGCCCTCTGGTGGGTGCATTGTAAAAGTTTAATTCAAGTGATGATAAAAGCAAATTTATAACATTGATATTCCAGACTCTGAAATATGATGATGAAACACATTAAAAAACAAAATAGGCAATATGTTCATACATGTGACCACATATCAGTTGGATTTTACATTAATGCATAATGCATAATGCCTGCATATCAATATAAATACAATATCATTTGGACTGGTCAATGTAGTCAAGAACAAATAGTCTAAGTGTTTTTATTAGTATTTTTAGTAAAAATAAGTAGTCAAAAGGCTAAACCTTTATTTCTTTTTTTATTTTATTATTATTTTTATTACATTTCTTTGTTTTTGACACCACACGATGCAGTTAATCAGTGTTTTTTTTATTTTATTTTTATCAAAGCTGTTTTCAACACAGGCAATCAGTGTTTTTTTTAATTTATCAAAGCTGTTTTCAACACAGTTAATCAGGGTGTTTATTTGTGTTTCTTTGACACTACACAGTAAATCAGGTTAATCAAAGCTGTTTTCAACACAGTTAATCATTTTGTTTTTTAAATATATTTATTTTTGTTTATTTGTGTTTCTTTGACACCACACAGTAAATCATCAAAGCTGTTCTCAACACAGTTAATCAGGGTGTTTTTTTGTGTGTTTCTTTGACATCACACAGTAAATCAGGTTCATCAAAGCTGTTTTCATCACAGTTAATCAGAGATTTGTTTTGCGTTTTTAGCTTTTTTTCTTTGCATTTAGTTTTTTTCTTTGGCACCACACAGTAAATCAGGTTCATGCAAGCTGTTTTTGACACAGGTAATCTTTTTGTTTAGTTTTTCTTTGTTTTGTTTTTCTTTGTGATTCTTTGACAACACCACACAGTAAATCAGGTTCATGAAAGTCTTTTTCAATGCAGGTAATCAGGGAGAACGGGTCATCAGAGGTTTTGAACAAGCTCTACGATACAGCGATGGACAAGCTGGAGGGAGTGAAGAAGGAATACGACGTCTTGAGCAAAAGATACAGCGAGAAGGTGGCCAGTCACAACACTGATCTGAGTCGGCTGGAGCAGGTGGATGAGGAGAACAGGCGCTTGCAAAAACAAATAGATGCTCTTCTGAAACAACGTGACACAGCCATGCAGTACCAACAGCAGTGGTCTTCATCTATGAGACGGTACAAGCAGCATCAGTCGCCTTCAATATCTGCTTTACGTGTTGTGTAACACTCTAGGAGTAAATTTAAAGATTATACATAAACAACTGTATAACTTTAGACACTGCAGTCATGTTAAACTTGATTTTTTTTGTTGCATTTTCTGCTGTGAGTCTGAGGCAAGAAGTGCAGAATGAATTGAAATATAGTAAAATATGTTAAACCGAGCTGAAAGCATAATCAAATTTGTCTGAATATTTAACACATTCACAAACAAGGATTGAGGGGTGTGTAGAAGTTTTGTTTGATAGGCATTACATAGAATAAAATATATCAGCACAGTTTATATAGTAATTTATAAATAGTACTTAAGCATTATAGTTCTAAAAATCATTCATAAATTAAAATAATTACTAATTCATTTATATGTTTAATTTGAACCCCCTCAGATTTGACTCGGTGCAGCAGGAGCTGAATAAGGCCTCAGCCCAGAACAAGGAGCTGCAGAGAGAGATGGAGAGACTTCAGTCGGAGGTGACGCGTTACAAGAACTTCCAGCTGAAGGCGGTGAAGGATGGAGAGAAGTACAAGGAGGAGCGGGATTCTGTGTTTAATGAATACAGACTGATCATGAGCGAGAGGGACCAGGTCATTAAAGAGGTGGACAAGCTGCAGACGGAGCTGGAAGCGGCAGAGGCCCGGCTAAAAAACACCTCCTCCGAGAGGATGGTGGCTAGTGAGGAGCTGGAAGCTCTCAGACAGGTAACACCTCCATAATAACTGATGTCAGACAGACAACATTAGCTGTTTCCATTCAAAGTTGTGAGTTTAACTTGCAAAATTCGAATATGGCATAAAACATTTGCGAATAAAGCAGTGTTTCCATCCCATGTGTTCAAAAGAACAAAAATGTCTCTTCTTAGGAAATTGGCGGAAAATATCTGTAATAAAAATGTAAGCTGCTGCAATCAGGGAAGCCACTGTAGATATTTTTTCCTGCATCATAAATGACTTGCGTCTCAGACCATGCGGGTGAAAAGCTCATGATATCTTGCATTCAGATGCCTAATGTTTGGGAATGCAATCGTGTGAGAAGCTTCTGGAAGGTCATTATCCCAAATCATTTTGATGACAGACTTTGGCTAAGGAATTTCAGAATGATCAAACCAACATTTGAGATGCCGTGGAATGAAATTGTTCTGCTGGTTAGTCCAGTTCTCCAATCATATCCACTGTTGAGCAAAGTCACATGAGTGTTTAGTTGGCATTGAAGGATTTATTTGCTAAATGTGTTTCTATCATAGTTTATGCACATGACCTCCTATCGGATGAAAACATGATCCGACTCAAGTGAGCACATATGTTTTTTTTATGCACATTTTTAGAATCTATGTGCTTCTTGGCCTTTCCATCCAGTGTTTTTTGTTTGTTTATGTAATATCTCAAAATGCACCCACAAATAGGTGGATGGACACATAGCTATTGTTTTTTCTGATCTTAACGGTCAGAGTCACTGTTTCCCTGTATACAGTATTCAAGATCAAGGTGGGACTGGGCCTTGTTATAATATGCTCTCTGTTCTGTAAATCACCTTTCTGTTGCCAAGTTTGTGCTAGGCGGCCAGACAACACGGCGTTTTGAAAAAGCACTTTAAATCAATAGCGCATAACTGTCGCTGACGTTGGTGTCTTTTTGTAGGAGCTAAATTCATCGCTGGTGGATCGAGACCGTGCCATCTGTGAGAGAAACGAGCTGCTGGAAAAATACTGCCATGAAGTGAAGGACAAAGCGGAGGCCCAGAAAGAGCTGAGTCAGGCCTGTAAAGACATCGAGACCGTGCGGGAGGAAAGAGATGTGGCCAGGAAAGAGAGAACCGAAGCCATCATCCAGAGAGACCAGTTACTGCGGGAATACTATCAGGCCAGACAGGTGCTTACAACATATGTCACATTAATGACATTTATTAAAAAATATAGTTCAGATTCTGATGCTACATCCAGTCTTCTATGGAAAACCTAGAAGATGCAGGGAATTTTCCTTGCCCACACTGTTTGATTAAGCCGTTTGACCCATGATTAAGGTCCTCAAATCCTCATTGAGGAGTGTTTTGTTTTTATTTTTCGAAATTATCGGATTTACAATGTTCACACAGCGGATGAAAAAGCAGGCAAAAAAAAAATCTCATTGACTTTTATTGACAGAATGTTCGGGAATTTGACTCTCAAATTCAAATAGGGCCTTAGGAACTCTCTCTTTCTCACACTCATTTGACTCATCAAGCGGCCAATAAGTAATGACCTAAAATCTTTATAGCTACTACACCCTAGCAAACATTTACAGCATCCTAGCAACCACCCCACAGACTTCTATTGATATCTAGATGAGAGGGCTATAACGAATCAGAACATCATAGAGACACGTGGGTTTGGCTCTTTTGATTTGGGCAGAAATCCAATCTATTAGTTTAACCTTGCTAACTGTCTTGCCATGGCCTAACAACAATTTAGATTGTAACCGTATACCATCATGAATAAGCCATATTTCAGCACCAGAACATTATACAGATTTATGGTTTGGTGCTATGGTCAGTGCTTCAAAGATTCATCAATGAGAAATTAATTACAACCTTATTGATTGCAACCTCTTATCTTTATCTCAAACACATGAAAAATTAATATAGATTTAGTTGGTTAAAAGGAATAAAAACATGCTCTCTGCAATGCTAATTCGGCATTGTTTGTAAGGAGACAAAGAAACGCATCTGATCTGACAATAGCATCTGTTGCACGACTCAAAAATAAGCATGATTATTTAATATTTTATTTTACCATTGTGAGTCAGGTTTTTCTCTGAGATATTTATCAGCTGCTCTGTCACTGCAGTTATCTGCTGTTCTACGAGCAGAAATGTCCAAGGGACATCCTCACCTTTGTTCCTGCCTCTCTCGATTTTCACACCAGTCTTCGCACACAAACAAACACTACAAACTACAAAGCTCATAAAAATCTCATAAACTGGGTTTTTTCTACTGGAATAATCCAATGGCTCACAAAGCTGATTTATTCAGTCAGCTTGAAGCTGTTTAAGCAGCAGTGCTGCTTGAGTCCACTAGAGGTCTCTCTGACTTCTCTAGAAATGCTGTAAGGCTCAAAGTTGCTTTTATCACCTCCCTGGTGAAGCTTGTATAACTAATTTCACTAATATGACTTTACAGATGTCTTAATTTGGTGGATGAAATCATCTTGCAGTCATATTCATCATGAATGTTTTTGCTGTAGAAACAAGACTCTGCTACCCTGGACATGGAGCGTGCCAATAAGGAGATTGATGTGTTGAGGAAGCAGTGTGAGGCCATGTCTCAGGAGCTCAAGGAGGCCGTGCAGGAGGCAGAGGTGGCCAAGTGTCGCAGAGATTGGGCCTTTCAGGAAAGAGACAAGATTGTTGCTGAGAGAGAGAGCATAAGGTACCATTTGACATTGAGCTTATCTAAAATAAGCAACTGTTGTTGCTGATGCTTGAGCGTGTGTTTGCTGTGTTTTGGCAGGACGTTATGTGATAACCTGCGCAGAGAGCGAGACCGTGCCGTCAGCGATCTGGCTGATGCCCTGCGTAACCTTGACGACATGAGGAAACAGCGGAACGATGCTGCTAGGGAACTTAAAGAGCTCAAGTAAACACTTTTTAGTCCTGCTTTTCTGCCAATCTTTCAGTCAGTTTTTGACAGATTATGTACCAATAATGTGAGGTATTTGATTTACACCCAAATTTGACACAAATTTATTATCAGTGTTATTATTATCAGTGAATGCATAAATGAATAAATTAATAAATAGTGTAAATAAATAAATATACACAATATAACGCAAAATAACATTATTTTATAAATAAATAAATAATTGATAGTTAAAGGGATAGTTCACCAAAAAAATTAAAATTCTGTCATTAATTACTCACCCTTATGTCGTTCCTACCCTGTAAGACCTTCGTTCATCTTCGGAACACAAATGAAGATATTTTTTTGCTGAATTCCGAGAGCTCTCTGACCCCTCCATAGACAGCTATTTAATTAAAACTTCCAAGGTCCAGAAAGGTAGTAAAGACATTGTTAAAATTGTCTATGTGACTCCAGTGGTTCAACCTTAATTTTATGAGGCGACAAGAATACTTTTTGTGAGCAAAAAAACAAACATAACGACTTTATTCAACAATTTCTTCACGTCTGTGTCAGTCTCCTACAATGTTGACGTCGTAAATACAGTACAGCGCTTCCGAGTTACGTCAGAGCTACGTCAGCACGCCGGCTTACCATTGGCCGATGCTGTTCACGTGAGCACCACGACGCATGCGTGTGATGCTGACGCAGGAGATGACCAAAGCAAACTGCACAGGAGACTGACACAGACGCGAAGAAATTGTTGAATATAGTCGTTATTTTTGTTAGTTTTTTTGCGCGCATAAAGTATTTTCGTCGTTTCATAAAATTAAGGTTGAACCACATGGACGGTTTTAACAATGTCTTTACTACCTTTCTGAGCCTTGAATGTGTCAATTAAATAGGGGTCAGAGAGGTCGGATTTTATCAAAAACATCTTAATTTGTGTTCTGAAGATGAACGAAGGTCTTACAGGTTTGGAATGACATGAGGGTGAGTAAATGACCGAATTTTTATCTTTGGGTGAACTAACACATTCAACTTTCAGTGTGGTTTGTGCATGTGAACTCACAAGCAGCAGATAATTTTGCACTTATAATGCCCAATCATATTAATTTATGGCAAATTATTCATGCTCTTGGTGGAATTCATTTTGGGTCTAAATCGGTTAATTGGTAACAAGGCTCACGCTGCGTCCCAATTCGCCTACATAATAGAATGCCCTAAAAGTATGTAGTGTTTTTGTGAAGAAAAAGTGCATACCTTTAAGTGTGTAGCAGAATAGCATGCAAGCTTTAGGACGTATTACTTCATCATAATTGCGTCTTTAACAGACAGCTCTGTGGCTTAGTTACATGCGTCCTGTCACAGTTTAAACTGCCCTGTCAATCATCTTGTCACAGTTAAAATCCTCCACATTCACGTTAATTTAATTCCATGCCATTTCGAAGAGAAATGTAGTAGCAGGTTGATCTGCCAGTTGTTAAATCCATCATTATGCAAATTGCATAATGACCAAAAGTATCTTTATAAAAGTTAACAATGCTGTTGCAGATGAAATATAATGTAGATAAAATTTAATATATATATTTCGTCAGGTTAGATACTGATTATTAATCACTCACCCCTTTATCTAAACCTCTCTACTTAACCATCAAGTTTTTTAACACTTTTTATTTGTGTTTGTAATTTCAATCGAATCCTCGTCCAATGGGTTTTGGGCAATATACGCAGTTAGAGTGTGCACTATCTGCCTAACCAGAAAAAGTAGACCATCCGTGTATCTTTGGAATACTCATACTACGATTTGGGACACACTAATTCTAATTTCGAATACTATTTAGGACGGATAGTATGCAAATTGGGACGCAGCATCAGTCTCTTTTCTGCTTCAGACGCCCCCTAGTGGTTATTCCATCCCCATTAAAACTCCAGAGCACCCCCACCCTCTTGCACTAGACTTTTCTTATGTCACTGATGCCCTCCAGGCTTTCCTCTCTCTGAGTCTATGAATCTTAGTGACAGTTTGCCAGTATTCCCCATCTACTTGATCCTGTTTTGTTCTACCCAGTTTTGAGGTGCGACCTTGATGCCGCTTTTATAACATCTCCATCTAGCACAGGTCTTTCTAGATTGCACAAACTGTTCCAAAAGTTGCCCTGATGCCAACCCGTATTATCCAACTGGCCTGTAGCACAGAGGCTTTCCCAGTCTTGCATCAGCAGCTTTTTAAACAAAGTGGTGGTCTTCACAAAGACTGTTGATATTTGACATTCTGTTTTGTGCTGGTTTTTGTGGGTGTGAGATGAATTAGATGACTGTTTGGAGAGATGAGAGAGAAAATAGTCTGTCTTGTTTTGTGCTCTCTTTACAAACAAAGGGAGAAGATGGAGAGCCAGTTGGAAAAGGAGGCGCGTTTTTGCCAGCTAATGGCTCACAGCTCCCATGATTCAGCCATAGACACAGACTCATTAGAGTGGGAGACCGAGGTGGTGGAGTTTGAGAAGGATCGGGTAAGAATACAGAAATCCAAAGAACTACAGCTAAAAGGGAAGGAAATATTATGATCTTATAGGTAGATTCTAGTATGGGAAAATGTCTGGAAATATGTTTTCAATGCCTGGAAAAAGCAAGAATATTTCAGTAGCACTTAATTTTACAGGCCTGTTCTGCATGTCTGGGTGAATTCAGGGTGATTGGGACACTTTTTGCCATTGAGATGACTTGGAAAAAGTGTCCCAATTAACTCAAATTCACCCTACATATTATGTACTTGCCAGTTAATTATCAATTAATAACCAGTAATTACAATAACTGGGTAATAACTAGGTGCTAACACTGAACCTAACCTTAAACTGTGTAGTTATCTTATATTACTTAGTGATTTCTTTGGTAAGTACATTATAAGTGGATCTACTGTAAAATAAAGTGCAACCAAAATTTCTGTTGAGAAAATACATTTTTGTAGTTTTAGTCCTAAAATTTGATTTGGCTAGATATTACTCTCTTTAAGAACAGAACTAAAAGAGAGTAATATCTTTTTATTATATGAATGTATCTCTACCGTGTCTATATGAATGTATCTCTACCAGGTACATTACCGTGAAAGTAAATTACCGTAAGAGCACAATTCCAAAAAAAAGCGCTGATGGGAGTGGAAAGTTCTGCACTTGATCATTTGACTACGCATAAATTGAACACATACACAGCTGGGTCATTTTCATAATGGCCAATGCAATCTGCTGAGATCAACGCAAATTAGCGTCTAGTTTAAGATTTGCTTATTTTGGGGTGAAAATAATGGTGCAGACACCAGTAATGTAAGGTACTGCTCAGAGAGACACAGGTAGATGAGCCAAACGCAGCTTTATTGGAGGGTATTCCACAATCGTAGTCAAGAGTACAGGCAATGGGTCAGCAAACAGGCAGGCAGTCCAAACAAACAAACAAACACAACAAGGTTCGGGGACACGGGCTAAAGGGCAGTCAAGAAACAGGCAAGTAATCCAAAAACCAGAAGACAAGAAACCAGGGAGAACGCTCAGAATTGCAGTGTTACACTAAACAAGACTTCGCAGTGAATGACAGAGTTAACATGGTTTATATAGGCTGGACTAATGAGGTTAATGAGACACAGTTGAAAACAATCATGGCTGATGAGTCTGGGCAAGGGATTGTAGTCTGAGATGTATTGGCAATAGTCCAGGGTGTAGTGCCCTCTGGTGGTGATCACAGGCACCCTCACTGGTGATCGTAACAAGTAAACTGACTAGCGCAAATCTTCGTAAATCACTTAGGATGATTCATGAAAGGGAAACTACTGCAAATGCAAAAATAACCCTGTCCACGCCTTTTTAGCTGTATTTTTTTTACTGTGTCTTTAGTAAATCCTGACAGTAGTTTTTTAACGCCAAAAGAGGGTTTGCGCTGACGCCATTAGTAAAACTATTTAACGGCAAGTTTCTGCTTTGTGTACAGGGGTAGCCACTATGTTTCAGCTTTCCATTAGCACCACCTACAATCAGAGAGTTAATTTGCATTTTTGCCAATTATGTATAACATAATCATTTATTAGGCTGAAATGTAAGATTTAACATTTTATAAAACTTGTTTAAATCCTGTGGTCATTTTACAGTTTAGGATGTTACCACAGACATTGGTCTTGTTTCAAAACATTGCTACCTAAACAACATGTAGTTCAAATCTAAGATTAGAAGTTTCTGAAACAATTTCAACTGCTGATTCCAAGATAATGTTGCTTTTTTTGTCAGAATGTCAGTTAAGTATGTAGTTTACAAATTTGTTTGAAATTATTCAATACTTGTTTTTATTTTTTTATTTGCTGTTCCAGGATGCTCATTCACAACACTTTACCTTCATTTTAGCAGATTTTTTTCTCCATGTGGAGAGGTCTCATCTGTCTCTCCATCATTATCCTCCCAACAGGACGACATGGATTTGAAGGCAATGGGATTTGATATTGCAGAGGGGGTGAATGATCCATATTTACCAGGGGATTGTGGGATATTTGTGACCAGGGTGGACAAAGGAAGTATCGCGGATGGAAGATTGAGGTGAATTCAGATATTGAGTGTTTTTCAGATAATGCCTTCTGGAATGATTATACGGTCATTTCCCTGCTTATAGTTTTGTCCTGACTGGCCGTGCCTCTCTTTCAATAGGGTGAATGATTGGCTGCTGAAGATAAATGATGTGGACCTGACTCACAAAGACAGGAAGCAGGTCATCAAAGCCGTACTTAACGGAGGCGGACTGATCAATATGGTCGTTCGCAGGAGAAAATCTTTAGGAGGAAGACTGGTTACTCCTGTCCACATTAATCTTATCGGACACAAAGGTATCGCTTACTTCTGTGACTTCCCACGTCTTCCCCAACTCATTTGGCAGTTTCTATGGCTAATTTCCCTTATTATCAATGACCCTTAATTTGGTCTGCACCCTCCTAGACGCTGGTATCACTCTTGAGGGTGGCGTGTATGTGGCTGCTATTGCACCGGGCAGCCCAGCTGCCAGAGAGGGATCTCTTACCATCGGAGACCGCCTCATTGCCGTAAGTCATCAAGCAGTCATGTGATCCTTTCTCAAATTGAAGGATGATCGCTGCTGTCAAGGATACGTTGTGCTCTTATAAAAGTCTGACCTTAGTTCTCATCACAATCTCCTAACTGAAGCACATTTTTAATCCTGTTACTTATCTTAAATGCATGAGGGCTCATTAGATGAACTGCCAATCAAATCCACTCCACTCCCTAAATGGAGGCGACGAATATAAGACAGGTGATGTGCTAAGCGATAGCTGCCACGCTGGTGATAAGTAACACAGATGTTAATCCTAAGAGCAGATCAGGTGTTACTTTATCTCCCACGCTAGATACTAGGTTGTAACCTTTTGGCTCTAGTATTGGCCATGTCAGACGGCTCAATCAATAGTGCTACTACATCTGCCGGTTCTTATCATGAAAGGAATAGTTCACTCAAAAATGAAAATTGTGCATTGGTTTACTCGCAATCATATTGTTCTAGACCTGCATGGTTTGCTATTTAGGAATACATAAGCACAAAAAAAAGAAACTTTGATTAATGTACTGGTTGCTTTTTTCCATATAATGAAAGTAAATGTGGACTTTTAGGTAGCATAAAAGTTGTTTTTTGTCAGTTTATGTGCTTTTGACATTTATTCGTTTTTGTTTTAAAAATATGTCTAAATAGTTGTAATATGGTTAAAATTTGTTTTCAATTTTAGTTCAAGGCAACATTACAAAATTTCCATTTAGTAACATTTTTATGTTTAATTTTATTTAATCTTTATTTCAATTAACAAAATATATTTTAATGGTTTGTTTTAGTTAACAATAGATAACAATAGACTTTAAAAAAAAGTCAATCAATAATGCCTATGTTTAGTACTAAAATGTATTACTTCATTTGTATGTACTATAAAATCACATAAATGCCATTTGAAATTGGACACTTGATTCTTGTGTGGTTGACATCACATTTGATTTGAGAGCTATTTTTGATGAATAACAAGTTTGTTATCTTATGACTTGAAATATAGTGCACAAGTAGTCTGGGCTACTTTTATTATACTATGGCTCTTTTTGCCATTATGGGTCTCCTTACAGTTTCATTAAATGGCGAGTACAATTCTTCAACACTCATCTGTTTTTGTTTCACAGTCTAGGTTTGGAATAACTTGAGGGTGAGTAAACAATGACAGAATTTTTATTTCCGAGTGAACAATCCCTTTAAGTTTAAAAAGATGGAAGGATTTATCTGAACTGGAGATCTTAAAAGTGCACCATTCTTTCATTCACTGGGAATCAATTGTCTCTGTTCACAAGTTTCCGAAGTCATTTCTGGGTTTGAAAATAGAAGGATTGAAAAGTCTGCTGGCACTTTTCTTTGGTGAAGCGCTGACCTAAATTTCTCCTTCCCTAGATAAATGGGATCGCTCTGGATAACAAATCTCTGAGTGAATGTGAGGCTCTGCTGAGGGGCGGCAGGGACTCGCTCGCTCTCTCCCTCATGAAGGTGATTGTTCTCTCACTGCTGTCTGAGCGTGTGCGCCGCTCTCATTACCACATGCCAAGGTGCTGCCGTGACATTTATTCCAAGTCGTTTTTGAGACAGTTGTGTCTGAGTTAGAATACCAACTCTGAAGCGTTACTGAGGAAGTCAGGTTTGGAAAATACGCTAGTTTGTAGTTGTTCTCATTACTGCTTTCAGTAATCAATTGAGCCTTTGCTAAGTCTCAGCGTAATGCCAAGTTACTGACAATTATTTAAATTGTTTTAAACAGAATTTTACAGATTAATAATAACGCAGTAACAGTTGGTTCCCCTAACAGCTAACAAGGTTCCCCGAAAGCATAAACATAAAGCATTTTATGACTTTAAATAAACTCTATGGATTCTCAAAAGCCCTCATTCCCCCCCCAAAAAACATGAAGAACATAAAGTGGGGTGGAGCTTAGTGATGAGTCAATTTGTTATTGGATGAAATAACTCAATAGACCTGTGGCATGTTACACAAGTTTCAGAGTTGGTTTAGAGGTGTGAAAACCAAACAAATCTGGAGCATGTGCACCTGAAAGTGTGACAGCCAATCACAAGACGCATGAAGAGCGTCAGTTTAACTTCTAGAGAGTTGGCACAATTCTGCTGAAGATTAAGAGATCTTTCTGAAAAATATCATATCTTAAATATGTATTTAAATGCGTGTATTTATATGAAATTAAAAGTTAAAATTGTCTAAATATAATTGCTTATGTTTTTATATATATAATTCATATAAAATAAATAAATAGCAGGCAATTTCATCACTAATATCCAATCCATTGAGTTTCCTCTAACTTACCCCGGTAGTCACTAAAACGGACCTTTTGTGAAATAAGCCACTGTCACAGTAGGTTATGTACCTCTGAATGTTTGTATTATTGATGTCCTGGGATTTTATTTATCCAGTTATGCTGAACCTGTCCATTAACAGTTCTTTCCTCAGAGCACATCGGGGCAGAACATCTTTGAGAGCCTGAGGGAGGCCGAAAAATCGAACGGCAGAATCCACCTGTCAGATGTTCATTCACGCAACAGCAGAAACCTCAAACACAACAGCTCCACTCAAACGGACATTTATAGTGGGGACGTGGGTGGCGAGAGAAGAAAGACCAGGACAGACATGGAGGGGAGTGGTTTTTCCGAAAGGAAGGTCTTCCCAATCTCCACCTTGCACCCTAACACACTCCGACCCGCTTCAGAGCTGGGGCTGGCTCGATACAGCGGAAGTGCCTTTCAGGAGGTCTGTTATACCCGCTCTGAGTCAGTCGGCCCAGAATGTGTTACCCTGGAGACCACCCTAGAGAAGAAACACAGTGGTGGCACTTGGCCTAAAATGGTGGTGGGTGTTTCCATGACAACTGACAGCCCGGCACAACTCTCCATCTACAGGTCGCCCAAGCAAAGGAAGTCCATCTTTGAAGCCGATGCCTTCAAAAGGCCAGATACACCTTCGAAGGCGGACTACCATTTGCCTCAACCTTTGAAAGCAGACTCCGCCCCAATGCCCCCGACCCCGCCCACACGTAGCGACTCCTTCAAGTTCAAGCACAAACATCAGGGAAGTTCTGCCTCAGAGTCCACCATCACCACAATCTCTATCCCCGAACCCAAGCAGGAGGACCGCAACGGTAACGTGTACTTCACTGAGGTGGGGCGTGAGGGCAAGGTCTTGAGCTCCCGGAAGTCCTGCGAGGAGGACATTGGTCGGATGCGGCCGGAGGAACCAGAAGTGAAGCGTCCAAGGCCCAAATCGGCCCCGGCACTCAGGCGCAGGATGACTCCTCAGACCATTGCTCTCCAGAGCTTCCAGGTGAATTTATAGATCCACTGAGCTTGACACAGCCAGCTGCCCCTGTTTTAATTAGCCTCGCAGCCTGAGATTGATCTCCCACTGCACCAGGAGGAAAGAGAGAGGGGAAGAGAACATTAGAAATGCTGACACACAATGATGATGATATGCAGAAGACTAGCTTAGCGTTATTGTATTAGTATGCATGTTTTATAATATGAATTTGCTAATTATAGTAATATAATTTAGTATGTTTCACTAACTAAAATATATATTTTAATATAATATAATGTAGAAAAAGCAGTATTAAGGGAATAGTTCAGCCAAAATTCTCACCCTCAAGCCATTCTAGGTGTATAAGACTTTCTTCTTTTCAGCCGAACACTATTAGAGTTATATTAAATTCCTGGATCTTCCTGGCTTTGTAATGGCATTGAATAGTGCCTGAGTTTTTGAAGCTCCAAAAAGCACATCCATCCATCATAAAAGTAATCCATATGACTACAGTGTGTTAAAGGTGCACTATGTAGGATTATTGCAGTAAAATATCCAAAAACTACCAGGCCGGTGTTATATATTTTGTTCAGTTAAGTACTTAAAATATCCCAAATGTTTCCAACTATTTGTAAATCGTGAGAAAATTGCTATTTTAACCAAGGAACCGGTACGTCTGAGGGAGTCGCCTGTCAATTGCATCATATCTGCGTTACCCTCGGTTTCCGGTTTTATTTGGCAGAAACGCTTTACTCTCACTGCAGTGTGAACAAGTGTCACAGCAGCTGCCGAGCGAACGCACAGAGTAACGTCATAACATCATTCTCAACACACTCAGATGTATCTAATATGATAAACAGAGATGCGTTACCTCATACTCATGACCGGAAAAGCGTAAATAGCGCCGGCGACTGTGTCCCTTCATAATAAAAGTCCCGCTGCTCGCGAGCCCTGTGTTGCGAAACAATCGCTTGCTCAGCTTCCACAACACTCAGTCCTGCTCTGCTTCACACTACAGTAATGGTAATAACCGCATCCATGAACATGATTTCTTCCCGAGTCCTATCCCGATTCTTTCCCACCGGCTGTGAGGTGAAGACCACATGTCCCAAGATGCTGCGCTCAAACTTGGCATCATCAAACTACGCCTTTGTTTTGAATAGGCGACCTCTAGCGGATGGAAAAGTTGCATAGTGCACCTTTATAACAAAAATAGCCTTATTTAAAACTTCATAAACTATAATGGCTGACTTTCGGCAGCGGCCGGATGCACGTCCACAAGAGAGTTAAGTTACGACAGAAGGGTGACCTCTGAACCAAAGTATGACGTAGGCGTAGCATAAGCTAAGGTGAGAATTGATGAACGCAGAAGCACGGAGGATAGAGAAAACAAAACGCTGGTCATGAATTAAAAGTCTAAAATGAGAAGTTTTAAAGAAAAATGTCAGAGGATTTCGATATAAGAGGATTACGTCCAGGTTAGAGGTCAACCTTCAGCTGGAACTCGTTTTTGGGTGAACTATGGCTGAATTCGAAATCGCCCCCTAAACCCTCAATCACTATTCCCTACGTTAGTCCTCTAATACAGTTCACTTGAAGGAGTGAATGAAAACGAGTTGCGTGAAGTCGGACAGCCGTTGAGTGTACATCGGCTGTACTCTGGTTATTGCGGTGCATTGTGGGATTGAATGAGTGCACTCAATAACGTCCACTATGGTTTCGGACACCACTACAAATGGCATCAAATAATGCCCTATTTGAGGGTATAGGGGGCAATTTCGGATTCAGCCTATTTCTTTAATAGTAATGATTATTATTTACATGTATTCATTTATCATATACTGCTGGCAGTTTAAAATGGGCAAACAATATGAATTTCACAATTATATTAATGCACTAAAGCTATTAGGCCATTTTTAAAGTTTTCTGAAGACCGTGGCAGAAAGCTGGTATGAGACACTGAGACAAATCTTCAACAGCATCACTGATTTTAAAACCTCAGTTGTAAAAATGCAAATATTCTTAATACATTTAAACTGTCCAGTGAATCAGTTCAGTGCTTTGTTGAATAATAAATCATTCAGAATCACATTTTGACTTACATCATCACTGTTCGCATGCTTCAAGAGCTGTATTGTTATATTAGTGCATATAGACTACGGTTCAGAAGACTTTTTAATGTAATCACCAAGGCTGCACTTATCTGATCAAAAATACAGTAAAAATGTGAAATATTACAATTGAATAATTTCTATTTTAATGTTTTAAAATGTTATGTTTCCTTTTGCGACTGCTGAATTTTCAGCAGCCTTTATTCCAGTCACATGATCCTTCAGAAATCGTTCTAATATATGTGGTGCTCAAGTAACATTTCCTATTATTCATGTTGAAAACGATTGTGCTTCTTAATATTGTAGAAATATGATAGATTTTTTTTTTCTGGATTCTTTGACAAATAGAAAGTTAAAAAGAACAGCATTTATTTAAAATATAAAGATTTTTTGTAAACGTTTAAAAATGTCTTTACTGTCAATTTTCATCATTTTAATCCATCCTTAATACATTTCTGATTCTAAAACTAGAGGACAATTTTTAAATATCATTCTCCCTTTTAGTGTAAAAAAACAATGCGACATGATTCTTTTAAACATTTAGATTTTTACTGTACATGTTAATTATTTGAAATCTATTTGGCTACAGTGGCTGTTTGGTCAGTTGTGGGTTTTAAGCCGTTTCAGAGCAAATACATACATATTTTGAATATGATTTAAAGAATGAAAAATGTTGAGTATATTTTATTATCCAAAAAGACATTTTTTATGATATTCTATAATACGTAGAAACATTCATTATAACTTTCTATAGAACTGTAAACTGCATTATCTAATGCTGTGTGTGTGTGTGTGTGTGTGTGTGTGTGTGTGGGTGGGTGTTTGGCAGAGTTATTCAAATGATGGTGACTCTCTGGAGCAGAGGGAAATACTGCGTTCCTCTCCTAACCGACCTCATAGACACAGCGTGGGTTTCGTTCCTACAGCCTATAATGGAACCCTGCCTCCCAGTGAGTTACACCCGCCCAGGGTGCATTTCAGTGTACCTCTTTCTCTACATGCTCTCTATCTACATTTGCTCTGTGGAGCACAGTTCATCTTTATTCTGATCAAGGCGGCCTACAAAATTAATGTTTTAATTAATTTTATGGGGAAGTCAGTACTGAGTAATTGAATTGCTCATTTGTGATAATCATGCTGAATATGTATGAACGGGCTTGTTGAACAAAACCTATTTATATATATATTTTTTTTAATCTTCATGCCAATCGCTTAGTATGAAAATGCAGGTCTCAACAATTGTATGCATTTATCTTTTTTTCTGATTCTTTTTCTCAGCATAAGGTCATCCTTACTGTTGAGCCTTGAAACGTGTCAATTAGATCTTGTTTAATGCATTGACATACAGAACCGTCAGGACTGTAGACTTTTGTAGAAACAGGACAAACCACTGCGGGTGCTGCGTGGTGCCCTTGTCATGTGACTATACAGTTCACATGGGGTTTGTGTGATAATGAGCTCTATTTTTACTTGATTTGAATGTTCAAGCTTTGGCCGGGATGACTGCCTTCTGAGCTCCCCCGTCGTTGCTCATCTGTCGCCAAGAGCAGCTGGCTTTACTTAAAAGTGGAACTCAATTCTGAACACAAGCAAAAGCGAGGCATTTTACAACAACGTGTAATGGCTTTAAAGCATTAATGGCACAATTACCATGTTTTTTGCTATGGAAATTTTATTTTATTTTACTTAACAGGAACAATGAACAGTCAGTGACTGCCCCAGAATTAGCTAAAACGGATGACATGGCTAAAACATTCATCAAAAATAACATTTATTATAATTTTCCTTACCTAACAATTAAAAATACTTACAAAGAAGTTACATGTATAATGAGTATTACATTTAAATTAAACATGTGAGAAGAAATGTGCAAGAGTAAAATAGTGGTATTAGTTGGTGTCTTGTTCCAGTTATTAGCAGAAAAGCTGAACAACCAAAGTCAGAAGCTCTAAAGCGATAGTTAAGAGTTAATTAGTTGATTCAGATGATTAGGTTAATAGCTCGTTTAGAGAACCTTTTCATGATATGCTAATTTTTTGAGATTTTGGGTTTTCATGAGCTGTATGCCAAAATCATCAGTATTAAAACAATAAAAGACCTGAAATATTTCAGTTGGTGTGCAATCAATCTAAAATATATGAAAGTTTAATTTAATCATTACATTATTGAAAATAATGAACTTTTATCACAATATGCTAATTTTTGGAGAAGGACCTGTATATAAATCAAAGTATAATCTGTGTATATTTGAGAGTGTACATCTGGACAGGCTTCTGGGAGATCAACCAGGTTCAAACTAAAAAGTAGGGGCCTGAGGGTAGACCCCTGAGTGTATTAAATGCCTCAATGTAGGAAAAACTGCTTTCAATCATGCTACACAAGTTATTGAAAGTCAAAGTAATCAAATATTTTTCATTAATTTAGGAGAAATATACATTTGTGAAGTACAAACTGACATTTGTTCTACAATTACCTATTCTTCAGCATAATTTAGGCTAAGTTTGAAAACCCTAATTTGTATTAGCTTAGTCACACATAAAACTCTTCATGTCCCAACTTTTGGTAATAGAGTGGCAAAAATGGCAAAACAGGTAAAAAATGTCATAAAAGTCAGTGGTTAACTGGTGGTGGACAGTCAATATTTTCTGAAGGGTAAACACATTTCACGTAATCACAGTTTTGACTCAACCGTGTGAGGAGAGCAGTAGCCACCAAAAAAGAAAAAAGCAGAAATGAAAGATCTGAGCTCACTGGGAAGTTGAAGGTTCTCATTTTCATTGGTTATGTGGTTGTGTTTATGCTTTAGACTCGGCACATCGAGGACTGGCCCCCTGCCCTGCGGTAACAGCCGTTATGAAGAACCCCGTTTACATGGTGCGCAGTCACAGAGTTCACACTAACAACTGCCCTTCCGTCACCAGCCAGATCAATCAGCAGCACACACACCCCAGGTACCACAGTTCCCACTGAGATAACCAACACACACACATATATACTGTACTTCCACTGAAGACTGTACCTCCATTAAATATGACAACTCTGTCAGAGTCACAGAGTGAACGTGATTTCACAAAGTACAGTAGATGTTCCTGGATCAACATCCTTGGGCAACATTCCAATCAACCAGTCAGATTAAAGGAATTGGTTTACAGTTAATGTCAAGTTTAGGCTTATAACAAGGGTTAGGGGCTTTTTCACTTATTCTTATTCACCTATTATTGCCCTCTGATTTTAGGGTTATATTATGGGTAGGGATAGAGTCAAGACTTTTGTTTTTGGACAAGAATGTTGTTTCAGGATCAACAAAATATCCAGGAACATGTCTTGCTTGGACAATACAGGACAAGTGCATCCTAAATGCATGAGTTGCATGAAAATGCAAAGTTTTATCTCATACTAAGGACAATTAGCTGTTGTAGGTCAATAACAGGATATTTATTTTCTTTCTCTGGAGAATAATTGTTTTCTCTCCCCATAATGAGTGTTTACTGATCTGGCCTGCTCGGTTTTCTTCTCTCCATCTTAGTCCTCAGCATCAAGGGCATCTAAGCCTGGACCTGAGCCAGAAACGCACCGCAGACTACTCTGAGTCGTCCCGTAGCAGCCGGGCCTCACACGGCACCAACTCCCTGCCGTCCAGCGCTAGACTCGGTCAGTCGCTGTCTTTAATAATATATGTCATCTGTTCCCCTCACAACCTAAACCATTGGTTTTAAATAGTGTGTGTTTATTTTGGTCTCCTCATCTTCTCCCTGTTGTATCCTGAAGGTTCATCAAATAACTTGCAGTATCGCACTGAAAGGATAAAGATTCCCTCCACACCACGCTATCCTCGCTCCATACTTGGCTCAGACAGAGGTGAGTCTCCTCCCATGAATCCAGCATCTTTGAATTCATTTTGGCTACGTTCTGACTGCAGTTCTAGTATACTACTTTCTACATACTGCACAGTATAGACTGTAGGCTAAATGTTTCATGTAGTGTGGAATATTGTCACCTGACCTCTTTTTCTGAAATAAATAAATTTAGCATTTTAATCCAGTGTTTTTCTTCCACACTGCGGTCATAAATAGCCACCACTAGCAGCAATATGGTTCAGGAAAGGTAATTAAAATGTCAGACTAAGCTAAATCAAGTAAAACATGTCAAGTAGAGAACACTTTGCACAAACCAGCCTGACATTTGTGTACACTGAAATATTGGAAGCCTGAATAAATAACCAGAGGAAAGAGTCTACACTTAATTGATTTAACTAATGCTGAATCATACACAGTTTAATGACAGGTTCAGAATACTCAATATTTGTGTCTGATACGATATTCACTTTGTCATATAATGCGATTTTGACTCCTAAATTCTTGTTGTTTCGTCGACAAAAAACATGTCATGTGTAGCATGATTGACATGTTGCTTCCCTACAAATGATTGCTTGCCGTCTTTAACAACGTCTGTGATGTCATCGAGAAGGTGGAACATACAACTGACAGGTGTCGTGAGCGTAAACGTGAGCGTGTTGCTGAAGAGCGTGAGTTGCTGAAGCACCTCCGCTATTGTTCATCTTTTTTCACTCTGTCGTGGTAGTCCCACGAGGAAACATCATAAAGGCAGAAGTACTGCCATAGAGACTGCTCCACGAATCATTCCCCCTGTATGTAAGTTATTCACTTTAATAAAGCATAAAAATACCATAATATGCTTGCAGATATTTAGGAAACATGCTAAATTCACCTACTTGTTTCTCTGAAAAACAGTCCTACAGCCCAGTTATTTTGTGTGTTCCGTGTCGTAATGTCTATTTTTGTTTTGGTCTGTGCGAAACCACACGCTGCCAGTTTATCCAATAGTATTTCGACACCCCAGGAAAACAGTGTATTGCAGCAGCCATTGAAGCCAGCAAACAAACTGGGTCAGAGATCGTAGATTCTACCTGACCTAAAAAGCCTCGGCATCCATCTAAAAATCTCTATGAACGAGAGCTGATTTAAACACGGATCAACCTACAGTGTATAAGTCTTCTCGACCTTCCATCGTCAATTGTGCTCGCTCTAGTTTGCGTGTTCTTAATCTGGCAAACCGCGTGAGCGTCAAGTCTGAGAAGAAGGGGGCGGGGAAACCTTTAAAGCTGTGTATGAAGAGATTCTGTGCTGCTATTGGTCACGGAACCCGTTGTGGATGACTGGAAAAAGTTGTGATGTTGTAAAGCATTGCAGATGCGGCGTCATTTGTCGTTAACTATGACAATATACGAGATAAAACGATGCCCGTTGTCATCCCGACGCTAATCCACATGAGACCCTAAGATCTGATGCCAAAATCAGGCTAAAATCGTGTAATTGTCTGAAGCGGGCATACCTATCCTATTGGTTTCCAGGGTCAAATATAGATGAAGTAGTGGAAATGAATAGTCCTTGATCCCAAAGTTTCCTTTTGTACTATGATAGAGCAATATATTATACATTTATGGTATATTTGTGATCATTTTGTTGGCAATTTGAAATTGGCAAATATCGACACTGTGAAAATCTTGATTTATTTTAATCAGGTGATTTTTATTTAGCCATTAAGCTGTAAAACGTGTGCCATTTGACTAATAGGGGCGGCAGTGGCTCAGTGGTTCATGTAGATTGTCTACAAACCGGAAGGTTGGTGGTTCGATCCCCGGTTCCACCTGACCAAGTGTCGAGGTGTCCATGAGCAAGACACCTAACCCCAGCTGCTCCCGACGAGCTGGATGGTGCCTTGCATGGCTGACACCGCCGTCGGTGTATGAGTGAGTGTGTGAACGGGTGAATGTGAGGCAAGATGTAAAGCGCTTTGGATGGCCATTGGTCTGTTAAAAGCGCTATATAAATGCAGTCCATTTACCATTTACCATAATTTCACAATCTTTTCTTGTTTCACGACTTTGTAGGGTTGTAATAAAAAAAAATAAAAAAAATTAAATGATGCTCCACCAATGCAGCATTTACTTGATCAAATACACATAAAACACGGCAATATTGTAAAATATTATTACAATCTCAAATAACTGTTTTCTATTTGAATATTCTTTAAAATGTAATTTATTTTTGACACAAAGCTGAATTTTCATCATCACTACTTCAGTCTTCAGTGTCACATGATCCTTCAGAAATCTTCTTAAGAAACATTTCTATTAAATTACGTTACATTATATTAGATTAGATTAATTCTTTTATTTTATTAGCACAGTTTTGCTACCAAAGAAACATTTCTTATGATCAGTGTTGAATACTGTTGTGCTGTGTAACACTTGTGGTATATTTTTTGTAATTCTTGAATAGAATGTTAAAAACGAAAAGCATTTATTAAATATATTTATAATAACATTATATTTACTATATTAATTTAAAAAATGACCCCAAAATTGTAAAACTAATGTCTGTGAGTAAATATTGTGGTTTATTACTGTGTATTGTTATATTGGTACATTAACTAAATGTATACTCTGTTTTAACGGCATTCATCATTTTGAATTTAAAACAATAACATAAAGATATATTATGGCAAATTCATAAATGTAAAGATTTATATTGATTACTGTCCAAAGGTGTCAAATTTGTTTCTTGTAATTACAAGCTTTTGTCACTAGAACACATGCTGATGGTTGTTATCCATGTTGTTCATCAGGATCCCTGTCTCATTCAGAATGCAGCAGTCCCAGTCTCATCACCCCACCCCTGTCTCCTCTCAATCTGGAGACGTCCTCGTTCGCCTCCAGCCAGTCTCAGAGCTCCATCTCCACCCTGCCCAGGATCTCCGTCAGCCCTGTACCCACGGGAGAGCGGAGAAAAGACAGGTACACTCCCGCTGAATATGTCCCTTCCTGCTGCGCACCCCACACCACCCAGCCCCTTCATCAGGTTGCCAAGCAACAGCTCGCTCTTATCCACGTACAGCAGCCCGGCGAGCTCAGAAGCCCTTTATCTGTCTCGAATAATTGGTCTGTGCATGAATATGGAATAATGTATGTTGAAGGATCAGCGCTTCATATCACCGTCGCTCACTGCATGAAAACTTATTTTAATCTGCACCATCACATAAAATTCAGATCGACTTTTAGTGGAGATTTGTAAACTAGGTCACTCATTCCAGTTATTCCTGTGCATTTATTATAATTCTTCTCTACATATTTGTCTTCCTCCAGAGTCCCTTGTGTGTGTCTCTCTCTCTTTCACAATCTGTTTTTCTCCTCTCTTCTTTGCTCCTCTGAATCTTTCAGATCTCTGTACCGTAACAGATCCTTTCTGAGAATCCCTCTGGCTGCTAGGCCTAGGTTCTCCTCTCTCAGAAGCTTGAGGTTTGTTCCCTGCCAGTTACGCACAGGGAATGCCTGACAATTGTACTTGTTTGCTCCAAGCGGTTGGCTGTAGAAATCCTTGCTTCTCTTTGTTGTGTTGGTATACAACCCAGGCTTTGTGTTAGTGGTGCTATGGATAATTAGATTTACCACATGGAAATACCAAATTACAGAAGTAAAATGAGTTGGAACATCACTTTACATGACTTGACATGAATTAGTCAACTAGTTGTTTGAGCAACCCAAAGGCTGATTTTGAAAACGTGCAGTTTTGCGAGTCCCTATTTAGTACGTTTTATTTAAATGGTTAGTTCATCCATAAATGATCTGTCATTTACTCACCCTCATATCCAAACCCATAAAACTTTCATTTATTCTTTGAAACACTGATGAATTTTTGCACCTCTATTGAAAGTGCATGCATCCAAACGCTTCAGAAAGTTCATAAAGACAAACAAAATAAATTGAGCATTTTTAATCGAAGTCTTCGATCAGTGCACATACATGTGACTCAAATACATAATCAGTTGGTTATTTGAAAATAATTAAAAGCTTTGATTAAACCGTTCTATTGATATTGATGAAACTTGAATGTTTTGGTTGAGTGAACTATCAGTGCTGGGACTGAAATCTCGCATTTTTCATTAAAAATATTTTTCATCCATGTTTCAAAGATGAACGAAAGTCAATTATGTGTTGAATGACATAAAGGTGAGTAAACGACGACAGCCTTTCCATGTCAACTGTCCCTTTAATATAGATGCACCGATTGCAATTTTCTTGGCCGATTCCGATTTATTTTTTGTATGTGTGACCGGCTGAAATTAAAATGTATGGACGTCATATTAAAAAATGTCCTGGCTCTTCCAAGCATTGCAATGGCAGACATATGTAGGTATATATATACACCTAGGATGGCTTGAGGTTGAGTAAATCCTGTGGTCATTTTAATTTTTTTTAGTGAACTATCCCTTTAAGAGTTTATGCATGGTTCCAATATACTGTTACACAACATGCGTTATCTTTTTCAACTATTTAACATTCCTAAACTGACTTTGTTTAACTGAATACTCGCCAAGACGGGCATTTTGACAATTTTGTATGTATTTGACTGCATAAGCCACTCATTTTGATACTTGCGAATCACAAGCTGCTTGAGAGGTGGCTTGTGCGCTCCACTTATATAGATCAGTGGTGTGAGCCTGAAACCTACGGAAATGACTCGAATTGTGCAATACAAGCACTATTTAACTGGAGTGAATGAGAGTGAGTGAAAGGAGGTGGGTGTGTGTCACTTCGCTGTCAGAGAGGGTGAGAACGCGCAGCTGACATTATTGCCTGTGCCGCTGGCTACAAAATGGACCAGCTAGGAAATACGCGAGACTGATCGGCCATCCGAAAATCATTCGATCTGTGCATCTCTACTTTAATATGGAGGGGATCAAGTTTTTTAATCTGTGTCAACACTTTCCTTAAAGTGGAGTTTAATTGGTGTTATTGGGTAATTTTTCCTGCTGCTACTAATTTACTCTTTTGATTAACCTGCTCAGCAAGAGATTCCTCATGAATGTTAAATCTGTGCACAGCAGATTTAGCTCTTTTCGAGTAAATGTCTTCTTAAGTGCTTAAGGTTCTTGATTGGAGAGACATTTATGATTTGCATGTCAGTTTGGCTGCTCTCGTCCCGAAAAGATCCAGATTTTATCAATCATAAATGCTAAAGGTAGTTTAAAGCTGCTGTAAGGAATTATTACCATGCGTGAAATGACAGGTGTGTCTGATGGGAGTCTTGACAAATCCAGCCTGTCTGTGATGATTGAAGAAGGCTGTCATCATTTACAACAGCTTCAATAATGTCTTTACTCAGGGATACAGAGGTCCGTTTTGAAAAGTTGTGTACTTGTCAGTGAAACGTTGATATTTTGTCTGGACTTGGAGCTGTAACATTAAAGCATTCTTTATAAAATAAGTATTTTTTACAGGCGTATTTAAATATTTAGGTTAGAAGCGTAAATGTACAACCTTCTGGATCTTTTATTGAAGTCCTGTATGCACACTCCCTCAGCTCTCTATCCTGTTTTTGTGCCTGTGTGGCAGTTAGTCCTCCAAACTACCCGTTCAGTAAATGTCTCTTGCTCTACATCCACCTGCATGGTTCTCCTCTGTCGCAGTATTTCAGCATCTACCCTGGCTATGACCTGCAGACCAGATTCTGTCTGAGCTGTTGATTATCTCTGATCTTGAAAATCACACACTTTTATCACTCTGGCAGGCCGTACTTGGAGGAGCCACGGAATGTCATTGTGCACAAAGGGGCGGAGCCTCTTGGTATCTCCATCGTGAGTGGAGAGAATGGTGGAATCTTTGTCTCCAAGGTGACTGGGGGTAGCATCGCACACCAGGCTGGACTGGAGTATGGAGACCAGCTACTGGAGGTTAGTATTACATCAATACTGTACATCCATGCCATTTTATTAAATGCAGTTTTGTTTTATGCAATTTTATGCAAGTAATTTTGTTGTATGTATTCTTTTTTTTAAATTTGACTTACTTTTGCTGGTCAGCTAAATGAACAATATATATTTTTTTCTTCTTTTGAGATTCTTTTTGAGCTCACTAATTTTTCTTTCTTTCCCTAAGTATAATGGGATAAATCTGCGCAATGCCACTGAGCAGCAAGCCAGGCTCATCATTGGCCAGCAGTGTGACACCATCACGATCATGGCCCAGTACAACCCACACATGTATCAGCTCGGCAACCACTCTCGCTCCAGGTACAGCCCTTTTCCCATTCATTTTTGGTTAGGTGAATGCAGATTTGGTCGCAAAGCAGGTGTTTTATTATTGGCTATGTTGTTCCATAGTTCCCGCTTGGAGCCAGTAGGCACTCAGTCCACACCGCAGGGCAGTGGAGCCGCCACCCCAGATAACCACTCCACCATAGACACCCTGAGTGAACAGGATGAAGGCACGCTCACCCCATCTTCCAAACAGACAACACCCACCACCAGTCCCAACAGCTTCATCAGGTACTGCACAAATGCATACACAGAACTTTTGAACTTTCTATTCACAAAGTATCCAGAATTTTTTTTTATTGTGGTTTCCACAAAAATGTTGACAGCACAACTGTTTTCAACATTGGTAATAATAAAAAAATCAACATATCTTCTTAAAAAGGAAGCATAAATATGGAGCTTACCTTTCCGGGTTGCACAACATGAAATCCACTGACTTTGGGTGACCAGTCTGATTCTGTATCTCTCTTGAATGTTAGAATTTCTTCTGGGAGTTCCAAGAAAGTTCCAGAGCCTCGCTTGGTAACAGTTAGGAAGACTCAGGTGGAGCTGGGCGTTCAGCTGTGCGGAGGAAACCTGCGGGGGATCTTTGTGGAGAGGCTGGAGGAGGACAGTCCTGCCAGAGGAGCAGATGGTCTCGTGCCTGGGGACATGATACTTGAGGTAAATGGAGCAACTTTTCTGTCTGTGTAAGGGCTCTTTGAGGACTACTGTGAACAGAAATAGTGAAACAGCAGTTCTTTGTTAGACAAATACGATTTTTTTGGGCGAGGGGGGTGGGGGGGTGTTGTGATAGATGCTTTATGAATGGACTAATACACTTTTAGCAAAAGCACTGTTGGCTGCTGTTACAATCAAGAGTCAAGACAAATAGGTTCCGGGAGTCATCTTAGCCATTGGCACTGGTGAAGTTAGACTTTTAACTTAAGTTGAACATATATCATTATGAACTATAAACCATATGGGTCTGCAGTGATAATATATTTCACCCTGGTTCGCTCAACAAAAATCCAATAGGATTTTTCCATTGGCTTTTGAAAAAATAAGCTCTTTGACCAACAAAATGTTATGAATCTTTCACGTTTTGTTTATCAAGATAACTTTATGCTTCTACAACTCTTTCAGTCTTTATTTAAATTCTACAAGTTGTAAGGTTTGAATATTTTGTGAGAGCGTGAGTATGGTGACAGTTTGAGTGTATAGAGTATAGTGGATCAGTGTCAGGCTGCTGTTGAGCATCTGTCAGCCCAGTTTTTCCGGCGTGTTCTTTACCATCAGCACAAGTCGGACCGTCGGTGGGTGTTTGGCTGATTGGGCATGTTGAATCGTTATCAGTTGGTGAGAGAGAGATCTCTGAATGGCTGTTCAGTTCATTGATGCAAGCTAACAGTGAAGTCAGAGGGCATACAGAGAAGGCTGTACTAATGTTGTCATCTTGCCTGAGCATTTCAATACGTGAATATTTTCATAACAATTAGGTCATCTGGAATGAAGATTGTGATCAACCTGATTCGCATTTAAAATGTTAAGCAAGCACTTTTACAGTCCGCAGTCCTAGTTTCGTTTTTACTTTTTGAATGAAGAATGTCTACATCAGCAGGTGGCAGTAGTCTATAGTTATAATTGGCTGTAGTCTTTGCAGTGTGTTTAAGCGCAGTGTTTTGGCCTAAATGCGCGCGAGCTGAGGTTTTGTTTGCCACGGCCTTAAAAGACAGACTATCAAGTAGATGAGTTTTCCTGTTTGGCGTGATATGTAATGTTCCTGACTGCCTCTGTAGTTCTGTTTACCCGTGCTTTAGCAACTGCTAATTCGTGTTTGGCATTCCAGCCGCATCCACTGACTGTATTGTTTTCCTCCAATTCAGATGTCAGTATGATGCATTCCTAACTGTTGTTTTTATTGATCACTTCTTTGCTTTCTCATATATGGTGTGAAAGTGGTAATATCCCATTCTTGGCATGGTCATATTCAGACCTGTGTCAGCCACATTATTAAACACTTAATTGCTTCACTAAGACAAAGCAAGGAAGTCATCTCGTTTCTCTTCATGTTATATTAGTTCTGAAATGGAAATCGACCAGGAACCCTTAAAAGTGATGCATGTATTTTTCTTTTAACCTTTGATAAAATAATTTAGTAAAGTATAATTCATGCACAGTGGCCATAGAAGTTCTAAACTTCAAGAAGTTGGCAAAGAGATTTACTTCTTTTTTTCATCTTTGTTCATCCAGTATGGCTCAGTTAATATGAAGAATAAGACGGTGGAGGAGGCGTACATGGAAATGCTGAAGCCTGTGGAAACAGTCACTTTCAGAGTCCAGCATCGTCTGGATGAGTTCAACCAGGTGAAAGACACTCCTGGAGATGGATTCTATATCAGGTAAAAAGAAAAAGTTCAAAATATCAGTTCAAAAATAAGAGCTCCAACACATGTTCATTGTGCACATTGAGCAGAAAAAAGTCAGTAAATTGTAAATTGACAGGGGTCCGAAAGGGGTCATTTAAAGGGGTCACTGGATGCAAAATTCACTTTTATATGATGTTTGCATATAAATGAGTCTTTGAAGTGTGTGTACACAACCACCCTACAATCATAAAAATCCATTTACTCTTTTTTTTTTTTATCCTTAAAAAGCCTAAACATTCTCAATAATCAAGCCGTTTAAATTTTCGGAGCAATATGGTGTCATATTGCTCATGCTCTGCCCACAACTGCTGACGGGCCATCCCATATTAGCACATTTTCACCCTCATCTAGTTGTACACCAAGGCAGCACTTCATCCCCATGGAAGAGACGGGTGGGGTGAGCAGTAGCTCATTATCATTTAAAGAGACATGCACTGAAACAGGATGCTGTGAACAGAGCTGTTTTTGAGGAGGTAAAAAGGGTGTTTTACTTAAACATTGAGGAATTTTAACCAAATTATGTTACAGACTTTACATGAAGACCATTAATTGGCATCTGATGACCCCTTTAAAGGGGACTCAACCCTCTTTTTAGTAGTGATATAGTGCCTCAGTCTACATTACATTCAGACTGGTGTTTTAAGAAGCCAAACAATTAGAATGGAATAATAATTGTATATTATATTGATATTCCTACAATAACAGTCAAATATTGACCGTAATAGCCATATAATTTGAAACAAATGCGCTGTAAAAAAAAAGAGAAAGATTACTATAGTAGGAAAATTACAATACTTTTGTCCTGATTTCTACACTGGCAAGAGAAACTGCATTTGGGCTTTTATCTTGACGGAAAACTACTGTTTTTGTGAAAGCAGGTTTACAAACACATCTCATTACAAATCTAGTGATATGCTGTAATCATCTTCCTACAAAAATGTTAGAAATTACGCAAATGTGAAAACAATAAGTAACTGGTGCCCGCTACGTTCCCAAATGCATGCTAAACTCAGCACATTCAGAGATGGAGTTCATTACATTCACCGTGAATTGAACCGCTCTGAGACGGAAAACACCGGATCACGAGCTGATCGTGTGATCAATACGATCAGTGCACACTTTGCTTTGAAACACACAGCGGAAACAGACTATATATTTATTCAATTAAATCACAGTTTTGCCATTTGATTAGGGCACAAAGCCATATCTCTCTTTCGGTTTTAGTTCGTTGGACAGATAGTTTGCCAAAGCAATAGCGCAAAACAGCAATAGAGCCCTTTTATGTTATGAGAAGTATTTTCGGTTCATTGTGAAACTGTGGCGGCACAGATTAGACTATGGTGAGCCGGCAGAGTCTAGGTGATTAATGGGAAACGCTGAGGTGCAGCATGTTCTCAAAAGTCTCACACAACAGTCTGCACATCTGCCATTGACATACATCACCATACATGGCCACTTACTATATTCCTATAACCAAATGCCAGTGTTTGGGCCTTGTGCATGCTGCTCTAAATATAGATATGTGAAAAAACTGCTGCAACAGGAATCTTTTAATCTCTTTAATTATGTTTAAGATGGAGGGTGAGATATTGTATCTGGCGGTGAAGATTATATCACCAAATCTCAATAATTTGTGTTCTATAATAGTAGCCGTGGTAATTAGACGGTTCGAGACAGAGATGCATTGTGTCTGCGCAGTGGAAAAAGAATAATGGAAGAGGGCTGTTCAGAAATAGCCGTGTTTGTCTTTGCAAATGAAATTCTGTGGCCTGCAGCTGTTGCAGGCGCTTTTTATGCCTGTGCTCCCATGATGTCACCCGCAGTAAATAATCTCTGTCGATCCGCATGTCATGAATGAACCGGGATGAGGAGTTATGGGTGGGCGCTAAAAGCCGCCTCGTGCTACTCCGAGGAATGAAGGATCGGTTCTGTCCCGGCCTCTTCCTGAATTTTTCATTCGTTCTTTCCTTCCTTTATTTTTCTTTGTCTCCTGCACTCTTTTAATTTGTCTCGTATTACCTCATTCTTGCAGATGCCGCACCGCAGTCTTTGCCTCATGTATAATGCTGTCACTTGTTGAATTATTCATTTCCTCTTTCTCTCGCAGAGCACTTTATGACCGAGTGGCTGAGACTGAGCTCGACCTCTCCTTTAAGAAAGATGACATCCTCTATGTGGATGACACGCTACCAAATGGGAACTTCGGCACCTGGATGGCCTGGCAACTTGATGAAAATGCACAAAAAATTCAAAGAGGGCAGATCCCTAGCAAATATATGTGAGTCCCATCCTTAGACTCAATCAAATGATGGTGTCTTATAAAGGATGAATCAGACACGGTTGGTCTCATTTGACTTTGTCTTAAAAAATCAAATGCATCACAGTCTAAAAAGCATTGTTTTGTTTAATCAAGATATAAAAAGTTAGAGATATTTAAAAAATTAAAGTCATGAAAAAAATGAACACTCTCCATTCATTTACACTCCATTCACACTTCATTTAGCAGCCCAACAATTTATTTAAATTATTATTAAATTATTAATTATTTTAATTAATTCATTTAAATTAATTCAACTAATAATAATAAGAGGAATAAATGATTTGCATATTAGAATGATTTCTGAAGGATCATGGGATACTGAAGACTGGAGTAATGATGCTGGAAGTTCAGCTTTACCAAAATGTACCTGAAAAAAATAGAAATAAAAGTTATTTTGGTTTACTTAAAGCTTTTATGTATAATGCATTATTACGGTATTCATAATGAATGCATTAAATATTTTCATAAATAATTGTAATCAAAGTTTAAATGCATTATAATGTTTGCAGATTCCTTGTTACATCTGAAATGTGTGTTTTAATACATTATACTTTCCAAAGGAATAACATAAGAATGATAATGTATATTATTATGTAATTATTCATGAGACAATACAATCCATTATACGGTGCATTACAAGGTGTAATTAAAGTATTAAAAATAAAATTAAAAATACTTTTATAATGTATTATACAAAAAGGCTTTAAGTAAAGTGTTATGATATGTATGTATATGTCATTTGGCCATTTTAAGATAATTTATTTTAATATATTTACATTTAGTTTTTAAATATATTATTTTAGATTTTTTATGCTATTATATTGTATCATTTATTATATACTTTTATATTTTATTTTTCTGCATGTATATAATAATTGGTGGTAATGTTTTAATGTTAGTGTTTAATTTCAGCTGTACATATAATTACACAAAATAATTTACATAAATTGTGTATACAGTATTTAATTCACAGTCATTAAAATTTATCATGTATAAATCTGTCAGCCACTTAAAAGCTCTCTAGATGTTTATATTGATTTTTGATTTTATTCAACCTTAGTTAAAAACAACTTAATGCAACTGAATCCATCAGGATAGTGCATAAGCTTACTGCAGACATACAAATGTGTGTATACATAGTTCTAATATGAACACATCTGCCCCAGGTGACAATATGAAAACATACAGAAGAGTTCTACTGTAGATACAGTATGATGGAACTGAAGGACAAGCTCCAGTAACACCCTCTCCACCGCAGCACGCAGATCCTCAAACGTGCTGCGTAACACGAGAATGAACCTCATTGGTTCTTGAGGAAGCTCAAACGAGCTGCGTAACACGAGAATTAACCTCATTGGTTCTTGAGGAAGCTCAAACGTACAAGTGAATACGAATGAACCTCATTGGTTCTTGAGGAAGCTCAAACGTGCTGCGTAACACGAGAATGAACCTCATTGGTTCTTGAGGAAGCTCAAACGAGCTGCGTAACATGAGAATGAACCTCATTGGTTCTTGAGGAAGCTCAAACGAGCTGCGTAACATGAGAATGAACCTCATTGGTTCTTGAGGAAGCTCAAACGAGCTGCGTAACATGAGAATGAACCTCATTGGTTCTTGAGGAAGCTCAAATGAGCTGCGAATACGAGAATGAACCTCATTGGTTCTTGAGGAAGCTCAAATGAGCTGCATAACACGAGAATGAACCTCATTGGTTCTTGAGGAAGCTCAAACGAGCTGCTTAACATGAGAATGAACCTCATTGGTTCTTGAGGAAGCTCAAACGAGCTGCATAACATGAGAATGAACCTCTTTGGTTCTTGAGGAAGCTCAAATGAGCTGCATAACACGAGAATGAACCTCATTGGTTCTTGAGGAAACTCAAATGTGCTGATTAACTAGGCCGAAAGGTCTCAGATTTAATAAAAAATATTTTCATTTGTGTTCCAAAGATGAATGAAAGTCTTCTGTTCTGGTGCAGGATGGATCAGGAGTTCTACCGCAGACACAGTATGACTGAACTGAAGGACGAGACGGGCTCCAGTAAGACCCTCTCCGCCGCCGCACGCAGATCCTTCTTCCGCAGGAAACAGAAGCACAAACGCAGCAGCTCCAAAGATGGGAAAGAAGTGGTAGCCTTGGACGCGATCAGCACAGACTCTATTCCATTCTTAGATGGTAAGACTCTTCAGTATCCCATAATGCAGTGCAGCAGAAATTAGCATTTTGATGAGACTTATGTTGATTCTGTTTTTTTTTGTGTTTTTTTTTGGGTGTGCTTAGACTGTGTGAGCCTGGCCTATCAGAGAGTGCAGAAGATTGACTGCACATCTCCCAGACCAGTGGTGATCCTCGGCCCACTGGTGGATCCAGTTAAAGACATGCTGGTCAAGGAATCTCCAGGGAAATTCAGCAGATGTGTGCTTGGTACATGACTACTAGTTTTTAACTTTGTCATTCTATAATACGGTTAAATGTTTATACATTTAGGGTATTGAGATAGAAGTTCAGTAATACCACCAGAGTACACATATGCTCATAACATTTATTAAAGAATGAGAGCAAATAACTGGAGCTGTTTCAGGCATTTTAGTTGACTAAATTTGGTTTGCTACTGTATGTTATAACTTTAAAGATAAACTGTACATCAACTCTCCAAGCTAATTTTCTAATTTCCTTAAGCAAAAAAAAAAAAGTATATGAGATTTCTCTGTATTTCTCTTCATTGTCATTTAAAGCCAGCACTATCAAATACTCTAATAGTAATTACAGCAAAAGTAACTGTATGATTTCAATATTTTTTATTGAATAGTTACTTTTTGAATTTGGCGCAACGTTCACTTAATTGAAAAATACTTGAATTAAATAATGAAAATTCTGTCATCATTTACTCATCCTCATGTTGTTCCAAACCCGCAAGACTTTTGTTCATCTTCAGAACACAAAAGAAGATCTTTTTGATGAAATCTGAGAGCTTTCTGTCCCTCCATTGACAGCTACCCATCTACCACTTACACACTTTAGAAAGTTCATAAAGAGATCGTAAAACTAATCCATATGAGTTGAGCGGTTTAGTCCAAATTTTCTTAAGAGACACAATCGCTTTATATGATGAACAGGTTGAATTTAGGCTTTTATTCACATTTAAACATTCTTCAGTTAACGTAAACCGAAGCTCAACCAAACTTGCCTGCCGCGTGAGAACAAACCTCATTGGTTCTTGCAGAAGCTCAAACGCGCTGCGTAACACAAGAATGAACCTCATTGGTTCTTGCAGAAGCTCAAATGCGCTGCGTAACACATGAGAATGAACCTCATTGGTTCTTGCAGAAGCTCAAACGCGCTGCGTAACACAAGAATGAACCTCATTGGTTCTTGCAGAAGCTCAAACGTATGCGAATACATGAGAATGAACCTCATTGGTTCTTGCAGAAGCTCAAACACGCTGCGTAACAAGAATGAACCTCATTGGTTCTTGCAGAAGCTCAAATGCGCAAGGCTGCGTAACACATGAGAATGAACCTCATTGGTTCTTGCAGAAGCTCAAATGCGCTGCGTAACAAGGCTGAAAGGTCTCAGGTTGAATCAAAAATATTTTCATTTGTATTCCGAAGATTAATGAAAGTCTTACGGTTTGGTGCGAGTAATTAATGGCGGAATTTTCATTTTTTGGTTAACTATCCCTTTAAGAGTAAAAACCATTGTTTTGATTACATTTGTTAATATATATGTTAATATTGAACTGAGTATTTTCAGTTGCATATGTTTTTGCTGTTGTTTTGAAACTGATATCTAGATTTCTAGTATTACTACCTAATAGATTTGGCATAATGAAAACTGGTAATATTAATGGAGAATAGTAATGGATAAATCTCTTTGGGTCAGCCTTAATCACGCTGTTGAATATGAGTGAGCTGACCTTTTGTTTGTTCTGCATATCCAGAGGTGATGAAGGCTTCTCAGCAGGCCATCGAGCGCGGGGTGAAAGACTTTCTTTTCATCGACTACAAACGGAGGAGTGGCCATTTTGATGTGACAACTGTTGCCTCGATCAAGGAGATCACAGACCAGGTTTGTCCACATTTCTGCTGACTGCTGATCTCAGTCAATTTTTTTGTGATGTTAAATTGAATTAATACCACGATCTGATAAATGAGTAGATTATTATCAAGAGATGAGGTTCATGTTACTTTGTGTTTGCAGGATTGCTGTCAATGACTGTAAGCTTGTTTCTCTGTTTGCAGTCGCTCATGCTGTATGTGTGTAACATGACTCAGACCTGTTCTGTGCTGTGTCGTTCTCTCTCGTAGGACTGTCACTGTTTGCTTGACATTGCACCTCACGCTATCGAACGGCTTCACAGCGTTCACATTTACCCAATCGTCATTTTCATTCGCTACAAAAATGCAAAGCAGATAAAGTAAGTGTCCACATTCCTCTTCACACGTACTTCTCGAAATAAATGCAGTGGGTACGAATCTTTCAGCGAGTTAAAGAGCCAGCTAAGCTCTTGGGTGTCCTTGCAGACCCTTCCAAAAACACACACACTCTCTGCTGAAGGCCCTCCTGGCACATTTTTACGCCAAGAAGTTCCTGTGCGCTCCCTCAGGGCCCCGGAGACATTTGGGAAATGGAAAGCAGTTTTACTGTGTAGGCTGCTGCATTTGACTTGGAAGAACTGCTGTTAAATGGATGAATATCTTGGCTCACTTTTGCCATAACCCTACACAGATATAGGACAAGATATATGACAGCGTAGGCAGCTGCTTCACTCTTTCTGTCTGTGTCTCTCTCCTTCGCTTATGCTCAAGGTTGTCCGCTGCAGAGCGCTTTGTGAGATCCCCGGGCAAAATTAAAGCCAAGTCTTAATATGCATATCACGGGTTCGCAGCATACTGTACTGATAGCTCTCTAGGGCTGTGAGACTTAAAAGAACAATAAATCCCTTCTCTGTTCTCCTGATAGTGCTGCATAACTCTGCCTTTAGGTCTTTTCAGCGCTTCCGTGCAGAGTTGTCAGAGCGCTAATGGTGCAAAGTCGTCCCAACAGAGGTCTTTAAATGGGTGATTTCCCAGAAGGATTAGAAAAGCAAGCCTGCACTCGAACACTATGGGGATTAATGCAGGTCGTCTTTGACCTGCCGACTGGCACCTGCTTAATATAAAGGCAACCTGAGTTAATCAGTCCTGCACTTATTACACTCAGGACCATGACATCACATCATGTACAATGACTTAATAGGCTCTTGCGTTTCTTGAAACTCAGAGGCTCTCTATGAAAACTCACCAAGACTGGGTGGCATATTAAATATTCATGATGTGTTTGCCATGATTCTGTGCCAGTATGATTTGCCAGATTTTCGTTTTTATATACACTTTTTTTGCGTAGTAAAATGCAAATAATTTTTTTGCCAAATAATTTTGTCACATAAATACCTTAAAGGGTTACTTCAGCGATTAGCATTAAGCTTTGTATCAGTAGAAACCCAGGAGTATATTCAAATTATCGTACTTTCCCCCCTCATATGACCCTAAGACGTATTTTATTTCTGGAAAAATTCCTCTGATGATGCAAATATCGTCATTTTGCGTCATCGGAGGAGTTTTTGTCCAGAGGCTAAAGACTAAAGTCAGCAGGAGGCGCTATTTCCGCATGTTTTCAACATCACTCACAGCACTCGGCTCGCGGAGCTTCGGAGATTCATGTAAACGGAGCGGTGTAGAGAAAAGTGAGTGTTTCAACTTTTCAAATGAATTCCTATGATAGTTAAGCTTCCAAAGACATGAACTGAAAATGCGCCAGACTGATCACGCGCTGTGAATGCGGCCGCAGCCGCGAATCCCGCGATTACCTCAGCTCATGTGATGAATGTATTCCGATCCTGCTGCGTTTGTGCCGTGACGCTCAATCGGCTCACTCGCATTATATCGAACAGACACGTTCAGTTTTTAATTGTAGCTTTTCTAACTGAACTGATTTTATGAAAATGAACGCGGTGGGTAAGTAAACCAGTAAGCCGTGCCTAGAGCAGCCTCGGGCAGCGAAGTGCATTCTGGGAATTGTTGTCTTTCATCCCCATGAGACAAAAATACATTTTCTGTGTTTTCTCAGTCTAGAAGGCACCAAATTCAAAAATAATTTCACATTTCTACTACATTAATGACCGAGTTTAAATACAGATTCATCTTCCCAGCGCTGAAGTACCCCTTTAACCAAGTTTAGTGTTTTGTTCTTCCCTCATATTTAAAATATTTAAAAAATTGAAAAATGTCTTCATATGTTAAAGGTTTAATTGAACTTGTAGGGTTATTCTTTATTCTTTATTTTAAAAGGGACAATGCTCATTAATTAATGTGAGCACTTAAGTCTACCTAGTTTTCTCACTACTGTAAACAAACATGTATATTCAATTCAATTCAATTCAGTTCACATTTATTTGTATAGCGCTTTTCACAATACATATCGTTTCAAAGCAGCCTCACAGAAAATGCATGCGTCTACATTACAATTTAAAGGGATTTGTCCACGTTATGTATATCAGAAATGTACATCAAGCTCAGATTTGCTAACACTTTTTGACAAATTATTAATCAATATAATAAATTAATGTAAGGCACAAAAAAGTGAATAAAAATGAATGTTGTTAAAGATGAGGTATACAGAATACAGCATAATATATTTTAATGTATACATATTGTGATTTTTACCAGATAACTATATTTTATTTCTTTATTTTTAGCTAACACACACTCTCACACACGTCACAGTCTTTTTTCAACTAGATGACTATTTTATTTTGTTCTGTTTTATTTTACCTATACTGCCCATCCCTAACACACACAGACGACACCTGTCACAGCAGTGTGTGTACATAGATGTTTGGTGTTTAGTTGTTTTGCCCTGCAGGAATCTACTTCTCAAGGGAGCTGCACACTTTTGCTGAGTTTTAGTGTAAAAAAAAACGTTAAACGTTTTATTATTATGTACAATCACCCATAAAAAATGTTGCTGCTTAAACCACGTTTGTCTCAAAAGAACAATGTCATTGTGGCAGTTTAATCTTGTAATGTCATTATGTGTGAAGTGTGAATGACTGTTTTTTTTTTTTCCCTCTGTAGAGAGCAGAAAGATCCGGTTTATCTGCGGGATAAAGTCTCTCAAAAACATTCCAAGGAGCAGTTTGACATTGCACAGAAGATAGAGCAGGAGTATAGCAAATTTTTCACAGGTTAGGGTTTTTTACATTAACCAAATTTGATAATATTATTGATATAATGTAATGTAATTTTATATAATGAACATAATACATTCTACTATTTTAATGTATTAAACTGCAAGTATATTATTCACCACTATGGGTTTTTTTATTGTAAGAAAGGAAAAACAATCTGCATATACACTACCGGTTCAAAAGTTTGGGTCAGTAAGATTTTCTTTGGAAAATGATACGTTTTATTTATTTATGCATTCAATTGATCAAAAGTGACAAAGAAATTTACATTTGTTACAAAAAAAATTCTACTTCAAATAAATTCCGTTCTTTTGAACATTTTATTTATCAAAGTCAGTTTCCTCAAAAATACTGAGCACTTCAACTGTGCTAATAATGACACAATAATAAATGTTTCTTAAGCAGCAAATCAGCACATAAGAATGATTTCTGAAGGATCATGTGACACTGAAGACTGGAGTAATGATGCTGAAAATTCAGCTTTGCATAACAGGAATAAATTACATTTTAATATATATTCAAATAGAACAAATATTTGTACTGTACTTTTGATTGTGGAAAAAACAATTTGGTAGCACTTTTGGTTGCAATTTTACAGTCATGTTCCTGGTGTACATACTATGTATTTATTATAGTAATTGCAATAACTAGGTACTAACACCTGAACATACCCCTCATGCTAAACTTGATGGGTTAGTTCACCCAAAAATGAAAATTCTGTCATTTAATTATTCACCCTTATGCCGTTCCAAACCTGTAAGATCTTTGGATGAAACTTTCTGACCCCTCCATAGACAGCAATGTAATTAACACTTTTAAGGCTCAGAAAGGTAGTAAAGACATTGTTTAAATCGTCCATGTGACTACAGTAGTTCAACTTTAATTTAATGAAGACAGAATACTTTGTGCACAAAAAAAATAAAAAATAATAATAATAACGAATGACCTTATTCAACCATTTCTTCTAGCCTCTTAAGCTGATGTGTAAACAGTGCAGCACTTCCAGAACGCCAGCTTACCATTGGCCGGCGCTGTTCTCATGAGCACCACGACGCATGTGTATGAGTCGTTCTGCCATAGAGCTAGGAAGCGCTGCACTGTTTACACAGCGTAACAGCACAAAAAGTATTCTTGCCACTTCATAAAATTAAGGTTGAACCACTGCAGTCACATGGACAATTTTAACAATGTCTTTACTACCTTTCTGGACCTTGAAAGTTTAAATTACATAGCTGTCTATGGAGGGGTCAGAAAGTTCTCGGAATTCAGCAAAAATATCTTAATTTGTGTTCTGAAGATGAACGAAGGTCTTACGGGTTTGGGGGACAACATGAGGGGAGTAATTAATGACCGAATTTTCGTATTTGGGTGAATTAACCTTTTAACCCATGTTAGTTACCTTAAATTGCCCAGTACTTTCTTAGGTAACTGCACATACTGTAAAATAAAGTGCAACCAATTATTATTTTAAAAAATGTGATCGTACCAACCCTAAACTTTTGAATGGCAGTGTAGTTCTGTGAAAAATTGAGTTTTGTTATTCTCAGTTGTGCTCTGAACTTAATTTGCTTTAGTATAAGGACAATACAAAGGCCAGTTCGTTAATTTCAGAAACATGCTGTCTTTATAATATTACTCAGTATTTTTCTCTCAAGCATTAAATGGGTTTTAAATTACCTTTTTATATTAGGGATGAGTTTTTGTTTTATGTAGTTTTGATGACTATCTATTATTTATTGTTTCTAATATTTTAAAATGTGGAGTACATTAATAAACGCTAATGATTAGATATGTCCAAATATTTGACTAGTACTGAAAAAACAACAACTGAATCACTGTTTTTGTATGTTTTCTGACAGGTATCGTTCAAGGAGGCACCTTCCCTTACATTTGCACTCAGATCGTGACTATTGTGGATCAGGAACAGAGCAAAGTTCTGTGGACGCCGCTGGGCTCTCCGTAGAGCTCTGAGACTTACAAACACTAGACTTTATACACAACACACTCAAAGGTACACTAACGTTACGAGCGACATGTTAAAATAGTGATTCTTTTTTTGTCAATATTATTATGTTATTAATTGTAACTCTTATTTGTATGTGTGCGTCTGTGTGTGTGTGTGTGTGTGTGTGTGTGTGTGTGTGTGTGTGTGTGTGTGTGTGTGTGTGTGTGTGTGTGTGTGTGTGCAGAAGCAGGATGATAGCACTGAAGTATTTGTTCATTTCCTTTGGTCTTCCTGACGGACATTTAAAGTTTTAGCAATGCTGCATTTTAAGACACTCGTTTACAGAGCAATCAGTCGGTGAACTGTCCAGGGCCGCCCGTACGCAGCCCTGTACCAAAACGTATGCGTGACACCCTCCCACGTCCCACATATCAGCTCAAGGACTGAATCCTCGTCTTGTGCTTTAAGAGTCATTTGTGGCCAAGTCTGTTGTGTAGATGTCAGTGAGCGTTGCTTTGAATCGTAGTGCTTATCTATCAAGCTGAGACAGACAACAGCTAAGCGGTTTCTACGGGCCAAATGGAAGTGCCTTCGGAGATCTACTGAGCGTATGACAATGGCATGAGGTGAAAGCCTGGTATTTAAACAGTAAAACTTCTCAGATTGCACTCCAGGGCTAGACAGACCACTGTGTACTATGAGATCTCGGAGCATTCTCATAGCAGAGCTTATATTTAAAGAGAATATCCCACGTAACACTTGTACACGTATGCGTATGTATGCAATTTCATCGAAATATATAGAAATATATTTACTGTATTTTTACTAGGCTATAGGCCTAGGGGAGTGTGACGGAGCGGTCACGTCTTAGCAAATATTAGCATGTTCGAGCGCGTGCGTGCGAGAGAGCGAATGCACATGTTTCTGTTTGCGTATGTTTGTCAGTCACTTTTATATGTACTACACACTAAAAAAAAAAGCGTCACAGAAAGAAAAGTTGCAGGGTAAACCTGAAATGGTTTTCTTAAATCTGTTTAAATGTTAGTGGCTTTTCATTGCTATTTAATTTTTTTTATTTTTTATTCAAGAGGCATGTTATGTCTCATGCAGACCAGTAGCCCCATTAATGTTGTGCCAAAAACTTGTCATTTTCTTTCGTTTTTCTGTTTTGCACTTCCAATGTTCTGAACCCTAAACAAATGACTGTTCGTAGGTTTCCAGTAGAATGGAAATAGGTACTATAATTTTTACTGTAAAATATTATTCATGTGTATCACTCCTGTTCCATACATTTCATGAACTGCCTTTTTTTTTTTTTAAAGAAAAAGAGAAACACTACATAAAAAGGGATTTCTTATTGCACATTTGTTTTCGCACAGCAAGATCTCAGTCCATTGGGTTGAAATTAGGCATTTTGTCAAAGCGAATCTAACGTCTAACTATTTTTCTGAATAGCTAGCGTATGGTTTTACACGAGGGATTCATCACCACAGAGTATTTCCAACGATTAGAACACAGGTACTGTTTCCATTGGGATTTCTTTTATTCTAAAAGAATGTGATTTGTATGAAAACGTCATTAATGCGAGAATAAAAGTTGTTTTCTGTACCACACAATGTCATTAAATGAATCAAGATGGTGTGTGTTTGATTGATGGGCGTGTTCATCTGGCTGCTGAAATCTCCATCATATTAAGGGTGTTGTTCAGCTGCTTCTACGGCAGATTGACGTGTGTGCTGTAATCGAGTGTGGAGCCGTCTTATTTGTTGCTCCTCCCTGAAGCTGATGCACCGCTTCTAACCATGGGGAAGACGTGGTGTTAATTACTGGAACTAAGGTGAGCTCTCAAACAATACCTGGGGTGAAAGAGTTGCTGCACGGGGCTGTTAAACCTGATTCTCTACGACGTGATGTGACAGCAACATTTTCTCTCTTCTTGGCAAACAAAAAAAAAATGGTCAAAAAGGTTTAGAGTCCTGATTAATGTTGACAATTTGCCCAGTCAAACATCAGCTGACTGAGGAGAACACTACAGTACTGTCTGTCATTTGAACTCTTCCTGAAGTTTTCTTTGTTAGTATAGAGAGACAGACGGATGCAGTTAGAGACGGAAAGGTAGACAGATGTAGATAAACAGAGATAATAGACAGATGGTTTTCTATTTTCATATCCTTTCAAATATAATTTATTTATTTGATTAATAATTTATACTAATTCATAATTTATTACTTCAGCAAGGATGTGTTAAATTGATCAAAAGTGATGGTAAAGATTTATATTGTTAGAAAAGTTTTCTATTTTGAATAAATGCTGTTCTTTTCAACTTTTTATCAATCAATGAGTCCTGACAAAAGTATCACAGGTTCCAAAATATTAAGCAGCAAAACTGTTTCCATAATACATTTCGATAATAAATCAGCATATTAGAATGATTTCTGAAGGATCATGTGACTGAAGTCTGGAGTAATGGCTGATGAAAATTCAGCTTTGCATCACAAAATGATATTAAATTATATTTTAAAGTATATTAAAATAAATGGAAAAAAAAGGTATTTTAAATTGTAAAAATATTTCACAATATTACAGTTTTTCTGTATTTTTGATTAAATAAATGCAGTCTTGGTGAGCAGAAGAGACTTCTGTCAAAAACATTAAAACTTTTGGGATGGATGGATGGATATATAGATAGGAAAAAATTATAAATGGATGATGGGAAAATTTTGGAAATATGTATGATAGATAAGAAAAAAATGATAGATGGGAAAATAGATGGATGAAGAAGCTAACAAATATAATTCAATGTCTATGTATATACATTTTTAACAAGTTAATGTATAATAAACGTATGTGAAATTAACAATTAATAAATTGCCATCCTGTAACTTACTGTAAAATGGTATAGAATGATTTTTAAAAATCCTTTCTTTTTGTGAACTATTTAAATCATTTGGTCTTAACTTTCCATTAGGATCCAATATATTCCAAAACTTCACATCTAAAGTGCACACTATAATGAAGCTTAATTTACATATTTGCAGCAAAGGCTGCCACTTGCACATTAATCGTTTGTGAAACAAGCTTGAAAAACAACTGTAGCCAAAGACTTAATTATCATAAAAAGCTGCTTTAAAGAGGCACTGAATAATAGTGCTCTTTTAGAAACACATTCCTTCTTGTCTTCAGCTGTCATTCAAACAAGAAGGAAGAGTCATAAGGTGATCCCTATAGCAAACATTCTCCTGACAGAGAGGTCACTGGCTGTACGGCAGCACATTTCCTTAGTAAGGGGTTCGTGGGGTCGTGGTGTGTCGCTCTGCAGAAGCCCTCGGCCATGCCAGCGCTGATCAGTCACGAGTTCACAATGAAGCTCCTCCCCCGAGCGTTCGTCCTCATTTGGCTCTTGCTGACTACTTGTCCTGAGCTCCCTCTCAAAACCACTCTCGGCCACGGGAAGCCCTTAAGAATGCCTTTGTGGCGCTCTCCGGCTTCACCCCAAAAGCTACTTGTCCTTCAAGTCGCCTTCCTCTTCTTTTAGAAAGGGTCGAGTCTCCTGCTGGGGTATCTGTTTCAAGACAGCTGCTGACAGCTCTTCTGAACTTGAGAACTAGTACTAGGACCTGAGTGCTCGTACTGACCAGTGGTACTGATCGATGTGGTCAACCACACAAACGCTACATTTCTGAAAGTGTACTCTCTTCCACCATCTAAGTAATATTCCTGTGCTACTAAGCTTTTGCATCTGTCAGCTATGCCGTTCTTTGACGCGGCTCTTAGCCCTCTAAGCTGACAGCTGGGCACGTTTTCCAGGAAGATGACCAATCGTGGATCCTATTGCCCTCCATAAATAACCACTGAAGCCAGGTCTGGAAGATCCAGTCCCTACCAACTGGTGGCCTACCAGGACAGAGGGCTATGTGATGGAAAACCACTAAAAAGACGCCATCACACTACACAAGACAGTTAGCAATGTACAGTAGTTTCAACTCTGAACAGAAGGATGGAATATGTTACAGATAACACCCCCAAATTTTTTTTCAGTTGGCCAAATTGAATTTCTTTGAATTTATTCAGTTTCATTAACAGAAATTCAGTTCAGCCAACTTAAAAATGTAAATGTGACCAGTCACTAGAAAAATTTTAATTGGAGACATGACATTTTTTACAGTGTAACACTCAGGGTTGGTGTTGCAACATTCTTGATGTTAAGAGGTAACCCTGGAACTGGAGCTATTGGCAAACCCTTTCCTTGTTTTTCTGGGTACACATATAAAAATCACCAATCTGTTTTCACACCAAACTTGCACTTTCACTGTTGTCCAGTAGGAGGAGAAGTAACAGATGTGGTTTGCAAACTCAATGACATTCATACATTATCCACAGACACATAATGTCTTGATAAAAACAAATATGTCTCAATATTTGTTGGAAAGCATGTCATCTGGACCGATACTCACTAGGGTAAAATCATGGTATTTAACATACAATTCTGAAAAGGATGGAAAATTAAAACAATAAAAGCACCAAAAGATGAAATTGAACCTCCATTTAAAATGTTTTGAATATTTTGTAAAAGTGATATATGACTATAGCATACAGTGACAACTATTTACAAAGATTATGTTTCAGCTGCTATTTTGGTCAAGTAATATCATCTCTCAGACAGTAAATCTCAAACATAAAAATCATAGATGGCAGTAAATCTCCTTTACACCTCATTCTGGTTTATCTTTGTATATATTTTGAAAATGACTTGTTTTAGGGTCTCATTTCATAGCCTGTGAAGTAAAGGCAAGTCTAGCTTGTCATCTGTCTTATAATAATAATAACAACAACAACAAAGTCCAACATGTATTTGTATTTATACCTTGAAACTAGGAAAGCCATTTTAAGAGGTTCACAATAATGTACTAAGCTTATCTCTTATCCTTGACCTTTGGGGAAACCGTTTAGACCTCAGCGATGAGACCACTACCAAATTACTGAGACAATCACAAGGATAATCAGGCTGATGTGGAATGAAGCATCACATGACATCTGAACGCGCGTGACACACTGCCGTTGATCTTATAGGATTAGGCATAAATGCTAAATGTCCATATGTAGCATATGCTCAAATAAAGCAAGATTTGTCATATAAAGATCTACCCAACAAATATTTTGCTATTAGATGCTTTAAAACTAAAGCATTTGTGTGTTATATAAAATTATGGAATATATATACTGAATAAACTATTTTAAAAGTAATTGTGACTTCTGCCCCCTCCCTTTTTTTGAGAAAAAAATATCAGGATTGCGAAATATAGACTCAGAATTGCGAGGGAAAAACGTTTAGATTGTGAGTTTGTATTCTCGCCTATATATTATTATCTCATAATTCTGAGTTTAAATTCCAAGGTTATATCTCTTTTTAATTATTAATAAAAGAGCGACGCACGCGCATGAGGAATGACGGAAGAAGCCTAAGCAATTTCCCGGGAAATCCGCCCAGGCAGCTCTAAAATAAAAATCCTTATCATTTAACCATTTTAAATCAGGTCACAAATGTAAGCGGAATTTTATGTTTTTGGAAAGTCACAGCGCCCGTGTTTTCAGTCGCTCCAAAAGTATATTTTGCATAGTTGGTTTTCCTCAATAATTTTCCGGAGCGGCAAATGTAAAACCCGCAATGGAATAAAGGGAAGTGATTACAGTATGTTTCGAGCGAGGAGGGAAGCTCTCGCTCCGCTCCACTCCTATGGTATTCCAGACCGGTTTGCAGTCGGCGCGTTGGACAGCTTGTTTCGAAGAAAAATATACAAATAAATGGGCCGTTTTATCTGAAGGTACATTACATATATGTTTTAAATATTTATAGACTTGTTATATAGTAAAGTGATTTCACACAAGCAAGAGTGCCATGTGAAACAGCCTTGCTGATATTACGACAGAATGATTGCAAGTGTGATAATATCCATCTTATAAGGCTTTTTGTAAGCACATCTCAGCCTTTTAAACAAATCAAGAACGGGTAAAGTATGCCTAGTGTAAAATATGACATGTTTTGAAAATATTATTAATCTGTGTGTTGTATCTATTTTTCATAATTCGTATAGTTATGAAGATGCTTGCTAATGTTGCCTGTTATTGTGTTACGTTAAATAAAAATAATTATTAAACATTTTTTATTATAACGGTTTGGCTCCGCCCTCCTACCTGTAAATCTCCCCAACAATCTGTGGAGCAGAGGACTCCCTGCTGGATCAGCTGAGGAAAGTGAATGGGGACAGCGACGTGTCATTGAGAACGGAATAGTCGCCGAAACGCCGATATTTGAACGGTTTCTTCCACCGAGCCTCGCAAGACTACAATGAGCAGCTTGACTCCCAGCTGAATAGCTTTGGAGACATTGATTAAGTTGGCGTTTATGAGAGAAATATCGATTAGACACCACTGAGGCGACCCTGTCACTGGATGGACGACAGAGAGCTTGGACGTACACAAGCCGCCTGAAGAGACAGCCGTTTGTCCGCTTTTCTCTCACGAATCCACCGCGTTCTCACTGATAATAACAGAGACTACACGAATATTGGGTTTAGACTCCATTTTATTTAGAAGATATGGAAAAAGACGAGGAAAACCCTTCAAAATGAAAATATGAAGTCGTCATTAATGCGGATTTAAATGTCTCGCGCTGAGGGGAACGGACGCGCGATTTCTCCTCACGCTCTCCAAGCTGCTGTATTTCTCACACAAAAATATTATTTACACTGAGCAGACGTGGACAGAAAGACGTAGAGAAGAAAGGAGAGGGATATTTGAAGCAATATGGCTGATGGCTGGGGTTGGGGGCGCTGGCAGGAGCTGTCCAAAGCTTCTTCTCAATGCTAGCTGTGGCAGATGGCAACGGATCCTATGGCAGCAGCTGCTCTAGAATGAGTAATAATATCAATTTGAATAAAAATCCGGACTCTTCTGTTTCTATATCGAAGATGGACGTGATCATTCCATTCTCACCAGACGTACCCTGTGACAACAATGGTCAGCGCATGTGGTGGGCTTTCCTCGCCTCATCCATGGTGACGTTCTTCGGGGGTCTCTTCATCATCCTCCTGTGGAGGACCCTCAAGTACCTGTGGACTGTCTGCTGCCATTGCAAGATCAAAAGCAAGGTAATGCATCTCAAGCCCATTTCCCTCTCCACGAAAAGCACCATTAGCTGGAATTAAATGGTCATGTTCTCTGCGTATCTTAATAACTAAATGACATTTAGATGGCAGTGGATTAGCATGGATAGTGAAGTGATTCATTGTTGGGAATACACTGGATCTGCATGACAATATTGCAGCAAGCAGCAGTCCATCTGAATCCACTACTCCGAATGATGCACAAAGCCCAAAACATGTCAGTAGCCCATTTGTTGAATAAAAGACCGTGGTGAAATTTAATTCATGACATTTTGTCAACAAACGAGAGCCTTTCATATTCAGGCCTCATATTTACCTTCGAGAAGATGTATCAGCTTTATGTGGAAATGCTGTTGAATATTCTGTTTATTTCTCTTGCTTCATGTCAGTAGTTTGTTGACGTAAATCAAAAATTAGGGATGTATGCAGGTGTGTACGCAATCAGTAACTCGGTAATCCATTTAAACTCTTACTGGATTTACTCTGTAAACAAGACGTTGAGACACAAGAGGAAGGCGAAATTAAGTTATTATCAGACAGCTTGTGTTCATACACTGTCTGAAAGCCATATATGGACGTGTAAAATTGGTTATTTTTTAGATTTGTAAGCTGTTTATCTGAAGTATTTCAGCCTTTTAAAAATGTGCAATTTGATTAATTATGGTAAATAATATTAAAAGCAAGCCATCACATTTATAATGTGGCACACAGTCATGTGGGGACATGTTTAACTAAACAGCCTCAAATACACACACATTTTAGTGTTTGATTTTCATAGGAAAACAGTCCAGACCTGTTGCTTGCAATTGTGCAGTATGAAATATAGGTGTTTTTTTTATTTATTCTTCACATCCATTAAATTTGGTAGTAATGCGATGTCTTCCATTAGGCACTCAAAATGGACTCTGAGGCACAGTGTGTGATTGCAACAAAAGTGTGGCTTATCTTCTGCGTGTCCATCTTTCACGGATTGGCTTCAGTCCAATGTAAATGGAAAAGTGTTATTCACTTCTCTGGAGACTCAATGCAGACATAAAAAAGGGCCGGTTACCCAAAGCTTCATTTTGGCTGCTTCAAGTGGGATTTGAGGAGACAATATCCAGTGAGTTATAATTAACCACATGAGGCCTGCATGGATTCAAGCAGCCAATACGGTTTAATCCCTATTAGTATCTACTGACTAAGATATCTGTCTGGGAATGACTTAAAAGACAGATTAGATGGTTTGTTGCCCTGTTAGTGTGTCAACAACCTTGGCTGTGGGGTGTTTTTGTGTTTAAATGGTTGATATGAATGAATTACGTCTTCCTTCTCGTTCGGATGAGACTGTGTTGAACTTTTTATTTATTTAAATGAAAAGGGTTAATGGCGTCTGTGAAGTCACCAGTCTTCATTATCTTTTAATTACCTACATGTACAAGCGTTCCAGCAAAGCGGAGTCTAACTGAAACTAACACTGTAGCTCAGCCTCTTCGGATGGAAGTTGTTAAAACATAATCAGGTCTGTGTTTATATCTCTAGCCTTGATTAAGCCTTGTTGTCTTTCCTGGGATATGATGTAAACCGGTTATTTCGCAGCGTCAGTGTTTCCTCATCAGTTCAGTGGTTGATGACAACCCGTTATGTGCCATTGGGAATGGGTATGTTGCACCAAGTGATATCTCGCCATATCCCATTTCCAAAAAGAAATGAAAAGGGCGCTGGGGATAATTGTGTGCACTTGGTGTGTTTCCTGGTTGAAGGAGAGTCTGGAGGGTGACTTTGTGGATGGGTATTGACACTCTGTTGCAAGGGGAACATGCTCATTAGTAGCATTAAGAGGCTGAAACATTATCCCTGTGCAGCTGACTGTGGACGGCAGGTCTTCCAGGCATAGTGTCAGTAATGGGATGCGCAGTAGAGGCCGGCCATGTTGAGCAAGTGGGTGAGACTGAAAGCATGCCATAATACACTATAGACCATACAGGTGTAATGAAAAAGCATTAAATCAAGAGCACATCATCTTAGAGTCGTTCATCTGCACTTCCTGGTTTTGTATCAGACTTGCCGGTTTGGTTATTCGATGAGTCTTTCCATTGTTCACTAGGTGATAACTGCCCCTAAGGTGCAGTTGCCATACGGAAGGAATGGTGACTTAATGTGTTTCTCTCTCTCTCTCTCTCTCTCTCTCTCTCTCTCTCTCTCTCTCTCTCTCTCTCTCTCTCTCTCTCTCTCTCTCTCTCTCTCTCTCTCTCTCTCTCTCTCTCTCTCTCTCTCTCTCTCTCTCTCTCTCTCTCTCTCTCTCTCTCTCTCTCTCTCTCTCTCTCTCTCTCTCTCTCTCTCTCTGTCCTCTGTGGCACCTTGCCTGAGGCTCCAGTTAAAACACATGTGCTTTAAAGTACAACACCTATTGAGTCTTTAAGGGAACAATTTGTGTCCTTATTAAAGGGGAAATTGGAATAAAGATGCTGACTTTTAGAGTTTGTGGGATTTCTATTTCTAGCACTGGTAGCAGTAGCAACACCACTGTCTGTAAGAAAATTTCCATCTTTTTATTTAAGCCAAGGTGCGTTAAAGTCACTTTGGAAATGATCGTTATTCACAAGTGCATGCCACTATCAAGTTGTATACCAGTGGATGAAAAAAAGAACTAGCCATTTTATAATTTGCAGTGAATTTGAAGGAAGGAAGGTAGCATGCTCCAAGATGATGACTTTATTTTATAAGTCTTTTATTGTTTTCTTTTTGTATCGCAGCTTGGTTTGGCTATCTTGCATTGACAAATATGAATAGGTTGAATAGCCTTTTTAATTTGGCAGGAAAAGTTATAGGAGTAAGTAAAATCCAGCCTATTGACATTTATCATAGGCAGGTTTTAAGTAAGCCACATTTAATTTTAAGAAATTTAGGTCACCCTTTATTTAAAGAATTTCCTTTTGGAGTGACAGGTGGAAGAACTAATCTATTTAAGGTTTTATTTTGTTTTGGTGGCTGTTGGTTTAATGAACTCTTCATAATTACTTTGATTTGAACTATGATTTGTGTGATGTGTATTATATGTGACCCTGGACCATTGGCGTATAGTTTGTTAGGATAGGACAATATTTAGCCGAGATACAACTATTTGAAAATATGAAATCTGAGCGTGCCAAAAAAATTATATATTGAGAAAATCGCCTTTAAAGTTGTTCAATTGAAGTCCTTAGCAATGCATATTACTACTACTAATATTTTATATATATATATTTATCAAAAATCGATACTTTTGACCCATAAAATGTATTGTTGGCTATTGCCACAAATATACCCATGTGACTTATGACTGGTTTGTGGTCCTGGGTCACATATATTGTTTGTGTATTATGTATTGTCTGTATGTCTGTTACCTTCTGCTGCAAAACTAGTTTTCCCTAAGGGGGACAATAAAAGTAAAACAAAACAAAAACCGTCAGTGACGTCCCCAGAATTCCCTGTGGCACTTAATGATTGATGATTTTTCAATTAAATAATGTTATGTACATGGTATTTAATGTTAAATTAAGGTTTACAGTGTAGTGTGTGTTACCTGGGTGATGTTTTGTATTTGTGTGACATACAGTAGACACAGTATATTAATATTTACTTCAGTATTTCTATGAGTTAATGAAATGTTTTTTTTTTACTGTAAATTTAAGTTAATCGATAAAGCTCAAAATAATTCTACTGTATGTTTTATGGTACAGTTCTTGCAACCACAGATGCTGTTTTTTTTTTATTTAACAGTGCACAATTCAGTTTGTACACATTTATTTGTACATTTGATGAATAAAGCTGGGTAGTAGCATGTTGCCATCTTTGCTTAAGGGCAGTCAGTTCTGTGCACACTTTTTTGAGCCAATCATTTGAGCTGTGACTAATCATTCTGGAGCCACGGGAAAATTGTAACACTGATTGGTTGATGGCACTGCAAGAACGTGCACAGTCCCAAGCCTTTCACTGGCAACTGTCCCTCCGGTGCATGAGCTGTGACGTCAGAGAGAAGGAACATGGAAAGATAGGAGGTTTCCATACATTAGAATACATGGCTATTTTATATTGGGTGGCAGTGAAGAAAAATGCTCCTTGTTGACATATTTCCGTAATTATTATTACATCAATCAATCAGCTGAGAAAAATTGCCATTAGCAACACAAAAATGCTTGCATATCTACTGCACCTTTAATGATTTTTCTTAAGGCTAGCCACATTAAACATACTCTTTTTTTTAAATGACCCATGTTTAAAAATTTCAATTTATATTTTGCCCGAGGTTGTAAAACCGTTAGTAAAGGGGAGTTGGATCTTGATTTATATTCCATGTTTATTTGATATGGTTTTGTATTTCTGCTCTAAATTGCTTTATTTATTTCCCTGTCTTGTTTTACTGGCAAATAGGTCTTTACCAAAAGGTATTGCTCCCTGAAATGAGCCTTTGCTTTTCGATCCAATGATTTAGTTTGATTGCTCCTTGACTACCGTTTTCCATTTAAAGCTCACGACGATCTCTGACCCACTGGAGGGTTACGTCTTAAATGAGGCGTGTGCTTTGTGTGCATGTGTTATGAGACTACAATACAAAGATATTTTTATAGACCTAGGGCTGAACTTTGTATTTTCATTAAAGCACTCAGAATTACTGAGATGCCTAGTAAGTGGGTTTGTTATGCGCCTGTGTATCCCCTCGTGCTTGGCAACACGCCAGCTGCCTTTGGGCTAACAGGCGGAAAGCACACACCCAAAGATCAGCTGTCCCTCTCACTAACGTTCTAACACAATGTACCCTATGAGTTCTGTGCTCGGTACATGCGCCTATAGCTCTATTTCAAGATGAACGTCAAATTATTTCCATTGTCAGTAGATACTTAAATTCATATTTCTTAAAGTTTTTCTTTTTAATATGCAAATGAGGGCATTGGAAGAGCATGCTGTGAAAGGACACTTGGGTGTTACACTTCAGTAGTAATTCTGCTTGTACTGAAGCTTTTCGAGTGCAATTCTTGTTTTTCCCTCTGGCTTCTTTTTTAAAGGTTTGCATCAAATTCCATCTTGTAACAGCTCAATAAGAATGGTGTGAAATTGATTTGATATTGATCACAACTGAAAGTATTTTTGGAAATGAATTGATATTTGGAAATGTTTTTTTAAATGACATATCTCCTTAGGATGTCAAGTTGGCTGTGACAGAATTTATGCTGTTGTCAATATGACAAACGAGTATGCATAATAAAACTGGGGAGGAGGCTTCTCATGCCATCATGTTGCAGTATACAAATATAAAAACATGTCAGATTTGCATCCATTTGTTGCTGAAGCCACTAGGATGGATCATGGTTAAAGTGAGCAATAATGATGTATGAAGAAATTGAAACTGACAGTTGTACAGGGCAGTCAGGCATTGGAGAGATGCTTCTAAGAGTGATTTATTTTCTGTCAAACATGCCCACTTATTACAGGACTTGTGTGTTCCCCCCCCCCCTTATATTTGTTATTCTCACGTAGTACTTTAATAACTGCAGGCAAAGACACGGGTTCAAAATTGGTTTGTGTAACAGTGTGTGGCTACAAAGAAATTACAGATCAGTTCATCTGTTTGCAAAGTTACTGTTTCCTCGCTGCGAACAGAGATGATTTAGTATGTGAGTGATATTTATGTGCTAGGCCTCTTAGTTACTTCTAGCAAACCGCCATAGAGGCCTGACATTACTGTCATGTGTTGTTGATATTGGCCTGGCATGAGCATGCTCTACAAACCCAGGGCAAAGACTGACCAGTTTCCACTGCTGTGGATTCGCCCAGTTTTGCACTTTTTCAGGGACATAGTGCTTTATCCTCAGTCTTTGGCTTCTAATATAGCAGTAATGATTTTACTAAATGTTACATTAAAGCTGCAGTCCGTAACTTTTTTTTTTTTTGTGTGTGGTTAAAAACAATCAGAAAATACATTTTTGAGCAGTGTTCAAAACGATCTCCTTACCTTATCCCGATTCAAAACGGTAAGCTTGTAATAATGTGTTCTTATTTAAGTGGTACTGGTAGCTTTCCGCTGGAAATACAAGCTTGACACTATTCGTCTTTGCGTCATTACGTCACATCTGTATACATAAAGAAGGAATCCTGGCTAGTAGGCTATATCGCATATGAGGATGCTGCAGGTGGCGGATCATTTATAGCCTTTTCTAACAGCATCTGGAGTAATTAAACGTATCATTTTGATGGCGGATTGTATTTCAGAAAGGTCCAAACGGCAATCATCAGTGACAACTGCAGATTCACCCATAGTCAAATGCAAATCTGCCGGTAACGCTAATACACACTAAATATATTCACGCAATGCTGATGTTGTAAACCGTAACAATTTAAGAAAAAAGTATAACAATAATAAAGATCGGTTTGATGTGATATGAGCTAAACGATCGTTAGATTTAATCACTGTTGTTAGTGTGATTTATTGTAATGCTGTTTTTCTCAGTTGGTCAGAACAAAAGTGGCAGACATGTTACCTGCTTGTTCAGATGACATTTTCTGGGGGAAATTATTATTTTGGTCATATTTGCAAGACGTAGAATCTGTGATTCTGAAGTACAGTATCCACACTGGTGTGGTGACTGACAGTCCCACATAACATTATAAAACATTAGCATAACAGCCAAATATTAGATTCATCCGTGCTTAGGAGCCGGCCCGATGCACAACCCATGTAAAGATGATAATTCTGCAAATAACTACAATTGCAGGTCTCAAACAGAGATGGCGACTAAGAGGCAAAACTTATGCACTGCAGCTTTAATAAATACATTAAATCAAATGTGATTTTACTAAATTGCTATTCTACTAAAACGTAAAGCTCAATTAAATGCAGTGGGATTCGAAAGACCATTGGTAAACTTTTTTAAAACTTCTTATATTATCAGAATTTCTTAGTATTTTGTGTCTTGCTTATGTGTTTCATTGTCACAATTATGCTTATTTGATTAGTGACCTAGAAATAGTGCAAAATCATAAACATTTCTGCTTTTTTTGATGTTTAAATGCTCCTTTTGTTTTAAATGTCTGATGTATTTAACAAAACATTTGAACTCCAGATTTTTGTGGCCTCAAGACACTTGGCACCCACTATATTCTTTGTTAAATTCTAAAAGGAAAGGTTTGCCTGAGTCAGGAGGGACATTCTTCACTGGTGGCGACACCGGATCTTGCTGGCTGGTCAAAACCGTTAGCACATGGGAAAAGATAGTAGGATGACCATTGCTGGAGCTCACAGAGGAAGCCGCTGCTGACTGGTTCAGCTGCTGTTGTCTTTAAAGAGCCTTGTGTGTGTGTGTAATCTGTCTGCAGTCAAATCCACCATGTGCGCTCATCTCCACTAACCCCTGGCTAATATTAACTAGTTTATATCCCCAGTTTGCCTTCATATTGTCATTTGGAGTTCAGTGGAGAAAAGCTGTATGAAAGCTGATTAAGAGTTGCAATGAATGACTTTTGGTCCTTATGAATAATCACAAGACCTCTGTTGTAATCATTGTTGTGTTTGCATGAGACGAAGGAGCTCTTGAGCCTTGAGAGTAGGCTCTACTTTTGGTAACACTTTCCTCTCAAACATCTTTGGTACTTCACCATTGTGAGATGAAAATTGATGCATAACTGATGGAGCAGTCCGAGCCCTTCATTTAGAGAGTTATCTGGGCGCCTATCTAAACACTGCCCCTGCTGCCAGCTCCTGAGCTCTGATTCGCCCACATCTCAATGAGCTTAACATCATAATTGGTGCTTTGATTGGAAGCAGTGATGCAGTGTGCAGGAGAGAGGAGAAAGCGAAGGGTAGAGGACGTTCCTGTGACCTTCATGGATGTGGGCTGTACTGCCGAAGCCTCGCGCTGCTCTGTGATTTGGCTCCATCTCTCCCGTGTGCTCGCAAGCTAATAACAGGTTGTGCTTCTGATGGCAGGCGGCAATTTTAATAACCTGCTTGGCTCTTAGCATGCACTACAGCACATTGGTGTGATGAGATGGAGTGCTTTTGATGTGCCTGCAAAGGTTATTCCACAAATGTCAAGGCTGGTTTAATTGAAGAAATGTTACAAAAGCATCTCTCAATGGCGGTTTCTCAGCTTGCAATACTGTTGAAAGCTTTTTAAATGAAATCACTTTTTTTTTTTTTACCCTATTTTTAGGATGTAAGGGTGTTTCATATGTTTAAAAAGTAATAGTGGAATGAATAGGGCTCGTGAAAAGTGAGACGAGTGTTTGTAAAATAAGCTGTCATGTGCAGGCATGTTGACATCATGTAACCTACATATGTTGTACACACTGAACCTTAAGTTCATTGTAGTAGGTCTTGGAAGGAAGCAATTAAAACTGGTGTAGTTTTATTTAAGCTGATGTTGGGTATGCTTCTGCCTGTCTTGTCTACATTACATTAGTTACTTTATTCATAATGTAAAAGTACAGCTTTATCTTATACATAAGGTGTACTTGTTGCACTCTCGTGTTTTACATTTTTGTTTTCCCCTCAAAAATAAAGTATGTGATAATTTTAAGAATGCCGTAAACATGGTTAATGCAAAACATCTTAAAGAACAAGCACTAATAAATATTACTGAAAGAAGACTTAGAATTAGATATTACGCTGCAAATAGCCAGTCATTCTAATACAAATAGAAAATCTGAATACAGGTTATTAATGCTAATAGAGCACATACATAAGTATTATTAATAATACTAGTAGAACTAAGGCTGTAGTTTTCCCCCAGCTAAACCACAGGGGACAAGGATAGATCTGCTTACAGGTGAAATTTAGTTGATGATAATAGATGTTTTTAAAAGATTTGATTAGAAATAACTATTTAACACATTTTCTTCTGCAGTTGGTGTGAGGTCTATATGATGTCATCAGATCAAGGTTTTGTCAAAAGTGGTATTTATTGATGATGGCTTTTTAAAAGTGTTTTTAGAAACATGCACAGTCTTATGCAAATTATGCTTAATAACCTGACAGCATGTATGGTCATGTAAATGGTGATCATAAACTGTGAGCAAAAACGATTGGAAAGCATAGATTTTTGCGTTAAACACCTAAACAGTGCTCTGACGGTTTAATCAATGTATGTGTGCATGTCTCTCTCTGTTTTGTTGTCAAAATGGGAGAAAACTTCAACATGTTTACAATTTAAACATTTTTAGAGTGATTATTTAAAGCCACTGTTTTAGAGATGTAAAAAAACGAAAACATGATACTCTTTCGTTAATGTAATCCCCTATAGCAAATGCTCTAATTCTTCAAGCTATTGCAACATTCATTTAATATTTAACACCAACATACTATCTAAAGATCATATAGCACACACAGGCACTACTTATTTGATCCCCATAAACCTCGGCCTTTTCAGGGGTTGTTAAACCACCTGATAGCAGTTCTTCCTTGTTAATGAGCTCTATATCGCTCATGAATCACATTCAGCACACTTGGAAATGTAACTGTTTAATAGGCATTTGGGCTGGGTCCACACTAGCAATCTTGTTAACATTCAGGCAGTCCTGCACATCTTAAGTTTAAAAATCATTTGCTTCGATCTAGCTCTGCATGAGTGTGAAGTCTCACGGTTTGGATGAGATGTATAAAACACTAGTGTTTCCAGCCTCAGTGATTCTGCTCAGAATCAGGCCGTCAGCACCATGGAGAGCTCAGTGGAAGAGTTTCAGCTGCACAAATCCAGACCCTGGACCGTTTAATCCTCCAATATAGTCAAACCAAAATGTATTCAGACCTCAAAAAGTTCTTCATTGTGATACATGGGGATATCAATCAATAATTCGATATCGTGATATTATGTGCCTATTTTACACAACCAATTAAAGTCCCTGTAAAGGCAATTCTGAGATTTGATTCTAAACACATTATAAATGTTAGAAATGTATTGTTGAAACACATTACAAAGACTGTGAACTGTGTAGTACTGAATTGTGGAGTTAGACCATTAAACAGTTTTTAACCATTGCTGTGTTCCGGATTTTTTGGGCGGGGCTAAAAACAGTGGCTCGATGACGCACTGGAGCCACTGAGCAAATGGCCCCTCCCTCTTAACTAGAGCACAGTCGCAATTTCGCATTAGTTTCGCATAATTTCGCTAGATTGCGAGTTACTGTCGTTAGTTACTACAGCCTACAACTTACAAAACAACTTACAAAACAAAAAAGAGGATATCAAGAAGAGGTGGATTAATTTTGTGAACAGCCCGCCCCAGCCTTCATCCTCCCGTCCCGCCGACATCTAGTGCCGTCGTGAATCGTGAGCTGCATGTGAGTGTGTGTGGTGTGCTTAGCTTTCCCGTGAGTGGGCGTGGTTTCGGCGCCGACAGCGGACACCCCCCTAGCGTTTAAGAGCAGAGAATGCTGCTTATTTTTTCAAGATTTTGATAAGTTATTTTATGTACTTAGCAGATTTTTTTATGATTCAAATTTGGCTGGATGGTTAATAACACATGTATATGTGGTGTGAGAAACTCAGAACACATGTTTAATTTTGACTTTACAGGGACTTTAAATTTTTATGAACTCAACTGCAACCAAAATATATAACAAACATTTATTTCAAAATTACACAGATTTTTGCAATGAAGCAATAACATATATAAATAGGACAGAACAAGATATGCTATTACTATTCTTTCATTCTGCAAAAGTATTATAATATGAAAGGCTCCAATGCAGAGCGGCTCAAAGCACTTATGCGCATCCCGTGTGCAGAATGATGCGCTTGAAGCAACACAGAGTCATACAGCGCTCCTGTGCAGAAGTTTTTTTGGCATGTTCCTTTAACAGTTTTAAATTTCAGTTACTGTGTGTGAAGAACGATTCATAGCACTTAATTCTCCTTATATGGAAAATCATACACCTTTACTGAAGCACAAAAATAAGTAAAAGAAGACTCAGTTCAGTGGCCTATTTGTGCTCTGTTTGAGATGAGTGTGCAATGCTTTATGCAAGGCTTTAAACATTAGCAAATGAAAAACGTGAAGATTTAGCACCGGGCGTCTTTCACAAGCTCTGAAAGGTCATTTAAAAAAGAACGCATGCGTTGGCGATAATTCATGGACTGACATTGTGTGAAATGTGGCGAGTGTTAAAAAATAAATTGACTGTATCGTTAGACATTACATCGATGTATCAATCTATATCGATGTATTGTTATTTAAGTCAACCGATTACCAAGCAATGCTTAATTTTGTTCAGTGTGAGGCGTAAAAGGTTGCATTAGCAATTAAAGAAAAACACGTAAGCAAAACATGGTCAGGTCAAAGTGTCTGAATAATTTTGGTCCCAAATTTAATTTTACTGGTGGTCCACTGTTTGAAGAATTTTTGGGTGTAAAATGTCACACATGTTATTTCACTACTAAAAAATGATATCTGGTGTTTGAATAATTTTTGGTTTGACTGTACATATGCTTTGATGGAAGATGTACGCTAATGTTTGGGATGACTTTTGTGCTAAACATCTGAGCTTGTCGTAATCAAGAGAGTGAAAATGGTGGCAATTGTTTTATTGAAAGCTAACATCTGTTTGCTCTGAATGAAAGCAGCTGCGACCTTGTCATCTGTGCAAGTACATCATGTTGAAATACATTTGATATGAATGGGCAGTAAATGACTACGCCACTATACCGCATGGATTTGGAAGACTAGTTTGTCTCCTCTCCAAGTTATGGTCTGCAATTTTTAGACATTTACACATGTGGCTGCTTTCATTTGTGCACATGCACAGCTGTTCATGTTTTGGTTGTTAATTATAGCTTGTAGATGCCACTAATTGATTGCTATTGTTCTTCACTGTGAAACGGTTGCCCTGAAAAATACTTGTGTACATCATACATCTTTTAAATCGTGTATATTTCTACCTGCCCTTAATTGAACTCAAATCAATTTGAATTTCTTGAAAGTGAAAGCTAAAAATAAAACCATGCTTTAAAATAAATTGTAGATGAGAAAATGTGGGGATGGCCTATCCTCAACCCATTTGAGGATAGGCAACCCATTGGGTACGTGAACAGCGATGACTGTGCTCGCTGTATTCACAGTGCAGGGAAGATAATGGCTTCTGGCATACGTTAAGGGTTTTACGATGCTTCAGAGAATTGCTGCTCTCTCGCGAGGGTTTGCTGCAATATTTTGTAAAACAATACTGATTAAACAGCTTCCGTGATTTAGTAATAAAGAACTGTGAATCATATCTGGCATCTACCCTTGAATGTCCTTGTGTTGTTGGAAGTGCATGACGTGCATTTATGCACCCAGGACATGGAGGATGATTATGCATTCTATTTTACAAGGACGTCATTTGATTTGCTAATTCCGGTTTGGTTGGTGGGATAGAGGGGGCTAAAGCCACACAGCTGCCTGTGCTGAGCATTGTCTCAAAGCAATACAACTGCAGAGAGATGAGAACTGGCACAGGCTCAAAAAACCCAGCTTGGTCTTGATCTCTCTCTCTCTCTCTCTCTCTCTCTCTCTCTCTCTCTCTCTCGATTCTCTCTCTTTATTTTTTTTTTTTTTATTTTTACAAATTTACACACCTGATAGACATATTGATCAGATATTGTTATTTTACTATTAAGAGTCTGTAAAAAGTAGGCTACTGCTGTTTTAGAAAGAGTGGTATCCCTTTTTTAATTTATATAGTGTCGACTTGGTACTAAAGTGTTGTTACTTTTGAGAACCCTACTCCATTGCGGGCAACGTTTTATCCTTTGTCATTACTGTTTCCCTTTAAGGAAACAAAGGTCCACTCTCCACAAATAGTGAGTTAGGCCTGAGCTGTGGGACCCCTGCTGCGACCTTTGCCCTCTTTGAATAGAGTCTGTGTCATAGTTTCCCAGGTCACTGGAGAAATTAACCAGCCTCTCTCAAATTACAGCACGAGAACAGAACTTTTTTTTTAACCTAGTAACCCAAGAAAGGAGTGGTGGAACAGTTACATGGACTCAAAAGACATGTAACATGCACTTTAATTACCTGCTGCACTTTTTGATTGTGTTCGCTGTCCCTCAAGCTCACACATCCATTTCTGATGAGCTGTCTGTCCTTTTCAGTTTGTTTAAAAATACATGTGGAGGGCGAAACTACAGATTCTGCAGTCAGCAGCAGCAGTTGTCTGCTTGTTTGTGCTCATAAACTAAATTAATAATGCCATGCTGTGTTAGTAACATGATTTAATTGGCGTGTTTAAATGCACTGTCTGTTGCACTCGCTGATTCATTTGTCTAATGTAATGGCCGTGGCAGAAAGCAAGGCACCAAAACAGCAAAGTGCACAAGTCAAGGTATAGCCTCTCAATGAAATGAACAGCTCTCTTTATTTAGGAAAAGGTCTTATGGGGGATTCATTGCTGTCTCAGAGCTCACCCTGCCCTTGCTGTTATGATTTGGCAGGTACCTGCAGCTCTAGGAGCTTGACATTTAGCCAAAATAATGCCATGTCAGAATGTACCTGACACTGTCAGCTGTATCCTGCTAGATTAGACAGGCTGAGAACTGCCTGACAGATGCAGAGCTCATTCACACGCAGCCTGAGCACCTGCGCTGCATGATGTACAACCAAACCTTTATTTTACCTGCAGAAAAGGCCTGGCCCTCATGAAGTGGTCATGTGAATCATGGGACAGCAGCTTATTCCTTGTTAAATCCAGTGATTTCACTGGAGCAGAAAATGGCAGACTGAGGCATTGAGTGGTGAGGCAGTTGACTGCCTGAGAGCTTGTACCCTTTCCTTCACCCCCTCAGAGGTTATGCCCCCTTTGTCATTCGTGCCCTAGGCTGAGGGCTCATTTACTATGACAAGATGTAGAAACCCACTAGCTACAGGCAATGCTGTTTTTAAGTCCTGTTTTAAGGCATTACATGGCTCAGTATGTTTGAAAAGCTGCACACAATTTAGTTCCATGTGTGCAAAATAGTTTAAAAACGTATTACTTGAAGCTTTGCTTGTCTTTGTAATTGATGCTAAGAGTTGTCTTTACCGCCACCGGCCTGACTTTGATGAGATGTTTGTGTTTAGAGGCAAACTGTGATTTTGTCTCTGCCAATGCAATTTCTTTTTCCGTCTCTGGAGTTCCCTTGTAAACAGGCAAACAATAAACCAAAGTAATCCAGTCTGAATGACAAACTGTACTCAACAGCCAGAGAAATTGGTGGAAACCAGGGTACCATTGTGCTGGCCTTTCAAAATCAGCCATCCATTTTTTTTCCCAATCAGGCCATCTTTGTACAGTGTAGTAATGTTATGTCAGGTGACCTAAAATATTTACTTTATGCCGTAAACAACTTATTTACTATGACTTCATTAGGTCATGCCGATGAAAGTCGTTTTAAAGAGTCGAGGAGAAATATCTCAAGGTATTAGCAATGTCAAAAGTATTTTGGTACAAAGTAAATACTAAAATAAAACAATGCAATGATACCAGTCTTTCTAAAGGAATTGGTAGTGCTGCCTGACTGACATATTTGCCTTGCATTAATGCGTCTGTTTGTGAACGATCAATTGCATCTTGACAAGGTATTAATGTTAAGAGAGCTGGTTTGACTTAAGTGACTAAAAACATGTAGGACAAAATATATAAATCTACTAAGGGGTAGTTAAAGGGGTACTTCAGCGCTGGGAAGATGAATCTGTATTTAAACTCGGTCATTAATGTAGTAGAAATGTGAAAATATTTTTGAATTTGGTGCACGAGCCTAGTGCTGTGAGTGTGATGTTGAAAACATTTGGAAATAGCGCCCACTGCTGGCTATAGTCTTCAGCCTCTGGCCAGAAACTCCTCCTATGACGCAAAATTACGGTATTTGCATCATCAGAGGAATTTTTCCAGAAATAAAATACATAATTCTCTCGTCTCAGGGTCATATGAGGGGGGAAAGTACGATAATTCAACCCTATCTCACGGCAATTCGTACATATTTTACGAGGTGGCTAATTGCATTTAATTTGTATGCGACCTCACTAAATTTAATTCATACGATTTTTACTAAATCGTACATATTTGACGAGTTGGCAAATTCGTATGAATTCGCATTTAATGACCTACCAACCCCGCCCTAAACCTACCCATCACTGTTTAGGCAAAACGCACGACCAGACGAGTGAGGTCGCATAAATTTGTACGAAATAGCCACCTCGTAAAATATGTACGAATTGGTCGTGAGATAGCGTTGGATAATTCGAATATACTCCCGGGTTTCTACTGATACAAAGCTTAATGCTAATCGCTGAAGTAACCCTTTAAATATAAAAAATCATGTAAAAATGTATAATCTTTTATCGGAAAATTAAACCACATTTTATAAAATTTTGCTAATTCCCTTAATCTTTTAAACTAGTGAAGATAGTGATCAAACTACATTTTATAAAAATCACCTCTCAAGTTTATAATATATACATAAGCATATAAGAGTCAAATGGGATGACAGGGACTCACAAGATCAAGATCACAAGAACAGTTAATCTATTGCCAAAATTATGCCAAAAAACATCAGTTAAGAATAGAACATTATTGAAAATATTAAAATCAGGAATGTCAGAATCAGAATGTGTGGTTTATGCTTAAAAATATCAGTCCTAACCAACATGTTGAACGATGTTCACTTACCTACCAAAGTTTTTCAGTTGTATTGGCGTTTATTCTCTTTAGCATGGAGTGTAAAGTGTTCACTCAAGTTTCCTGATCATTCTGATTAAATATCAGTGAGTGAAGAACAAATACTATACTCGCATGCGTTATGTATTACGTAAGTTATCTATAAGTGTCTATAAATCACTTATCTATATATCTATAAATAATCAAAATAATCTACCAAATGTATTGTTCCAGATTATCCCATGAGAAACAATTACCGTGCAAGGGTTGTACGATATTTTTTGAGATGTCTTAAGACCAGTTTGTTAATATTTTGTAGAAACACTAAATCAGACATCCAAGAAATTATGGGCTTTATATTAATATGCATTTGATCCTTTAGATTCATTATGCCTGGAACACAGGCTGTTTTCTTCTTGGTACATGGTAGAATCAGCAGGAGCATGGTGTATTCCTTTACGCTCATTGCAGGAGTGCTCAGGAAAGCCCTCGGATGATGAATTGCTGCATCTGGTTTTGTTCCTCAGCCCAGAATCATACTTGAGGAAATAACTCACTTCACTATGCTGTATAAGATACAGCAGTTCATGAGTCAAAAACATGATATTTCAGTCTATGATACTCCTTTGAATGTCATCATGTAAAAATTATTTCTAGTTATGTTGAGTGTTGTGCATGCACCCAAAGAAAAACCACTGAATGCAACACTCCGATAATATAGGGCTCACAAAAGCACTCTCTAGGTTACTGCCTGTCAATACTTATTCCTTTGAAAGCAACCATATTTCAATCAGACAAAAATGATTAGTGCAAAGTGTATCCTACAAATAGAAAGTTGTCTCATATGAACGTGACCTGCTGGGTGCCGGAGTATGTTCATGTGTTTGTTTATGTGTATCTGAGCTACAATACCTAAAAAAAGTGGAATCCCTTATGTATAATTTAATAGCCTGTGCACAGATTTGTTTATGTGGACACAGACACTTGGACTGCATAATTCATTATGTTTTGTGGTTTGCAACATAGTCTTTGCATTGTGCTAGGTGTTAATCAATAGGAAGGAAATCTCAAATTGATATTTTTAACATGTCTGAACCACTACCCTGCCCTTGTCCATAGAGCTGAAGGACAAGCATGTGCAGATCAGTGGTTTTTCCCTATAGAAGGGTATGTGCATTATCCAGACAAAACTGAAAAAAAATCCCACGACTAAACACGTGTACTGACGTGTTATTGAATTGGAAACTTAGACAGATTTTTTTTCCTTAAGTCTAAAGGAGCCGTACTAGCATGATGATTTGTCTGGAGATGTTGCCAAACCAGCCAATGAGTGAGCCAACTTGTCTTAAAGTGACTGACTGATTTCAGAGGCAGTTTGCTTGCAAAAGCCATGGCTCCTTTTGGCAGAAGAAGACTTTGCTAAAAGAGGATCATCTTTTAACTCAGAGCAAATTATAATTCACTCAGGAATGGCATAGAGGGAGATGTCTGGGAATGCACTATCTTCATCCCTCTTGGCTCAGGAGCTGATTGATAGTCCCCACTTGCTTCCCTCTTAAAAGAAGCAGATCTGAGCCCTAGAAAAAAGAGAGCATTTGCATCTCCCAACTGTAGTCAACAACAGATGATGTTATTTTAAGTAACTACTCCAAAAATGTATCTCATTGTTTTTTAACCTGTAAGATGATAAGCAAGTACACTTACATTATGCAGGTGTATACTACTGATTACACAAGGAACACTAAGGCTCCCTTTTAAAAGCTAACAAATATCGTATCTTCTTGACCGATATGTTGTATAGTTTATTTTATTTAATTTATTTAATCCATTTAATGATTTATTGCTTAGACATAATGACATATTTTTGTAATATAGATCTATACATTTATGTTTTTGTTCATCCTGTAGAATTTGAATGAGTATTTTTGTTCCTTTTAGGTTATGTTCAATTATGTTTGTGCTTTCTTTTTGGTTATTTGTAACAGGTATTTGAACTTTTTTCTTTTTCTCATTTTAAATTCTATATTGGCTGCGTGGCCTTTGTCATTGTTATAAGCTGTAAATACTGTTACTTTTGCATTTATTTGTATGCTGAGGAAGTCGATTGACCAAAACAAAAATTGTATCATTACAAAATTGTATTAGCAGTGTGTGGAATTTATACTTTTTTAGTGAACTGCCTTGCTGTACTCTGCCTACATAGATTGCTGTTTGCATCCTAACTGAAATAATGCCACATAAGAGACCTCTTAAGAAACTTGACACAATTGCTTTGAATAGTTTACTGTTAAAAATGTGATACTCCGAAAGTGCTGCAGGTATGACGTCATTTTGTAGGTCAACCGGCAGTTAGAATCACACCGGTTCCATCGACAAAATCCCACTCTGATTTTTCCATAGGCTTTTGGATTATCGCAAAAAACAAGCTCCGTAATAAACAAGATAATTTTCACAGATGAACTCAATTTAACCTAAATGCAGTTGCCAGAAGTAAAAAGCTAAAGGTAGGCAATTATAAGCATAATGAGGCTGTAAAAGCGGACTGAGCTTTACCTGTTCACCGTGATAATGTTTAATCTCCCCGACAGCCTCTGTAGTCCCATTTAGCCACTTGATAGCAACCACTTTTTTCAACACACATAACTATTTAAAAAAATCACTAGTTTGGTAATACTGATGTATTTTATGTCATAGAATAGAACATGAAAGTGTCTTGAGCTTGTGTTCAGCACAGACCTTATTTCAGCCATTTAACCAATAAACCCATTGACTTCGGGAAGATGAAACATGTCATATCCACACCACTCAATCTGCTTAAAATCACTAGTATTTTTATCAGAATCTTTAGCTATACTTGTCACAATTAAATGTATTATAATTATAAGTAAAGTCAAATTTTTCATCTGCCATGCTTTTTCAATGAAGTTGTCACAATGCATTATGAGATTGTCCTCCAGAGGTCGCATTTGTTGGCCTCGTACATCATTCAGGCTGCTTCATTTCAGGAAATTGACCACTACATTCCAAAGTCATAAAACAATTAAAGCTTCACTTGGAATAACGGTCAATTGTATAATGGTTACTGTTCTAAAATAAGACATCCCTTATGACGTATGTGGCCGATAAAGGTTTCCTCCGGAGGACGCAGCCTTCAAAACGAAACAGTGGCTGTCTTATATTTTTCCAAAGAAAGGCATCTTTGAAGGCAGCATAATGTTGGAACAGCTTTTGCGACGGGAGCGCAACAGTTACCTTTAAAATGCTTACTACGTAGGCAGCTCACTAGGCTTTGGAACGGAGCCAATATCTCTTGTACTCTGTTTATTATCAGTATAAACATGTGAGACTTTTTAAACAGTGAAATTGGAAAGAGGAGATTAAAATGGAAAACTGCATGCTGAGAGGACCAAACCCACTTAACCAACCCAGTGTCATCAGTTTCTCTCACCAGATGCTTGAGGCTGATGGCCCATGTGAGGCTAAGCTGGAGATACAGTGATCATGTGATGACTTGAATCAAGACTGACCTCATTAGTATTGTATTGAAGTAGTCCAAGTTTTGGCTTTATAACATAGTACGTTCTCATATTGTTAGTTTTTATGTCCATTGTCTTTGCCAACAAATAATAAACCATATAAGCAAAATCTTAATAGGAATTATTAAGGATGTGCTGAAAATATTTGAATCAGTCTTCATTTTAAAGAATCAATATTTATTCTTAAATCCCAAGATCAATCTTTCAGTGCATGCTGTTTTTAGTTGATGCATAAATAAAACATCTCTAAATATTTTTTGTAGCTCACCTCTTATCCAATAAGATTTGTGCTTTGTTACCTTTGATAAGAAATAAAGTCTTCGCCTACAGATACTGTCAATTTCACAACAAAATCCAAGCCGTAAATGTCATTTTACTGCTCTTTAATGTGGCTCTTTACAAATGGTTAGCATGAAATAAACCTGAATGAACAACAGAATGTATGGTGAAAGACACAGTACAATTTACGGGATGTATCATGTCTCATGTAATTGCTCAATCAGTGCTTCAATCGCGGAAAGACGTCGATAAAACAACTTGTAAACATTGTCACGTAATGGCACATTTACTTCAGGAATGCCATTCAATGTTTATTGATTGTTAGTTAGCTAGACAAAATAACCCACAGAAGAGCATTTTGCTGAATAAATGTGCTATATTCATTTACATATTCATTATATTTTATTTACATATTCATTATATTATGTTATATTCATTATATTATTACCGTTTAGTGATGTCTATGTAATGTGTTTGAATGAAATAATCTGTTATGAAAACAAGCAGGCAATTTTTTACAGGCACTGTTTAAAAGTTTATATTTCAACAACAAATTGGATTAGAAACATAAAATGATAAATGTATAAAACCTGCTTTAAGTGATTGTATATGACTGTCTTCATTTGAGTTTTGATATTTTTATATCTAAAATAATTTAATTCATTTGGGCTCTGTTGTTCATTTTAACCTTTAATATAATAGACATGTACCAAGTGACAGGTTTCCCTGTATAGTTTACAGCATTAGATAAGCGAGATGTACCTGAACTATTTCCAAACAAATCTATACCGAATCGAGATCGGAGTCAAATCAAGTCAAATCATGAAATCCCTGTCAATACCCACTGCTAGGAATGATCTGTAATCTCTATAATTGAAATGTAATAAAGGCTGATAGAGTGACTGGATAAGTACTGATACTTAAATACCAAGTAGATAATAAGGTGACTTCTATTGTTTTTATTATTTGTGCTGTAGTTTGCTCCGTGTTTATTACAGCGGGTGTGGGTGTGTGTTTTTTAGACGTGGCTGTTACAGTAGTTCATGTGCTGTGTTTGTGTGCATCATGTTTGACGTATATGTCTTAAGTTATTTAAATTTATTATAAAAACCCTGTGTAATTGCACTTTTCCACTGCGTGGTATGGCTCGGCTCGGCTCGGCTCGCTTTGGCTCGGTTTGCTTTTCCACTGCAGTTAAGTACCGCTTCAAAGTGGGTCGGATTACCGTCTAATAACCACGATACAGCAATTTATTTTTCAAGTTGCGTGCAACGGTCGTTTAAAGCAAGTAGTGTGAACAAATGATACTGCGGTGGCTGTTGCTGACTATTTAAATCTAGTGGGTTTGGTGTCTCGTGACGCAAATCCAATGATGCTGATAGTGACTATTCCAGTATGTGATCTGCAGTGTTTACACGTCACATTTTAGTATCAGTACGGCTCGCTTTGAACCTCAACCTAAGTGGTTCTAAAAAAGTACCAGGTACAAGGTACTGTACACAGTGGAAAACCCCCGAAAGATAAGCCGTACCATGCAGTGAAAAAGCACTATAAGTAAACTTCACGAGTTTATAGAAGTGGCTGGTAATAATCTAGACAAGCATCTTACTCTTTCCTGACACTAATATTAAAATGGACAGTCTTCGCAGTTTTTCACAGTTTGGCTCTATTAATTAATTTTATAATTTTTATAGTTTTTTTGTTGGACACTATCCTTATTGAAATTAAATGAAAACATGCTGAAGGTTGGTAGGTAGGACAAAAAACGCACAAGGAGAAGTGTTAGGATAATGCAATAATAATACATCAGCAATCACAGACATTCGCATTTGGACGGGATTAGCATTACCTGAGGTTATTTGGTAACACTTTACAATAGTGCTGCAACGACGCTGCCGACGCCATCGACGACGCCGACCACGGAAATACGCCGACGCGCGTGAATGCGCCGACGCTGGCCGTGATCATACATTCATCTCGCAGAATGGCGGCTTCTGCTCCTGGGAATGGAGAAAGTTCCATTCTATCACAAAAACCTAGACCACGTTTATATCAAAAGTATGGGGATACTTTAAACAGAGGCCAACCAAAATGGTCCTTTGTTCCTTTGCAAAGCCGAAATGGCGTTACGTTACCACGGCAGCACTGCGATGCACGAGCTCCTCAGGCCGGCTTCACACCGCACACGCTAGCAGTGCGTTGGCAGGGCAGAAGCGGTGCGTATGGAGAGCGGGAGCCGCGCGCGTCAGTTGTACATTCACACTGGCTGCGTTTGCCTCGCGCAGCTGAACCGCTGCTCGTATATTGCAAATACAGACGAATATCACAATTCTGGCACTTTCCGGGTTCTCCTCCGACCCTGTCTGTCTCGTGCTTTGATTAATAATGGGCAGCGTATATCTTCTGCAAATGCGACTGTGTTCTCCTCTTTCCCAAACACACATGCATAACATGCTGTATAAAGGTAGTTTACGTGATAAAAGTACTCTTAATGTTAATATAAGCCTCTAGTTTTAATCGCTTAAACAGGCATTTGAAGTTTGAGCAAAACTGGCAGTGTGTTTTCCAGTATTTTATTTTTTTAAATCACAGCGCCGGATGTCATATGGTGTTTGTGAAACACACAGAACACTTCACTACATGATTTCAAGGTGAAATTAGTTATTTTGCATGTTAATCAGGTCAGTTTTGATCAGAACAATGCACTGTGGCTTTAATTCAGCGTGAGCAGCGCGTCAAAAATAGACCCGGCGCCGAAACGATCGCGGCACTGACGCTTCTGCTCTGCTCCTGCTACGCGCGCGCTGCCTCTGCTGCCGGTGTGAATGCACTCATCTGTTAACATGAGCGTTGGTAAAAATATGCGCTGCTTACGCCTGCTTACGCGCGGTGTGACATCCAGTGAACATGCTTAAGCTTCCATTTTCCACAACTGATGTGTGCGTTGATGAATGTTTATATGTGAATAAAAGCCTAAATTAAATCTGTTCATCATATAAAGTGATTGTGTCTCTTCAGAAAATGTGGACTAAACCACTCAATTAATTTGTATTAGTTTTACAATTTACGATAAACTATTTGAAGTGTCAAAGTGGTAGTTGCATTAGTGCTGCAATTATTGTGTTTGTTTTTTCTCAGGAAGAGGCAAAGCTTAGAAGAAGAATTCTTTCAAAATGTGCGTGAAATGCGTCGACGCTGTCGTCATACATTCATCTTATGCCCCAGCTGGTCGTTACACTTACCAATAGCATACTCAACATGATTGATGGCACTTTATTTTTGTATACTGTAAAAACTAACTTGCAGTACTTTTTGGTAAAAATTTAATAAAAGTTGAAATATTATATTAGAAGTAGTACTTATCATTTTTTGTATAGTTATCCAAAGGATTCATTAGCTAATCAAAAAAAGAACACTAGATTGAAAAAAAATAATCGTTAGATTAGTCGACTAATCGAAAAATAATCGTTAGATTAGTCGACAGAAAAAATAATCGTTAGTTGCAGCTCTACTTTACAATAAGGTTTCATTAGTTAACATTAATTAATGTATTAACTAACATGAACTAACCATGAGCAGTACATTTGTTGCTGTATTAGTTAATCTTTGTTAACTTTAGTTAATAAAAATACAGCTGTTCATGGTTTGTTCATGTTAATTGACGGTGCATTAATGTTAACAAGATTTTAGTAAATGTTGAAATTAATATTAACAAAGAATAATAAATGTTTTATAAGTGCAGTTCATTATTAGTTAATGTTAACTAATTTAGTTAACTATTGTTAACCAATGAACCTAATTGTAAAGTGTTACCGGTTATTTTTTCAGACCTTTTTACAGAAGGAAAAAGTCGCCGTAATCTTTACTTACATTGTCCGTAATAATTACTGAGATAACACATTCGGATTGGACTAAAATCACTGAGAAGCTCTGGTAATAAATACTTTACCCCACTTCTCCATGCAAAACTAACCCCATCTGAATAGGGCTTTTGACTGTTTTATTCACTATTTTTCATGTAATGAAATTAGTATCTAGAAATCCTAGCATCTCTGATTAAGGTAAAGGACTCAAAGCTCAGGTTATAAGCAGGTTCTGTTGTGAGTTGGGTTTTATGAATCACAGTGAAACGTCAGCCCATCCCTTGCTTTTTAGACCTTTAACTGACAGCAATTATAAAAGCTGAGATCTCTCAGGCACTGCCGGGCCTTCCACCCTCCCTTCTTGTACTGTGCATCTCTGTCAACACACACTATCATCATATCTACTTCCTCACCATCTGGACCGTTCTGTTACCATGGGCTACCATGCTTTTCTTTAGGTTTGATCTAATTTTTGCAGCAGAAGTAATGGAGTCCAGCCCAACTCTCTGGGTTTAATGTGGTGTCACTAAAATATTCCCCTCTATAGGATTAAAAGCTGCGTTCACACTGCCAGTGTCGCTGCATGTCGCCAGTGGCTCACGGTTAGGTTGCTAGTGTGCGTTCCCAGTAGTGGTTACATAGTAACGTTTATGAATGACATTCATGGATGTTATTCCATGTTGTTGACAACAAATCAGTTTTCTTGCAGCTAAACAAGCATTTTATATTTACTAAATATAAATGAAATCAGTACTTTATATTAAAGATGAACGAGAAACGAGAGTTTTTTGCCATTGCGGCTATTTATCTACAGTGAAATATTTGTAGTCTATCTGGGTTCACGGAACCATTCAGGCTCGGAGTCAGAATAGCGTGTACCATACTGTATACACAAAGACATATCATAAATTATAGGAAAGTTGCTGACTGCTAAAATAACTTCTTCTCCATCTTGCTCCTGGCACTCGTTGCTCCCAAAAGTTGCTCTTCATTTACATAAAGTTAAACATGTTTTTTCATGTCGCTGGACATGCTTACATCCAGTCACCAACAGTCACTGTAACTGGCGGCATTATATATCTGTCCTTAGATTACCTTGTTTTGCAGCACGGTTACAGTCTAGCTCTGACTGAAGCCAAGCAGTACCTGCAGAGTACCTATATGGATCAGCTGATAATGTTTATGGAAAGTTCAGACTGGTGTCTTTGGGGGCTTTAGTTGTCTCCCTAAGGCGTAGTTTGAACATTAGGGGGTTTAAGTGTGAACCATTTAATAGGATCCCAGGGCATGCTCCCTCCTGAGGTTTGTTTATTTATTTGTTTGTTTTACTTTTATTTTGCAAAATGGTCCACACATGCAAAGTTGGTTGCAGTGTTAATTTCATTGACGAATACTTTTCGTCATAATTTTCGTCAACAACCTTTTTTGACTGACGAAAACGTGACGATAAGTAAATAATAACTAGTGTTGGATGACAAAAACTATGACACAAATCTACTGTTATTTTCGTCAACGAATAAAAACGAGCCGAAAATGTTGGGGAGGGACAATTAGGGAAGAGATCGAGTATGAGGTCTCTGCAGAACAAGAGTGGGTGTTTCTAAATTAATGGGTGTTTTCAAACTGATGGGTGTTTATACATCAAGCAATGAAAATGATCCCCTTCACCTGACCCCACCCCTAAACCCTACCCACACTGTGACGTGGGCAAATCAGGTAACACAGTTGAAACCATCCCTCTGTTTATATCCACACCCACTGATGAGGTCACTCCTATTACTAACCTGCAGGGACAAATACTTGAAGAGATCCAGTCAGAACCCTAGATAGGTAAGAACTGATATGCTGTGTAACAGATGCACCATTTGAGTTGTAACGTGCGGATCTAACGGCTGGAAAACATGGCGCTGTTGTGCTTCTACAGACTCGCGCAAGTTTAATTGACAGGCGATCTGACCAATCATATCGCCGCAATCTGCCGCTTTGTCCGACAAAGCAGTCAGGCAAATTCGTAGATTAACGTTGGTGGACTTAAACTTGAAAAACGGTGTGTACTGACGTCTTTCCACGGTTGAAACAACATTTTAGTGCTCATTCATGTTTATTTGATGCTTATCAATGAACTAGAAGGAAGAGATGATCAGTTAACGAGCAGCGTTAATGGAGGTGCTACAACTAACACAACACATTATCAAGAGCCACAAAAAGGTATTTATTGTTTAAATTTCTTAAAAAATGACACATTTTGAAAGTTAAGACTTTGTTTCATATCAAAAGTAACTTGCTCTGTCCTGTATGTCGGCGTGTTGTCTGTGTCCTCTTTACTGCGCAATGTATTTTGAAAAAAATGGCTCTCGCAACACGTGTGTGTGCTGTGAGAGCGCCATGGGTTGTCGGACATACCAACAGTAACTAAAGGGGGCGGGTCTTTGCGAACGGTCAATCATAAGGACAATGTTTACTTTACGATGTTTATATAGTCATATATTTTAGACGGTTGTAACAATGCATATGTTAACTCCCTCATCTAAACTTGAAAGAACAGCTTCAATTGCAATAGTATGGCATTTCAAAATAAGAGTCAATGTGTATTTCGAGCTTGTTTATAATTAAAAGTCACGCATTATATATTAATTTTTGGTTACATAATGAACTTTAATAAACTGTAACTTTAAATAATTTCATTCCCATTTAATTCACAGCCAGGAGGAAAGACCAGTATTTGACACACATTCAATAAAGTATCAGGGTTATAATAGTCACATAAAACCATTAAAAAAAAAATCTCCATTACTTGAAAATAAATAAATGTTAACTGAAATAAAAAATAAAAAAAACCTTTACGCTTTAGCTTAACCTGATATGGCCTACTAACTAAAACAGAAATACAAACAAAAAAAGTGATTTGAGCTCTCTTTCGTGTATTTTTAATGTCACAAACACAAGGATGTCAAAATGTCAGTTCAAGTAACAGTTGGTCATGTAATGCTTAAATGCTCAATTAATGCATTACAATTTAACTAAACTCATTAGATTTCAGTCAAATAAATCTACTGTAGATTTAGTCGACTAAAACTAGACTAAAACTAAAAACAATTCTGGTGACTAAAATATGACTAAAACTAAATAGCATTTTAGAAAAAACAAGACTGACAAACTAAATCAAAATTCGCTGTTAAAATTAACACTGGGTTGTTGACCATACAACAATACTCACTTGTTTAAAAAGTGCCATGGGAAGTCAAGGTGTCTTTACTTTATCTTTATCTTTACTTTTATAATTCTTATACTGAACATTTAATGAATTTAAGAAATTCCTATCATCTCTTGGAATATCTGAAAGCCCGGTTTATCTTAATAGCTGCCATTATTAGCAGAACACATTTTACACATGGGGAAAACCAATTGTTTGGTCAATAATTCAAACAGGTCCAGACTTTAAAGCTCTTGATTCTAATTTATACTTGACCTTATGAAAAAGTTACATAGTTCCTGTAATTGTTTAACTATAGCATTTGTTACAGTCACAGTCATATTGCGCAGATAATTGATCCATTCAGTTTGTACAGCTCATAAGAGCTCAGAACGCACAATGTATACAATTAATCCTACAAAAAGTCCTAAAGTAAACACAACGGTAATCTATATGACCACAGTTGATAAGACAATGTCTTCTGAAGCAAAATGATAGGTAAGTAAAATGCTAATATTTTGAAAAAGAATTGAACTATACCCTATAATTTCTGGATATCTGTCATACATGTGTTCATAAGACATGAAGCACTACATCAGCATGTTGTGATGGCAGTGTGACACTTAAATCACTCTTCTGAATGCGCTGTTTACGTGAAGCATGAACTCATAAATCCGCATATGACATGTAGCTGGGAGTGATGGCTTGTAGTTTAAATGTTTTTTTTGTTTTCGAACACATTCATCAACTGTGGATTACCGTTGTTTGATTGTGTGTGATTTTTGAAGAGTCAACTTTGGAGGTCTTGTACAGTTGCGTTATATGGACATATTGGTTATATTGGATTATATTTCTAAAAATCTTTGTTAAAATCTGAAGAAGGAAAGTCATGTACTGTACATCTGGGATGGCATAAGAGTGAGTAAATGAGAACAGACTTTTTTCTTTAGTATTTTCCTTTAGTTTCCCTTAAATGAAATTACATTTCTACTTAATTGTGGCTTAAGTGTCCAATTACTTTTTTGTGGCCACTGCAAATTTCAGCAACAAAAGCATGGGTTGTTCAGCTCACTTTTTTCCCCACTGTTTTTTATGCCGTGTATTGTTGAGAGGCTTTGGCTTCTGGGAAAGGCTGAGCAGTGGATGGAAGGACATTGTCTGCTTGTGAGCCGATCTCTGTGACAGCATACTGGCATACTTTCCGTTTAGCCTGCCACAGTGTTTTGTCGTCTGCCGAGATATCCCACACATGGGAATTATGATTTAATGAAATAAGAGTTTTGAATGAGCAGGTGCATTTAGAAACTGAATCGTAACAAGTAACATTCATGTATAAATGAATTTATCAAGGCTGCTAGGGTAATGTTATGATACTAGAACTTGTACTACTTATCGTGTTCACCTTTGAGTCTTTTGGGTACATGATAGTCAGTATTATAACAGCTTTCACAAATGCATTTTTCCACTAGCAGCAGTGTAAAAATACCCTGCTAATCACTTGCTGTACACACAGCCTTTCTCTGTTCGCTTCAACGTCTGATCTAAACTTACCTTTGACATTTTCACAAGACGCCCTTGATATGTGGTATTAGACCTAAAGTGGAAGATGCACCTTGTAAACCGCTGTGAAAGCCTGCAGGAGGACATTGTTGCATTTTATTCATCCCTCTTGATAAAAATTTAGTGACAGCCAGAGGAAAATTGAATTGCATCAGAGGTTGCTCTCAGATTTAATGATCTCAATTATGATACATTAAGAATCAACTTAATTTCTCCTAAAATACCTTGGGACAAATAAAAATAGATGCAAATTAGACAACTGTAGAGTATTCACAATATCTCCCTATACACAGATTATGGGCACAACATATGGCAAAAAAAAATACAAAAAAGTAAACAATCCGCATTTTCGAATAATAATAATTTGGGCACACAGGGATTCTAGTGAAAGATAAGTGGTATTATTCTCCCTCATTCCATGACCATCAATTGGATAGAAACACACACACAAGTAGTACAAATTACAGCAGCATTTGACCCATTATATTGTGGTCATTGCTATCAATGGGCAATAGCTTAGAGGAGAAAAATATTTTCTAAATGGCAGGTGAAGTACAGAGGGCAACGTGCCCTTGTATTGCCGGACTGTAGGGGTCGCGCTGCAGAAATGTTATGGAAGGTCATCCAGACCTGCTGTACTGTAGTAATATGTTCAGCCTGTGTTAAATGTATTGTAATTGTCTGCACTTTTCTACATTTCAGAAACCACATTTATTTATGTATTGCTCTATAGTATGTAAAAAAAATAAAAAACTCAATAATTTGACTAGTAAGACTACAGAATTTGTTTTTAGTATATTTGCGTTTATTCATTTAGCAGCACTTTTCATTGTGAATTGGAAATGATGGAAATACAATAATAAATCAAATGTAGTCAACAATATTACCACAGACCGCGAAACTGTGTAAGTGCAAAACAGTCTGTTTGAGACAAGTGAAATTACTGGGATTTTGTTTCATTTTCTCAGGAGAAGATTAATTGAGCTAATTGTTCTCCATTTAGTCTCATCACTGCCTAGGAGCAAATACAGTATATACATTATATACATACAATTGCAGATAAATACAACAAAACAAACATACAAATGAAAAACAGTTATTTTCAGGTCTAAACTACATTTTCAGGTAAGCTACAGAAATAGTAATCAAATGTAAAATATCACTTCATAGTCTTCACTTTATAAATATAGATTAACCCTTATTAAAGTTATTCAGTCAAGAGCAGTGTGCAAATTTTTTTATTTATTTAGATATTTATTTATTTATTTTTTGTCTTTCTTTTGTTATTTTCTCTTGTATGAGAATGTGCTTTCCTGCCATTGACGAGTTTTTCCGGCTTTCCATGTTTTCACTGTTAAACGGTTGGGGACGCTATTACGCATCTCCTGAACAAGTGCAGAATCTCCAGATCAAAACAGAGGTGAAGAAAAAGCAGAAATGAGCGATCTCATATAACCAGATGCATATTATATGTAAAATAACACGATCATCGACATTAAACAGCATATAAATCAAAACTGCCTAATGTTACTGAATGAAATGTCGACCCAGGATGAGCTATAGGACTGTGAAGCTTTGGGGGTGTTGATCTACTCCATCTGTGTTTTCATCGTTCTGCATCCATGTAGTCTTTGACAAAAACTTGACTTTTTTTTCTCAAAATGTAGCTTTTTTTTCATGAAACTTACCCATATCCAAGGGTTGATAAAAAAAAGGCATGAAGATAGAATAAAACAGAGGCTCAGTTCTTTCTTTTGATATATTGCATGTTCAAATATTCATACAACAGGATATTTTGTGGGCCATGAAATTTGTGAAAATGACCAGAAAAAGCTGGCGGTGACTGGCAAGTGTCATGTTTACGTTCACTTAAGACATAATGTTTGTAATACTCGACAAGACATGCATTTTGACATAATTTTGTGTGAGTATTTGCAACCTGTGAGACGCTTGGGATCACGCTCATATCGGTGGCATACCTGCGGCACGCTCATATCAGCTGATAAAACCGGCAGACCGATAAATCACTTGGCCTCTAATTTAGATCTGAAGGAGCGATCATTATTATTATTATTGTTATTGTTTTCATTTGAATTTTCTTTCCTATAGGAATACCTGGCGTCAGGTTCTTTGTACACCAATTGCATTTTTGAAGCACTTCACTCTAACACACTTTAGTCATGGACAAGAATGTTTTTGACTATAACCATTGTGTTTGACTTAAGATTGGGATGCTTTTTTGACCATCATTTGTGTCAAGTTTGTTGTTGCCAGATGACTGCGTCTCACTGATGTGTTTGGAATTCCCAAAGCGCTGCTTGTGTTTACCTCATTAAAAATGAAGGTCAGAGAAGCTGATTGCTTAGACCAGACCAATTTATCCACCTTATGTCCTCTGTCAGTCTCTTCTGTCTGGCTTACTCAAACAGATCAATCGCCCTTCAGAGATCATGACTGCCTTTCTTTTGATTGCCAAGCATTTATCCAAGAATGGTGAGAAATAGGCCTAATTGTTTCATAGTTAGTCAAACTCGTGTCACGATACTATTGCGATTATTTTAAGCCAAAATAGAGATGTTTTTTTATTATTATTACTTTTTATTACTATTATTTAAATAGTATTATTGTTATTATATTATTATCAGGACACACAAATATTCCCCCATTGCATTACTATACATTATATTCAACATTGTATGTAGTAGTTTGATGTAGTAATGTCACTGAAACGCCGTAAACGCCGTTTTTCTCATGCAATGTGACTCTCCCGGTGCTTGCTATGTTAGGCCTCTTCTGCAATTAATACACTATACATATAAGAATAAACCAAAAGATGTTTGCGCTTTGACTTTGAGGAGTGTCGTTCCGGCAGCGCGTGCGCTTCAGATGATCAATGCAATCAATCACACATCTAATCGCAAGAAAGTGTCAAAATGACTATTCCCAAACTGTAAATTGTTAGTTCTGGATTTACTCACTCTCATATTGTTTTAGCGCATCATGCAAGCATCTGAACGTCCATGTTTACTACAGTATGCATGTCGTTCAAATCTGTTCATCATGTAAAGTCATCGTGTCTCTTCAGAAGACTTGGATTTGGATTAGACCACTCGATTTATTATTTTTATGATCCCTTTATGACATTTTTTTTTTTGGATCTTTTAATTTTGAGAGGAATGGACTAAATGGAGGTACAGAAATCAAAAAATCTTCTTTAGTGTTTTGAAGTTAAATAAATCTTCTAGGTTTGAAACGATATAAGGGTGAGTACATGATGACACAATTTACATGTTTGAGTGAATTATACCTTATTAATACAGTAAGCTAAATCTTGAATACTTGAAAACAAACTCTATATCGCGAATCATAGCACATCGCATTTTGATATCTCTATATCTCGATGTACGATGTATCGTTACATCCCTAGATCCCTTTGGTCCTTCTTAGATTGTTCATAGCCTACTCATTAAATGAATGTTTGATTAAAAAGAAGCTAAAAAGATTGATAAAAATATCAGTGGTGTTTGGCTGTGCAAAACCTGCCATCATGATGCTAGGGTGTTATGGGTGGTTCCTTGGTCAAGAGCCCATCTCTAAGCAAGTAGGTCTTATGACTTATGCACTTAATTTAAAGTCTTCTAAACTCTCAAATTAATTTTGCAGTCACAGTAACAATACCATTCAAAAGATACTTTTATTGCATTAAATTGATTAAAATTGACAGTAAAGACATTTATAAATTATGTTACAAAAGATTATTTAAAAAAAACTGTTATTTTTAACCTTTTATTAATCAAAAATCCTGAAAAATGCATGATGATTTCCACAAAAATATTAAGCAGCACAATATTATTTTGTTCAAATATTTTTTGAGCAGCGAATCAGCAAAGTAGAATTATTTCTGAAGGGTTAAATGACACTGAAGACTGGAGTTATAATGCTGAAAACTCAGGAATAAATTACATTTTAAAATCTATTAACATTGAAAACAATTACAACAATTATTTCTCTGTATTTTTTTTTAATCTGACCGACCCCAACTGAAAGGTAGTGTACATTCAAACATTGTCACGTCACAGTTAATGGGAAACAGTGCTGTTTGGGATCATATGTCATAGATCTGCGACAGAGGGAAATATTGAACAAGGATTTTGGCCTGTTCCTCAAACAAAGCTTTTGTATGACTTCAGAAGACTTGAAACTTTTTTAATAGTTTTATTATCATATTTTGTCCTTTTTGAAGCTTAGGCGTATATATATAACCATCCACTTTTTTTAGGAAAAACAGAATCTCAGGTAAATAAGATGTAATGGACTCAAATGCATTTTACCTTGAGCTACAAGATGCTATTTGTCTTGTGCAACAGCTGTAGTTTCCTTATTTGCCTCTGTCTTTTTTTGTAATCATAATAAAACTTGGCACAGTTTACAGATGGTGTTTATGAAATCTTTTATCATTTAATTATTTTTATGAGCGCACACACTAAAAAGAAGCCACTTCATTTCCTCCATTGTTTTCTCATTGGCTCTTCCTTTCCTCTCATCTCTTTCAGTTCCTCTCTTGCTCTCTTTCTCTCGTGCTTTCACTGGCTTATTCAAATACACCACCCTCCTCTCTCTCATCTCTCATCTCTCTTTCTCTCTCTGTCTCCCACACACTCTAGCACACACACCTACAGTCTACCATCCTGGTCTCTGTTGCTAAGCGACAAACCAAGTACGATGGACTGCTCTTATGATAGTGACATTTGTCCAGTGTAATTTCATCCTCAGGAGTGACTGAATCTTGCCATCCTAGCTGTCTCTTCTGATGATCTTACACAAATTACACTGCTCACAGCTTCTCTAACTTGACCCAATGTGCTCCATTCTGTTTGTTTTCTTGCATATGAACTTTTCAGCACATTGTTGCAGCTTTTTATTAAACTTTTGCTGAAGGATACAGCTGATGTACAGCCTCTGTAGTATGAATAGTGTTATTCATATGACCAGCATGAGTATTTGTCTCTGCTGGTTCACACGTTTGATTGGTCCCCCGAGCATCTCAAGCTTTTATTTTGACAAATGAGCGTGATAAAGAGCACTTACTGAGTATTGATTAATGGTGACTATTAACTATGGCAGGAAGAAGATGTGTTCTTACTTTTAAATGGGAGACATAAATCTCGGGATTAGCAATGTGTATTTGCTCACTGTAATGTTAAAAGGCCATGCTAAACTGTCTTAAGTCCAGTGCTGGTGGGTGGCTTCTAACACGAGAGACTTGAGACATTCAGAGAGCAAAGCGCCCTCCTCTTCTCTGGCTTTGGGAATGCGAGACACGGACAAACATAGCTGGCATGGCTGGTTTCGTAAAGCTCAGTGATACTACACTGACAAATCACTCAGAATATCTTGTTAAAAATACACCCGGCAAAACGAACAGATGTACAATAAAAGTGTAAATAGGTCAGTGTGATGTAGGGTAACTGTTTGCGTAACCGATTACATACAGTTGTAGAGTCACCTACGTAATGCTGTTAGGTTGGTTTGTGGCAGTTCACATCCTCATATAATCACTTGCATATGACAACAATGCATGCATAGTGATATTAACATTAGGGTTGGGTACCTATATATCCAGTATGTAACTGGATCGAATCAGAATGCAGATTTCGGTGCCACTTAAATTCAAATGTGCTTTCACGCTTTGGCTGGCGCCAAGCCAGAGACAGACGAACTCAGCGTTTGAGAAATATCACAACTATTCAGTGTTTTCAACCACATAATGTTTATTTTAGGGTCCAGACATTTAAATGCACATAAATACTATAGTAAAAAAATACACACTGATGTCTTTGGAAGTGGCAATAAAAATCATTTCCGTTATAATTTGACTACATGTCTTATTTATATAAGATACACATTATATAGTTAACTAAATAGTTTATTTATTTAGTAATTCTTCTATTCTTCTCCCAGTTAACTGGTCACATGTATTTTCGTGAGACGTGGATGAAAGTTTGCGGTGCGCATTACAGATCAACTAACATGATCATTAAAAATGGTTTTAAATGACAAACACATTCACTTACACATATTTGAAAATCGGATATCAGATAGTTCATGACATAGTTAACAAGTTTGTGAATATTTTGAATAAAAAAGAAAAAAACTAAATTAAACTGTCATACAACACTATTGTGACACCGGTGTCACGTGACAAGCATGACGCGTCACCATGGAAAAAATAAGCCGATGCATTCTAAAATATTTAGCTAGAGAATATGGTCATATTAATGCAAAATAATTGCTGAAACTTCAAGATGGTTTGTAGCAGACCAAGAATACCGACTCTTTTGCTGTCATCAGTGCTGTAACTGTTATTTAGTGTTAAATTTGGCCTATTGTAGTTGGGTTAGGTGGCTTAGGCTTTACTGTGAATTTAAGTACAATTGTTGTGTTTTGTATTTATTTATATTTACATATTTAAGTATACTTTAAACTTGTACTAAATTGGTCCGTTTAAAGAAGGTTTTTTTTGTGTGTTTTTTTTTCAGTAAAATGCCATTATTTAATGTCATCCAATGTTGGTTTGCGTAAAAAAAAAAAAAAAAAGATAGAAAAAATTAATAAAGTATTGGTTAAGGCACCGGTACCATTTTAAACGTATCGTATTGGCACCGGTATTGTAAAAATACCAAATGATACCCAAATCTAATTAGCATAAGGGTTTTTCTGAAATTGTTAAAGAGACCAGCTTTAAGTTTTTGCGCTAGAGGTCGCTTTTTTTTTCTTTTTAAACAATAACAAAGACTAAGCCTAATGACACTATGAAGGAGAGTGAAATGATGGGAGATGTTTTCACCATTCAGAGATATGGAACTCACGAATCATGTTCTCAGATGAGGAAATGAATTAAGTTTCTGTGCTACCTGTACGTTTGATCAAACTATTTTATGTCATCGTTAACGTCGCACAGTTTTAAGTGTTTAAAACAATCATACTAAAAGTGCATTTGAATGGACCCACAGTATTTGCAAGTAATGATATTTGTCACAAAGCTCTCTCAAAAATGCCACGCTGATATTGATCCTTGTTTTATTTCTCAGTTTTTCACAAAGCCTGCTTGTCTCAAGGCTCTAGTACACTTCGGCCGTCTGCGTTTGTATAACAGCACATGTGCGAGTGAAATGAGGGCTTGAAAACAAAAGCGTGCACTAACCGACCGCGTATTTCCGTGCTCACGGTCAAAGAAGTATACTTTGAAAGGCTTGTGCGAGCATCTTTGGTAAGTGAAGTATACCTGGGGCTTCAGTTGATCTACATTTATGGTTTTTTGTAGCCTGGTGTGGCCATACTCAATTCTAGTCGGAATATGAGTCTGGTACCGCTCCATTGAGCTTTGATTATGGGGCGTGTTTCAACCGAGCCAGGAAAGATGTCAATTGGATAGACCTACAACCAATCAGAGCATGAGATGAGTGTAAACGATCTTTGCCAGTATTGTAATAAAATAATTTAAGGATACACAGAGTACTTACCAACACGATCATCGTTTCTGAGAGAAATAGTGAAGGTGAATGCATATACGAACAAGTTCTCCGTTTAGGATAAGAGCAAATTCAACCCAAATCACCTTTGATGACGTAGATGATTACATTACTGTTGATCATCTGTCCATCATCGTCTAAAGCCCGCCCTGACAATTTCATTGGTCCGAACAGTTTCTGTTCGGGCATAATAACTCCTCTATGGAGCGATTCCAGACCGAATTGCCAGAGCAAAAAAAATTGTGGGCGGGGCTAAATTCGGCTGGCATCCAGGCTAGGTTTTTTGGGGATTTTCTATACTATAGTTATCCATGATGACTGTATGACGCAACAACGGCGTGCTTCCACATTTGTCCATGTTTGTTGCCATGGTTTCTACAAGCAGAAACTGTGGATATTTCAACCCGATCTCACGGCAATTCGTACATATTTTACGAGGTGGCTAATTGCATTTAATTTGTACGACCTCACTGCATTTAATTCATACAATTTTTACTAAATCGTACATATTTGACGAGTTGGCAAATTCGTATGAATTCGTACGAATGACCTACCTCAACCCCGCCCCTAAACCTACCCATCACTGGGGTTTAGGCAAAACGCATTTAATTCGTACGAGTGAGGTCGTACAAATTCGTACAAAATAGCCACCTCGTAAAATATGTACGAATTGGTCATGAGATAGCGTTGGATATTTACGTAATGTATATGTGACAATGACAAGGGATGGGCCATAGATCAAAATAGGAATTTCTCTGGATTTACAAATCCTTGGGAACTTTTAGGATAATGTAAGTACACAACTGCATGAAATATATCACACTGTGCAAGTTGTTTTTGGATATTTTATTACAGAAATCTTGCATATTGTGCCTTTAATTACATGATAATAAACACATTCAAAAATGGTACACTGTAGGTCTATAAAGGGTTGTTTGTCTCAAACAAAACTCTTATCTCTCAAAGATTTGATGTCACTGACTTGACAAAATCCAGAGGGCAAATCTAGTGCTTAGTTCTGCCTCAAAAGCACTCATTTGAGCAAATCTTGTAAGCATGACTTTGTTTCCTGGCAGACTGATACATCTGTGCAGCCTGACTCATAGAAGTTTCAGGCAGCCAGTCAGATTGGAAATTGCGTTTATAGCATGTATCTGAGGCTGAGGCTGACACAATTGACCCTGAATCATGTTGATAACATTTTGAAACAATGAAAGAAATTTATTTAAATGTTAAAAACAAACTATTACCATGTATAATGTCACAACAACATTGATAATTAATAATAATCAGTGTTTCCCACAGGATTTTGTGAAACTGTTGTGGGTTGACCTCCATATAGTAATAGCCATATATTGTAAAACAAATGCACTGAAAAATAAATGAAACTTTCATAATCATATTTTCTATACGCAAGAGATAAACCCGTGAGCTTTTATTTTGACTGAAACTGCAGTCAAGCTTTTATTTTGGCGGAAAACAAGTTTACAAACTCTCATTACAAATCTAGTAAAATGCTGTAATCGTCAACTATGCAAATGTGCTAGCTTAAAGGCTCATATTTTGATGCCGGCCACTGTCCTGCAGAGTTAAGCTCAAACCCTAATCAAACTGAAATTCTCTAGTAACTCTGAATACCGTGATTAGCTTGTTCAGGTGTCTTTGATTTGGGTTTGAACTAAACTATGCAGGGCAGTGGCCATCCAAGAGCAGATTTGAGGAACCCTGATGTGTGTGCTTATGCATGTAGCAGCTCAGCAAAGTTTATTGAGATTAGTGTGTGTGTCTTTTCTGCTTTGTTAGCTGCTTTATAAAGGAGTTGATTCAGATCATCTCATGTGAATGTTGCCGTCACGTCTTATCATAATTTGCTCTAACACAGCCTCTATTCGCTGTGTTTTTTCAGACAATGGAGGGCAAAATTGCAGGGCAGTCCGGTCTCTCGCTAGCGTGGCCTGTATGTTTTGCTGACTTAAGGGAGAATCCATGTTCTCTTATCTCAAAACAGCAGTGCCAGGGCCAGACTCCCAGCTGAGAGAGAGATTTCCCACAATGCACTTTGGCAGCTGCCTTTAGGTCATGGGCTTAGCAGTTCAACTGTGCTTATCTTTCATTTCAGTCATTCCCTATTTTTTGAAGCTTTATGAAAGCACTAGATACTGTATATTGTGCTTCCACTATACTATACTATTTATAATAATGTTCTGCCCTCCATATAAAATAATTAAATAATATATATATATTTTAATATTTCGGCTAATTGCCAAAGCAATTTCTAATTTTCTTTCGTTTTAAGTTGAAGTACTAAAATAACTCAAATGAATTAAAATACAACTATAAAACATAATAAAACGGCAAAAACAACATCAAATACTAAAGTTTGAATTCAAAATATTAAGAAAACAATATATTTCAATGACATATTCTGACTGCTAAAAATCAAAACACCAAAGTGATCCATGTGTTTTGAGTCGAATTGCATTGACGATAATAACAAGGCAACAAATTAGTCTGTTAGGAGACAGCCTGAGTGAGTCGTTCATCTGTACAGTATGTAGAGTGCGTGAAAGTGAACTAATGTGATGAAGTTAGGACTGAAGACAGCATGCCTCAGACGATCCCCTTGGCCCAGTTTACACTCCGCAGAGCACTGCTCAATTCATCTCAAAGCACTGACCTATCGCACTGGCAGCCTGCTCTGCACTTCCAGGGTGATATTCAGAGGAAAATATGTAAAACTGGGATATTAAGAAACAAGCAAAAACTGTAATATGCTGTTTCAGTTCATAAAAGAGTTGTTAAAAATGGATTAGAGCAAAAGCAGCAATAGGAGAAATAGAGGGCATTTGCAGCCTAAAACCAAATGATTTAAAATAAGGAAATCATCTGTCTCAAAGGTGCCTTATCTGAATCTTGTGTTACACTTCCAGCCAGCCGCTGGCAGAAGGAATCATTATTTGCTATTCGAGATGTCAGTTTAATGATAAAAAAAGCTTTTCATGTTTGGTCGCTATTTTAAGTGAAATAAATGAGACTTTTCCTCAAAGGAGAAAATGAGTAAAATATTATCAGCAGGAAAAAAGCTAACAAAACACACACACACACACACACACACACACACACACACACACACACACACACACACACACACACACACACACACACACACACACACACACACACACACACACACACATGTTTGTTTTTGTGAAATGTGGGACATTCCATAGGCGTAATGGTTTTTATACCGCACAAACCGTATTTTCTATCCCCTACACTGCCCCTGCCCCTAAACCTACCCATCACAGGAGACTGTGCAGTTTACTTTCTGTGAAAAACCTCATCCTGTGTGATTTATACGCATTTTTAAAAGTGAGGACATGAGGAACGCCCTCATATTTCACCCTCTTTTGTAATACCTATGTCATACCCATGTCATTATACACATTTGTGTCCTGATATTTCACAAAAACATGCCCACACACACACACACACACACACACAGTCACACACACAGTCACACACACACACACAGTCACACACACACACACACACAGTCACACACACACACACACACACACACACACACACACACACACACACACACAGTCACAAACACACAGTCACACACACACACACACAGTCACACACACACACACACAGTCACACACACACACACACACACACACACACACACACACACACACACACACACACACACACACACACACATTTTTAGGATTTATTATTGTAAATGAAAATCATATATAGGTCACTTGTTTGTAAACTAAATCTATTGTAAAAGTGTGAGCTGTTTAAACCCATTGAATGAAATGCTTGTGTTTTACCATCTGAACGGGTATATTTTATGTGAAAATAAAACATAACTTAATGCAAATTAATAAAATTAAAGGTGCACCTAGCGCTTACAATTGTCATACCAACTGCAGTGTTTACAAAGGATTTTGATGATTAATAATCCAAAAATATGGAGAAGTCTTATCTTTTCACATTGTGATGTTTCTGGTCTCTCAGTCCATCTGCTACCTGCTAATCTGAGGAGGACAATACAGTTGTATCTGGGTAAATGTGCCAATATCTGTATACTGTTGTGATGTATGGTTGCAAAACAATCATTGTAGTTGTTGTAACTGTTCATCTGGTCCCTGTTGGGAAACTACCTCGTGTTTTCCAGGTATTGAGCTTGACTGTCACATGACAGTCTGTTATCCTTTTCTCCAGCCATAATCCTCCAACTCTCCTTTAGCTCATCCATCAGAGAAGAAAGCGCAGCATCAGCATAGATAGCAGTAATGAAAGCTGCTCGGGTCTAGTGCAGTAATCAGCGGTTTGTCTGTCACCGTGGTCCTGGACTCTCTGGAGGGCCGTCCAGAGTTGTACCGTTTTCATATTGACATTTACGCCGTCTGTGTATTTTATGATGGGACTGACAGGATGAAGGGCTAAGAGGCATGTAGCAGCCTTTACATGATATGTGGCTTTAGCAAGGTAGCATGTTGTTAGTTTTGATGAATAAATTCAATATCCTGTGAATGCATCTGCATCAATGGTGAAATATGATTTTCAGTAAATAATTAGTCAATAGTTAATTAAAAATGCTAAAATTTGAATCAATTTGTTAAAGTCATCATGAAATCAAAATTACACTTGCAGCGACATCTCTTCTCTTCTCTAAAGAAGTGTTTACAGGAAAACCTGTCACTCAAATGAGATCACCGCAATAGCAAATTACAGCCATCCAACAATCCAATCAATTCCCGATTGATAAACTCGGGTATGGTCCTACTAGTTTTACTAGTTTGAGAAGCCATTTAACTTGGATATACATCAAACTAGGGGGGTTTCATTTCATGCTGACTTTAATGTATGTTACAATATTTAAAAATAAGTGCACTAAACGTGAAAATGCTTCTTTTTTAGCTTTTTTCTTATTTAATACATTTTTATAATTACAAATGATATTATCTGCATAACAATTTGAATAAAATGTGCTTTGTACATGCAATTTTTTGGAACACAATGTATATATTTTTTATATTTTCTTAATTTTTGTCCATCCATTGCATTCAGTCATCCTTGGTTCTTTCTTGGTTTCACGCAAGTACAGATGAGCTTCCGTTTGCTGTATTTGATGAGCTCTATGTGTGTTGATCAATGGTTATGTAGGCTATTTAATTTTTTTGTATTCTAACTAGCCTATATATTTAAGACATTTAGTTATTGCCGGTCTATACAAGTTACCATTGGGTCTGAAATATTGCCTTTTATTGTGCAAGGTACTTTTTGGACTAATTCAGTATTATTTTATAAAGTATTTTACTAATTCAAATTGAAGTAAATAATTTTGAAATGAAATGAAAAATTCTGTTGAATTGAATTTCGATTTGCTGTAAACCCAAAGATTTACAGACCTGATTGCCACGGAGGCTGCATCGAACTTGGTTCGTTTATTTGGTCCTACAGCTGTAATTTAATTTCTGTATAATTACACTGTTGACCTTGCCTTACCTTTTAATTCACCCTTAAACCTATCCATACCACCAAACCTGTCCCTAGCCTTACCCGATCTCACCGCAATAGCAGCAACGATGTTTTGCGATACAATATAAACACAATAAGTACATTGTACTTATTTTTTGATGTATAGTAGTCAAGGACACCTAATATAAAGTGTGACCATTTATTTTGTATTTTTTTTAGGTGTTGGTGCTGTTTTTTGAGAGGAATAGAGTTTTTATTTATTTTTAACTCTAAGAAAGTGGCTGTTCACTGTAAACACCTCACAATAAATTCTGGGAGATGTCAGGGTCATGTATTTTTTATTGTTTTTTCATGGATTTCATGGATTTTTCAAGCACTTGCAACGTCCACAATAAAAATGCTTTCTCTGATGACAGTTCCGCTCACAAAAGCAAATATAGTGTATATCTAGTAAGAAATGAATGAGCTGAACCTGAAATAATTCACATTTATTCTGCCAATGAATGAAGCTCTGCAGGACAGATGGGCCGCTCTAAGTGTCTTGCATTTTACCATATGTTATCATGAAATATTTAAAGCTGTGGAATCGGCCCTGGAATAGGTTATTGTCCTTAGCTTAGTAAGCACTTGAGATGCCAGCACAGCATCCGCACAAGAGGGAATTGAGCAACTTGTATGTTAACTGAGCCGCTTATAAATTTATAGGCTTACCTTTAAACTTTGCCATTTAAAAAAATTCTGTAAGAAAACAGTTCTAAACACTGTTCTTAGAGAATGTCATTGATCTGCAGAGGATGGACCATCTGTAGCCAATTTTATGAGCAGATGAGTACTTTGCACTATGCTTGCACTCTTTTCAAAGAGAAGCCATGGTCAACTTCATATGGCTGGTCAAAGGTCCTTCTTTCAGCTGATGTTAAGGTTGACCTGAAAGCCGGTTCATCACAGGTGCTTGAAGATGGTTGAGCCAGATTGCGGTGATACTCACATCTGAGGAAAGGCTCATTAAGTGTGCTTAAGGGGTTTGTGTGTGTCTGTTCTTGATTGACAGCGCTGGAAAAGACTGTTTTGTTTGGTGGGAAGAGCACTCAGTCACTATGCCTAGATTGACAGCACAAGCGTATCGTGGTAACCTCGGATTAGAACACTGATGTGTGTCAAGATGCAGATGTTGTGTAAAACAGTGGTTCCCAACTAGGCCTGTCACGATAACAAATTTTGCTGGACGATAAATTGGCCAAGAAATTATTGCGATAAACGATAATATTGTCGTTCTGAGACCATTTTCATCTAAAATAATGATAATGGCATAATAATGCAAACACCTTTTCAAAGATCAATAAACACAATAAATATCCTCAATAAATGAACAAAACAACCAAAACAAAAAAAGCAATGGACTCTCAGTGTGATAGCAAAAAAATGCACTTGAATAAACATCTGGGAAAACTGCAACGGATGATTGTGTTTTAGGTAGTGCTGGGAATCGATTAAAAAAAGTAACTTATTCATCTTTTTTTCTGTAATTAATCACGAATAATACATTTTTAATGTTTTGATATTGTAATCATTTCAGTTACTCTCCAAATTAATGTAGAAACAATTTATTGACAGTATATGTTAAATATGTGTTGTATTGTCATGCTTTTTGAATGAAGGCCAGTATCACTAATGTAATCACTAATAACATCAATGACATCACATTACAGTATAACTGAAAGATACCAATTTCAACATTTATTAGGCTTAAAAAAACATCTTTTAATTTAAGTGAACTTAAAACAATCTTTACATAAACCCATTATGATAAATGTTATATTTACCTGTGCCTTCCCTGTTAGACATATACAGAAATGTAATAGTTATCAACACCTTTCTTAACTGCTTAAATAATAAATGAAATATAGATTAATAATCATTCAAGCTACAATTTTTTTCTGTTCCCGTTATTCTTTGATGAACATTAATGACAGGCATCATCAGTGCTCCTGTCACTTTAAGAACAGCCGCTGCCGAACATAATGCGGATCTCACGTGCTGTCCCCCACATCTCTTTTCCTCACAACTCTTTAAGTTCTTTTAAGACGTTATTTAACTAATTTAAGACTCCTAATATGGGAATACTTGTTATTGTTTGTTCACAAACAGTGCACATTTTGCATGTCTCCTTTGTCTGACACACCCACATCAGGTTTTGGAGTCATTACTAATGAGCTGATGACCTGAATCTGGTGTGTTTGATTGAGGAGACATGCAAAATGTGCACTGTTGGTTGGCCTCCAGGAACGTGGTTGGGAACCACTGGTGTAAAACATGTTTAGATGTCTTCAAAAGTTCACAACAGGACTAACGTGACACATGAAGGAATGTCTAAATTTCTTAAAACTGTTCAAAATATAGTCATACCTAGTTGCTGAAATGCTGCACATATGTTAGTGTAGGTCATAGGGATGCTCATATTGACCCTTTAACCGTTAACCGATAGTAAGAATTTTGACCGGTTAATACTATCAGTTAAACGGTTTAAAGGGTATTTATTTTTACGTTTTTTTTGTTTGTTTGCTGTATGGTTAAAGAAAAATATACTGTATTTGTTAACTCACGGGGAGCAGCGACACTTGCAACCACACGTCTCTGCAGACATATTTCGCAAAATTAAGCAATGGGAAAGAAGCCGATTATGTGGGACAATTTCTGTAGAAAGAGCGACGAACTTACTTGCAAAATATGCTACGCGGTATTAAAATTCCACCAGTCAAGCTCTGGGTCGAACTGCCAAAAGGCTGTGCTCCAGACTAACCCACATCATTTAGACATGTTACTTTTTAAAAAATAAAAGCCCGTCAAGGTGTGGACTGAGGTAGGCATGCTATTTTTATTTGACGGAAAAAACTATTCCGGTTCTTCAAAGCTTCAAACGGATTCGATTAGTGTATTTTCGTTGTGTTTTCTTAATTTGGTAATTATTTAAGAAAAAATATATATATTTAGTGTATAGGCCTATTTATTGTATGCTTTTTATTTATATGAATGTATTCAGTTTTTCTCTGTTGTCAGAAACGCTGCAGGTGCGTGAAAATTAGATAATGTGTCCAGTTTCTGTTGTTGTTGATCTGTTGTGTTTGCGGCTGTTTGCAAAGTAAAATAAAATATTTTAACAGGTCACAGACACTCGTCAATTGTATTTTTTATTTCATGTCAATTCAATATTATAATCTTGTCAGTTAACGGTTAATAATCGATTAATGAGCATCGGTTGTCGGTCAGGAAAATTAACCGAAATGAGCATCCCTAGTAGGTCAGTCTTTAGTCATGTGACATGCAGCGCTGTGCTTACTGAACCCTGATAGAGGAGCTGGAAACCTAGATATGAGTTTCATGGTGTGGAGATTTGGCTGCTCTCTAAGGCCTCTGATATAAAGAAGAGCTAACCAGCCCTGACACAAATCTCACCCTGCGAGAGACGGGAACCAATTACTGCACCAAGCACATACACACATCTGCTGGTGCCATGCCTTTCGGTGAAACGAGTGCTTTTTTTGTAGTTGTTGTTGTTTTTTTGTTGTTTTTTTAGCAATAGGAAAAATAATGGATTATGGGACAGAGAGATAGAAAACAAGAAGAAATTGTAGAAACACATCACAGACAAGGTTCTCCACTCCTTCAATTCCCCTTAATATAAAATATTTTGATCAAGAGCTAATATTTAGATATCCATGCTAAGTTTAAATGTGTTTTATTAGTTTAGTCAAATCCCTGGTTCTATGTGATTAGACATGTTATGCATTGAAAGGGATAGTGCACCCAAACATTTTCACCCTCAAGTTGTTCCAAACCTGTATGAATTTCTTTATAAAGAAATATATACAGGTTTGGAACAACTTGAGTGTGACTAAATGATGACAGAATTTAACCAACTTGTAATGCAATTAAACAACTACTTAATAAACAGTTTTATACATTTATGCAGCTACTCATCTGCTCTAGCATTTGTTCTATACTGGTTTACTGGTAAATTTCTGGCACTGCTAATATTGTTGGCTTTTGTATTATTAATTGCTTGTGTATTTCCTCATTTGTAAGTCAGATAAAAAAAAAAACATCTTCTAAATGATTGTAAATCTAAATGTGATTAAATGTGACAGAAAATGTTGGATTCACCACTCACACTTTCCAAAGAAAATGTATTAAAAAAAACTCATAATATTTACGTGACCTTGTTTTTTACTATGCGTCAAATACCCTTAGAGGAGGAACTGTCTGTTCATTTAAATTCTTACATGTTATTGTTTCACTTGTTTTTCACATTTTTATTTTCTCTAGCTTGAAATGGTCTTCCTTTGTCATCACAGACATACGTTAATGTTGAAGTATTTGAAGAAAGCGATTTGCTCTGTCAGGAACAGAATTGAATGACCTGATTGTTGGTTTATTGCAGGGAGAATTTGTGAAGATCTTTATTGCTTCTATTTAAGGCAGCGTATTCTTAAAGACACAGTGCACCATTAGCTCCTAATGAGGACAGTAATTTAAGTAATACATCAGCTGTGTGAGTAGATACAAGTGAATTAGAACTGTATTGATCTTATATGGGGGTAATTTCACTTAGTTTTATGCAGATCTGTCAGATGTAGATTGTCCTGCACCATCCAGGCTGTTATGCGTTAATTTTCAGTGACATCACGTAATGCGTGATTTTTTTTTTAAGGTTTAGAGAGGCATTTCCTTTCCTCTGAGCCACAGAGCTTGAGTCTCTCGTCATTGCCTGTCCTTTTTCACCAGATCCTCATCATATTCCAAGCTGCCATTGCTGCTGGCAGGTAACACGCATTGGAAAACAAGGTCAGATTTCTCCCAAAGCCCTCCAGTCGCAATTATTCCAGCACAGATGCTCCAGCAGGGATCCACAACATAGACCAAGACAACAGACTTTTATGTTGACTAGTACATGTTTATTATCAGCAAACATCATTGAAGCAGAGATCCGAGTCCTGACCTTGGGAAAGCGCAGCATTCATCAGAGAATGTGTCTTTATCTGAGAGCACTGGAGCTGATAATCATGTATCAATGGGACGGTGTTATGAATCGTGTACAGAACAGTAGTACATGCGGCCTGGATGCTCTGCAGAGTAGCACTAATGCACAGGCAGTGCGTCCTCTGCGTTTGGCTTGTGTTTTAGGCAAGATATGAGAGGGTGACGCTTCCTGGGTCCGCGGCCTGTTTCCAGAGTTCTTGAGCTGTAATGGAAATGGGCAGGCTCTCCCAAACAATTGTGTTAAAAGCATTGCAGACTTTTGCTCTCCTGAATACATGATGAATTTGGCAGAAACTAAAATTGTTCACAAGGTCCATAAAAAATCTGCTTTGTAGATGTCACCTGTTTTTATAAATATATATATATATATATATATATATATATATATATATATATATATATATATATATATATATATATATATATATATATATATATATATATATATATATATATATATATATATATATATATATATATATATATATATATATATATATATATATATATATATATATATATATATATATATATATATATATATATATACACACACACACACACACAATATGAGTGATTCTTAGACTATGGGCACTTTTATATTCTTTGGTCATATTTTCAAAAATACATAGGCCAATAATTTTGGAAAAAATCCTCTTTCTTTTTCAAACTAACAATAAAATCATCTTAAAGGGGGTGTGAAATGCTGTTTCATGCATACTGAGATTTTACACTGTTAAAGACTTGGATCCTCATGCTAAACATGGACAAAGTTTAAAAAAATAAGTTGCACGTTTGATGGAGAATTTCTGTGTCCAAAATATTCCTTCCGGTTTCCAACAAGCTTTGGAAAGTTTTTTTCGAGTATGGGTTTGTGTGACATCAAATGGGCCGGAATTTCCTTGTATGGGCACTTCTCCTGGAAGAGCGAGAGAGGAAATGCACGCCCATTAACGCGCTTTGTTCGGCTTTAGGAAGGTCCGCTACACTGCAGTCACAAGACTTCGCGAAATCAACAATGTCATCAAAGAAGTGTGTTTTTGACGGAGCGGTCCCTACGATTAAAGGTTCACGGTCGTGCATTGGAAGCAGGCTGTGAGTAAAAATGCCATGTATGGTGTGTGTTTAAATACATTTGTTTAGCTGACCACTATAGGTGTTGAACTAAATTAATGATTTCATATTAAACCTAGGCGCTGTTCACACAAAGCACGCTTCTTCATTCAAATGCGAAAATGGTACTATTTCATTGTTTTTCTATGTAAACAATAGTCTGATGTGCAAAACCGTTCCGCTTGCTACTGCTAACGTTTAGTCGCATACAATAGTTCATAAACCAAATTATGTCCTCATAAACCATGAGTAAACACACACAAATGTTGACAAGCCACTAAGCAAATACAGTTACAGTACATTCCACATAGAGACGTCCTGCTGTTGCTGCTGCTCCTGTTCAATTTCAGCCTCCGGATCAGATTCTGGATCATATATGTATGGTTGAAACTGATTGATATCCATGGTTTACTTAGGATAATGTTTTCTTTTCCACGTTCAAGGATGTCACAGCTTTCAGACGCTCTTAATGCAATAGCTGCGCGCGCTCGTGGCTCTTTAGCTCCGCCCACACGGTTCGCCTCTAGCTGCTCTTTTTTTTTTCCGGAAAGACTCGGTACAGAGTATCTTATCTTTGAACTTGGTGACCTTAAAAAAAATCAAATATTAAAATAATGAAATGATCCCTTTAATGTGGTCCTATCTTTTTTAACACAAGTCTGCTTTTCTCTTCTAATTGTAATATCTCATGCTATAAGGGGGATGAGAAAACGTGTAATAATGAATAAGAAGGGTTGTGTTGGTCATAATAATATCTTGTGGTTAAGGCAGGGATTTGTGCTGTGCTGAGGCTTCATGTTTCAACACTAGATATGTTATTTTACTGGCCTGGTGTGAGTGTGAAATGAGATAAGATACTCTTGAATAATAATATAAATAGTCTGGCATCACAGGCAGGCACGTCCAACCAGAGGCGTAGATTATGTTGTCTCATACCTGTGTAATCCTCAAATCAAGCCCATGGCATCCCTGCTTTAAGCTCTAAAACTGAATCAGACAGAAGGGAGGTTTAAGATTCTGCTTTAAAGGAGCAGTTCACATAAAAATAATATCTGTATAAATTCTCTTTATTTTGTAGTTCATCTAATTTCTGTTCTATCTCTGGAATCCTCTATGGCACCATACTTACTGTAATTTACCCAAATCAGTGTTCTTGTTGGTCAACATTTATCACAACCAATCAGATTTTATGTTTAGGGGGTTGAACAGCATTGTTTTAAACTATGATTTCCCCTGATTTTAGAAGTAGATTATAATTAGGTTTAGTGCTCTAGGACCGTCAGAGGATGTTGACTTGTTAGTTTCTTTATACCTCTTCCTCCAATCACTGATATTCATCCAGCTTATGTTCTCCTTGATGTTACTTTCATTTAAGAACGCCACATATCTTACCAAACCATTTTTGAGACCTATATCAGTATTTTTTTCTCTCACATTTCACCACTCTCTGTAGAGCTTCCCATTTGGACGAAGTGGTTTTTAGCAGGTAACCTGTTGTGTCAGTCAGTGTATGAGTGCTGATTGCTCTGAGAGGTTACCTTAACCTTAGGTCTTGCTGTAGACCCCTGATTTTATACTGTGATTATTGCTGGTGAGATCTGACAATCTTGGAATTGATGTAAGAATGTATTCTCTATAAATGAGTAACTAGGGAAATAGTCTATCCTTGTTTTTAGCATAATCCCCTAACAACTGTTTTTAAATAGGCAAATGAATGTGTCAATACAGCACTTGTAAACAGTGAGGCACATTCTCAGACAACTTGAAAACTAGAACTTGAAATTAGAAAAGCAAACATATTATATAATTTATGTAGGTGTATTACTCTCTCTGCTGCTATCTCAATGTTGGAGTGTGAAATGGTCACCCTGTATTATTGGTTAACTATACTGATATGAAAATAGCAAATGGGAAACAGAGCATGTTCGGATTAACTGTTTTTTCCCCCCCAGCTCCCTTGGTGAAGCTAAAAATAGCACTCGCAATGGAGTACAGTTTTCCCCAGTGATGCAAATGGAAGTCGCCGGAACAGCTGCTCTAAAGCCACGTCTTGTTAGATCAGCCTTGGTCACATGACCTGCTCTATGCCATTCATTATTATTGCAACTCCCAAGTGAGGGCATATCACAGTCAACCCTGTTTCAGCTGTCAAAATGTGCAATGTATTTCATTTCATTTATAGTTTATTACATTTACTGCAACATTTATCTGTTCGAGAGAGAGAGAGGGAGAGAGAGAGGGGATAGAGAGGGAGAGAGAGGAGAGAGAGAGAGAGAGAGAGAGAGAGAGAGAGAGACAGAGAGAGGGATAGAGAGGTAGAGAGAGAGAGAGAGAGAGAGAGAGAGAGAGAGAGGGGGAGAGGGGGAGAGAGGGGGATAGAGAGGGAGAGAGAGAGGGGGAGAGAGAGAGAGAGATATGATAGTGGGAGGGAGGGAGGAATGGATAGTACTGTTGTAAAAAGTACTAACTTCGCTCTGTGCTGTTGAAAGGAATCAGAACGAATTGGCCATTGTGTTCACACGCTCATTAGATATGTCTGTGATTGACTACCACAATCAAGTTTTGAAAGTGGGAGCATTTCAAAGTACAAACTAGCATCCATCAGTGGACTGCAGTGTTTCCCCTAGAAAATTTTCCAGCAGCGGTGCTGTTACGTGCCGGAGGTTGTTACCAAGCCGCGCCTGGGGGGTCTGGGGGCATGCACCTCGGGATTTTTTTTTTTTTAAATAACCCTTTAAACCATGACTTCTGGCAAGTTTTGTGGATAGGAATGGACATTTTGAGACATACAACTATGTCATACCATCTTCAGATTCAAGGCATGATTATTGCAGCACGTACCATTTTATAATTTTAGACAGGATTATTCATGTTTTTCTTGTGTTAATTTTCAGCTTTCATTTTTTTTTCATTTTAAATTGCTTTTCATTTAATTTTAGAAATTGATAAGGGAAAAATGAAACGCCACAACCCAGAAAAAGATTATTTATAATTTATTGAAAATTTTATCTTAATGGCAAAGGCCACACCCAGTTTGAACATTAAAATCCAAATTAAACTTTTCATAAGTTTAAAAGGTGACTAGCTTACATAGCCTATTTTACTTCACAAATCTCCAGGGATGTGCAGAGAGTCCCTCAGGGCAGGGGCTCAAATGTAAGAAAGGGGCAATATGTACAAAATAATAATAATAATAATAATACAATTTAAAAAAAGTGTGTGTGTGTGTGTGAACAGTTTGGATACTATTTTATGTTTTTGGAAGAAGTCTCTTATGCTCATCAAGCCTGCATTAATTTAATCAAAAATACAGAAAAAAACAGTAGCCTAATAGTGTGAAATATTATTACATTATGTAATTTTTTTTACTTATTAATCAAATAATCTAAAAAAATAAAATAAAAAAAGAACATCAGATATCATCCTATGAGAATTATTTGTGAAAGTTCATGTGACACTGAAGCCCCACAAAGTGACAAAGCCTCTGGGGCCCTCTGGACATGCCAGCTAACCTCAGCTCCTCCATGGTCCCCATCTGCCTTTCTCTTCACCAACAAGTTTACTAGACTCATCTGAAAAATTTAATATGATTTAACTATCAGGGCTGTGGGCAGTAGGTGTCCCAAAACAACAAACCCACATATAAAAAAGTAAATACTCATTATTCTTCTATGTCACTCCTCAGCGACCATTCGTTTTAACAAAGGGAATGGATCAGATGAATTGCTGAAGCTTAACATTGGCATATTGGACAATGACACCATAAATTGTGGCGGAGCAAGACCCCATCCATGGGATAGCCAAACATTGTAGCCGTAATGTTCAGAACGTATGCGCTGGAGGACAGTCATATCATTGAAATAATTAGATGTGTATGTATATTTCAAACTTTATTTGCTTCTACTGTAGAACACTTGATGGTCATCTAATCAAAATATGCTACAGTTATGTTAAAAAAACACGAATGAGTTTGTTATTTGTTTATGTTTCTGTCGGCTGCATAAGGGAAAAAGTTTGATTCCTCATGTCACTAGCTTCAAATATGCCACTTCGCTGCATAAAAGTGTCCAGATGGATATAAAAGAATGCAAATAGATGGTAACAAACGTGGCATTAAACGCTTGGGTCAGACTTGCATGTGTTTTTGTCACATTGTTTTATCTGCTTGAGGTGCTAATGTTAGCATCAGCCTCGATTACATTAATACAGCATCTAGTCAACAAATTAATTACTTTATAGTGATAGTAAAGCATGTACTGTAGTGTATAACATACCGTTTTGTTGTCTGTTTTAAATCCCGCTTGTCCCGTGTCCCGCTCTGTGCAGCACGCAGTCTCACGTGTCAGTCGCTATAGCAACGGATGCAAGATCACCGCGGTTGCGCGAGCACTTGTTTGCACATGCTTGCTTACAGTCTTACAAATTTATTTTGTAGTAAGTAACAAAAATGCTTTGGGAAAATTTATCGGAGTTAGAGTATACATTTTATGTAGGAAATGTAGTGGAGTAAAGGTAAAAGTTGACAGAAATATAAAAAGTAAAGAACAGATTCTCCCCCAAAATATTACTGATTATGTGAAGAACTTGCAGCGGCGCTGAAAATCCAGCGGCGGTGCTGCACCGCTGTGAATACATTGTAGGGGAAACACTGGACTGGTACGGGGATAGACGGCTGCTTTTAAATGCTCCCGTGTGTATCTGTGTAAGCGCGTCATTAATGTATATTTACAACATGTTTTAGAAGCGCTGATTATTGTAGCCAATCACAGACATATTTGATGAGCGTGTGAGCACAATGGCCAATCAGAGGTGTTTACGATTCTGCTCAACAATGCTCAGTGTCATTCAAAAGTCGGTACTTTTAACAACACAGAAAGATGGAAATTTCAGGGTATAATGTTTGAACCATTAGGTGCATGTGATCCACCACAACGGTTTGGTAGTCCTTGTCATACCCGTCAAGCACAGTTGGGAATACCATGACATTGAAGCCCAAACCATCACTGATCCACCCCTGTACTTCACTCTAGGCATGCAACAGTATGGGTGTTGGGCCACTTTGGGGCTTCCCCACACCGCAAGACAGTGAAGGTGGACTCATCCGAGAGCAATATGTTTCACATTGTCCATAGCCCAATATTTGCACTGTTGGCACCAATGATACTGACATTTGGCATCGGCACGAGTGACCAAAGGCTTGGCTGTAGCAGCCCTACCTTGAAAATTGTCTCAGTGGAGCTCCTGACTAACAGTTTTGGTTGAAACGGTGTACGAGTCGATATACGCATTTAATTCTGCAGTAAGTTTTGTAGCTGTGGTTTTATGTTTTTTGGAGATAATCCGGGTTAGAACCTGTACATCCCTATCAGACACCTTCCTTTTGCATTGACAGTTACTCCTATTGGATGTGCTTTGTCCTACATACAGGTATGCAGACATTACCCTAGATACCACAGCTCTCGATACACCACAAAGACTGTCCTGGTCACAGATGAGTCACTCTTTTGAGCTCTGACATGTCTCCCATTATGTTGTGTGAATTGCAATATTTGATGTACAGCTGTGCTATTGCTCTGCTTATTTAACCTTTACACTCTGTTCCTCCTGATGGAATGTAAAATCAGTGAATATTGGCCACCAGGCCATGCATGGATAGGCGTGAAACCTCAAACACTATATTGGCCAGTGTTTCAGTTTCATTGTCCAAACACTGTATAGTTATGGATAAATAGATTAGATGGATGGGTAGATATAAGGAATGTCAATTCACACAAATTCCCATGATCGATCATCGTTTAAATTAACGATCAATTAATTGATTAATTGTTAGCAGTCCCAATCATAGTTATTATTAGTAGTGCAGTGCTGTTTGAGCTAGCGGGTTATTTAACTCAAAGAAATGCATCCTATATGCGATTAATCAGATGTATACAAAATAAACATAATATTACAAATTACATCTGCACAAAATGAGGCGAAAGTACATGTGTGAACTTGAACTAAGTTACGTGCAACGTGCTCTTCCTGGAGCAACGTGGGGAAATAGGCTACTTAACAAAAATAACTCACAAATATTTTTCTCTTTATAATGTTGTGTAATATGACAGTCCCAATCATAGTCATTATTAGTTTTGCAGTGCTGTTTGAGCTGCGCACTGAAGACGATCATGGGCACGCTTTACTACCGCTGTAATCCTTAACCAAATGCATCATATTTGAGATAAATCAGATATAGATAGGCCTACACAGAGTAAACACAATACTACAACTTGCACAAAACAAAAGGATGCGAATGCTCATGCAAACTTATAGTCATGATAACTCCAGCTGTGAAATGGTCCCAAACATAACTGCCAGTGCGCTCGCTTCATTTTTCCTTGTGTCTGCTTTACATGCACGTACTATCGATTAAACGTATTATCGACAATTAGTCGATCGTCAATTAATCATTACCATCCCTAGTAGATATAGATGGATGAACAGATATATGGATCCTATTTAAACATTTAACAAATTCATTAAAAAAAACTGTTAGGCACACAAATGGGTGTGAAAACTCTTAATTAGCTGAACTTTAATGCCCTGTCTGACCTGGAACAGATTGTTAGAAAAACAATGTTGAGATCAGGAAACAAGGTCACCCTAAATTCAGTGTGTTGACTGCTGGGTCTTGGTCTGCTTAAGGCCTTCTGTCTGTTGCATCGTGAAAAGGGCTGGATTTGCCCTATGCAGCTCAGGCTTTGACAAGGTGAAAAAATTGCTGATGGAGTGTCCCATGGCTCACTGTTCCACAGCCCCTGTTCTTCCTCACTCACACAGTGCGCTCAAATGAAGTAGAAATTGTTTCTTGTTTACATTGTCTGCTCGAATCTGCACAGCAGATTTGAGACCGTATGTATAATTCATGGCTTTACCCACATGAAGAGTCTGCTCACACACCACACCTCTCTCAGCTCACAACTCGCATGCGGTGCTTGAGAACTGTGATTTAGGTGGCGTTAGCATGAAGGTTCTATGAAGTAATCAGCTTTCAACTGGAAAAATTTACTTCTTTACAGTGTGTTTGTACAGTGTGCAGCGTGATTGCCCGAGCGTGGCTGACAATTCAAAAATGAAACCGTAAAAAAACATTATACTTTCTATATAAAAAAGCTGGTACAATATAAAGTAGTTGCTCTGGCTTTTAAATTATTTTGTTCTGTTATTATGCTTCTTCTTGTCATCTGTTGACGTTGTACAAGTAGAATGTGGTGGTTGGTGGGTGTTGTATTTGTTCCGCCCCTCCTCCACTGTGATTAGCCTGCTGCGCAAAAAGTGACAGTGGTGAGTGCGGCGTTCTCTTGTGTCAAGTAAAACACGCAGAACGTTCAGCACTTGAGCGTGACTATACTACAAGAATATACTACTTTCCAGCACCTCGTTACGCTCATGGCGTTTAAAAAATGTTGCGCTCCCATTGAAAACAATTAAAAAAACACACCCAGCCTCATGAAAAAAACACTGGTGGACACAACCTAACGATGCCTATATTAGCATCCACACCAATGGACAATATTGTTCTGTTTAGAGATATGCGCAAAGGCTAATTTCATAACCGTTTTAAATGGAAATTTTGTAACCGACTTGTCGACTAGTCTAAAACCGCCCCTTGGAGAGAGTCTGTATATGCAATACATTTGAAATGGGAGGTTGGGATGTTGACATAGCAAGTGTAAAGTCATAATGTTTCTTCTTTTTGACATGACAGAAGAAAATGGAAAAGTTTTGTGTGAGCTCTCAAAATTCTCCCTCACCTTACTCCTCTTCTGAGTAGACATTTCTCTGAAGCCACCACTATTTGTGGGGACAGCCATTTGTAGTGGTGTCCGAAACCATAGTGGACGTTATTGAGTGCAATTCATTCCCACATTGCACTGCAATAATGAGTGTACAGCCGATGTACACTCAACGGCTCTCCTACTTCATGGAACTTGTTTTCATTCACTCCTTCAAGTGAACTGTATTAGTGGACTACAGTAGGGAATAGTGATTTAGGGTTTAGGGGGCGATTTCGAATTCAGTCTGTGAGTGAGATCCCACCCCTGTGGGCGGGTTAAAAACATGCAGAACTAGTTCTACTGATACAAATGCTAAACATTTAATTTCAAGATGTAACATTAACATGACAGTAATTTAAACATAGCCTTTTCTTCAGAAATATAAAGCAAAACAGTAAATGTGCAACAACAAAAAAGTGTAAATGACTAGTTATTTTCCTATTCGACTAGCTGCAGCACTATTGTTAAATTGACTAGTCTCGCACATCCCTAGTTCTGTTTAAGCGTGCGCTTGCCTGTCACTTTAAATGCTCAAGCTTGTTACAGCAGGATAGATTCTGACTGGCTGTCAATGTTTTTATCGTTCATCAGCTGGATAAAAATCATTCTGAAAGTGATTCCAACAATATTGTTTCTCTTTGCCGTTATACAGTAGCTGTGGTGTAAACTCTCCTATTCATTAGTATTGAGAATGATTTTTAGAACTATAGGCAACACTTTACAATAAGGTTGTATTAGTTAACATTAGTTAACACATTAGTTAACATAAACTAACCATGAACAACACCTCTGTTCAGCATTAAATAATCTTTGTTAACGTTAGTTATTAAAAATACAGCTGTTCATGTTAGTTCACAGTGCATTTACTAATGTCAACAAGATTTTATTAATGCATTAGTAAATGTTGAAATTAACATTAACAAAGATTAATAAATGCTTTATAAGTGCAGTTCATCATTAGTTAATGTTAACTAATGCATTAACTAATACAAACTTATTGTAAAGTGTTATTGAACTATATCTTTATCGTTATCTTTATAGTGATCGTCTTTGGTGTAAACGGGCCTTTAGACTTGTTTATATTTATGTGAGCGATTACTCCCACACTGGGGAGTCTCAAATTTGGCTGTTATTATTTTTAATCAATTAAAGCAAAATAAAGTCCACAATATGTTTGATTTAAAATGTTTGCCACCAGTTAACTGGATTTTATATTTGTTTCCCCTCTCATTAATTTGATAGATTCAGATCTTGAGTGGCTTTGCTAACACACACAAAGATGTACTTTCCAGGCCAGGCTGAGCACATGGTGATATCCGATCAGAACGAAACTTGATCCGAGTGTATGCACTGTGGGCACAGCACACCAACTACAGTATTTACACCAAGTGACCGGTTCAAGCATGTGTGCGATGTGGCAGAGGAGGCTTGAGGAGATGAGGATTTATTTTAGAGTGTGATGGACAGGCAGAGCACACCTTTGTTGACCTATTCCTGAAGCGACTGTGGATTGAAGGTTAAGTTCCCATGAACGACAGAGAAATCTGATCTGCTGAGTAGGACTAGTTTACTTGATTATGTTTTTTTGACAGATCAAATCATTGAAACACCAGCCTCCCTATTAGCAAATCATTATTGATTATAATTCAATTCAGAATCAAAATGGTGATATGGCTTAAAGTGATGATCAAATCGCAAATGGCTGTGATTTTAATTAAATAATTATACAGTACAGTCTGTTGCGATGCATGTTTCAAAACGAAGCGTGGCACTTTGAGTAGCTAATAGACCTTATTCAGAGCAGCACCGTGACTGGTATGAAAGCGAGGGTGTGGGGGATAGTCTTAATGTGTTTTAAATAGCATTCACTGTAAAAAGCTGTATGAAGCTCCATATAATTTCCACAGCTCATGTTGTCTAGAGTTCGTCAGCAGAATAATCCAAAAACACATTAAATAACAGTACAACCAACTGAAGAGATGTATGTCTATCGCTCACAGCCTAACTTTCATTCCTGTTAAAAATCAAAGATGGTGCTGCTGTGAATAAGGTTTACGGTCCAGTGTCTCAAAACGTCTTATTTAACAGTAGAGATGCACCGATGTATCGGCCGCCGATATTTATCTTCCAATTTTTTTTAAATTTACAACCATTGGCAAATCGGCTATAGCAGGCAGATTTAACAAACCAATGGTTTATTAATGAACTGCGTGAAGGCACTGAGTTGTATAATGTCTGTTGAATAATCCAAGATTATAATGTTATATTCCTTATGCGCTGCTGTCTGCATAATAATAATGGTAATATTAACAAAATAATTATTATTATTATTATTATTATTCAGATTGTTTGGCTACACCAGGATGCAATGTACGACACTTTTACAACCAGAAACATCACTTGAAACGTTGAAAGTTCACTTGAATCTCTGAATCACTGTAACTAAAGTGTCAGTTTATGGGCTGTCTGATGACTTTACATAACTTTTGCGCTGTAAGCCTGGGCTGGTGGTCAACTTCTGGAGCCAGATGGTCCTGTCTGGATCTCCTGCAGTGCCAGTCTCTTTAAAATATCTGTATGCCGGTCTCTGATATATGGTCTTTACAAGAGCCCAAACCGATGAAGGATTTTTAAGGCCAATGCCGATACAAATGTTGGGTGATTTTATATTCCGATATATCGGCCTATATACAGTAATCCTGGCATGGCCATACTCAATTCTAGTCAGAATATGAGTCTGGTACCGCTCCATTGAGCTTTGATTATGGGGCGTGTTTCAACTGAGCCAGGAAAGACCTCAATTGGATAGACCCACAACCAATCAGAGCAACGGAGCGATGCGTAACGTTAGTTGTCAAATGTCAACAGAACTCAACTGCACTGTGTTGTCAAGTCCGTGTTTTTCTCCATGTCCGCGGGTTGAAGTGACCCCAATTATGTGATTATATAAACCCAGGAATGCGAATTTTAGCAGGCAACCTTGCCAAAATAACATATTTTGCCAACCAAACGCCATTTTTTTCCGGAGAACCCCCCGGAAAGTTATTGTTTTGGGCTATAGTTTTGAGTAGCATTTGTGCGCTACATTGAAAAAAAACATGGCAAGCCTGTCTGGACACATGCTGGATTAATTAACGTTACAAGAAAAAGATGAGTGTAAACGATCTTTGCCAGTGTTGTAATAAAAGAATTTAAGGATAAACAGAGTACTTACCAACACGATCATCGTTTCTGAGAGAAATAGTGAAGGTGAATGCATATACGAACAAGTTCTCCGTTTAGGATAAGAGCAAATTCAGCCCAAAGCTCCTTTGATGACGTAGATGATTACGTTACTGTTGATCATCTGTCCATCATCGTCTAAAGCCCGCCCTGACAATTTCATTGCCCGAGCAAAAAATGTTGTGGGCCAGGCTAAATTTGGCTGGCATCCAGGCTAATATACAGTGGGTACAGAAAGTATTCAGACACCCTTACAATTGTCACTCGTTATATTGCAGCCATTTGCTAAAATCATTTAAATTCTTTTTTCTTTTTTTTATTAATATACACAAAGCACCCTATATTGACCGAAAAACACAGAATTGTTGACATTTTTGGAGATTTATTAAAAAAGAAAAACTGAAATATCACATGAAATACAACCTTGTAACCTGCAGCATGACTCACACTTAAAAAAAAATGCTAATACCGATAGTTTGGAAAATGCCTAATATCGGGCGATAATGTTGGCCCGATGATATATCGGATGGGCTTGAGTCTTTACTACCTCACTGGCTGCTACACCCTGATATATATCTGTCCTGGGATAAACCACCTCACACCTCTGTTTTTACTGTGCAGCATTTTCTGTTCATTGTTTCAGTCAATAAGATATACCCAAGATCCAAAAATGACTTTTCTTCCTTGCTATTTTTAGAACCTGGTACTTTCTGCTAGCAGCACCTGTAACAAAGTGCTAAACCAGAACTGCATTGAGCAAGTAGATTATTAATGCTCAGTGGTTTGCATTTTTCCTGGATTTCAGTTTTAATATCACTGATGCATGTATGTTTTGTTTTACCCTCTAGTTGACAGAAGAGTTTCTCTTCTCCTGAGACTCTCATTAGTTTTGCTCTCCTCTGAACCATACATCTTTCCATCACAGTTAAGTCCTCTGCGGCAGTTACCAGAGTGCTGCATTTCCTCTAGGGATGTGTTCACGTCCTTATGTCTGACCCAACACCCAGAGCCGGTTCACTGTTGTGGACTGAATCTTAAGGTGATGATACACAGGGCAACTTTTTGAGCAGTGTTGCTGAGCAATGTTGCTGGGGCAATGTTGCCGTCTATGGGTAACCAGGTGAGACACAGGGCCCACAACCGATCTAAAGTATCTAAAGGTCTTGCCTATTCTCTATTCCCTATTCTCATTCTTGGAAAACCTGTGCTGTGTGAATTTAACCAGACTCTAAAACTAGTTGTCACGTCATGCAGTGCAAGCTGTACGTGTAAACCTCACTCCCCTGGCCTCAAGAAGTCCCTTGCTAGAGACCTTCTAATTTGCTAATTGGACAAGGTTATCTCAATATCAAATATCAGTTTGTTTCCTTGGTGATATATCAGTCCATCACCAGCAATTTTATGATCGCTACTTCATTTTTATTGGGATGAAGTGGATAATATTATTTTTTGTTGTTGTTGCCAAACAGAGAGCTTTTTACATCATAGTGATATTCTGTTCCAGCACATGATCCCACTGAGCAGACAGAGATGTTCAAAAGATTGTTGTGCTCTTGCAGAAATTAGAGTATTACCTGCTGTTATTTATGCATCATTGCCCAAGTGTGTTAGTTCCCTGCCAACCCCACAGTTGAATATGAGTGATGCCTCCAGTGCAGCTTCTAAAGCATCAGGCTGCACCACTGAGCGCATGATGGCTGTATTTTCATCCACCCACCTGACTGTGAAGTGTTGCCTAGCCTTGCGGATGTAACCCCAGAATCCCACAGCGACTCCCTGAACCTGTGAATCATAGCTGTCCCTGCCTCGGCCTACACACCACCAGCCGTGCTGTATGCGTCAGGCAGTCTGAGAGATGCTCTTTTACCGGGCCTCAAAAATCTCCTCTCCTCGCTGCTTCCTCTCAGGCCTCTCCCAGCTGTCAGAAACCTTGACAGCGAGTTTGAAGTCTAACGTGATGTAGGTTTTAGCCTGTCAAAATATAGCATGAGTCAAGCTGTAGAAACAGGCAAAAATAGGATGTTAAGAATGCAGTTTCTGACATTGAACTTCAAAGTTTCTTTATCACTGCTTGACCTTTTCTGAAGCTTAAAAGCATAAATCAGGGGTCTCAAACTCCGTTTACCTGGGGGACGCTGGAGGTAGAGTCTGGGTCAGGCAGGGCCGCATCAAGCATCAACAAAAAAGCGTGCATATCTGAAGAGCCGACTCAATTTTTTTTTAAATATAGCCTATAGAAATTAAATCATTATATATATATTATATATTTATATTTATATATATATTTATATATATATTTATATATATATATATATATATATATATATTGATATATATTGATATATATTGATATATTGATATATATATATATATTGATATATATATAATATATATATATATATATATATATATATATATATATATATATATATATATATATATATATATATATATATATATATATATATATATATATATATATATATATATTGATATATATATATATATATATATATATATTGATATATATATATCAATATATATATATATCAATATATATATATATATATATATATATATATATATATATATATATATATATATATATATATATATATTGATATATATATATATATATATATATATATATATTGATATATTTATTTAGATTTGTTGTCTCTCTCAATTAGAGGAACCATAATTTTGACACTCTGGAAGATGCAAAATAAATCTTATTTGTCAATAACACAATGATAAATCAATATTCACCTACATATTGTTTAATAAATATATTTGAATATATTAAAATGCCTCGCAAGACTTCTGAGAACTCTTTTTTGATTGATGACTAAACTGGCTCGTTTTGAATTTTGAATTAATTTAAATAAAATATCATCAAAACCATTAAAAGGGTTACAATGGTGCTACATTTTATATCACCACACAGTGACGGAGTGTTTGTTTCTCAAAACTATCCTGTTGCTTACTTTTCTGCCATTGTGCTTTTTTTCCAGGAGGCACAGAAGGTGAATAACCCTATGAACAGTCAGGCTGATGGCCCACCGAAGATCCTGAATGAAAAAGATGAGGCCCCAGCCAGTGAGGTGGGCTGGATGACCTCAGTCAAAGACTGGGCGGGAGTCATGATCTCTGCACAGACCCTTACCGGCAGAGTTCTGGTGAGACAGCCACACACACCCACTAAAGCTTCACTTGATGCCCACAAGCTCCCTCACATCCCTCCACAGTCACATTCAGAGCACTGGATTTTCATTAATTTTTACTAAGAATATATTTTCTTGATTAAAATTGATACCTGACAAAAAATGTGTGACTATGCTATGACACAATTAGCACACTTCGTCTGTCAGACCAAGCCATACATCTGACTTTAGTGGTCAAGACTATACCCAGATGATTTACGTGTGTTTTGTTAAATACGGTCTCATTAGCATGCCTTGTGCAATAAAGGGCTTTTGGGAGCGCAGTAATACTGAACAGTGACTCGTGTGGGTGGTGCTCATCATCACAGCTGTTAGCGCCTGCACTGTGCTAGACACGGACAGGTCAATTAACTATGAACAATTGAGTCAATTTACCACATAATGAAGATCATTTACTTTGGGAACGTTATGTGAATGATGGCAGTCCTAATTTTATGACCTTCAGCAAATTATGGATGAAATCCATTTTGCTTTGTGGTTTTCCACTCTGGTATGCATTTCTGAAAGCTTAAATGCCATACTCCAGTAGCTTTATGTCCTTCATTTATTGTGATTTGAATATTGGGCTCCCAACATCTCATCTTTTAGGTGGGGTGAATGCTGGCCTTTAGTAGACTGGTCCAGTCTAGTGTTTCTCTTTCAGTACATGACTAATCTTTAATGGGCCGTTCACACTGACAGCAATTAAATAATTGAAGGGTCACCAAGTGCTGTGGTCGCTATTAGACATTCCTACTCAACTAGTGACTAAATGTATCAGCAGACTATGAAATTAACTTCATTAACCACAGTGGCTGGTTCATGAATGCCAGTTTTACCAGCCATTTCTTTTTTGCTTTTTTCCCCACATGAAATATTCAACTCCACTCAGAGCACCTCCCAAATATGGTTTTCATTTGGAGCGTACACAACAATGGTGGGGTAATATTAGTGACATTTTGATTAATTTTTTTGGGGGAAAAAAGATCCATTGTCTATTGTCATGTAGAGGATTTTACAGTTAATGACCCAAGGACCAGATATGATGAATTAATTAATTATTAAGTCTGGGAGTCAAGAGATGCAATTGATTTAAAGAAAATATTCCTGATAAATAGTAGATAAATCAGCAGAAGTCAGCTTCAACACTCAGCAAGGAGTTTGTAGGCCGCTCTGCGTACACACACATTACAGCAGCAGTTATACTCTCACACAGTCACTACGTCATCACGTCAGGTTGAATGATTCTGATTGGTTGAGAAACAGATAAACTTAAAAAAAATGTCCTGGCTCCAGTTTTTCTATCAGATGGTCATTCCATCTTCCCTCCCTGCCAGTTGTTCACCTTGTGAACATCAGGTCTTGTACAAAAGGATACCAGAGACGCACACAAACGCAGATACACAGCTTCTTCAAGGGTGGAGTTGGTCGAGCTCCAGCTCTGATCAGGAAACTTTCCCAAAACATTTCATACAATATTTGTCATTATTCTGTAGTGACTGATGATAAAAAGTAAAATAAATGCTTTAACATAAGCTCGAATAATCATTTAAATAATTTAATATTAAAAGGATACATTTTGAGTAATAACTTGATTAACAATGAGGAGCAGTGGATTCACGAATCCATCCATCCATCTCTTAATTTTCAACAATATAGACAATATAGCTACAAAATAAATTACATTGGTCACTCTGTTGTTAGGACATGTGATTGATTCAAACCATGTGAGCGGAATGGAGTGAGGTGTGGAGCGGTAATATTTCCTCTGGAGCGGAAAGAGCCTTTCTGAAGATTTTGCTCCTCTCGCTCAGTCTGCTTTCCTCTCAATAATAAAATAAACACACAACTGAAATGGCAGTGGTGAGAAAACAGCAGTAAAGAAAGCATCTGATCCTAGTGATCTTGATATGTTTGATTTAGCCAAAAATATCATAACTGTTATATATATATATCTCCACTTAATTTGGTTCACTTTGCTTTAAGCAAACACACCACAGTATTTGGCCCAACCTGCTGGGATAGAAATGAACTGACGATTATAACTGGCTAGTAACGCCATGAACACTATCTTTGTTCAGATTACTCAAGTAATCAATCCAGAGCATGTGAGCGAGCGGAGCTGTGTGACTATTCTGTTTGTAAATAATTTCTTGAATAAATGTCTTAATTGCAGTAAATAACAGTTATGAAATTTGTTATGATATAACAGTTTTTTTTTTGTATATGTATATGTTAACTAAGTTAACTGTATATGTATATATGTATGTATATATATATATATATATATATATATATATATATATATATATATATATATATATATATATATATATATATATATATATATATATATATATATATATATATATATATATATCATAACACATTTCATAACTGTTATTTACTGCAATTAAGACATTTATTCAAGAAATTATTTACAAACAGAATAGTCACACAGCTCCGCTCGCTCACATGCTCTGGATTGATTACTTGAGTAATCTGAACAAAGATAGTGTTCATGGCGTTACTAGTCAGTTATAATCTTCAGTTCATTTCTATCCCAGCAGGTTGGGCCAAATACTGTGGTGTGTTTGCTTAAAGCAAAGTGAACCAAATTAAGTGGATCTTTTATTTGGACCCACAGATATGAATGAATGTTATCCCCACGGCTCCATCTAAGATATTGAGTTCTGTCTAAACAACCTAATGGGTTGGATGTACCAGTGGATCATATTTCTTTGTGGTAAATGATGGAAAGTGATAGCTTGGCTGGAATTCATCTCAGAGACACTGTAGCAATGCATACAGTATGTACAATCAGTGGTACCATGAAACTGAGCTCTCTGTGCCCTAATATCCTTATTTACAGATGGAGCTGCATTTGTTTCAGCACTTCCAAATGTCAGTTGTTGTTTTTTATTGTGTGAGTTTGGAGTGACACTGGAAATGTGATTAAAGGATTAGTTCACTTTAAAATGAAAATTACCCCATGATTTACTCACCCTCAAGTCATCCTAGGTGTGTATGACTTTCTTCTTTCAGACTAACACAATCAGAGTTATATTAATAAATATTCAATGGGGTTTTGTATGAAAAATATTCATATTTAAAACTTTATAAAGTAAAATATCTGCGCATTCCATATTCAAAATTATGCCTCTCGCAGTTCAAAAAGCTTACACTATGTCCAACGTCGCACCCGTTACACTTTTTTTGTAAGTTTTTCTTACAAAAACCAATTTCTTTGTTTCAGAGGGCCTTTATTTAATCCCCTGGAGCCGTGTGGAGTACGTTTATGATGGATGTATGGATGGATGCACTTTTTTGAGCTGCAAACCCATCACTGCTATTATAAAGCATGGAAACATCAGAATATTTAATACTTTAACTCAGTTGTGTTCATCAGAAAGAAGAAAGTTGTATATGCCTAGGATGGCTTGTGAGTGAGTGATTAAATCATGGGAAATTATCATTTTAAAGTTAACTAATGTATCAAATATGGTATCCCCTCCCCTCCCCTCCCCGGTCTTTGAGGATAAATTATCTTGTGTCTATAGCGTCAAGGCAAAATAATTTGTTTTTAAGTAGCTGACAGTAGCTGTAGGACCAGTGTAGTCTGAATCATGTAGAAATTTGTACTATTAAAAAACATAAAAAAGTGTGTATTTAAGAGTTATGAGACAGGGTAATTATGAAAATGTGTAGTTATAGAAACACATTCAGAGTTTTTTTGTAATGTAATTAACAAGTAACATTTAAAGGTCCCGTTCTTCGCGATTCCATCTTTCAAACTTTAGTTAGTGTGTAATGTTGCTGTTAGAGCATAAATAATACCTGTAAAATTATAAAGCTCAAAGTTCAATGCCAAGCGAGATATTTTATTTAACAGAAGTTCCCTTTCAAAGCCTACAGCGAACGGCCGGTTTGGACTACACCCCTGCACTTCCTGCTTTAATGATGTCACTAGAACAGTTTGTTGACTAACCCTCCGCCCACAAGAACACGCAAATTAGGGGGCGTGGTCTTGTTGCTCTCCCACGTCGAGAAGAGGAAGTGTTGTTTTTGTTGAGTGTGTTTGTCGCCATGTCATCGAGACGCTGTTATTTTCATCCCGGAGTCAAATCACCTTTGTTTGGCCTTCCCACGGACGCTGCACATAGAGATCAATGGTTACAATTTATGTTTAACTTATAATCACAATTTAAAACTATGTGCAGCACATTTTGCTGAGGACTGCTTCCTCAATCTCAATCAGTTTAATGCCGGATTCGCAGAAAGATTATTCTTAAAAGATGACGCAGTTCCCTCTTTGTCTGGAGAAGGCGTTGTTTATGGACCACAACCGGTAAGTGTATTTTATTATTTAAGTTGGTCTGTTTAACAGTTTATGTAACTCATTACACAAAGTGCAACGCTGTTTAGCTTTGGTAACTAACTTTAGATGGTAATTGAAACTAATCCGAAAAACTTAAAAAAAAAGTGAATTCAGACACCATCGATTGTTGGTGTTTGTAATGATCAGTTTAAATGATTTGTTTATTATATCTGTTGTTTACTGTTAAACCACATGCTCGTTCAGCTGCAGCCACGCATGCAATTTGTAACAGCCAAATATAAAAACATGACAACTACTGAATAGATAGCTTACCATTGTGAAACATCCTGCAAAAGTCTTTCCTGAGCAGGTTGTAATCGATCCGTTTCGATATTCTCCGGGTCTGATTCCGGCTCAAATTAAGGCAATATATAATTTTTTGCAATAACATTGAGCGCGCGTATCTCCCCGTTATGGTAAGAGGCGTGACCTTTCCGGGCAACGTGCGCTAAGCTGCTGTCGAATCACAACACGGGAAGCGCTGGCCCAATCAGAACGTGTTACGTGTTTCTGAAGGAGGGACTTCATAGAACAAGGAACTCATCAGGCCGTTTTTTCATCTGTGAAAACAGCGGTATACAGATAAGTAAAATGTGTGAAAAATACTGTGTTTTTTTTACACACGAAACATGAACACATGTAATATTGCACACTGTTAACATATTCAAAGCTTCGAAAACACGCGAAGAACGGGACCTTTAAAATAGTTAATAGTAAAAGTAATACAATGTGTATTTACCAGTGTGTAATAAATGGTTAATTCAGTTGTTTAGTGGCATTAAAATCACAAATTCCCAACCGTGTTAATTACCTACAGATAGATTTGCATAGATCTTTTATGTTCAAAGAGATTAATAGGCTAGAAATGTCTCTGTCAAACACGGGTTGAAGTGACAGTTTTACTTAGCTTCTTTCCGACATGGAGGAGATTTATTAGGAGGCAAAGCCTTCATTAGACCAGAGCTGCACATATCCCATGAGAATATCATCAATTTCTGCAAATGAGCAATGCTTTCATCAGACTCTCCCTCACTTTTTAAAAATAATTTTTGTAAATCAGAGGAACCATCATTTTGAACTAAATTATCATTGTAGCCAATTAGAGTCAAAATATTAAAAGTAAAATGTAGTTAAAAATTATCAGGACATGTTTTTCACACTGTTGATAGAAAATTGTGTTTAATCACAATCCAATTCACAATAAGCATCAACATTTACCATTATATATTTGACTGAAAACACAAAAAATACCACACAGGGACTTAATGAGCATTTTTGAATGATGAAATTGCAGGAGTAGTTGCACAGCGACGTTGTGCATGTTGCATATGTTGCATTATGGGCCAGTGAGAGTGTGTGAGTATGTGTGGGCGCCTGTGTTTATGTGCAGCTGTGCTTCAGAGCCCATATGAGTTCTGTGCGTGTATGTATAACGTGTGAATGTGTGTCTGCGTGGGTGGATGTGTGGACTCGTGCCCTCTATCAGGGTTCTTTTTGCTGCTTAAAATCGCAATGAGCATCCGTGGATGCCGAGCCCTGCTGGTAACCATAGCAACATCAGTTTACCTTGGCTCTGTCATTGTGATGTGCAGAACTGGCAGGCTGTTTGGATTCTCAGTGAAAATAAGAGAATGACAAGAAAGATGTTGGTGACGAGCACATGTCTGGGCAGGTAGGTAATGTATTATGTGGGGTGACACTGTGAAAATGAAGCCTGAAGCACATACTCTCGTTCATTAGGGTTGCCTGATGACTTTGAGGGTGCTAACATGTCAGGTGTTTCCCGAGGGGAATCATTTAATTACAAGATCTATCACAATCCACCTACTGCAGTTTAGCTGTGTCTCTTCGGGCAGCGCTGAATTATGGTTGGCAAAATGAGTGTCGTTCTTCCATCTTTGACACTTGCAGTCTTATGTAAATGATGGACAGCTGGCGACGGTATATGCGGTGGTATGGTTTGAGCAACGTTTTACCCTCAGCATGTCATGCATCACTGGTCAATATATGGGCATCACATCATTCAGCGACACTTAGTAATAACCTTTGTGGTGCTGGCAGGATTAATATTTTAGATGAATGTCCCCATATGCTCAAAAAAGCAGCCTCTCTTTTGTATTTGTCAGTTTTCTTCTTCCGTTGTAGTGTTAAGCCATACGCTGGGCTCCCAGATGGCTGATGCAGCATGTCATATATCTGCCTCTTCTCATCCATTGCACTAAAACATCATCAGACACCTAAACAAGAATTTGGTTTTGTCATAATGGATTACTTAGTGGCAGGCGTGTTCTGTAAATGTGATTTATCTCTCTCTCTCTCTCTCCCTGTGCGTGGGCGGCGGGGACCGGAATAACAAAGACTCGGCAGCTGCTGATCAGAGACCAGTTCGGCTTTCTGTCTTTTAATGGCAGAAGATGGGATTTCGTTAATTGAAGCTTAGCAACAGCTCCCAAATGAGTCATTTCATACCTTTTCTTATTGGTTTAAGTGGCTTTCTATTCACCCGGATGGTTCTGGGAGGCATGGATTATGTCTGGGCTTGCGGTCTCTGAAAGTTTCCTGTTCACTCTGACACCAGAGGGCTCACTATGAAATGAGAACGTGAGCCTCAGAGGAAATTACATGAGTCTCCACCCACAGGAAGTGTGACTAAAACCCCAGCTGCTCTTTGGCATGGAAGCACAATGAAGGGCAAATGTCTGGCATTTTAGAGGTTACATGAAAAAGACTGGTCTGGTCACACAAGTTGAATGACACAATAATCGGTCACACTTTATATTAGGTATGTCCTATATATCCTGGATATTAGTTATGCACCTGCATAAAAAAATAAGCACAATGTACTTATTGTGTTCATGTTGTACTGTGAAACTTTTTCTGCTGAGGTGGGATGCGGGTAAGGTTAGGGACAGGTTTGGTGGTATGGGTAGGGTAAATAGTGGGTTATAGTGTAAGAAAAGGGTCAACAGTGTAATTACAGCTGTAATTATATGCAGGAAATGTTTTTAAATATAATTATAATATAAAATCACGTAATAGGACTGGACGATTAATCAAAAAGCAATCAGAATTTCTAACCAATGTAATTTTTAAAAAATACTTTCCCTTTAAAAACATACTACCGCGTGTGTCCAGTCAGCGGCATGAAAGCAACATGGAGGGGAACTCAAGGCCCAAAGCGAGATTCCCTTTCGCTTACGTCCTCACGAAAGTGTGTGTATGTAAGTGAAAATATGTGTTTAAAGACTTTAGACTGTGTTTAAAGTTATGGAAAACACTTCGGTGCTCGCAAGCTGTTTTCTGTGAGAGCGATTGGAGAGCAAATGACTCCTTATGCTTTTGAATCGCTCTCGCGGTACTTTGATGTCATACACCGATCTGTCTGCACAGCGCCGATGCATCTCAAACAAGCCTAGTAGCTCACACAGGAGTGCAGAAACTCTCTGTCCTGTGATTTATCACTAAAATAGCTTTGGAACTCAACAGTTATAGAATAGATTTTTTCTACTTTTGAAGTAACTACAACACTCAGCTTCACAATTAATAGAGATGGTAAGACTAATTCACAAATGCAGTCACTCTCTCATTAATGCATTCAAATAAATGTACTTGTTCTGATTTAGAACGAGCAGAAATCTGTAAGAAATGTTATGACCCATAGACAAAATAACTGCTGAAAGTGAGCTGTTATGTTGGACCAGTGACATTTGCTATAGCTCTGCACAAGGTGACCTGAGTTTGAGTCACGGTTCAAGGTTCGGTCTTTCTCAAGCCAGCATCAAATTTAGTTTCCTAAGAAATGCACTCTCTCATTAGAATAAAATATCCCAAATATAGTTAAGCATATTTACAGTACAAACCTGGTCAGTGAATTATAAGGGAAAAAAAACAAAAACAAAACAATTGTTCATTAATCGTAATCGAGGTAAAATTTTCAGTTAATTGAGATTTTGATTTTAGATTATATCGTACAGCCGTAGTATGTACACAATAAGTGCATTGTATCAATTGATTAGTATAAATGTTAGTACATAGTAGTTAAAGTCACCTAATATAAAGTAGGATCCTAATCATAAAAACAATATTTATTACACAATATATATGGATTTCTTTGCATTAGATAAAAAAAGAAAAAAACAACAACAACATCAAACCAATTGACATTTACTTATTTGTGCTTGGTCGTCAATGTGGATTTGAGGCGAACTGACCTCATACATTCTCTCAAAATAATGGCAGATACCTCAAAATATATATATATTTTTTTTGCATCATTTCTTTCTAGATGACACAAGCTTTGATATTTTGTTTCTAATGCAATGATATTCTGTACATTTTTGGCATCAAAATAATTTCAAAATGACATCACTTTATTAATAATTGTCTCTTTTTGTGGCTATTGCAGTACATTGACCATCAATGAAACGAGCAGCCATGGAACCCTCGGTTTCTCCTGAATTTTTTCTCCAACCTTCCTTGGTTGTTTTATTGTCTGTAAGTCTAAGATGCCCTAACAGGTGCAGAAAAGCCATGTGGCCTGTATTTTGCTCATACCTCCAGCCCCCCACTGGGAACTCTGGGAACAGGTCTGGGTATGTGAGCCACCTGTGCAGGAGAGGCTGTAGATGTGCGAAGGGAACAGACTTTCACCACTACGTGGCGTGGGAGAGAGAGACAGAGGAATGTGCTATGTCAGTTATCAGCCCCCTAATGACTTCTAGGCTTCTGACCTCTGCACATAAATACCCACCAGACTTCCCAATAATAGCCTTGATCCCAGTCCCGGCTCTTTTGCTGGACTTTAGGTATCTTTTTGGATTCAGCCTGCACATCCATACGATTCCGTAGCGGGAGACTGGCAGAGATGGAGTGCGTCTGGGTTCATAATTATGAGTTCCCGTGGAGGGCATTTCTAATTTGGAGTTAATCTTTTGCTGCCAGTAAACTTGTCAATGGGGGCAACAGCTGTCATTGCAGGAAGAAATGAGTCAAAACAACAACATTAATGACAAAGCCATCAATCCCATGTGAAGCGTGACATTGAGAATTTGCCGTGTAATTATCTGCTACATAAAACACCTTTTCCTCCCACCTGTAGTCTGGAAACATTGTGATTAAGACACAGCCCCAAACTCTTTCCTCATTATTCTTTAATACAACAGGTTGATTTTTACAGTGTTAGCATGGCAATATATTGGGTATACCTCACATATTGAGGGTTTGTTTTAAGCCCTTCGGACTAGATGATTTCAATGTTAAAGGGGTACTTTGCCATTGGAGAAATTGGCTTTTAATAAAACTTGTCTGAGAAAACTTCCATTTTGTCAAATAGTTAGGAAAACTTCAACACACAGCACACCATCCAAGGCCACTCCCACCAGTGTGCTATGGATATGCTTACTAGAGTCAAATACGACCTTGCTTTAGTAGGAAATTTTTTTTTTGCAACCTTTTAGTCAAAATGGCATTGCCTTGTATTGTTCCCGGGTGCAAGTATTCAAAGGGAGTGCAGAATTATTAGGCAAGTTGTATTTTTGAGGATTAATTTTATTATTGAACAACAACCATGTTCTCAATGAACACAAAAAACTAATTAATATCAAAGCTGAATATTTTTGTAGTTTATTAGGAAGTAGTTTTTAGTTTTAGCTGTTTTAGGGGGATATCTGTGTGTGCAGGTGACTATTACTGTGCATAATTATTAGGCAACTTAACAAAAAACAAATTTATACCCATTTCAATTTTTTTTTTTCCAGTGAAACCAATATAACATCTCAACATTCACAAATATACATTTCTGACATTGAAAAACGATGGAAAGGTGTCTAAAGTCAGTTTATCAATTATCAAAATTTGTGTTCTTTTTGTTTTATTATTTTCATGCTGAATTGATTGGTCATCTTCTCTTACATCTTCGCAAAGATGTTGCATTTTGTGATAATTCTCATCATACAAAGCTGTCAGAACAATGGCAATGCAGCTCTGTGACAGCATAAAAACTTACATAAAGGTTTACTCTTATTCTTATGCTGCCTTAAACAGGATGAAAATGCTAATTCAGTTTTTTAAAATTGTTTATAAAATCGAGAGCAAAGTTATCCAGTGCCAGGATGGGAAATACATTTCTCTTTGTTTTCAAAGACAGCACTCAGACGGGATCAGGTTAGCATAATTCAATACTCGTTTGTTTCTCCCGCAGAACTAATTTACAGGCTGGAGGAAAAATCTCGTTTGAGATGAAGGGATGAGAGGAATGGAGCTCCTAACACCCACCTCAGAAATAACACTCCTCCAGAGAGCACAGTCACGCCTTGTGCATAACACCACTCTCAGCAAGCAAACACAAAGCATTCAGCTTTCCCCAGTCAAGAGATTCAGTACATGAGAAATAAAACTCATCCTCTGTTTCCAATGTTTGCCACAATTCACTGGTTCGATAAATGTGTTTAGAGTGACATGGGATGAAATAACCTCTTCAGGCTGATGCTGACAACCGTACACAGTGACACTTCAAAGTCTTCTGCTTCCACCGTGACGCGAGAAACTCTCCAAATTCATTTGTATAGCCATCATTCGTCAGAACAATCGATGGCAATTCAATCCTGCATTGATCTTAGGCCTGTTCTCCGTGATGAATTGCTGTTTGTGTATGAAAACAGAAGAGATAGGGTGTGGTCAGTTACAGCCCTTTGCTGCAGTCACTCTGGGGTTAGAGCCTCTCGAACGGTCCAGTGTCAATTCTGCACTCAAAAATCAAATCCTTCAAAATGGACATTTATTTGATTATTATTATTATTTATTTATTTATTTTCATTCTCACTTGTTTTGGATTAAAATTTAAATTCTAACATTCAATGATAATAATCATCATCATCATCATTACTTATTATTAATTATTATTATGAAAAAGAAAAAAGGAAAAGATAGAAAAGGAGAAAAAAAGAAAAGGTATCAATAAACCCAGAAAAGGACTCATGTGAAAACAACGCACCGCACCTTAATTAGAGAGACGCAAGGCTCACAGGTTCGATTCGGTTGGAGTCAGGTGTGAGACATGAGTGGATTACAAATAATAAATACAATTTTGACAAAGCAAGTCAGCATAAAAACAGTCCATGCCAAATAAAGATTTAAATGTATTGTTTATTTTGTTGTAATATCTTCACTTTCATGTAGGTTAAACCACATAAAGTTTTAGTGAAAACTGAATTAAGACTTATAGGGATAGTTCCCTATAGTTTTTCCAAGTTGCTCCAAACTTATATTCATTTCTTTCTTCTGCTGAACACAAAAGAAGATATTTTGAAGAATGTCAAACAGACATAGGACCCATCAACTATTTGGTTACCCATATTCTTCAAATTATCTTCTTTTGTGTTCAGCAGGGGAAAAATTCATACAAGTTAACAACTTAAGGTTTGGAGGGTGAGTAAACAATAAAATTGACTCATGAGTACATTTGAATTTTTGGGTGAACTATCCTCTAAAGTCGGTGTGAAACAGAAGTTGAGATCGTTCTTTTCGACGTATATCCGAGGCATCTGAAATCAGAAAAAATTGATTTTGTCCTTTGGGAATTGATTGGATTGTTGGACGTTGGGCGTTGCTAACAAAATGGAGGCAGATTTGAATGCCAGTTGTGGAGGATTGCTCTCCACTGGACTCACCGCCGGTATCCTCCCATGCAGTATTTTTTTATTGAGGAGCCTGATGATGAGAATGAGAAACTTATTTTCTCTCTAAATCTTTTCTACATATGTTACTGAGCATATTTCCTCACTTTTCCCTGGTTTATGCAACAGATTTAACTCATTTTAAGCCTTTTATGGCTTTATTTCTGTACAACTTTTTTTCTCAGCTCTCCCTGTATAAGAGGGGCACACACATGCTGCATTCCTAAGTGCGAGCCGTCACGACAAGCTGTTCGTCCATCTATATTGAGTACTTTTTACATAAAAAAGCTTTTATTTCTCATATATTTCTCTCTTTTTTACTCAAGTCCTTCCTGAAGAAGGTATTGTGTATACCAAAACAAATGCACCTATAACCACCATTGCTACAATCATTGACAGGTTTCTGAGAGGCAGGCGGCGCTGACACGAGCCCCGCCCTCGCGCCATAGCATATGACAGGAAGAGAAGTCGTTTTGAGGGGGAAGGGAAGGGTAACGTATTTGATTAAAGACTATATGGGTAAATACATTTTCAAAAAGTAATTGAGTGCACACATAAATCATTTATAGTAAAAATATGAACTGTAAAATTTGATTTCATGCCAACTTTAAGTATGGCTACATTCACACTCAGTTTTTGGTATTGACAACTGCATTTATTTACAGGTGGAGAACAGTGGCTGGTTTTCACTAACGTAAATAACTGTACTGTGTGAACATAAAGCCGGGTGTACACGGTGCGAATTTTGCTGTCATACGAGCTCGCAGATGTTTTTTTTCACTCGTGTGGAAATTCACTCATGTGGAAATCGAAATTCCACACACAAATTCAGCAACATTGAAAGCTAAGCTCTGTGTTTAGCAGGAAAACTCACGTGATTGCATAGTCGTGAAGTGAACTGTTTATACGTATATGAAGAATATACTGTGACAATATTTTGAGGCTTGGCTGCTGCAGTGACATTATGCAAAGGACTATAATATGAAATGATGTAATATATGCTATAATAACACGCAAGCCTCACTTTCATCACAGGAAATGATAACTACTTTTTGTCCAACCATGAAGCCAAGTAATGTATCTGTGGGCCGTAAAGTAGAGACATGTCCGCTGTGGATTACTGCAGGATGAAAGCAGGCAGAATGGGATTTGGAACGGTTTGAGACTCTGGAGTGCAATGTCAGTTCAAAGCAGTTAATGTGAGAGGATGGAATACAGGCTCACAAACAGCTTCATGTAACTTCCTCATAAAGAGTGTATAACACTGAACATCCACCCATCCATCCAACTTTCAATCATCCATCCATCCATCGTTATATATATAGAGAGAGAGCGAGAGAGATAGGAAGAGAGATCTTCTGTGTTTCTTCATTAGTTTCAGTTGGCTAACTTTAGCATTGCTTTTTTTTGTCTCAATTTGTACAAATTAATGATTTCCATGCCACTCTCATTATGAGCTGTCGTAATTAAGAAGCTGTGACTCATGCTCCAGCATTTATTCCTTGATTCATTAGACAACCATCTCTCCAATCTCTTCTGAACAGAGCTGAAGCCTGTGGCAGCCATACTGGGATAGATTAGCCTCTTTTCCATTTGATCCTTTGAAAGGTCAGAAGATAAGACGCATCTCAGGGCCACCCAGCTGCAGCCCAACACACACACACACACACACACACACACACACACACACACACACACACACACACACACACACACACACACACACACACACACACACACACACACACACACACACACACACACACCACACTTTTGCTAATGTCAAATAGGAGACAACAGACTGGTTTATCTGACATTTAACCCCCTCGTTTTATCTCAATGTTTTGGGAATCAATCAATAGTGTTTACTCACAAAATGGGGGCTTTGGTGTTAGGTCCTGCTTAATTTCTCATGTCAAAGAGCCAGTAACTCTCATAAACTATCTATCTTTCTATTTGTGCAAGAGTTCATCTTCCTATAACAATGTATGCTATCCTAGAGTCAGTGGACACAAGGCTGAGCTATAATTTGACTTTTATAACCCTTCTGTTTCAAGAGACTGTTAAGTAAAACCGACAGCAGTTTTATTGTTTATTCTGTGGTTATTCAAGACCACTTAGCTAATTACAATGTTCCAGGTTTTCCATGTGCAAAGAAACCATGGCTATTAGATAATTAAAACAAGCCTCTCAGACTCTTGGTTAAAGAAAAATAATGATTTCTCATATTAAAAATGCTATTTATCCTTGGCCAAGATGTCCAGGGCCATGATTTGCATGGTGTTTGATACTGTCTATTAAATGTAGCTCTTGACTCTATGGATTCAGTGCAATTGACCCATGAATATATGGTGACTGTGCAAGTATCCTGTAGGCATTGTATTGAAGCAGACATTATTTGATGGTTAAAATGCCATTTTAATTATTATTAATGTAATAAGTCAAGTAACCCTCAAGTAATGGTTATTTTGGATGGTATTTCTCTAGGCACCAAGCCCAAATTTGACATTAGCTCTGTGATTTATCATAGCATGGTAGTATTTCTGTTCTATATTTAAAATTCGCTTTTTGTAAAATGCCTCTGGCATCGGCGAACGCGCCGACGTGTTTTAGTGGATTTTTTTCACATGGCAGCAAAATTGACTTAATACTCTGTCATTTATGGTTATACAGATAAAAGAAATACATAATTCGAATTTTGAATAAAGGGCTACTTTTATTTGTGTCCACTTACAATCAAAACAATGCTGCCATTTTGTAAAATATTGAAAACAAACAGGGTGTTTGGGCTTTCTGTCGTCTCGGTCTCTGTGAACTTTTTTCACAAAAAAGTGCATCACAAAAATGAAACTCAACTCAGCAAATGCACACAGACATAAGCAATATACTGTATCTATAGAAACATGTTGAATATTGATTTTACCCTTTCCCAAACAAGTTTATATTGTCATACTCTAAAAAGCACCATGAAAGTATTCAGTCTGACTTAAGTATGTTCAAAGTCTAATAACTTCTGAAGTTCTATCCATCGGTTGTTGATTGGATTTTGAGATGTGGGTGTTGTGCTCAAAACTGGAGGCAGATAAGCATGAGCTTGCAAAAGCGGAGCATTTGCAGTTAGAAAAAAAGGCTACATTTTTGTTTCATGCTGATTTTAAGCAAAATCCATATGGAAGAGTGAAAGTTTACATTTTGAGTGTACTATCCCTTTAAGTTCATGTTTACATATGTGGGAATGTTCTATTTTTCTCTATCTCTCTATTTTATTTTTCTGTGTCTTACTAAAGGGCTAAAGGGCTGTATCTGAAAAGGGACTTGGCATTGTCCCTTTTCAGACAATGCCATTTGCAAGACCTGTTTCTTGGTTTGCTGTGAGAGGCGAAGAACTGGATACGAGAACTGTCTGCCGGCCTAACACCCACATACTATATAAAGATCGAGAGACTTGGACTTTCTTGGCTTCTTGTTCTTCCACTCTGTTTTCTCTACTGATTGACAATAATGAACATTTATATTCTCCACCGCAGTCTTTAGTCTTTTCCTTTGAACTAGTCCAACATTCCTGGCATCACGAACAGGATCCAAAACAAGATGAAACAAATCTCTTAACTGGTACTGGTCCATGTGTTCAGCCAGAGTATCTGTGGTATGATCTCTTGATTGACAGGTGATGTGGGAAGTTGTGCGAGTGCATTTACTATTGTGTGTGTGAGTGCATATTGTGTGTGTAAGTGAGAGAGGATAAATGGATAAGGCTGACTCACAGGCTGCTCACTGACGCAGAAGGGTCTGAGCTCAACATGAACTCATCAATCCATAGAGACAGAAAGATGTCAGGAAGCTCATAGACAGGCATCTAGAACCGGAAAATTACCCTAAGTCCTCTAGCATTCTGTTTTGTTTTATCCTTAATAAATTCGATTTAGATGCCAGTCTTTCGTATTTATTTTGTCTCAGGTGATGTCTCGGGCCATGCTCTCTCTTCTTTCAAGTTACTATTTGTAGTGAGTTAACCTTAAATTTCAGCTTGCTTGCAAGCATTTCCATAGTGCTTTTTGTGTTGTATTCTCTGATACAGATTGTCTGGTGCTATAATGTGTCTGCTTCTTTCTTCAGGCTGTTGGACTCCCATACAGAATCTAGGCCTGCCGAATTACCCAGAAAGCTCTGTAGATTTCCATAGAATCTGGAATGCTGGTCAAGTTCTATACATCTCTCTTACCTTTTATTTATAAAATGCTTTAGCTAGTAACATACTGATTTAAGCTACACTCAGGTCTATCTAACATATTTTACCATGTTTAAATTAATTTTATGCATAGAACGTCCCCAGATTCAGTTTGGGCTGCTCATAGTTTATGCCTCCTGCTCTCTTTAAGAAAGTGGACAGGCAAAAACTAATTCATTTGAGTTCTATGAAGGGATTATATATCAACTGTCAGTGTGGATGTACCACACACACTCTCACACACACATAGGTGCCTCTTTTCACCGGCAGACTTTGCTAGATTAAGGCAGGTTGAGTCAGAGGCAGTGGGTGGAATATTTCAGTTCTTTTCAGACTTTTAGAAGTAAGATTTCAGGCTCAAGTGCCTGCATTGAATGCATGAAGAAATATAGTTCATGACTACATTTCTCAGTCGGACCTTTTTTGTAATATTTTCTGCTTTTATGTTGTACTTCTATTTTTTATCTGGACCCTCTAAAGCTTGTATTCATACCAAGTCCAATACCAATTTTCAGCAATATTTTATTATTTTGAAATCTATCAGAACCTCTTCACACTGAGACTTGTAATTGTTTTTTGTTTTGTTCTATTTGCATGCTGAAAAAACAATTTACAATTTCAAAATATCTTGTTTTGTACTGTATTTTCAATATGATGTGTTAAATAGGTTTGAGAATACTGCACTCTTTGGCTGCTGTAAGCAATATCAAAATAGTCAAAAGATTTATTAAACAAAGCTTTCTGTGGAATTCTACACGGAACCACATTCCAGACGTCACACTTTGATCTTCTTGCCCTGTGGTGGATGTTTGAGGGTATTGATCTAAGATTCACTCAGAATATGCTGTTGTCACCAGTGTCACATTTACACACTTAATTGCTTATCAGTATAGACTTTCGAACGTGCTAGCTTTGCTTAAGATCCGTTTACTTGTGATTAGATTCTGTTTCTAGATTAGCAGAGATTGGACAGTGCTCCTCGTCACCTTCCACCACCACATATTTTCCATGACGTCATACGTCAGTCAGTGCAAAGCAAAGATCTACACTCAAATGAAAAAAATCTGGTGGGGAGTAGGAATAGGATTCAGTGTTCACTAGATAGGATTATTATGATTGACTTCAATATGAAACCGCATTGAAAGATATGCTTGTTCAGTTCGCCTCCCAGAATGCCCTGGAGTGCATCTAATTCACTGCCTGATTGGCATTTCAATCTGTTAACACACTTCAGCAGGTTATAACCCCACCAGATCACCACAGAGGATTTGTTTCAGTGGAAATCACTCAAGTCTTTCACAGCTTTACCAGAGTTTCTGTTTGAGACTAGCAGATATATGCTTCAGACCAGTGACTCTTGAATATGTTTGTAATAATAATAAATAATAATAATAATTTGTTACATTTATATAGCGCTTTTCAAGGCACTCAAAGCGCTTTACATATAGAAGGGGGGAATCTCCTCAACCACCACCAATGTCCAGCATCCACCTGGATGATGCGCAACAGCCATATTGCGCCAGAACGCCCACCACACACCAGCTGATTGGTGGAGAGGAGACAGAGTGATGAAGCCAATCATATATATATATATATATATATATGGGGATGATTAGGAGGCCATGATGGACAGAGGCCAATGGGCAAATCTGGCCAGGATGCCGGGGTTACACCCCTACTCTTTATCGAAGAACATCCTGGGATTGTTTTTAATGACCACAGAGAGTCAGGACCTCAGTTTAACGTCTCATCCGAAGGACGGTGCTCTTTGACAGTATAGTGTCCCCATCACTATACTGGGGCGTTAGGACCCACACAGACCACAGGGTGAGCGCCCCCTGCTGGCCTCACTAACACCTCTACCAGCAGCTACCTAGTTTTCCCAGTTGGTCTCCCATCCAGATACTAACCAGGCTCAGCCCTGCTTAGCTTCTGTGGGAAACCAGTCTTGGGCTACAGGGTGATATGACTGCTGGCTAATGTAGAGGTTGATGAATTTACTGGATAACCTGGGGTAGGGAATTCAATGTATTTTTGGACCACGACAATACAGAAATGTTGGTCTGTGACTAGACAGTCTGTTAGCAAAGACCGATTCTGCTTGTAGACCCTTTAACCCTGTAAAGCCTGAAATATGAAATAATAAAAAAAATATACATAAAAAAAAAAAAAAACATTTGACTGTCTTAAATGAAACAGTTTTGTGTCAGGTTCGCATAATTTGTGTCTGGTTTTAAAGTGACAGAAACCATTAAACATCACTTCCCTTTGCCACCAAAGTCCACAGAAACCAATCAGAAGACGTAAATTAAATCATATGATTTCATGCTGAATGACGCTGTGCATATGAGCTGTCTGTCAATTGCCAAGCTGCAAGTTTTTATCATGTTTTGTCCATTGTTACGGTTGCAATGAAAGGATTTCATGAGTACAGTTAATTAAATACAAAAAATAAGAAAAACTATTTAAAACTATTTAAGAAACTATTAAAGAACAACTATTTAAAACACATTCAGTGGAAAGCTTTAGTAAAAAGAAATGTTTTTAGGTTTCGTTTAAAAACATCTGTAGTCTGTGGGGCCCTCAGGTAGTCCGGGAGGGTATTCCACAGCCTCGGAGCAGCCGATGAAAAGGCCCTACCGCCCATGCTGTAAAGTTTTGTTCTGGGAACTTGGACGGTGTTTGTGTTAGCAGAACGAAGTGTGCATAGGGATGTTGGGTGGGTGAGAAGTTCCTGTAGGTAAAGAGGGGCATGTCCGTAAATACACTGGTGGGTGAGGAGGGAGACTTTATATTCCACTCTGAGCGGGACAGGGAGCCAGTGAAGAGATGGATGTGAGTAAGAATAAGAGTAAGAATGGGTGTGATGTGTTCATGCTTGCACACCCTCATCAGGATCCTGGCCGCGCTGTATGCTTTTGCCAGAGATCCCGATGAGGAGTGCATTACAGTAGTCCAGCCTGGAGGAGACAAAGGCATGGACAAGCTTCTCAGAATCTGCCAGGCTGAGTGTTGGATGGAGTTTGGCGATGTTCTTGAGGTGGAAGAATGATGTCTTACAAAGGTGATTGATATGGTTGTCAAAGGTAAGGTTTGAATCCATTTTGACACCCAAATTAGTGACAGATGTGGAAAAGGAGATATTGCGGCCAGAGAAAGTGATACTGGTGATGGGTGAAGAGCGAAGCTGATGTGGTGTACCAATCAAAATAGCATCTGTTTTGGAGCTGTTTAACTGAAGGAAGTCGAGCTTCATCCATGTCTCTATCTCCTCCACGCAGGTGGTCAGTGTGGATGTTGGAAAGGGAGCAGAAGAAGTGGGGGTTGTCTTAATATACATCTGTGTGTCATCAGCATAACAATGGAACGATATACCATGTCTGCTAATGATTTTGCCAAGGGGGAGCATGTAAACAGAGAAAAGTGTGGGACCCAGTACAGAGCCCTGTGGAACCCCGCAGGTGACATTATGGGTGAGTGATTTAGCTTTGCCCAGGGCAACATACTCAGTTCTGCCAGTAAGGTACGAAGCAAACCACTCGAAGACACCCTTTGAGAGTCCAATGGTGTATTTCAGGCGGTGGAGGAGAATGTTATGGTCTACTGTATAAAAAATGCAGCTGTTAGGTCTAGTAGGATGAGTAGAGGTGGGTAACCAGCATCTGCTGCCATCAGGAGGTCATTGGTGATCCTGACCAATGCTGTTTCTGTGCTATGGCCAGGGCGGAAACCAGACTGAAACATTTCAAACAGGTTATTGTGTTTGAGATGAGCTTGAAGTTGTGCTGCCACTATTTTTTCCAGAACCTTTGATAGGAATGGCAGATTTGAAATGGGCCTGTAGTTGGAGAGAACAGCTGGATCCATCCTTGTTTTTTTCAGTAGAGGTTTGTAGTGAAATTACAAAACCTTCAGCAGAGTAGAAGGGAAAGGATCCAGGGCACTGGTGGACGGCTTCATTCTCTTGATGACATCCTTTACCTCTTCCTGTGTGGCTTCGGAGAAATAGCTGAGGTGCTGGACAATCTCAAATGTTGGGTTAGCCGTTGGAGGGGGCAGAGCAGCAGTGGTGGTGAGGTGAGAGTGGATGTTATTCACTTTTTGTTCGAAAAAAGTGATGTGCATATTACACCTCTCTTCAGTAGTCTCAGAGTGGGAGAATACGGGAGGGTTTTAGAAGGTGGTTAATTGTTGAGACAAGTTGTTTAGAGTTTCCAGGTTTTTTATTGATGATAGTGGAATAATAATATGACGGCTCAAAGAGCTTCTGCATAAGCCCTCTTTTGTTCCCTGTATGCCTGTTTGTGAACAGTCAGACCAGAGGCCTTGAACCGCCGCTCAAGGACACATTCAGCCGCCTTCATCTTCCGCAGCTCGCATGTGTACCAGGGCGCTGACCGCGAGAATGAGACTGACCTGGATATTAGAGGGGCGTGGAGGTCCAGGAGACTGCTCAGGGACTGGTTATACAAATCTACTGAGTCAGCATAGGAAGTTAAATCAGAAAAGCCGGAGGAGAGATGTTGAAGATCCTGGGTCAGGACATCCGTATTGATGTTTTTCAACTTTCTGTATTGGATCTGTTTCTTTGGCTTGTGGTGAGAGGAAGGGAATGGCAACTCCATTGCCACAACCTTGTGATCTGAAACTCCAAGATTATAAACCTGTAGGTTACTGATTTGGGCTGAGTTTGAAATGACCAAATCAAGTGTGTGACCCTTGGAATGTGTGGGGACACCAACATGTTGTTGTAAGTTGAGGGAGTCTAGCAGCTGTAGAAAATCAGCAGCAGAATGTCAAGAGGGGGTTTCAACATGAATATTTATATCTCCCAGAATTATGGTATTGACAGAGGTTGTACAAAGTGAAGTAAGGAGATCAGATATTTCCAGGATAAAAGCAAAATTTTGTCTAGGTGGCCGGTAGAAAAGGAGAACAGTCATTGGAAAGCGGGGCTTACATTTAAAAGCTAGACACTCGCAAGAAGATATTACAGGCAACGTGATGGAGGACAACTCCAGGTCCTGTCGGTAGATGACAGCTAGGCCACCACCGCGGCCAGTGCTGCGAGCTGCCTCAAAATAACTGTATCCTGGGGGACAGGCTTTGTTTAGGGCAGAGTACACCTCTGGCTGGTGCCATGTTTCCGTTAAGCACATAATGTCTAATCTCTTATCCATGATGTGGTGTTGGATGAAAGTTGACTTATTTGTGAGGGATTGTGCATTCAAAAGTTCTAATTTGAGCGTTGATGGGATGGTGAATCTTTTTATTGGCCACAATACACTAAAATCCACTCCACGTTTTCTGTCTTGCTCTGTGCTGAAAGATCTTGTGGAGTTTCCCGTGTTGCCAACACAGAGAGCAACACTGTTCTGATGACGCGGTAGATGTGCGACAGTGGTCCAGATGGATGGTATGGCTGAAGCAGGGTGTTCAGGCTGATGATAAACAAGCCCACGACGAGAGCCTCTATGGATGTAACTCGGTCGGCGCAGAAGTCCATGTTCCTTAATGACCGCAATGCACGCCGGAACGGAGTGGTTGTTAAAATTTAGCAGCTGCGGGATGGAATATTTGAGCTTCATGACGGCCGCAGGAAGGTTTTGACTAGCGCTAGGCATTATCCAAACACAGAGCTGGAACACCAAAGAGGTGGACAACAAGTTTTGTTTTTTGCAACAACAAAAAATGGCACACATGAACGTAGCTGATTTTGCAGCAAAAAAACTATTCCATTTTTTTAATACCAATGCATTGGATAAAGTAACATTTAAAAAAAATAAGGAATATCAATAACTGACTAATAACCTTTTCCTTGCCATTAAAGTGAAATTACAAAACCTAAACATAGGAGCCCGATAAAAAATGCTCATTTAAATGAAAACATGTCAGATGTCTTTGCGTCTGAACTCTTCAATTATTCACATTTTGCCTACAATAACAATACTACACATGTTTATTGCTGCAATATTCTGTTTGTACATGTACCATTCAAGATCTAGAGGACACATTTTAAAAAGCTTATTTTCAGTGCATTTTAGAAATGCATTTAAATGCAATATATTCGTATTTGTGGTAAAGATTACGTTAAGCATCCAGTTCAGTCACTTGAAAGGAAAGATATGGGAACAATTATCATAAAGCCCTTGAGCTAGGCACTTAACCTGAGGCTTATCTTTATAATTTAGAGTTCTGTAAATCACTATAAATGAAGAAAGAATGAAAGATGGAAAGAAACTAGGTAGCTTACTAATTCATCTACGAAGTAAAAAGGGACATAAATTAATGGATGCATTCAAAATTTAATTATTTACAGATCAAACTGCTGTGGAAAAGATAAAACTCTTTGTAGCTGATGCTGGGAAAGTGAAAACTGGTGTTTTACCTTTGGCAGTTGTAGTGGGCAGCTTTACTGGAGTGGGTGAGGAAGACAGAGTGCGTACTATATGTGCCTGAAGCGAAAAATGAAAATATTTTTTTCTTCTTTATTATACATAATATATTAAAGTGAGAGCTCTGCCATTTAAAAAAAAGTTGAGAAGAAAAGCTGTCATGATGATTCAAACAATATTCTGAATCACACAAAGCATTTGGCATTGGAAGAAGATAACACTGTGTTTATTAAATGATTCAGATGTGATTGAGCGTGTGTATATGTGATCAGACTTTCACTGATGAGCTGGAGATGCATCCATTCTTCCAACAGAGGCTTTGGCTGCTTGTTTATGAAAAGGAAGACGTAGGTAGACTAATGCTTTATCAAATGTCAGGGTCGGTTTACCTCACTTTATACACTGACAGTTTGGTTGGCCTTGAGAGTGAGTCAGTTGCATGCTAACACAGTCTTGTCCAAAGATGTTATCCGTAAATGATGACGTATTTGAATGGCTATGTAAGGAAATAAATTTGAGCTTATTAGGTACTAAATAATTTGCTGCATATTATACTGTATACTACCTTGCAGTGCACAATATTCAACCATAAATATTTTAAATGATTGCACAGTTTTACTCAGATTCCCATTACCTCATTGCGGTGACTAACTATGTATTACCTCTTGGCTGATCGAAATGAAATAGGCCAAAGAAGGACATGTTTGCTGTTTTGTTCTTTTCATACTAATTTGGCTTATAATTTAAAGGGGTACTTTGCCAGCAAAATGGGCCTATACAAAAATGTTTTTATTTTTTTTTAAATGGGTGCTATCTGACTAGAGACAACAGAGGAAAAAAGATCTTCCCATTTGCCAAATAGGTAGGAAAACTTCAACACCCATAATGCACTGGGCATGTTGCAGTCAAATGCCTTGCTTTAGTAGGAAATACTTCTTAGCAGACTTTTGTTCATAATGGTGTCGACTTGTATTGTTCCTGGGTGCAAGTATTCAAAGTCTAAATGTTTAGCGGGAGTGAGTTACTTTTGGTTTCCAGGTGTTGTAGGCAGTGGCTAAAGGCAGCAAAGAATCGTAAATATGGAGAGAACACCGCAATGAAAAATCTGTAAAACCTCTATGTTTGTAGTCAACATTTCAAAATGGATGACCACAAACACAATGTTTTAAGCCAAACGGAGGGAAAAACTGAAAGAAACTGCCATCCTCTCAGTTCCGCCCAATCCCCCGAAGCAAAACGCAGTTGCACACAGGTTAGAAAGCTGTTTCCATAGTGTTTTCTATTTTTATGGTGATGTTTAGAGATTTTCAGTGAGAGGCCTAACCTTACAATAATTGTTTTGTTAATAACCCTCTATCGATCCGACCCTCTATCGATCCGCAAGGATACGTGAATGTGGATTGTGGTAGTGTAATTTGTAGTTTTCACAAAAGTTGTGGAGCTGTTAAAAGTATTTTGCTGACACATAAGCGTGAATTCAGGTAACGCAGAGAATGAGTAAACATTGTTTATTTACATACCAACATTGCAACAATGCACTTTCAATCTGCCATTTGTACCGCACTGAAAAAATTGTGTAGAAACAATTTTCACTCTGCTAGTAAATTTCACAATTACAAAAAAATAGCAAACAATACATTGAATGAAACATGAAATGCAATGTACGACAATGCAAATGTTTATATATACCTTCTTTAGTTGAATAAAATGGAAAGTCAAGTCCATTGTGTTGTGGGATACAGTACCCTGCATGGACGAATAAAACGTTATAAATAAATTAATAATAAATAAAAAAAGAAATTGAATACATTTTAGCTAGGTTATTTGGGTACTCAGTGCATGCAGAATATTCACATACTGTGCAGTTTGCACACGATTTCAAAAACTCTATAATTAGTATATTTTTTTTTCACTGTTTTTTTGTTTTTTTTCACACATATTTGTGTTAGTTTACAAGAGTAAAGTATTTCTACTTCCAATTTTGGAAGCCAAAGACCTGCTTGGAACATTGGTATATTTCTGTTTATCTGTATATTTCTATTTGACTTTGGCATGTGGAGGAGTGGTCCATCATCTTTCATCACTCCGTAGATCTGTGTTTTGATTTGTTGTCAGCCGCTGTAGTCTGTCTCTATGGCAGATTGTATTCTCAGAGATAGTGATATGTACACTAGGGGAGGATTACAGTCATAACTTTACTGTTGCATCTCAGAGTAAACAGAGGCTGGAGACAGATGTGGAGATTGCTCAGTCTGATGGGTTTTGTTGGATTGATTCTTTAGACAGCACTCTGCTCCCTGTGTTGAATTGTCAATCTCGGTTAGTTTTCCCATAGGAAGTAACTGTAGATGCAAGGCCATGTGATATGATTGTGTGTAACACTTTTATGCCTTTTGCTTGTTCCCCCCGGAGGCTGTAGCGGCTTGTAAAAGTCGTGTCTGTAATATTAAAATCGTAAAAGCCCATCGGCACCTGGGGTCTTAGCTCGGTGCTGTTCGTGCTTTGAACGTTTACCTCAGGCGTGGATGAAACTATTAAGGATTTTCAATTTGATGCAGAGCTTATTGTGTGGTGTTGCTGTGCAAAAAAACCTTCCTTTATTAAATCCATGAGGTCAAACCTGGCACTTAGACCTAAATGCTGGCTTTTTTTAAAGATCTGCAAGCAAAATGTGTTTGCAATGCAATTGTCCTGTCATGGACAATGACACACAACTGGCAGTATTTATACTATATTTGTATTTGGCCCACATGATGCGCATTGGTTTACCCCAAATCTCCTCTTGGTCTCTGGGGCATTTTCCACATTGTGACATTGTGTGCAAAAGTAACAACACCATAGCCTCGAGAAAGGTTGGTTATTCTATCTCTGCACACTTGTGCAGAACAGATGGGTCTGAATCTGAGAAATTTTTTCATTCAATTTATTTATTACATTTTCAAGTCTTTTCATAACCATATTTCAGTAACTATTTGTAAATATAGGTGAATTACTCTGTCATTTGTTTAATTATTTATTATTTAAAAAACAGAATATTATCAGAATAAAACTGACTCATCCATTACTCCAAAGAAATCAAGTGGTTTGCTTCAATATTAACTCACTGAAAAAAATCATCATTAGCAAAAGACAACAACAGTGTAAGGTATGTGTCAGCTTTAATAAACACAACTGCAGTGTGGTACTTAAAGCACGAGCTGTGTGTTTTTAATTATGAAATTTCAACTACAAGCTTTGGTTTTAATGGCTGCCTGCCGCTGTTCTGCTGAGAGGAAGGAACAGGGGATGTTAGGAAATGATTTAGCCCCATTTTCTCAGCTACGCTGCTGACACATACATTTCACAGGCTGTAAACTGTATTTATCCACCATATCTGTGCTGTGTGCAAATAATATTTATTCACAGCTGTAGGGGTCTTTATGTGTGTGGCAAACCTGTCATTAATCAGGAAGAGAACCTAGGAAACCTGAAATTAATTAGCTAAAGAAGGGTGTCACTGTTCTGTCTCTCCAGACACCTCATCATTTCCGTCTCATTTCTCAGGGACAAGAAACACCTCTATTTGCTTTGCAGGGGCTGAGGGGCTTTACTAAACAGCTTTAAAGTTGTTAAAGGTCACAAACAATTATTTATTTTTTTTAATTGCACATATGACACAGTGCTCCATTACCTTTGGTTGGGTCATTCATAGCCAGGCTTGATTTTATAAAGGTCTCTGTCTGAAATGTAACATGCTCAACCAACTAAGTCCAATGTTTTTGGCATACACTGAAACATTTTCATGGGCTGCTTTTTTACATACTATATCACAGATATTGATTTGTCTAAATTTATTTATTTAAACGGGACCAATTATACAAAAATCACTTTTATAAGGTGTTTGAACAAAGATGTGTGTCCTCAGTGTGTATAAACAACCAGCCCACAATGGTAAAAATCCACCCAGTACTTTTTTATTATCCCAATAAGTCATTAACAGTCTCTCCAAAGGCATGGTTTCCCCCTACCTTTACATAAGAGTAGGTAAGCCCTGCTCGCGATGGGGAACGGTTTGCCCTATTAGCGTAGACACAGCCCTAAGTGAGAAGCAGAGTCTGCCATTTCTGTTAGAGATTTGCGCCAATGAATGTCTGCACCAAAAAACATTACAAATGTTCTGTTGTTGGACGTACCAACGAGCATAAGAGTCTTCATAGACTATACCTGTTATATCTCCATGCTGCATATATTCCCTGGCTCTGTGCATCTTACAACAGTTCCCACACAAGCATCTGTAAAGCGATTTATAGCTTATTATGACGGAACCTATTAATCGATGACTTGAAGATAGTTAACGCCTCATCAACTACATAAATTTATCAATTAACACATTCAGAAACGTACTGTTGGATGTTGTCGCTTCTTCTTGAGTCTCTTCATCATTGTCCGACTCCAGCTCCAACATTAAGGTAGTTTCTGACATTTTCAGTATGTGAGAGTATGTAATGTATTTAATGTAAAAGTAAATGTAAATGTGAGAGAACACTAGAGCATGAGCTCTTGAAGCTCCGCCCTCTTCTGAAAAGGGGGCCGGGAGCACCAGCTAATTTGCATTCAAGAGATACACAAAAAATACCCCAAAAAGTGGCAATTTTAACATTCTATAAAAAAAAAAGATCTGTGGGGTATTTTGAGCTGAAACTTCACATACACACTCTGGGGACATCAGAGACTTATTTGACATAATAGGTGCACTTTAAATTGTACACATTTGTCACTACTTCTGAAAACACAACATGACAGCTATGTTCAATAAATTAATAAATACACTATCTTCATTATATGCACTGTAAAAAAATATTATTCAATGTTATTTGCCTTTTTTGCATAAAAAAAAAAAAGAAATTCTTCCAGTGTAACCAATCCTACACGATGTGCAAAAACAAAAACATTAAGCACTAACAGGTCGTTGCCTTTACTTAAAAACGTTTAAAATGTTTTTTTTTTTTTTACATTTACATAGTTAGTTCAGTAATATGCAAAACATGCTGGGAACTAAAAAAAATTCACCAATGCAGTTTCAGCTAATGGAACAAATGTGATTCATGTAGCCCAAACACAAATTAATAGTTTAACATATAAGTGGAATGAGAACAATAACATTTAGTGGTGATAAAATCTTCACCAATAGTGTTGCTTTAGCTTATTTTAATGAAGTAAACTAACAAGCAGCAAAAAAAAAGTGTGCTGTTTGAGACTTATATTATGCCACAGTAATAAACCGGCCTGGAAAATGAGCTGGCATGGAAGAGGAGAAGTCAGTCTTCAAAACAAGATACAGACACATTATTTGCCACATTTTAATTGCTGCAACATAGACAAATATGGCCGGTTCGATTTATGTAATTATTATGCATGCATAATAAGAATGATTGCCTCTAATAATGCCTATGGCAACAGCATGACTGGCACACAGTATTAACAGCTGTGGCCAACAGAAGATCCTTCTGTACATAATTCATTCATTATATTACTCATTATAAAACATGCTGCAGTAATTATTACGGCTTTGTTAAAAGTTCATGATAATGCCTAATAGTCACAATAATTTTTTTTGTTATTGTTGAATTTCTAAACATACTAAAGTAAATGTGGCTAAACTCTTGTTATACACTCTTGAAAATAAAGGTTCTAAATGTTTTATTTCACAGCGATGCCATAAATTAACCTTTTTTTGTTTTTGTTTACATCATGTCTACATCGGTTGTGGCTTTTGACACATTGTGGCACGCCGCAACAGCTCGAAGCTGTTTACTCTGGACATGACAAAGCGACCATTGCAAATCCATTGGTCCTTCCTATGAAAGTAGTAGTATTGTGAGTGCTTGAGTATGTAGTAAATAGAACGAAGCATCAGTGTACTGTCTGGGTTTTTTCGCGCTGCATTGTGTTGCCCGCATCTTATGTAGACATGGTGATAATGTGAACAATATTTTAATAGTCCAGAGAATCTTATTATAAAGATTATTATAAAGAACCATGGAAAGGGTCCATTAATGTTCTTCATGGAACCATCAATGCCAGTTAACAACCTTAATATTTAAGATTTTATGATGCTGGTCTTCAGATATCTTGTGACATGTTCAATCTCATGCTCAGAGGGTTTGGCTCTGAGACTTATTCAAGAGTTTTCATGGAAAATGAACATAAGTAACATGAAGTAATTTTTTTGTAAATGCAATCCCAGCTGAAGTGTCCTTGCTTCTGGACGTGGAGTAATTGAGCAGTGATCTGGATGTTGAGTGTGGACTGGATGTTCTTCCTGCATGTTGAGTGTGGAAGCAGCATGCTAGGCTATGCATGATTCAGAGTTCAGTAAGCGCTAATGACAGTTGACACAGTGACTCAATCTCCCAACAGTGAATACACAACAGCACTCTTATCTTACAAACTCACACACTCTCTCTGCCGTTGGATACACACCTTCCCTTTAAATGAGCTTTCTTTTGTGTTATTTATAGCTCACTCCTGCTGGGTTATCAAATGCAGTCCAAATATTTGGTCATTAACATTATTTCTTACTGATTTTAAAGCTGTTTTCAGAAATCTGTCCAAGACACCTGCTGTCATCAAAAGTTTACAGTTTTGCTTAATCATGGTCTGATATTCAGATATGATATTCAGATATTCAGATATACAGGTCAACCTGTATGTATGTATGTTTTTGTACAGTTTTTTTTACTATTGCCTAATGTCCTATTTAGAAATGGAAAGCATTGAGAAAATGTCATCATATCAGTGTCATCAACAGAATCCCTCACAAGGAGGTCATTTTAGATAGGAAGTGACAGTTAATGTGATGATATCCTCAGTAGCCTTGCATAGGCTGGAGTGTCCATTTAATGTGTGTGTGTGTGTGTGTGTGTGTGTGTGTGTGTGTGTGTGTGTGTGTGTGTTTATGGGATCACACCCTAGGCTGCGGCAGGAATAGCTCTGACACGGTGACAGAAGGCCAGAGAAACATGGCTACTGCCGCTCGCAAATCTCAGCAGGGAAATGTCACACGTTTCCTTTCTGATTTCAACACACATGAACGCACAAATACGTACTGAGCCCGACGCTGAGAAGCGAAACAGCCCTTTCCTGGACGTCCACACATTTACAAATTAATCACTTTCTGACATCCAGAATTAAAGTAGTCCGCTAACTCCACACTCTTAGAAAAGTCCATACAAATAGGGCCAATATACTTTGTTAGAATTAGGGATGCTAATGATTCATCGACGATTGATTAAATGGTCAATTACAGTGCATAGTTTTTAGGTACGTGCGATTTGTGCACAAAACACGCGTGCAGCAGACACACGAGGAAAGATGTGGCGAGCACTCTGTAGTTGAGTATTCTAAATGTATTAATATCTTCAAGCCATACAATGAATTAGCTAAGTTAGCCTAAACATAATTAACCAAGCTTCCAAAAAACCCTACAAACAAGTGTTTTTACTAAACATAAGAACTACATATGAGTGATCTTCCAGTGACGCTTTGGCTCTGTGCTCCTATTCTATGGCAATCTGAGCGATCATAACAATCCAAATGCGCTCTTGGCCGCTTGATTGGTCTCTAAACACCGTCCCTAACCACCAAATCTGAGATTCAGTTTTTGTTGGTTTAACTTTCCAATGACGTCATGTGATCAGATCCCGGATGTCCTATAGCTTCTCTAAATAAAGATATGTGATCTATGGTTTACTAATGTTTCACGAAGTTACAAACAAAAATATGCCGCAAAAGCATCATGTGTACTGTTTACACGTGAATCTTTTTCATACAAATACTTGGTATAGTTTTGTTTTTAGAGCATTTCTAGTATGTCAGCAAATTTAAAAGCACTTAAAGTTAGGGTAGGTAAGAATTTGTTAAAAAGTTTTTTTTCCAAATTTGTTTAAACTTTCTTTATATATCAATAAATAATTAAAATGTAAGTACTCTGAAAAAGAAAGTATAAAAATTGAGTGTCTGTAGACCTCTCATGACTGTTTTAAAGACAGCTCATTATTTCCATTCACTCCACCTTCTCCCTTCTGGGCTCTTTCCAAAGCCACGCCCCCAAAACACATGAACGCGCTCCGCCGACCGCTCAGCTGGAAGACGCTTTAAGGCCGGGTGTGTCGTGAGCGTGGCGTTTCTGTTGCGTGGCGTTTTCCATGTTTTTGCACACTAGAAGCGTGTCTGACGCGGTGCTGGTTCTGCTAGGTGACATACAGGGAAGGCCTATGTATACAGAGGAGGTCGTGCAAGAGGGCGGGCAACTACTGTCCGAGGAAGTAGAGGTGCGTGCATGTGGGCAGATCCTGTAGCAAAAGGGGTGGTAGCCATGGTAGCGAGAGAGAGTGACAGTCGCACAAGCCAATCACTTGATTTGTCCCGGTGTTTATGAGCGGTGTTTATTGCAGATTAAAAAGTCTAGAGTCACTCGATTTTCTATACTCTCTTTTTCAGATTACTTACATTTTAATTATGTATTGACAAATAAAGAAAGTTTAAACAAATTTGGACAAAAGTAGATCATTCTTACCTACCCTACCTTTAAGTAATGGTCATATTACTCGATATTCTCTGTAAAGCTAAGCTTCTAAACCTTAAAACAACTCCTGTTTTGTGTTGGTTAAGCAAGTGGTTGTTAAGTAATGTGATATCACGCTTCAGATATAAGAGGTTGGTTAACAAGTAATCGATTAATTGATTTTTAGTTAGTTTTAACAATGATTATGTGAATTCATGTAAACTGACAAGTTAGTATTAAGGCTTTTACCATATTGATTATTCACAGGTGTTTTTCACATTTTTAATTATGCATTGAATTGTCATTTGTTTTAGGATTAAAGGAAAGCCATGTAAACTTAACAGATAATGTCCAGGCAGAAAATTACACATACTTTTTCAGTTTTTTGACAGATTTATTTATTTATTTCTTATGCTAAGGTGTCTCGGTTCTAACAATGCAATTGCTATTGCTTTTTGTTTTTTATTAGACAGTAGTTGTTCATCCTTCAAGACGGCTAGCACACAGACTTGCCTTTGCTGTTTATTCATTGTTTTAGTCATTTTGAATAATTTTCAATGGTGAGAATGTCACAAACTATATTCCAAAAGAAACTCTTTTGTTTGTCCGAATGTGTTAATGTATTCAAAAATGCAATTCATAATTTTCACTGATACTCCCATTTGTAATTTTGTGGTGAGTATTACAGAAATTAATACCTTTTATTCAGCCATAATGCATTAAACTGATGAAATGTGTCAGCAAATGCTTTCAAATTGTTACAAAATAATAAATCTATTTTCAGTTTAAACATCTAATTAAATTTAATGCTGTTAATATATAGTGTGTGTATTATGTACAGTTTCCATAAAAATATTAAGCAACTACGTTTTTAACATTGATTATAATAAGAAATGTTTATTGAGAACTAAATCATGATTTCTGAAGGATCATGTGACACTGAAGACTTGAGTAATGCTGCTGAAAATCCAGCTTTTCACAGGAATAAATGAGATTTTAAAAATGGAAAATTTTGAATATTTCCTATCAAATAAAATAAATGCAGCCTTGGTGCAGATTCAAATATCTTATGGACCCAAAACAGTTGAATGGAGTGTGTATTCCTATTAACAGCGCGCGTGTGTACAACTGAAGATTTTTCCTGTTCATTATCGTGGACTCTCTCATTTTTCAATGACCCATGTTTTAGCCCTTTATGTTTCTTGCCTGTAGTAAGCATCATTGTGCATCAAGCTGTCTTACTGTGTGTATGTATATATATACATATATACATATATACATATATATATATATATATATATATATATATATATATATATATATATATATATACATACATACATACATACATACATACATACATACACACACACACACACACACACACACACACACACACACACACACACACACACACACACACACACACACACACACACACACACACACACACACACACACACACACAAGAGCAATTAACCCAAGAAGCCTTGGAAATGAAAAAACACACCTCACGTCATCTTTCGTGTAGATGTACATGCTTGATCTCACGTCCTTGTGAGGCAGCGAGTGACCTGTTTGGCTGCTCCTCAGGGAGCCAGTCTGAATTCTGGTCACATACTTTTACATCCTCCCACCTCTGAGCTGGACCAATCACAGCGCTTGTCCTTTCTCACTGATGACGGGGGCCTGTGAAGCACCTCTTTAATATTCCATGGCTCTGAAGTCAGTCAAGGTCACTGAAACAACACTGTGCTTCATCTTTGTGACAAGGTGCCTCATCCTATCAACTGCAGGTCGGCGGTGTCCTCTTTCAGAGATCATCTCAGTTTGACACATCATTTTCCTACATGTCAACCTGTCTGTGCTCTCTTCAATATCTACCGTCAGCCCGCATTTTAGATAAGCGTAATACTGGGACATCTGACGACTGCTCGTTTCTCATCTGTCTGGATGGTTCAAATAATTTATGCAGTTATCGAAGGAAAAATAAGGGTCCAGGGTCTGTTTAGAAGCTCATATTTTGCAATAAATTGAGCATGTCAGAGATGCGAAGATTGTTTTTGGCGCTGAGGCCTATGGAGAATCTGACCCTGTAGATCAGATAACTATATCAGCAGCATTAGAAGCATGTCACAATAGAGCTATGGATCTGACGATGATCACCGGCCTGTAATGAGTGCCGGCTCAGAAAGACACGCCGGTCGCCACATGGAAAATGGCATGTGGCTTATTTGGACTCCATTCTGTTTTCATGTGCATAAGGCCATTAATCCTGAAGGTTGGCAGTTCACAGCCATCATAATGAGGATCTTGGCCATGCTAAGTGCAGGCAGCAGTGCAGTGAGAACCAAATGCTGGGAATTCTCCACGTCATGGACCTGGGCCTCTGTTGGATGCCCAGATGTTCTCCTTGAACTGCTATTGGTTCATCTGTTGTTCCTGTCCTTGCTATAAATCACTTGTCTCTGAGATGAAGTTTGTCTGTCCCACCCGACTTGGAGTGCTAATTGGACAGGGGCCTTTTGCACCTCTAGTTTCAGTACATCGATGAACCCACTTGTATTTATTTCATCTGTCAGGCCAAAGCTGTCAGGGGATGGATGCTTTTTTCCACAGCAACTTTTTTGTTGTTTCTCAGAAGTTTAGCTGCCAAATGAGCCGTATTGACTAAGACTTTGCTGAAGGTGTTAGTCATTGACTGTGGCTTTGAGTGTTGTTTGCAGGATGTTATGTTAGTGATGATCTGAAAATGACTGTAGGCAGTTTTTGGCCAAAAGGAAGTGAAACCGTGAAAAAAATCAATATGCAAAACAAGTCACAGGAAGTTTGGTGCTAAAGGATCCGTGTGTTGTGTTATAACTCAGGACTTTAGTTTTCAAAATTTAAGTTTGAACCTTAAAAAAATGTGTTCAATAGCCCCAACAAAGTTACGTTGTCATCAAGTGTACCTTTTATGAATTTGATTAATTTTATATTTTAATATTTATTTTTTTAGTGTACATTTCTTACATTTCTTACATTTCAAAAGTCTTCTATGCCACTAAGCATTTATTTGATTTGAAAAATACAGTAAAAACACCAATATTGTAAAGTACTGTATTGCAATTTAAAATAATTTTCTGTTTTAATATATATAAAAAATGTAATGTAATCCTGTGATCGCAAAGCTGAATTTTCAGTGTCACCTGAGCCTTCAGAAATCATTCTAAGATGCTGGTTTGGTGCTCAAGAAACATTTCTTAGTATCACGTTTGGTTACACTTTTTTTTTAGTCCTTGTTACAGTGTAATTATACATTTACTTTTAATAGTCATTATAATGAGCTACATGTACTATAGTAACAACATGTAATGTAACAAAGAGTCTTTTCACACCTGAAAGTCCGCACCAAGGTCCGAACCAAAGTTCGTGTTTTGATACATTTTATACATTCGGTTAGTTTTGGTTTGGTTTCACACTGCAATTATGTGAGCGCACTAAAGAATTTTACATGATGTACTTGCACCCAATCGTCATCATCTATGTGGGCTACATTTTAACATTGATTGGTTTGTTAGCGGACGTGCATCTAACGTCAGCGTGTTGTCAATTCGGCGGGTAACTTTGACAAGATGAATGAAGTGAACAGACACATATCGTTGCCACTATGCTGTTATCACAATGGCATTACTATCTGCAGCAGCAACTATATTCAAGGCTAATGATCGCCAAATGAACTTCCTCGTTGTGCAAACATTTTATCGGCGCCGACAGGAAAGGAGGAGAAGACTCAGACCATATTTTAATTAAACTCTCCCCATGTGCTACCGGCTCATTTTTTCTGCTATCTTCTGTGACAGTTCTGGTAGTTCTGTCTTCTTCTGTTGTTTGGGGTATGTGGTGGGAACCACCGGAACTTCCTGTAAATGGTCTGAAAGTCAGAACCATACAGACAATGCTCTCACACTCGCAAGGAACCGAACCTTTGTTAAGTTTGATCCGGACCTAGACGACCTCTTTTCGACGGACCAAATTTCGTCTGTTTGGTCCGGTCTGGTCCGTGGTCCGAGGGTGGTTTCACACCTGTAATTTTGATTCAGGGCCAAACGGAAAAGTCAGAAAATCCGGACCAAACAAGGTAAAACAAAGTAGGTGTGAAAATGCCCTAAAATAAAGTGTTATCTCATATTTAGACTTTTTTTGTTCTGTAATATTTCATTACAATAACATGTTTACATTTTTTACATACAATTTTAATTTTTTTTTATAATGTTCAATCCATCGAAACTGATACTACCAAAGCAACCTATCAGAAGTCAATATTGCAATGGCTAGCATCTGGGAATAGGATTGTATAGTGTGCTATACACTAGTAAATGTAGAAGCATTTTGCAACATTACAGCTTAATGCATTTTGTCACAGTTCCTAAAATTGGAGGATAGAGGTGGTGGACATGGAAATAAAATAAGAGAGACGAATGGAGCTGGAACAGAATGACGAATGTGTCTGATTGAATGAAATAAAGGAGCTGATGTGGATGTGGTCCTCTCAGAGGGTCAGTGCTTTGGACACTGAGGGTTATGAGGGTCTGACTCTATAGCAGGCCTTTCTCATCAGAGCAGTGTCCATAGTGCTAACTCACCACTACACAGATAATGACAGCAACCCCTCTGCTGAGCTTCAAGAGGTCATGATGCTATTTGGCGTCTGCACCCATGTCTGAATGAGACTTATGTTTCTTCTTTTTTGGGTGCAGATGGGATACATGTTTAAAAACAACTCTAGGCTTAATTAAAGCGGAATATTTAAACTGGCTGGCAACTGAGATTAAACTCTCATAAAAGTCAGGATCAGCTGTAATATATGACAGCATTATCATTGGATGTAGGTTTTCCCAATCAGATTTGACATCAAGAAACAACCCAGCACAGTGTCAAAATTAGTATTTGTTGTACAAACAGTTGTTTGCCACCCTATCAGAACAGAGCATTTTAGGCTTTTGACACAATTTGGTTAAACATATATTCTCTCTAGGAAGTGAACTATATTAGATTCAAGTTAACATTTTAAGGCACATAACGGAAAAAAAGCATTACCCTGAGAATTCTTAGAATGTCAATTTGCGTTTGCACTGTATATTATAGGATGTTTGTTCGAATTTTTGACTATAGCATTTTTAGTCTTTTACTATTAAATGTACATATATTTCTACAGTGAATTGTTTCAGTAATGTAGCCCCAAATTGTTTTAGTGCTTGATTTTAAGCATGTTAAGTAAGTTAAAGGCACACTGTAACCCTGTGCTTAAACACATTTTAAATAATGAGTCAATGCACCATCAATACTTCTTCTAAAACATGTTTTTGTCTTACCCTGATTCACAATGCTAAGCCTAGTATAAGTGTTTATATTTTAGATCTGTCGGGATGATTTCAAGAAAAATTTTGTACATGCATCACTCGCCCGTGTGTGTCTCGCTCTGTGTGTAAATACATTTTTTTTTGGGAGAAAAGTTGTTTTGTATGTGTAGTGTTGGAGTGACATAGCTTAGTTGTCACAACGAGTGAGAAAGGATGACATGGAGCATGCTAAATCTCCAACCTCAGGGAATGACCTGTTTAATAAATTAATAAATCTGCTAAATTTAACTGCTAGAGGGCCAAAGTTACAGTGTACCATTGATGCAATGGCTTAGTCGCTGAATTGACTTGTTCTTTCATTTCTCTCTATTACTCGTTTCTCTACTTTCTTTTTTTCACCTATTTTATGGTCCACCAGCTGAAAATTACCCTCAAAAGGTCTGTTTTCTTTCAAAAGCAATAGCACACCTCTCCTAAACACAATGATGTTGATTTTGCTTTCTGGATGTGAGCAGATTAATTCAGTTCTATGGTAGGTTTCACACGGCACCCCAGGAATACATTTACGTTGTTTATATGTCGACTATCTGCTCTTACACTCAGCGTCTTCACAAATCAATGCTGCGTTTCCCACTGAGAGGGTAATTGGAAGACAGTGTCCAGTAGGTGCCATTTCCCATGGAGTCAGGTGGTGAATTATTTACCAGTCCACACGGTAAACAGTGCGCTCACTCAAGATATTGCTGCCTGGCTGTGCGTCTGTGCGTCTGCGCATTTGAATCAGATGGGTCACGCTAAAGACATTTTTATCCCTTGAGCTGTGTACAGTGGCTTACCACTTGATCATTTACATAATTAAAGCACTGGCATTGAATCTGGGAGCCTATGTTTGTGTGGGCAGCCTGGTTGAATGATAATATTTGTGTTGTGATGTTCGGTATGTGCTCATGAATATGGAAATCTCTCAGGTGCGCTGATCTGAGGTAAACTGATTATTTGTGTAATTGTGTTTTGTTGTTTATTGCTGTTGTTTTTCAATTGGCCCCAGGAAGTTGTTTACCCAGACTAATGAGAAGTGAAACATAACATCTACGTTTTCATATACATTTTCAATTCAATCTCATAGCCAATTGATGCACACACGTCTGTGGTTGTGATTGGACGGTGTGTGGGAAGTGGTTAGGTTGTTAATCTTCAGTGTTGCTTAGTTTTGATGCTTGTGTTGTCAAGCTCCTTCTCTGCTGTACTACTGATTGACATCACTGGACCTCAGCAGGTTCCTGCAGGGTTCCTCCCATGTGGTTTTGTAGCAGCCAGTTTTAGGCTCAGTTGCTCTGTGTTGTCTCCTGTAGGATCCTGCCATTAAACAGTCATATGGTTGTGTTAGCATTTTTCTGAATGCACTGAACTGAACTGAAAACTGAAAAGTTTTGGTTCACCATTTTCTGGATCTGTATCCATTTAATTCTTGCAGATTAAAGGGGGCATATTATGCCTCTTTTTACAAAATGTAATATACATCTCTGCTGTCCCCAGAATGTGTCTGAAGTTTGTGTCCCCAGATAATTTATTATAGCTTGTCAAATTTGCCCATATTTGGGTGCGAGCAAAAACATGCAGTTTTGTGTCCCTTTAAATGCAAATGAGCTGCTGCTCCCCGCCCTCCTTCCAGTGGCTCCTTTACACGAGCTTCGGATACAACGTCAACAACAAAACAAATAGCACTCTGCGTAAATTTCAGAAATAACCGGCACAAAGTCGGACACAGATGGAGAGACTCAGGAAGAGGTTGCCACTTTTAGACTGCACCTGGATGTTTCTGAATGGTGAGTGGATACATTTATGTAATGTTAGTTGTTGTGGAGTTACGTTGATTCAGCTCATCAACTAGCATGCACCGTCATGTTAATCTATTAATTGTTGTATAGGTGCTTGTGTGGGAAAAAGATTTGCGCAAATATTTAACCTTTTACCGACATTCTTTGGTACATTTCATTCAAAAATGTAATTCAACCGCAGTGTCCTCAGTGGCTTGGATTCGGGGAGTCTATGGAGACTGGTATATTCGTTGGTACATCCAACAACAGAACATTTGTAATGTTTTTGGTGCAGACACTATAGCTAGCCAATACAGCGAGTAACCAGAAATGGCGGACTCTTTGTGTCTGTGCTAAAAAGGGCAGATCATCAACAGTCATGAGCGGGGTTTTCCTACTCTTATGTAGGAGTAGGGTGGAATCTGGAGCAGCGTGTTATGAGACATTGATAATGATTGATGGGGATTATAAATTATTTTTATTTTTTTTATAACCATTATAGGCTGGTTGTTTACACACTGTGGACGAATCATAAAATGGCATCAGTGTAATGCATTAAGCTACTTACAAAATTTTTTCTTAACATAATTTTGTTTCAGAAGGAGCCTTATGCATTAACTGAAGAAACTAAGGAAAATGTAAGTTTAGCAAAAACAATTAAAAACAATAACAATAATACTATGAATACAATAACATTAAACCCAAAACAAACAAACTAAATAAAACATACTGGATATTGACAATATTGAGGAATATTGTTTGTAGCAAATAGTTTTTGTTGATCTATCACTTGATGCACAGTCTATTACCTACCCCATAATGTGAAGTCAGGTTGTTTAATAGTTTTAAGGATTTGTTTAGATCATCGATCATATGGATCAAATACAATTTCACAGTTTTTTGTTGTCAGGGCAGAGATCCTTTTGTTCACATATATTATTAAGATACGTATTTGTTGTCAAATCACAATACAAGCTTCATTCTCATGGTGTGAAACGCTGTATCACTCTTACATCATAACACCCGTATCATTATTCTCTGAGGGCGGGCCATTTTTGCCAACACATTTAATATCACTTGTCATCCTGACTTTGAACTTCCATGAATGTCTTTTGAAAGACCGTGTATCTATCAGATAATCACAGTAGGATAATGAGGAACGCAAATTCAGATTTTGCAGCAGTTTTTAGATGTGTTTTTAAGCTTTGAAGGTGGGAATCTCATACATCACTTGACATCACTGCTGTGGTGGGGGAACAGTGTTTCTTCGGCTCATTTGCATGCCATTTTATCTGAACTACACAACTTGCTTTTTTGGTTTTTCTCTCAATATCTGCCACTAATATGAAGAGACTCATCTGCAGGCCGACTACATCACCTGTCAGCTAAATTATTCATGGGATCTGTTAAAGTGCACTTTTAAATGGGCTTGTCAAGAGGCAGAGAGAAGTCAAAATGCCCTAATTAGAATTCAGTCGCACCAACACAGAGAAAGGATGTGATCTCGATTGAAAATGTGTACGAAATTGTCACATGAAATCGCACATCGAGAAAGGCACAATGATATGGTTCTGAAGTGAATCATCCTATGGAAAGTGTGTGTGTGTGTGTGTATTTGTGAGTCATATTCCAGGCCATGACTGAACTGGGCCATGTGAGAAGCCTTGGATCCAGAGTCATCCTTTACTCTGTCTGTAAACACCAGTTTCATGATGCAACTTGAAACGGTACAAAGCATAGCAGACGCCATGCTATATTTAAACCAATACCTCTTTATCACCCTTGTTCTCTCTTGTAATGGGTTATACGAGGAGCGGTATGTACATCTATATGCTTAGCTGTTAAGGTCGTAATATAGAGTAAATGACATGATGTTTAATTTATGTATTTATTTATTTTGGATATAATAATTCATTTGAAAATACATAAAAAATGCAATTCATACAATTACTTAAAAAAAAAAAATTGTAAATATTTTTTAGGTGCATATTCAAAAATGTCCGAGTGGACAGATATATCTCTCCTTATTTCATTGTTTATTAATTATTTTTTATTAAAATAAATTAAGTTCCTGGAAAGTAAACCTATTTAAATAGTTTTTCATAACTTTTTCTTCTAACAAATACGATTTGAAAACTTAATGCTTGTTTGCATCTTTGAAAAACTTTGATATCCAATCACTTGACCTCATGACATAGCAAGGTTTGTTCAAATTGTAAAATATGATTTGTAATTTATAATATTTGCAAATAATGTACCATTTACCTTAAAGTATATTGAAATTATGTTTGAAAATAATTAAGCTGCATTCAAGTTGTGAGGGGAAACATATTACTTTTTATGTGATGGTTACACCACATGACATTTTTAGAGTTATTAATTTTAAACTTGTTGAAACTGGTCATTGAAAATGGTCTAAAACCATTTCTAAGTGGCATCTTTTAACACTTGGCATGTGTTAAAAGATCTTTTGCAATCAAGTTCTTTGTCGTCATCTTGGGAACGACAGCAAAATCCTCCGTATCCCAGAATCCCTCTCCCATTGATGGGTTTGTATGTTTGCGAATCCTTTGCTCTGCAGTGCTGTCATTGTTGTAATGGGTTTGCAGTGAGCTCGTGCGAGAGTTGAGCAGTGTTTCCAGATGAATAACTGGGTCAGTTTAAAGACGATGCCGCTTATCGTCTCAGTTCATCACAAGTGCTCAAATGCTCAGCTTTTCAGCAACCAGCCACAGTGAAAAATCAGACTATTCAGCTGCAAGGAAGTGAGTGTTTGGTGGTTTTGTCTTTCATGGATTTATTAAACTCTATAGCTCGATTTTACCTTTGTTAAAATTATGTGAATCTGTGATGTCATCCATTCATATGGCCTATTCCTATTTTCAAGTGTCAAGATATTAAGTCAATGTCACCAACCTAATGCAGCACTGAAGCCCTTCAATTAGGCCAGTCTGAACACACACACAGAACAAGTACACTATGCCCTCTTGTGGAAGAAGTCAACTATGAAGTCAAATGGAGGACACTCGCCTTGAAATACGGCATTAATGTCCTCCGCCAGCATCTTTGATCAAAAGTAGCTCTTCTGAATGATGTTGAAATGCTTGGTATCTCTTGCAGTGGGGGAGGAGTGTCAGTTTCTACGGTCTCTGCTTATCTTGAGCTGCACAGCTCCTCTTCCTCCAGCTGCTACTCACTGGAACTCACTATCGCCCATACAAAGAGGTCCAATTAAAAATGCATCAAGGTGTTTTCTCACTAGACAATGTGGGATATCAATCCAAATACAGGCTGCATGAAAATAATCAGCCTCTGGTCATCAATAATGGATGCAGTGATCCGGCTTCTTCGAGAGGTTTTGTATATTGCTTTGACAGGATAATGTTAAGCTAAGCCAACTGCTTTATGAACTTGAAAAGAAGGCCTGTGTAAAGCAGTATGAGTATTGTTGGTGGCCGCAGAGACAAAATGGTTCACCAACTGCTTTGTGATCATTCTGTAATAGAGATGAGGACTACATCCTTTTAAGAAATGGTATAGGTTCTTCCAGGGAATAGTTTAATAGTTCTTTGAGTGGTTTGAGTGGGGTTTTTTGGTTGTTTTTCTGCTTTACTTGTTTACTTTGCACTGTAAGAAGTTATATATTCTCTACCATTTAAAAGTTAGCACTTTGTGGCATATCCAGTTAAAAATGTTGTCCACTTTTATAGGTTCATATCACGTTACGTTCGATTCGTTGAGGATCAGGTGAACGGACCAAATTTTTAAATAAAGAAGTTTTGAACATCCAAAATAGTAACTAGCCTGGCTCCGGGCCTCCTATGTATGTCCGCTCAATTTTCATTTTCCTTCAGTACTCTGTCTGGGATTGCGGTATATTGTCTGGTTTTCTCCGGTCAAATTTTAAACGGTCCAATCAGCGAACAGAGGGAGTGGCTGAGAACAATGACATTGATGTCGTGCGCTAGTTTGAGATGACATACGTCACGATCAAACTTTAGCGATTGGTATGGCAGATCCAGAGTGGCTCTGAGCAGATCCAATAGTTTTAAACTTCAATAGAGTACCCGCCTTCAAAGAAGTTAACGCTTGCCAATGGAGAGTGGCCAGACTATCTGTACAAAGAAATGTACGAGAGTCTGGTAGGACCAGGCTAAATAGTAACAGCTTTGACACAAAACACTGCACTGCACTGCACAGCATCCATAGAGGATAATTACTAACATTAGTTTCTATCTTCTAGTGGACGGATGGCACTTAATCAATTTGGTTAAATAATGTTTTAATTTGGTTAAATAATGCAAAGTGTGTCATCTTCATTGTATTAAAACATGTGTCCATAGAACTTTATAAGAAATAACTGGAAAAGGTTGATGAAAATGTTATGGATTTCATTGTTAGGAGCTAAAATCACAACCACTGTATCATAACAGCTAAGATAAGAAAAATAAAAAAACTATGATGAACGGCTTTAGTGATCGGAACATGACATGTAACATGATCTTTGTTTGGTCCAATGATTTTGTGCACAAGAGCACAATGAATCATTGTGCCTAATAATACTGAAAAAGAGCTAATCGTTGGAGCAGAACCCGTCCGTGTGTGTAGAATTACTTCTCAAATAGACCCCTGCCACTGACCTCATGAGGTGAGCCAGTATAGTTCTCCACTGTTGGAGACACAAACACCCTGTCTGGCAGCTGCAGTTTCCAGTCTTAAATGTTTGAGATGTCAAGTCTCCGGCCAATAGCCCTTTGGACCTTAAGGGTCAAAGAGGCCATTCACTTTACACCACACAAAAAGAGACTTTTCCATTCACCTCGAAACGTATCCTCGGCCAGTGACAGGACTTGTTCCATTTCCAGTTTTAGAGTGTTCTTTAACATGCTTTTAAGGACAAGTTTGATCATGTGCTTTATTTAATCAGTACAGTATGAGAGATTGTGTTCTATTGGTAATATAGTCACAGCTTAAGTTGTTAGCCTGGCCTAAGATTCCTGTTTTTTTTTTAAACGGTTACTGTGTAAATGGACACATTATTTATTAAAATTTGATTTAATACGGCAATTTCATAAGGTGCCAAATATGTACACAGTAACAGTGTTATTCTAGGCGTGGTGTCCAGTGGGTACCAAGTACAACATGCTCCTGGATCAACATCTTTGTTGTTCCTGGAACAACATTCCAATCAGCCAATCAGATTTGAGGGACCAGTTTAGGCTTGCAACAAGGCTGAGGTGCATCTACATCAGTGTTATTCACTTGTAATTTCCCTCTGATTTTAGAAATGAGTTATGGGTAGGGTTAGGTTTAGGGGTAACAGGGCTCCAAACAAAAATATTAATTAAGGAGCCATTCGGCTCCTATAAGGGAAAAATGTAGGCGTCAAATTATTTTTTCAAGTGCCACAAAAGAATAAACGCGTTTTCATTTTTCACTTGCAATTATATGGGCGGTGTTGCATTTAATTTTGAACTCCTTCCATTCTTTCTCATGAAGACAACAGTTGAACTGAAGTAGAACTGAAACACCAACTTAAAAATCTATGTACCTCTTAACATTTTAACACACACTCGTACACACACACACACACACACACACACAGCAACTTTCGCGGTTTTCTCCACTGTAGGCTTATAGGCTTTATTCATTTATTGTCATATACATAGAGCGCATCACAGCCGTTACACATCACATAGGCTAACCAACACATGATTTGGCCTGTTAAACTACTTCACTAAAATGCTTCCACATGTTACTTGACTTTCCTTGCTTTTGTTTTTAATTTGATAAATTCTGCAAATTATTACCTGAAAAAAAAAAAAATGTAAACACGTTAATATTTCCAAACATTATGTTGAAAAATTCTTATCAGAAAAATGTCTTAAGTAACTGTGTATTTTTAGGTAAACAGGTAAATTATTAAGCAATATCTCATGTAGGGTTTTTCCTGTTTTATATACTGTCCACTAGAAGGTGCTCTAGGCATATGTTATCTTTTTCCCTGAAGACTCTGGTTTTGAAAACGAAAGTGAAGCACGTTCGGTGCGTTTTACAGTGAAATGAGAGTTCTGTTTCTTTAATAAAATCAACACATTAAGTATTTATCTCTCATCCATACGCAATTAATTGCAATGTTATGTTTTATTATTTGGTCCGCCTGAACCGCAGATATAACCGCGATCCGCTCAGCACGAACACACTCAAACACGCACACACACACATAGACTAAACTTCACTGCGGACAAATCAGCATGTGTGATCAAAAACATCTGCAATCTTATTTTTCCTTCAGATAACAAGTCAAGAGAGTCAACAACGCAAAACAAGAAAGGAATTTTATTCACTATTTAAAATAGCCCATCAGGCAGAGCCGTGATACGCTTTAGTTGGCCGGCTGAAAGATACCATATAGCGATTTAGCGAGCCCTGATAGACAGTAACAGAAAACAGCAAAGAGTAAAATATACTGAGAATAAGAATCCATATCATAATTTTATCATAAAATTATTATATCAAGTTTATTATAAAAATAAACGCGAGCACAAGAAATGACGGAGAAACAAGAAATTACTACACATGACATGCATACAGATATATTGTGGCCACAAATTAAAAATTAATTCCCTCATTTTAATTAAAAGTTCCTCATGGGCGGGCCCCCCTATTGGCCTGGGTCCATTTGCACATGCATGCCCAGACGCTAACCCACTGGCTGACATGTTTATGTGCGAAATAGACACTGCCTTCGTTCACTTTTACAGCACTTGGATGTTCATTCATTGACACGTCTCCGTCGCTTTCTATCTCACTCATGCTGGCACAGCCGTCTGCGCTGTTGCTCGATAGAGATGAAGGCTTTGAAAAAGCATAATATTTTCTGTTATGACGTCCATTTCTGACACTTATTTTGGCGCTCTGACTCAGTGAGGTTTTTTTCCATTATAACGTTGTTGCGTGCCGTCTCATTTACACAACAAAAGATGTGATAGGCTAATGGTCGCCAATGGCGATCTCAGCAAAAAAATCACTCACAAATTAATATTTCTGGTCGCAAATGCGATCGTTTTAGTCTGGAGCCCTGGGTAAGGAATAGGGTTAGGGCTGAATATTCAAATATGAATGTTGTTCCAGGTTCAACAAAATATGTTGATGCAGGAACATTTCTGTCGTGGTAAAATAACATTGACCATGTGCAGTGATATAGTGAACATGTTTCAATTCCTAGCGCTCATAAACGGTGTATTTTAGAATAGCTTGAATGCTCTATTGTCCAGTCAGAAGCCAGCACAGAAACAATCCATTTTATTATAGGATATTAGCTACATTTATTGAAATAAGAGACTGTTTTCATTTTTATTGTTCATGCTTATTGTAAACACTATAGACTGTTCATTATTCTCAGTATGGAAACTGGCAGACTGTAGAGTGGATTAGAGATCTGAAACAAGAAGTTGTTTTAGAAGTGACCTCATTTAGTAGACTCAATAAGAAACGGCAGTATAAATCTCATCATATTGCATTTTTTTCTCTATTTTTTTTTTTTTTTGCTGTGCAGGGATTTTAAACTAATATGGTATTCTGCCAAAAATCTACTTACTGGGTACTCCACATCTCTGCTCTTGAATCATAAGTGTTGTGCAATTCTGCTTTTTCTTTGGTTTGCAGTTCAGATGCTACATTTTAGACAGATGTATGTGCTTCTGAGCCCATGTTCATAAATACCGCTTTTGTAGTTTGAAGTCATTCAGTTTCTAAAGAAGAACACAAGTGTTATTCAAATAAACAAAAGATTTTGCATAGTATTTTTCTCCCACAAATTATTTTGCTTGAATACACCACCACCATGTTCAAGACACCACAACTGAACATGTCTGGAGCATGTACTCCGCTACCACACCCAATATGATGTGCAAAGTGCAAAATCGGTGCTAAACATATTATATATATCACGTCAGCATAGATCGACTGTTTCCACAGTCAGATTACAGCAGAATGTCTGCACCACACTGACAAATGAGTTTTACAAATAGTGACATTATCCCCGGTAGTGAATTTTAATGTTTTTTTTTATAGAGCAGCTACTGTATTATATGGTTATGGTTGTATGTATAGAATAGTTTGCTATGGTTTGTGGGCAGTTTTGGGCAGTAGTGGCCTAATGGTTAGAGAGTTGGACTCGAAGGTCGCTGTCTCAGTACCGGCAGGAAATGTAGGTGGGGGGACTGAAAGCACCTCAATTGAACATGCCTGAAGCATGCCTGGACTCTTCCACTCTCATTACCCACAACTGAGCTACCCTTGAGCAAGGCACCTAACCCCCAATTGGTCCCCAGGCGCCGTAGAAATAATGGCTGCCCACTGCTCCGGGTGTGTGTTCACGATGTGTGTGTTCAATACTCACTGATGTTTGTGTGCACTTGGGTGGGTGAAATGCAGAGCACAAATTCCGAATATGGGTCCCCATACTTGGCTACACGTCACTTTCCCTTTTTAGTGCACAGTAAAACATGGTAATTGTTTTGTGAGAGATGTAAAGATTGAAATTTGCATGACAGATTTTCTCCTGTTTTCTTTGATTGTCTCATATCGGTCTTTTCCACTTAGGAAGCTTTGTGGTTGACACGCAGTCTGAGAGTAAACACACTTGTCTTGCGCTTTTGCTGGGTGTATATGCATGTGTACTACTCCACCACACACCATAACATAGCAGCCATCCGATAGCAGCTGTCTCAGTTTCACCTGATATGGTGATAGCGTATACCTCACATGCAGCGGCCCAGAAAAGATCAAATGATTTGACCCCACACCCTTCTTCTGTACTCTACACTCGCCTGCTAGCACAAGGGCTTCCCTATTTTCAAAGCGTGGAAATTGAGTATGTTCAGTAAGTGTAAGCCTATGATTTGCATATTTGCATTTCCAGACTATTGACTGTTAGCTGTTTAGTGATTGTCAAACACGATTGAATTAATTCATGATGCACTTTTTCATTATGCAAAATGCAGGTTATAAGAATTTTGGGTTTCTTTTCACAATGTTCTTAGCACTATTACAGAGCTTTTAAAAGGACCTTCGCAAAAATAAAAAATATGCAGACTTTGGTGTGTGCATGAGAAACCATTATACTTAGCATATAGGACAATGCACACTGAGCCACCTATTGCGCCCCTTTCACTGTGCGGTTTCTTGACCGCCACAGAGTATGCGTTAAAGAAGACTTAAGGCCTTGAAATATGACATACTGCCCTACCGAAAGCCAAATTTTGAAGACTTTTGTACAGTACCAGTCTTTTTTATAGACCCTTGAACTTGGCAAATAGGACAATGCACTCAGCTGTATTTTGCCATCAGCTCATTTCGTGTCATGGTTTCTCCGCCGCCACAGAGGAAAGGTTAAATTGGACATTAGACCTTGATATTATAGGTACTACCCTAAGGTAGGCAATAGTGAGCAAATATATATTTATTAATACATGTGCATCCATGCTCTCATTTTCTTCTTAGTAAGATGGCAGTGACACATAAAGGAAATAGGTTTAAGTATATATAAAACTAGAAAATGTAATGCATAAGTATGCAAAAAATTCCTGTGTGCATGCGAATCGTTTTTTCGAGGGCACAAAAAACACAAATGGCTGTACTATATACCAAATATAAAGCTGAATATAATGCTGTACCATTTATGTTAAATATGGTCTGAAAATCTACAGAGGTTTGTAAATTTGGGTCTGGAAAAATATGGAATTTTGAATGTGTAGGAACCCTACTTTTGTAAAGCCTGTGTCGTGTGAAAACATTTCCAACATACCATTTAAAGGTTTGGAGTCAGTAAGACTTTATACATTTATTCAACAATGACACTTGGTTTTGAGATCACTTATAGTTTTATGACATTTTCTGCTTATTACGTCTCATTCACACGTGTAATATGGGCAGAAATGAGTTGTGCTCATTGTTGAACAGCTCCAGGATTAATCTGTTCTCTGTAAGTGGTACTGTTCTCGGTGGACCTTCACTAATGATATCCTTTCCCTTTCTCTCTTTTCTTTCTCTCTCCCCCTCCAGGTGGTGTTGGTCTTTGCACTCAGCATCGGAGCTCTGGGAATATACTTCATAGATTCTTCGGAGTAAGTATTATTCTGAATTAACAACTCTCGCCTGAATTATTTATGAGTCAAAAGCCTTAAACACAGATTAAATAATGAGATCTTAGAAATAAATAATTTCATTTTACTAAAGAAACTTTTCATGAATGGGGACAAAATAGAGCTTGAAACTCTTGTAACAAAGTGATGATTAACCACCGGAACATGATCTTGCAGGAGGCCAAATAAATATTAAATGTGAACTCTTTTATTTGATGCTTGTATATATGAAGTATGTGAGGTTTACTTTCTAGCAATAAACATAAAATTTTTTGAAAAGTTAAACAAAAATACAATATATAACTGTTGGAGCTTTAGCTTTAACAAATTGAAATATCAATCTAATTTGGGAACAAATGTCGATTTGTAAGCTAGAATTTCCCAAACATTAAGTCTTTCCCCGCCAGCGTTTAAAAAAAAAGTTGCCAGCCATCGCCAGGCTATTTGACCATTTTCACCAGAATTTAATAGCCCATAGAATATTTTGTTTTATGAATATCTGAGCATGCAATATATCAAAAGAAAGAGCTGACCCTCTTCTTTAGATTTAAAAAAAAATAAAAACGTTTTATTCTAGCTTCATGCATTCCTTTTTTATCAACACTTGAATATGGGTAAGTTTCATTAAAAAAAGCAACGTTTTGAGCAAAAAGCTGAGAAAATCAAGTTTTTGTCAAAAACTGCATTCAGATCAGATTCAGAGCAATGATCAAACACAGATGGAGGAGATCGAGTCCATCAACACCCCTAATGCTTGCACAGCCCTGTAGCTCGTCCTGGGTCCACATTTCATGCAGTAACATTAGATAGTTTTGATTCATATAATGATTAATGTTGACAATCACAATTTTTCATATGCATCTGTTTACATGCGATCACTTGTTTTACTGCATCTTCCTCGCATGTGTTTTGATCTGGAGATTCAGCACTCATTCAGAAGATGCGTAATAGCGCCCCCTAGCGTCTAACATTGAAAAAAGGAAACCCGGAAAATTCTGTGTTAAGCCTGGAAGCGTTTTCTCACAAATAACGGAAAATTCCGTGTTTGGCGCGAAAGAGTTAAAGAAATTGTTTGTTTTTTCCCCTTACAATAATGTTGATAATCAGGTTGAATCGTTGAGCATGAAAAATTAGTGGCAGTAAATACTACGGTTTGTTTTAAAGTGAATACACCTGCAGGTCATGTATAAACCTCCAATAGTTTAGAGTACAAGGCATAAATGGTAGCAGCACAGAATAGTGTTAAGGTACTGTTTTCCCATATAGATAATGATACAATATTAATTAACTCTATATTCAATGGTACTGTTAAGGGTACCATTATATAATTCAGGGTTTTGTTCTCTTTCGTCTGTAATGTTGGAGTTTAAAGACTCAGTGTGGTGGGATTATTTTGTCAATGAAAGCCAAGCAGGCCAGTTTCCATGGTTACATTAGCAGAGCATCTCTGCCACCCACCCTTCTCCATAAGCTCCCTAAAGAAAGGTGTGCTGTTAGCTGTTGCCTAGGCAACCAGGTATCATCGTTTTCCTTTTCATCTTTGCTCAAAGTATTTACAAATGCACCGACCAATCTATGCATACATTTACATCAGTGGTTGTATAATAAGTGAAACTGAATCGATGTGAATAGTAGTGTGATATCAGAGATCAAGATTGCTGTATTGACATGGCGCGGCATATAAAAAGCCAACACGTGCCGTTTAAATCGAAGCTAATCGCTCAAATGAGCATGTGTACGGTCTTTCGTATAAAGTCTTACATACAGCCTGTGTGTGCCTAGACTGACACAGCATGCTGAGGCATGATGGGAGATTTTAATCCCTATAATGCGCGGATCAGGATGGTAAAGGATGCGGAGGGAGGGGCAAGCCACTGTGTTTATGCATCATTCAGAAAAACCCTGATCTGGCTCGTCATTTACAATGCATGTTTTCATATTACAGCTTAGAGTCGGCAGCTTCCTCATTTGAGTGCATATGTGAGACAGACGATAAACAGATTTAAGTGAGGTGAATTCAGGATTCCTGCAGGATTCTGTTTTTACATTTTTGCAAACACTCATAATTTTGTTGGGCCTTATTGTTAGCTAAACAATAAACAATGCTAAATAATTGTTTTATACATTTTTTTATTTACTGTTGCAAATATATTGATTTAAAAAACATTTTCATATAAATAGATGGTTTTACAATACTCACAAAGCCTTTTTTTAAGTTGTTGGACATGATGCCTATTGGCGAACTGGGCAGCAGCACAGTCAGGGCAGCAACAATGAAAAATATGTCTTTTTTTTTTTACTTTTATTCACTTCCATCAACAAGTAATCACTCCATTGGTTATTCTAAATCTTTCCTTCATTCTAGGCCATCCTTTAAAATATTTTGGTTTGCAGTAACAGTAAAAAAAAAAAAAAAGGGTCAGTAGGTAGGTCTATTTGTATTTTATTTTTTTCAAGTTTCAATGTAAAAAAAAAGTACAATTTTGGTGATGGTGATTACGTAGGTATGAATTTAAAGAAATTAGCATATCGTGACGTCACTGACTGGGTCTTCAACCCGTGCCTTCGGGCGCATCATTGCAAATGTATAGCTTTAAATATGATGTAATGTTAGAAAAAGTAAAAAAATATGTTTATACGGTAAAATAACACCAAATATAGGTAAATCCACAGACAACAGGTAGGATGAATTTAAAGATTCAATATCTTGGTAAAGACCAATATTTCTGATAATTTATTGGCGTGAAGTTTTGTGCACAATGAAAAACAGGAGTGCAACATTCTCGAAAAATAAAAACAATAAGCAGAGTGGCCTGCCATAACAATGCAAAACATTTACTGCAGGCTTCAACGTGGCTGAGTTTACCATTGGAAATGTCAAAAAAAAAAAACTTCTTCTCATTAAAACAACATGTTGTAAAGTGATGTGTACAAAATAAGCCTTTATCCACATTAGAGTATTTATATAGCCTATAGTCTACTATGTGCCTTTGTCACACTTCCATGTTTGTATACTAGATATATTAGTTTAAAAGTAGGCCTATAATATAAAGTAGCCTATATCAGTTTGGCAACTAAAAAAAAAAAAAAAAATGACTAGCCAATGGTAATTCTATTGCCAAGGTTTGCGTAGAAGGTTGTGTTCACGTTTCATAATCAACATATTAAATTAAAAAAATATTAATATTATAGCCTAATAGTTAAACATAGCTTAACTATAAAACAATAGCCTATAGGCTACGTTTTCTATAACCCTCTGTCTGATGAAAGCGCCAGTGCGACGCGTTAAGATGGATATTTCCCTTTATGACAGTGTCTGAGTCGGTCCTAAATTGACAGGGTCGGTCGGGTTGCGGCAAACAAGAATATTTTTAAGGATGGCCCTACCTAGTAGCCTACCATTCTCGCCCCGTCCCGCTCCACACTTTTTCCACATTGTTCTTCATGCAAAACACCCTGATGTACATCCAAACATCATCAAAGCGAATAAAACTATACAAACATGAATACAGAAGATGGCGGCTTTTACTGCTGGTGATGGTTAATGATTTTAAATCCCGACACGTGCTTCTGAAAGGTATGTCAATACTGCTGACGGTGTCTTTGCTGTATCAGTAGCCTATATATTTATGTTTAACATGAAGTTTACATGAAGTATAGGCCTTCCCTGTATGTCACCTAGCAGCAGCAGTGCCGTGTCAGACACGCTTCTGGTGTGCAAAGACATAGAAAACGCCACGCAGCAGAAACGCCACGCTCACACCACGCTTGCAGTGTGTCGCCGGCCTTACGCCTCCTCGCGGCTGCAGTAACTTGTGCTTTCTTCATGAAGGCTTAAAACAAAAAGGGGACAAAAAGTAGCCAATCAGCAGTCGGCGGGGGCTGGTTGCTGGACGACTCAACCTCCGCGGGCAGTTTTTAATGTTTATGATGAAGTTATAATACTAACTTTACAATTACGTAATCATATTTCTAATCCAATTTGTTTTTTGAAATATAAACATTTAAATGATGGCAGTCATAAAAACTTGACGGATTTATTCAAACATGCATTAATATTGAAAAAAATTATAATGAATATGTAATATGGTGCATATATTTATCAAATGCTCGTCTCTTAATTAATCTCGAGTTAATTTTTCTAGCTGACTAACGAGTTTATGGTCACTGACTGTTTTTTCTGAGGTAAATGTGACGTTACATGACATTGTTTACAAGCTGTTTACTGACGTCTTTCTGCGGTTGAAACACTGATTGAGTGATTACATGAGATATGATATGGATTTTGATAAGTTGTACTCTATCTTTCAACATACCTTAAGATATTCATTTGTGTTTATTACACGCTGTAACTGATATTAAAGCAGAGATGATCAGTTCATTGCTTTTTTTGAGCAATTTTATCAATTAACAAAATCTCCATTCTTTCACATGCATCTGAAAGATTCATGCGTTTAACTGTGTGAAGTGGAGGTGGCGCGGCATTTCAGCTTGTGCCGGCCTTGTCCATGGATAACTCTGTAAACACTCCCGCTGATTTGCTGCATAAACACAAGCCCTGTCCACACCTGGAGAGATTTAACTGTTCTATATGATTTATCTGTAACCACATACATGGATATAAATGGTGCGTGAAAAGCAGATGTCTGCTGAGTTTGATTCATACATGGATACTAATTACATATTAGCACTGCATCAGTTCAAATTAAAACATTTCCACAGCATAATGTTTATTTATTTTAATTTTTTTTCCAAAACTATTATTAGGACAAGTTTATTTGAGGAAAGGGAATGACGTTTTAGAAATGCTTGGCAGTATGAGTGAGTTTAATTTGTAGATTGAAATACCTGGTTAATGCAGTAATAACAAAACCAGAATATTACTTTTTGGTGACTAGAAAACAAATTACTTCACAATCATATCTTGGTTTTTACTAGAAACATATATCATCTGTGATTAGATTTTTTTTAAAGATGTTTCCATATGTGCAGTCTACCAATAATAGAGCAACAACACTAGGAACTTCACAGTATGCAGAGACTAGCGAGGCGGTGTAAAAGATTATCCCACTTAGTGACTTGATTGTGATTAATTTGACTCATTTTTTACATTCAAATGAGTTGACTGGCTCTAGCCAAGCAGTTCTTTCACAATTTGAGTTGCATGTTTGTTATTGCATGCAGCTAGCAATATAATGCATATTGGGTTAAGGAAATATGAATTGGCCAAAACTGCAACAAATATTGTGTGTCATCTAAACCAGTGGTTCTTTTGGACTTGAGAGTCCATTCTCCATCCACCCCAACCCCCCACCTTTTTTTTGTCCAACATTATTTTCAAAGGGCGTCCCATAAAATAAAACATATTTCCTCCAATATTTCTGTTAAAAATGGGTGAAAATGGAAATAATTAATAAATTCCTGGTTGAGGACTACCGCTCTATACTGTTTTGAGTGAATTTGTGGCTCTTCAGTTTGGCAAACTGACTGACAGCCCAGTCTAAGCTGTCCTGTCACATCTATTGTCCGTGGTCTCAGTCAGGGGATTTTTGCAGACACACAATGTCCTGAATTCACTAGCATTGCAGTGTGGGTTGATTCCACATATAAGAGCCTAACCGAGTGATCTAGATCTGTTATTGGACTGGAGTTGTTGTCAGATTGGACATCTCTCTAATCATTTCTGTAGGGAGGCTGAGCAGTGCTACATGAATGATAGTCATATAGACACTTAAGGCTCTGTTAAAATTGCGACAGACAGTGCTGTGACACCTCAAACAGTGTAGCTGTTAACCCATGAGTGAGCAGTTGAGGGATAGAAGTGCTTACATGGAAGGATGTTTTTCTGATAGTGGTGTTCAACCTTTATCTGGCCTTTTCAGGACCTCTTGGTAGAGACGGAAGATTGAATGCTTGTTGTTGCATTTAAAGGTTTAATAATATATTTGCATGTATACTTATGATTTGCATATTTTGCAGGTCTATTTAAATATCACAATATATACACAAAAATTGGGGTAGAACAGCATTTGTTTGAAATTTACATTTTGGTAAGATTATAAATGCCTTTGCTGTCACTTTTGATCAGTTTATTTTGTCCTTGCTGAATAAAATAATTTAATTTATTTATTGAAAAATTTGAATGCTAGATGTACAGAATTTTAGTGACATTTATTGTAAATGTCTGGAAATAGGTCAATGATGTTAGAATTTCCATTTTCACTATCCCTTTAACTACATATTTTCATATATTAATACCCGAGACCCCTGTTTAAGATGGTATAGATAGAAGACTTGCACTTGTTGCTTTGTGTGTGCATGCGAGTGTTTTGTTGGTTGATGGTTTTGCTGTGTCTTTCCCACCCTGTTCAGCTCAGATCAGGTTGTGACAGCAGTGGTGGGTGCTGTGATGTGCTCTTAATGATCTACATCACGCTTGGCTCTAGAGTTACCGCCTGAAGTCCTGGCAGCTGAAGCCTCCACTGCTGCTGTCCTCACCAGAGAGAGATGTGTGCAGCCGACATGCAGGTTCTCACCCTCTGAGCTCCTCATTTGACCTGCCGTACCGCGTGACTCGAGCGCTAATGATCTCGATAATGTATCATCCGCTGACGACTCTCACGACTCATTTACGCCGCTAATTATCACAACTGTTCAAGAATGTCTGGAACCAACCACATGTCTTTTTCTCTTGATTTGGCCTTTTGCACCTTTTGCAACGATCTCTCAAATGCTCGCACAAATAGACAACGTAATTGTCTGTTAAAAAAGCCATCAGTAGACATCTAAAGTGGGACATTTTGAGTGATTCTGAGCTGATGGTTACTCCCTAAGGTAACTCAAAATTTGATGAAGGGTGAAAGCAGCAATTGCAGACGGGTGGGGAGGGAGGGGATGGGTCATTTTTCATCGTCTTCACTCAACACTGTGGATGCAGAGCTCTCTCTAGTGGCCAACTACCACCCTCCCCTGAGTTTCTAATCCTCCTTTTGTGTAAGGAATCACTTTTCAGGTCTGACTGATCAGACTTTTGGTTCAGGAGCGGAGTGAAAAGACTCTTCAGTGTTTTGTTGGATGTTGAAAGAAGCCTGTTGTAATAAACCCTTCTTTATACCATAATGCCTGTCCTTGTTGCCCTGGCATTATTAGTGGAGTTGGTTGTAGCAAGCATCACCCAACATCCTAACAACCACCTATCAACGTGCTATCAACCACCCAGAACATTCTAGCAACCACCTAACAATACTCTGTAAACCAGCTACCTAGTAGCAATATCAACCCTAGCAAAGTTCAGTATGCTAGCATCAACCACTCTACACATTTTAACAGCCACCTTAAAATGGCATATCAATCACCCAAAATAGCATTGCAACCATTCAGAAGACATGAACCAAATAATACAGTGCATTTACACGAAGATCAAGTACAAATGCATTATACAAAAATGCTGTTTTGTAGGTTTGTTACAAAACTTCTTAACATTGTAGTTTCATTGCCATATTTTTAATGGGAACAGTGTGCTTTTCCTCCTAGACCACAATGGCTTTTTTTAGGTACTGAACAATGAAGCAAGAAATATGTAGGGCAACAACAGGGGAAGCTCTCCTTCAAGGGATGCCGTTATTTTGTGTCCCACTTATGACATCTTGGGTGTCAGCGCTGTAGCGCAGTTACATATTGCGATGCATGAGCCTACTAGTACTGAACACTCAATTTAAGCACTGATAAAGGTGCACAGAGACAGGGCTTAATGAATTTATTTATGCAGTAAGGTCAGAAAGCTGGTTATATGAATGGATGCTTCTGTATGCAGCTCTTAGGGGGAGCTGTATTAACCTGGAAACGCTTTAGGACACTATGCTGTGAAAGGGCAGGGAAATACACAGCCTGTTCACTGAGAAGCCACTGAAATAAATATCCTGGCACTGCATTGCAGGGATGAATAATCCACCCAGTTTAATTCTAGTGCTGCGGCCCTACGCTTTGAAAATCTCCCACACACCAGCAGCTTGTTCTTTATAGAAAGAGAGGAGGAGAAAGAGAGACATCGGCAGGTCATGTTCTCCAAGATTGTGATACATGCCTGTGTCTGATATTCAGTATCATGTTTTAGTATCATATAGATGTCTAAAAATGCATTACAACAGCTGAGGAAATATTAAAGGGTTAGTTCACCCAAAAAATGTAAATTCTATCAAAAATTACCCCTCGTATTGTTCCAAACCCATAAGACCTTCGTTCATCTTTGAAACACAAATGAAGATCTTTTTGAGGAAATCTGAGAGCTTTCTGTCAGCTATGCAACACTTTGATGCTTCAAAAAGAGATTAAATGAATGCAAACGAATAGACTGAATAGACACAGTAGTTTTATATTTAAACATTGATTGATCTTCAAAAAATGTTTGACTTAAAGTTGTATAGGGAATATCACACTGTATGATGATTTTGGGGTGCTATTAAATGAAACAAAATTGTGCATGATGATTTTTAAAGCAGTTTTAGTGTGTTTAAATTATTATTTTTTTGGCCACTGTTTCATTAGACTAAACAATCCTTCCTTGTCTTGTGACTTGTAAGTAAACTTTATTAGGGTTATAAAGTAATAATGGAACAAAGTATTTGCTTTATATGCCAAACCTGAAAAAATGGTAAGAATTAAAATTGTGAACCTTTGCCAACAGAATAAAAGCCTATTAACAAAGATTGCATTATTTTTTTTTGTAAAATGGCAATGGGATTCAAAATGTTGTGTACCTAGTGCAAAATAGTTTTTTTTTTTAAGGAAATTCGGGTGAAATAGTAATCTTCCAATAAAAATACACACCTGTGGCAAATTTTTATGCAGTTATCATTAACACAGGCAAAGTTATCAAAAAAAAACTAAACTGAAAAGGCTAACATGTCCATAAGGATGCACAAGGGTTAATCTAGTTCTGTGAATCAGCTTAAACTCTAAATCAGTGGTCATCAAACTTTTCAAGCCAAATATCCCTGACCTCAGCCTTGATGAAAGGCAAGATCTACCTATAGATTTTTCATAGCCAATTTGCTTGAAAAGAAAAAAAAACTCTGAATCGGCAATTTCCAATTACAAATTTCCAATCACAACCGAGCGTCCACCTGCCTCAGATCTCTGTGTTTACAGCTGATTAGACCAGACGGATACAGGAGAGCAACACACAGTGCAATCATGACACTATTTACCACTTTAACTTATTTTTTATTCCGCTATTTGTGTTTTATAATCGAGCACTCGTTCCGTCATCAAACGCCAGCCACAACCGAGCGTCCACCTGCCTCAGATCTCTGTGTTTACAGCTGATTAGACTAGACTGACACGGGAGAGCAACACACAGTACAATCATGACACTATTTACAGCTTAAACTTATATTTTATTCCGCTATTTGTGTTTATAATCGAGCACGCGTTCCGTCATCAAAGCATTGCGCCAGCCACAACCGAGCGTCCACCTGCCTCAAGTTATCTGTGTTTACAGCTGATTAGAACAGACTGACACAGGAGAGCAACACACCGTGCAATCATGACCCTATTTACCGCTTAAACTTATATTTTTCCCCTTTATTTGTGTTTGTAACCAAGCGTGCGTCGCGCCATGCAGCCTCAACACCGTTTTACAGTTTAGACCCACGGGACGCACGCTCGATTAATCAGGAGACCTATTGGAGAAAAATAAACCTTGGGAGAAACCAGGCTCAGTCGGGGTGCCTGTTCTCCTCTGGCCAATTAACAAATAGCATATTATTATTATTCTGGCAATTTTAAAGGTCAGAGGTCATAATAGATCTGAATATTCAAAAGATCTGAGGCAACACGCCAGAGTCGGGTTTATTGAGGATGATGTATCGATTAAATAATTATTAAAAAATAAACACATAATAAACACAAATAGCGGAATAAAATAAAATTTTTAGCGGTAAATAATGGTATGACTGCACTATGTGTGGGTGATGATGGTCCAGTGGGTTAAACCACCTAACTGACATGCAGAAGGTTGCTGGTTCGATCCCAGGTCACCACCAGGCACTTTACTCCACGTTGCTTGTCCCTGAAATTAGTGCACTGTAAGTCGCGCAATGGCAGTCGCATAAAAGCGTCTGCCAAATGCATAAATGTAAAGTGTAAAGTAAGTGTTGCTCTCCTGTGTCAGTCTGGTCTAGTCAGCTGTAAAACACTGAGAGATTGAGGCAGGCGCAAAGCGATAGGTTAGTGGTGAATATTGACCTAATATGCATACCGTAGTGGCTCTCGCGTACTGTAGTTTGTGTAAAAACGACGGAACAGCGTTGTCGTATTGTTCCAGTGCTGGAGATGCCTCCAGCACTGGCAGGTTTTAGAGGAGCTGCCTTAACCAGTGCGGGTTCCGTGACAGCTGCCTTAAGTCCTGGCAGGTTTCTCTGCCACGCAAAAATTTTACTCCCTCTCAGACGATTTCAGGTTACAAAGGCATAAATCTTTATTCCGATTTCAAAATGCGCGCTTTGACAGTTGTAATACATACGCTGAAATGTCTCGTCCGCCTGCCGAGCTGATGTTCACTACTGCAACGAATGAACGCAACTTTTTAAAAAGCAGGGGAATTTCCCGACTTTAAACGAATATCAATTTACATGCTTATGACATTTGTGTTGTAAGCACGTACAGGGAGACTTCAGATATAAAAGCGGTGTCTCCTTAGCAGGGCCGTGCACAGGGGGGTGGCCCGGTGGCTAGAGCCACTGCCCCTCTGCCCTCATCGGCTGAGGTGCCCCTCTTGCCCCCTTCCCTCACTTAACCTCAGAGGATTCCCATAAATGTGTTCTGTTCCGCTAAAAATTCACTAATTCCGCTAATCCGCTTCGTGTTTTCCCGCCTGCTCAGCAGCATCGCTCACACTCAGTGGCCGCTCTCAGTTCCGTAATGTCCCATTAACAGTTAAATTACAAACCACAATCCACATTACAGACAGTGATTTATCCGCGGAATTAGTAATGTGGTAGTTTGTTTTTGTATTTCTGTCGGTAATGTTTTGCTCTGGTCTTCTAATAGTGCTAACAACTTGTGCAAAATTTTCAAGTTCTGGAAGATTAATTATCTTCCAGAACGTGAATATTTTGCACAAGTTGTCTTAAATATTTAAGACAATTGTCTTATCAAATTATTGTACTTGATCTAATATAAATAACACAACATTTGCTCTTATCAGCACTCTTTGTAGACTTAAAACAATGACTTCAGAAAAAAAGAAGACTAATGGACTCAAAAAGGGAGGCTAAAGCCCATTCAACTTTGCAAATATGGATTCAAGTCTCCATCATATCAGAGGGTAAATCATCATATAGAATATTTAGACAGTTTGTCACACTTTAACTCCTATAAAGTACATTTCCCATTATAATCAATTTTCTGAGTTAATACTAGTATCTATTACATAATATTTATGATATTTTATAAAAACCATGTAGTATATACAATTAAAAAAAGGTAATGTACTTAAAATGTTCTACATTAGTTGTATCATAGGGTACAATGGGGCTAAAGGCACACCCTAAGAAAAATGTGATTTTTAATCGTGTCTAAGTTAATACTTGTTTAAAAAAAATATTGTTAGCAAAGTTTGTACTATGTACTATGTTTATTTTGATAAATAAAACAATTATTGTTCAATAAATATTAAAATATGTTCAAATAAAAATATATTTCAAAAATACAGAAACTATTGTTTTAAAGTAAAGATTCTGAAAGCATTGAATGAGATCCCATAATAATTTAATAAAGTTTTACAGTAGGCTAAAAATATTTTTATTATATGATGATTATTATCATATTTTAAAATCTGATGGTTTCATTATAAATATGGTGATTATCTCTAAGGTGGACACCCAACTTAATATATTATATTACAATCTGAGTCTGAGCATGTCATGTCAACACATGTGAAAGTCAGCCGCTGTTTATGATCATGTTAAATATGATGCCTTTTACCCCAAACACCATACTCTTACATATTCTTCTGTTATTGAAAAACTGTTGCTTTATTTATTTTGAACAAAACTGACAATCATTAACAAGACCTTTGTCTACAAAATATATTCAATAATTTAAGCGATTCTTATCTACATTTTAAATAGCATTAAATATAAGATCATCAAATTTGTGCAGAATCAACCTTTTAGAAGCATTATTACAAAAACATAAATTGAATTAGCACTAAAGCCTATTGGTTTATGATTTATTCTCTAGATTAAGTTGATACTCAACGTTTTGTTATAGTGCCCCTTTTTTTTTGGTTTGGGCCACTGCCCCTCCAAATGTCAGTGCACGGCCCTGCTCCTTAGGCAATGTTTTCTCAGTAAAATCATATCATTTCCAATTGATTCAATAGAACGCGTGAGCTTACAGGGAATACCAATATGGCGGCGCGGCGGCTTCACCTAATATGACGTCATGAGCAATCCAGCCATTTATATAGATCAGTGGTTGTTACGTTTTTTTCGGTTATTTATCGGGAGCTACTGGAACAGTGATAAAGATCTACCATGATCGACGGTTGGCGACCACTGCTAGAACATTAATGACAGATTCTTCAAGCTTTCTTTCACTGCTATGGTGGCAACATTGTCAGTGTCATTCCTTTACATAGGGATAGAAGTTTTGATCTGCCCTGTTATGACTTTTTGCAGTAATAAGGTCTTATCACTGAAAGGAAAGCCTTAATAGGGTCTGTTTTCCAGAGGTACACAGTTCTCATAGAGCCAGGAAAGTACTTTAAAATGCTTAGTTTGGTCTCTTTTGAGGGGGCTTAATCAATAAGTAGATAAGAGATGCCATTTCAATTCGCATGCCTCTCTTTATCTTGCCATTCGTTTTTTGTGAGAATTGAGTTCTGTATGTGGGAGGCTGGTTTTGCAGTTTGCTCCACGCGTGTATTTGTATTTGGTAGAACTGGATGGAAATTCTCAAAAAATATTCTATGTGATTCTTTGAAGATTAGATAGTCCTCTGAGCATTTCTCCTGCTTGAACAGAGAATTGTTTGAACACGCAGCAAATATCAACTGCAGCTCCTAAACAAATTTTAGTCTCTCATCTTCCTTGCTAAGAGCTTTCACTTCCTCCTGTTTTCATTAAGAGGAGGAAAACACAGAGGCATTGCTTAGTGTGTTTTCCTATTTTAGAAGCACATGCAGAGAGCACCTCAGGGAGGAATTAAAACAGAAAGACTATTTTTAGAACCCTGACTGAGGTTTTAGCTGTCCGCTGCCCTTGCAGGTGCTAAATCACTCTTATTTTAGAAATGGTGCCTTGGCCTAAATCAGATACTGTTGTATTAACCTAGACCTGCTGTGTGCCACACCATCACCGACTATGATGGGACATGCTGACCAAACTTGCCCTGTTTTCTTTTGCCATCTCCTTTATTTTTGTATTGTTTAAGCAGAGCTCTAGTGTGCCCGGGTAGTGATTGATGGTTTATCACATAATGGGACGTATGAGCATACAGGACGTTTTCAGGATATACATTCATTTCTGTGCCCTTTCTGAATGAGTGCCAAAGTGCCACATCTTTGTAAAAGAAGATGGTGAAGATGCATAGCTAGCCTGAAATAGCCCACTGCGTGCGTTCCTCAGGGTGGCATGGCTCGGTGCGCACTGACATTGCTGTACGTCCTCTGCAGGCACTCGATTAGAAACTGAGGCCACCTAGTGTTAGTTAGAAGCTCAGGAGGGCCTGAGCAATGTTTACCCCACTCTTAGTTGGCATAGCATGCTTTTAGCTGACCTCAGAGCAGCCCACATCTCTATAAGGTCCTGGGAAAGTGTCATCTTATGGCCCAGGCAGTCAAGAATGACATTCAGGTCTTAAGATGTCTGAGCAGGGATACTTTCTGCATGGATGCCACATGGCAGGAGAGCTCTTGTAATTGCAGAGTGTGAAGTGACATTGAGCTCAAGGATCAGGCGCTTTGTGTTTCACAGTGTACGTGTTGACGTTCGTGCATTTTGAGACGCTGCTAATTGTAACTTGATAGAAAGCTCTTCTCTTAAAATTTGTTGTTAATTTACTCACCCTCAGGCCATCCAAGATATAGGTGTCTTTTTTCAGTAGAAGATTTTTTGCTGAAACCATTTGGGCATTCATATATGGCTAGCATCACTTTGAGAGTAAAAAAACACATGCAGGCAAAGCAAAATGAATACCCATGGCTGCTGATGATACATTGAGGTGTTATGAAGCGAAACATTTGGTCTGTGCAAGAAACTGAACATTATTTACAACATTATTACCTGTAATCCACAGCCTCTGCAAATGGCGTTCAGGAGCAACAATCTGGAGCACAAGCTTCCTGCACATGCCACATAATGACATATGCAGGGGAGCTCAGACATTGTGAATCTATGAAAAATCCATTACATTTTTTTATACAGCTTGTGGCATCCAGGATGAGCACAAGTAAGTACCATTTTGACGAACAATACAACAGACGTGTCCTCCCTCTTAAAAACAGTGTCAGCTCACATGACACTGTTTGCTCCCATGCATACGTCATAATGCGACAGGAAGCTTGTGCTTCAGACTGTCAGTCCTGAACACACTCAGGGCCATTTGCAGAGGCTGTGGATTACAGAAAATAATATTTTTATACATTTTAATACATGTAAAAAATTTTAAGTTTCTTGCACAGACCTATCGTTTTGCTACATAAGACCTCAGTGTATTGTCAGGAGCCACAGGTATTCATTTTGTTCTGCCTGTATATGATTTCTACCTCTTGGATGGCCTGAGGGTGAGTAAGTTAATAGCAAATTTTCCTTTTTGAGTGAACTATCCCTTTAAGGGCAAAAGTAACTAGTTAAGCATGCATTATCGGCCCCTTTTCCTTATTTTATTCCTTAATCTTTTCTTAAGTTTCATATTATTTATGTCTAGTGAATTTCTGGGCTGGTCTCTGAATAACTTCCTACATGAGATCAATGATAATGTCAGTGAAAGGGCAGCACCACATTAACCTCAGCTCAAAGGCTTCTGGCTTGTTATGAAATGTAGCCTTTTAATTAATTGAATCATTCAACAGTTGATTTAACCATCCCAGTTGTACAGAATAAATCGGAAATGCTGCTATATGTGACCCGTTCTGGCAAAATGAGTCACAATGAGCAAATTAGTTAGTCATCCTCTATTAAAAACCTTCAAACTGATCTGTGATTTATTGGAATCAGACAAAAAAAAAAAAGGACTGAGCTAGACCTATTTAAGGTCGAGTCAAGTCAATTTTGAGAAAAATGTAGTTACATTTTCTGATGGTTCTAAAACAAAATCACCTAGCAACCATACTTAAAATTCCTGGTACCAACAAATTTGGGCGCACATCAACTCAAAACCCATATGTTTAGGAAATATATATATTCATCTTTTTTTTCCCATGATACCACAATTGTTTTGATTAACATTGAGACAGACAGCCTACATATTAACACCTACTGTAATGCACGGATCTAATATGTTTCACATCAGACCCCCACCAACAGTTAACCAAATGTTCATGTAAGACATAATAGATGATGTTTGCGTGAATATTAAGACGGATATTTTGAAATACTGTAATTCTGTGTATATGTGTGTAACGCAGTTCGTGGAAGGAAGGAGGAGGGAACCGGCAAACATTCAAAAGACTTTAATAAAATGAATAGACAAAACAAAAGTAAATCGCGGGCAGCCCCTCACGGACGACTGCCCGCACACACATAACATAACAAAACATAAACAAAACTCAACGTAAAGTCCAGGCCTGGTCCTCTCTCGCCCTTCACTGGTATCGCCAGCCCTTTTATGCCTCCGAGCTCCCTCATGAGAGGACTTCGAGACCGGTGTGCCTCGCTGCAGGTGACGGTCATTATCAGTCACACACCGGTCTCCACTCGCTCCTCCCATGTCGCTCGTTCGTCCACCTCGCCACAATGTGTAATTCAGGATTGTGCGCTTGCTGAGTGCTTTGTGTGCACGCTTTGTAAGTGTCAGTCAGCGCGAGTAAGATTGTTTTGTTTACATCAGCTACAAATTCACATTTCATTGGTTCAGACTCAAGCCATCGAGAATTCGCTATGAATATTCACAAAGTTTATGCTCCGTTTTTCAATGATACCAAAGTTGTGCTGAGGGGAAGCACCAGTCCTCGAGAAGTGAGCAGAGGAAAAAAAGCAATTATTAAAACACAAATGAAATATTTAGGAAGGTACACCTCTCAGAAAATGTACAAATAAAGGTAATTTTAGATGTTTAATTACTATATGGTGCTTAGGGATCACTAGACGAGGGCTTAATGAACCTCACTTGTTTTGCCTGTGGCTCATAATAAGCTAGTGCTCATTCCGACTCATTTTGCCAGCACGGATCGCATATTTTTAAAGATGTATTCTAAAGGATAAAAGCACCTGGTGCTTTAAAACAGTCCTGAATAATATCAATGTCTACTTTTCCTGATGTCTTGACTGTGTCATAATTTTAGAGATGCTGTGATGCATTGACAAAGGTATTCCTGGTACATTATATCACAAAAAGTTGTATTTTCCTCTGAATAATTGTCATAAACTTTTCATGTTTGTGTTTTCAAGAAATTAAAGATTTAAAACACAATTAACTCCAACTTCAACTAGTAGAGAACCAATAGATATTACCAAAAGTGAAAATATGTAATTATTGTATGTAAGGTATGAATAATTGTGCGAATGAATATTGTATTATTTATGTGAACTTTTAAGTAGGTTTTTTAGTATATATAAAAATACAGTATAGTCCAGACAAAAAGGCAAGTTTGATAATGTTACAGGGTTTGTTTTATATTTTATATGTGAGTATTTATAATCAGATTATGTATTTATAATAAAAATAAAAAAATAAAATAATTTTCTTTAAAATTTGTTATTTTAATGCCCATTAAATCAATGTTTGAAACTGAATAACATTTATTTATTTTCTTTCTCCATAGTCCTATAGAATCCTGTCAGAATTTCTACAAAGACTTCACATTACAAATTGACATGGCATTCAATGTGTTCTTCTTACTCTACTTTGGCCTGCGTGTAAGTACATATTTCATATTCAACATATTTTTATTACATTCTGCACACCCATTAATGTGTTTTGGAGCAATAACTTTTAATGTTTGACCAGACTTTTTCTAATGTTACTCAAATATAATCCCCTTTAAAATGACGTAATATGGACCTGTTTTCCTTTTCATCTTCTTCCAGTTCATAGCAGCCAATGATAAGCTGTGGTTCTGGTTGGAGGTGAACTCAGTGGTGGACTTCTTCACTGTACCGCCCGTGTTTGTGTCAGTTTATCTGAACAGGAGCTGGCTGGGTAAGTCTCCAAAAACTCTCCTTTCCTCCTGACCATCCTGTCAGTCCCTGAACCACGGGGCAGCAGTCACAGAAACAGCTCAAACTACAGATAGATGAGATAAAGGCCAAACTGATGATGAGACCAGGGGAAATGTTTGAACAGGAGATTTGTATTATTATTAAGCCAAGCTGCCATGGTTTTTTGTCACAAGCTTGGAAACTAGGCAAACTGCAATGATGACAGTGTTGCTTGGGTGAAGAAGTGCTGGGAAGAACATGAGATGACTTGGAGCTTTAATTATGCTGAGATATTAGCATCACCAGGATTAGACACACACTGATCAACATAAACCAGTCTGGACTAGTGTTTTAAGTATTGTTTCTTTAAACTGGTTTTGCATAAAGGTAAGGAAAGTGTATGTTCCTGTATAAGGCTTACTTTTAAGTAGCCAGTGAGGCGTGTAAGCACCCTCGGTCTGATAATGATTTCCCATCGCAATATGTCTCTGTTAAAAGTTGGGGTGAGCGACAGGTGAGACACGCCTGCGGTGTATAGTGACTGTTGTGTGTCTGTGTGTGCCTGTGTATCCTGTTTCCAAACAGGAGGTTAGGAAAGCTTCTCTGCTTTCGCTTACTGAATGTAGAGTCAATGTAAACACACTCGTTCATAACCGTTACACCACCTGTTTCATAAGTGCTTTCCAAAACAACTGTAAAAAGAATGCCGTACTTCCTTAAACACATCAAAAACATTAGTTAATAATTAAGTACTTTGGTAGCCTGCTTTAGAGAACTGTCATCTTCTGCCATGGTGTTGTTTGAATAATGCATTAGAAAAGCAGAAGTTCATCAAAAAATCTGTAATTTTAATAGTGTTCCCCCCTACTGAGCCAGTAAATGAAAATCAGATAAAAGCTGCTATCATCATCCAGCTAATAACAGTTGTTTGGCTGAACTGTATGTATAAACAATTACTGACTTGCCCGTGCAGTCCAAATGCTGAGGAAGTTTGAACTCGTTAAAAGCTCCAAACCATCAGGAGTATAATGGTTTGGAGGCAGACCAATTTTGCAATCAGAGTGCATTTCCTAACTTCACAGATGTCATTGTCGTCTGTTTACACAACAGCCTCATGACTCACCTGATGCTTGTAGAAGTATTGTGATTAAAACATTTACGGGATGTAGACATTTTATTTGAAGAAACTAGACTTTAGCCTCAGTTTTCCCTTTTTTCATCTGACAAAATCAATTGAATGAGTGGTGAAACATCACATTAATTTATTATATATAATAAATAATTGAGATTTGGACAAGTTTTAATTATGATAAGCTTTAACTCTCACCCCTCCCTCGCACTTTGTAATAAATCATTCCCTCGAGGGTCAATATGACCTGAAGACCTAAAATTATACTTTTTTGGTCCAGAAAGCTCATTTCATTTTGATAATATATTGTCTATTTTTTACTGCAAGTTGTTCTGGGGCCTATTGCACAAAACTAAGATAAGGGATTAAACCGGGATATATTGATGTCCTTGTCATCTGTATGCAAAATTTAGTACACCGCTGACGTGTAAACTTACCCTGAAGGCACATAAAGAACGATAATGATAACAAAAGATAACTGTATATTAGCGGATAAATTGAGCCAGGATCACCAAGATATCCCGGCTTAATCCCTTATCCTAGTTTTTTTTATTTTTTTTTATTTACCTTTAAATTACTTGTAATTTAATCACATTCTTCACATTTTTTTTAAATAGCTCACAATTTCATGCATAACCCTTTTAATTCAGCTCAAAATATCTTACTTTGGGTGTCTTTGCTGACCTCTTGGGGAACAAAAAATAAAAACACAATATTTTATGACTCTTGCCATTAGATGGCCTTATAGCTCTATATATATGAAGCAAATAAGCTGTATAGTTGTCGATACACATGTAGACATTATACAGTTTGTTTTTGGTTTAGTTTTAATTTTGAACATTTTTAAGGTTTTCTATGTGTATTGAAGCATTCCTTACATTCCATTAATTCCTATGGAGGTCAAATTGACCCGTGAGGGATTTGTTACTTTTTAAAATTTCAACCAAAAAAACTCTTCAAATCCAATTAATATTTTTTTTGTGAATTCCTGTTTCAAGTGCGACAAAAGTCCTAGGGTCTTGGACCACTCCGATGAACACTCAATTTTTAAATGTTTTTTTTTTTTAATGAGTTTTGTGTCAAAATGACCTGAGCAAAGGATGAGGGTTAAAAGCAAGGCAGTATACTGTACACTACAGTTCAAAAAGTTTTTTTTTGTTGTTGTTTTCTGTGTTTTTTTTGTATAGACAAGAGCAGTATTTCAAACGAATGCTGTTCTTTTGAATCTTCTATTCTTCAAAGAATCATGAAATGTATTATAGTTTCCACAAAAATTAACTGTTTTCATTATTGATAATAATAAATGTTTCTTGTGCAGCAAATCATGTGACACTGAAGATTGGAGTAATGATGCTTAAAGTTCAGCTTTACCATCACATCGATGTACATTTGATTGTAATGTTCAACATTTTAAAAACTAAAGCTTGTTAAACTCAGCTGTAGCCCTCCTGTTGACAAAACACACTGTACCATAGTAAACATGTGAAGTACTGATGTGAAACACAATACTTTTGGGGACATGGTATGGGCCCAAAGACCAAAGAGCGCTCTCACAGAACAGAGACACACATTCTCAGACATGATGAAATCTGGAGCTACATCAGCCACGTGCCCTACACCATCAGCAAACTCTGAATGGAGGGAACTGCAGTGGTCATATGTTACATAATGATGATATACAGCAGATCAGAGGTATATTAATCTTAGCAAAAAGAGCTTTTAGAGAACAAACAGCATAATAAACATTGAGGAATTGTCAGGCCCTCGGGAGCAAGCCTGTGATCCTGGACTAAGGATAAATATCCTGCTCTACATTTCCACCAGAACAAATCATAATCAGACTCTTTTATAAAATGTTTGGTACATCGAGACTTCTACTTGCTAGCTGTTAAATCTTGTCGTAAATGTGTCATTTGATACATAAACTAAATCCAAATGAACTATTGTATTCTGGACCCCCTGGTCCCACCCTGTAAAGGAAACTGATGGACCATAATTAAATTTGCAGTTGGGACTGTCAAAGACCCTGGCACTTGAGTGAACCTTTGCTATACCATTCCCACTCTGAAAATTGGACCTTGATTAAAGCAATGGAGAACGTGCTATTCATTTGAAGGGTATGCAGAGACACTCTTTTGGGAAATAGAAATTAATCTTCTCAAAGCATTGCAGGAGAATGTTTTTAAACACAAGGGTTGTAAATGGATTAGCATGAGGCTGTTTATACCACACTAGCTTCCTTCATCTTTGCAATCAATTAACAACAGGCACTTGACTCTGAAATGGAGACGTTTTGTGAGTTAGTCCTCTTTCAAAAGCTGTATCAGTCTGTGGAGAAAGGGTATTAATCACAGTGTCTTATGTGAGGAGATCTTGTGCATATTAATGGAGGGTATGTTTATAGAGGGAGATTCCTAGGTTCACTCTAGATTTTATTGTTATTTTCAGGGCCATTCAAATGCTGTGCTTCAATGATGTACTGTAGTGCTTTCCGTGCTTCGTTTCTGAAAGGGGTTTGCCCTGTCATGTGATATACCGTTAAATATTGTATTTAAATACACTACCATTTAAAAAAAAAAAATATTGTTTTTAAAGAAGTCTCATATTCTTTCCAAATCATTTATTTGAGCATAAAAACAGTAATATAGTGAAATATTATTATAATTATAAATAATAATAATAATAATAAATAATATTATTACAATTTAAATCATTCTGATATGCTGATTTGGTGCTCAAACATATGTATCACAGTTTGTGATCTATTTGTTTCCACGATTATTTGATGAATAGGAAGTTCAGAAGTTTTTCTCTTTGTAGGTGCACAGAATGTGCATAACTTTGTTTTTGTTTGCTTCATGCTAAATGTCTCATATGACACATTTACAACAGGGTTTAAGCAAACAACGAAATTGAAGTTGCAATGTACCAAATCTTTCTAAGAGTCTGATTATGATTAATAGTCATTAATGGATTAGGGTCCAATTCTCACTATTAACTAACCATTGACAAAGAATTTTCCCTAAATATACTGCTATTTTAATGTTTATTCATTTTTGGTGGTCCCAGTCCATCCCTGAGTGTAGATATTAAGCACTACTGCCATCTGGTGGTTTGAAGCAGTATTTTGACACACTACTGGAACTAGAAGATTCTCAGTTAGGAATATGAGTCACATGACCAGAAGAAAAATCAGTGAAGGAAACTAATTAGTGCTTTAAGCCTCTTTCATATATAGAGCCCTTTCTCACGTGGCAGGCTTCAGTACATCCCCGCGCAGATGCATTCTGGGAGAAATGAGCGGCGAGTAATCCCGGCAGCCCTTTATCCCCTTTTACACATGTTCAGTATTCCCTGATTGAGAAAAAGAACCAGTGGTTTGTGACTGTAACACACGTGAGGGTGCTGTTGGTCTGTGAGCCTGCAGATGTGAATGAAATAGTCTGAATGAGCATCTGTCCTTACTACACATGTCCATTAAGCCTGCTTCAGTGCACAGCACTGGCCTACTCTCCTGGATCCTGTGCCACAGGCCTTTCAGCTGCTGAGATAGAAACATGCTATCAGGTTCACCAAAGGTTCATGGGAAATTACTGATGCGCAACATAGATACTGAAAATGTGGCTGAATGTAGCGTTAAATCAAGTGTCCTGCTCCTTTGTCTGCTGCCACCTTAGGTCTTTTAAGAAGCACCCATAGTTCCCAAGCAGATTAAACAGAAATACAGTGAAACAAAAGTTTAATTAAAAGTCTCATTCTAAGCACAAGGAAAATATATATTTATACTGTTTAACAAATAGCAGTATTTAGCTATATACAGGTCCTTCTCAAAAAATTAGCATATTGTGATAAAAGTTCATTATTTTCCATAATGTAATTATAAAATTAAAATGTTCCTTATATTTTAGATTCATTGCACACCAACTGAAATATTTCAGGTCTTTTATTGTTTTAATACTGATGATTTTGGCATACAGCTCAAGAAAACTCAAAATTCCTATCTAAAAAAATTAGCATATCATGAAAAGGTTCTCTAAACGAGCTATTAACCTAATCATCTGAATCAACTAATTAACTCTAAACACCTGCAAAAGATTCCTGAGGCTTTTAAAAACTCCCTGCCTGGTTCATTACTCAAAACCGCAATCATTGGTAAGACTGACGACCTGACTGCTGTCCAGAAGGCCATCATTGACACCCTCAAGCGAGAGGGTAAGACACAGAAAGAAATTTCTGAACGAATAGGCTGTTCCCAGAGTGCTGTATCATGGGACCTCAGTGGGAAGTCTATGGGAAGGTAAAAGTGTGGCAAAAAACGCTGCACAACGAGAAGAGGTGACCGGACCCTGAGGAAGATTGTGGAGAAGGACCGATTCCAGACCTTGGGGGACCTGCGTAAGCAGTGGACTGAGTCTGGAGTGGAAAAATCCAGAGCCACCGTGCACAGGCGTGTGCAGGAAATGGGCTACAGGTGCCGCATTCCCCAGGTCAAGCCACTTTTGAACCAGAAACAGCGGCAGAAGCGCCTGACCTGGGCTACAGAGAAGCAGCACTGGACTGTCGCTCAAATTGTGCATGTCATTCGGAAATCAAGGTGCCAGAGTCTGGAGGAAGACTGGGGAGAAGGAAATGCCAAAATGCCTGAAGTCCAGTGTCAAGTACCCACAGTCAGTGATGGTCTGGGGTGCCATGTCAGCTGCTGGTGTTGGTCCACTGTGTTTTATCAAAGGGCAGGGTCAATGCAGCTAGCTATCAGGAGATTTTGGAGCACTTCATGCTTCCATCTGCTGAAAAGCTTTATGGAGATGAAGATTTCGTTTTTCAGCACGACCTGGCACTTGCTCACAGTGCCAAAACCACTGGTAAATGGGTTACTGACCATGGTATTACTGTGCTCAATTGGCCTGCCAACTCTCCTGACCTGAACCCCATAGAGAATCTGTGGGATATTGTGAAGAGAAAGTTGAGAGACGCAAGACCCAACACTCTGGATGAGCTTAAGGCCGCTATCGAAGCATCCTGGGCCTCCATAACACCTCAGCAGTGCCACAGGCTGATTGCCTCCATGCCACGCCGCATTGAAGCAGTCATTTCTGCAAAAGGATTCCCGACCAAGTATTGAGTTCATAACTGAACATAATTATTTGAAGGTTGACTTTTTTTGTATTAAAAACACTTTTCTTTTATTGGTCGGATGAAATATGCTAATTTTTTTAGATAGGAATTTTGGGTTTTCATGAGCTGTATGCCAAAATCATCAGTATTAAAACAATAAAAGACCTGAAATATTTCAGTTGGTGTGCAATGAATCTAAAATATATGAAATTGTAATTTTATCATTACATTATGGTAAACAATTAACTTTTTTCACAATATGCTAATTTTAGAAGGACCTGTGTACTGTTCCAAAGTTTGGAAACACTAAGATGTTTTTGAAAGAAAAATATTTTGTAACATTATAAATGTCACTTTAGCTCAGTTTAATTTTGGTAACACTAGTATGGGGAACACATTCACTATTAACTATGACTCTTGCCTCAATAACCTCCTAATTTACTGCTTATTGATAGAATATATAGCCAGCAGCCATATCACCCTCTAGCCCAGACCTGTGCATTGTCCGGCCCACGAGAGGTAATTCAGGGTTCGACAATAAGTACAAAGTTCGATAAAAAGTATGGCACCTGGCCAGCGTGAAAGACGCTCGGGACGGAGCTGCCCGATTGGACCAGTGCTGCATTGTAGGTACTGTCTGACATTATCGGGTAGGCAATGTCCCTCACTTTACAAAAACCAAACATAAACACACCTATAGAGAGCACGCACACACTCTGCGATGTACTCAAGCATGTTAGACTCGTGGGCACATATTTATTAGTACATGCTTTCACTGCGTGATTGCGTCTAAATGCATTTACCCCAAAATTCAAGGGGCAAAAATGCTTGTATGTTTTTTATATTCATATAATTAAATATAGTTAACCAATATCACAAATTGTTGTGTTTTTCTCCAAATATCATTATAACAAATAATGATATTCACAGTTCAATAAACAAGAAAATAATATTAAGATACTTAGTTTTTAGACACCATATTACCTGTTTTTGCTCTATTTCGCCCACGAAAGTAGTTCCAAACGAAGATCACAGCACTGTTTTGCGTCCTTGAGCAACATGTGACAGTGAAAGACGCTGTCAAACGTTTTGTTCCTGAATGAATCAGCCGTTTCAATGAATTGGTTGAATCTCAATGACTCACTCATTAACAGTGACATGCTGCCGCCTACTGGCGTTTTGAATTTAACATTTAAAGTATGTTTTCATTTCAAATAACTTCAAAAATCAATATTCAACATTTTATGTTTAAAACTCCAAAACACAGAGCCAATAGAAAAAATCCTCAGTGTTGAGCCCTGTAATTGGTAAATTAAAAGCCAAACGCAAATAGGTGGATGCAATACAACTGCACTACTTTTATTTATTTATTTATTTTACAGAAACTGTATGCACCTTCACTCAAATGGGTTCACGATCATGTAGGACAGCTTTCAAAAAAGCTTTGCCGTTAGCCCTTAAATATGTTAGCTAACATTAAAATAATATATTCAGAATGTATAGTTTTTAACAAGGCATGAACTCCTGAGTATTTATTTACTGAATTCAATTGGTCTGGCCCTCTACAACCACCCCAGTTTCTCATGTGGCCTCTTGGGAAAATTAATTGCCCACCCCTGTGGTCTGTGTGGGTCCTAACGCCCTAGTATAGTGATGGGACACTATACTGTCAATAAGCACGTCCTTCGAATGAGATGTTAAACCGAAGTCCTGACTCTCTGTGGTCATAAAAAATCCCAGGGTGTCCTTCGGAAAAAGAGTAGGGGTGTCACCCCGGGATACTGGCCAAATTTGCCCATTGGGCTTTGTCCATCATGGCCTTCTAATAATCCCCATATACGATTGGCTTCATTACTCAGTCTCCTCTCCACCAATCAGCTGGTGTGTGGTGGGCGTTCTGGTGCAATATGGCTGCCGTCGCATCATCAAGGTGGATGCTGCACATTGGTGGTGATTGAGGAGATCCCCCCTTCCATGTAAAGCACTTTGAGTACCCAGTAAAAGTGCTATATAAATGTAACAAATTATTAATTATTAAAGATAGTAAGGTTGTTTTTGTAGCATTTAAGTTTAGGTATTGGGTAGGATTAAGGAATGTAGAATATGATCATGCAGAATAAGGCATTAATATGTGATTTATGAGTACTAATAAACAGACAATATCCTAGTAATCTTCATTCTAATAATGAACTAGTTAATAGTGAGAATTGAACCCTTCAATAAAGTGTTACCTTCATTTATCGCTCTTCAAAAAATAGTACTGACCCCAAACTTCTAAACAATAGTGTTTTTTTGTTTTATTTTTGTTTTTTACTTTTCTAAAACATTTAAATATATGGAAATTCCACAGTGGGATTGTTGAATCATTTTGAATTGATTCACAGAAGTAATTTGAACTTATCAGTTCTAACATTGATTTTGTTACCTAATGCTATGTCCTCTTTTTAAACGTCTTAGAGTATTAGAAGATATAACAGAAAGATAAAAAGATTTTAAATAAAATATGAAAGTTAAATTGATACAGTTGCCAAAAATCAGCGAAATTGCGGCAGGAATTAAAAGTAGCCTAATTCTGCGGGAAAACTGTGGATGTGGCAACTGGAAAAGAGACTCTTCAGGAGCACACATATTTGTCACATCCTTTTGATTTTCCCAGCAAAAATGACCAGAGTCCTTCACATAAAGTACAGACTTTTATGGGCACCGTAGGTCAGAGTTTTTAAGTCTTGTTAAAAGCTGTTCACACATTGGCATAATGGACTAGTGATTAATACATGAAAATTCTTACATCTAGCCCCTTTAAGAGACTTTGAACAGATAGATACTAGACTTTCATCATTGATTCCAATAGAGATTGATCTTATGTTGCTCTGCTAATATAAAATGACTTGGCACACACACTGTGTAAAATAGTTAGTTTTTAGAATTATTTTTAACTATCAAATTGATATCTGGTGGTATTGAATAAACTTAAAGTAATGTCAGTAATGACATGTTTTGCCTGCCATCTTGGATTCATTGTTATCACTGAGCTTGCCAACAGTACATTCTTGGATTGCCTTCTCTTGGAAGGATACGTGCGAAGCTGCCTTAGAAATGCCTTGTTGTTAAAATGAGTGCTATGAGATCTTAGAAGGCAACGTCCAGATCCCAGCTGGACGTTAACCAGTCAGGTTTCAAAAAGGGCCACTCAACAAAGACTGCATTACTGTCAGTCACTGAAGCCCTGCGGTTGGCAAAAGCTGCTTCCAGATCATCAGTCCTAATCCTCCTCGATCTATCTGCTGCATTTGACACAGTGAATCACCAGATTCTTCTGTCCACCCTCTCATCACTGGGCATCACAGGGACTCCACTCCACTGGTTTGAGTCTTACCTCACAGGTAGGTCTTTCAAGGTTGCCTGGAGAGGTGAGGTATCCAAAGCACATCAACTGACCACGGGGGTTCCTCAGGGCTCAGTGCTGGGACCTCTTCTCTTCTCCATTTACACTACGTCACTGGGACCCATCATACAGGCGCATGGCTTCTCATACCATTGCTATGCTGATGACACTCAACTCTATCTTTCATTTAAACCAGATGACCCCACAGTAGATGAACGAATCTCAAGCTGTCTGGCAGACATCTCGGCATGGATGAAAGAACACCACCCTCAGCTCAACCTGGCAAAGACTGAGCTTCTCGTCTTCCTGCCAATCCGACTCTACAACACAACTTCACCATCCAGCAAGGTTCATCTCTGATTACCCCCTCAGGGTCGGTCAGAAATCTTGGTGTAATCTTTGACGACCAGCTGTCCTACAAAGACCACATTTCAAAGACAGCTCGATCATGCAGGTTTGCTCTGCACAACATCAGGAAGATCAGACCGTTCCTTACAGAGCATGCAACACAACTTCTCGTCCAGGCCCTTGTCATTTCTAGGCTTGACTACTGCAATGCGCTTCTGGCTGGTCTTCCATCGTGTGCAATCAAAACTCTTCAAATGATTCAGAATGCTGCAGCACGTCTTGTATTCAATGAGCCCAAAAGGGCCCATGTCACACCACTCTTCATCTCTCTGCACTGGCTGCCACTTGATGCCCGCATCAAGTTCAAGGACTTGACACTCGCTTATGGATCCACCACAGGCTCAGCACCAGCATATTTCGACTCGCTCCTACGAGCCTACACCCCTACCAGAAACCTCCGCTCAGGTAAGGAGCGTAGGCTTATGGTACCATCACAGAAAGGCATGAAATCCCTCTCCAGAACTTTTTCATTCACCATTCCTGGCTGGTGGAACAATCTTCCTACCTCCATCCGGATGGCAGAATCACTGTCATCATTCAAAAGACAGCTAAAAACTCATCTCTTTCGTGAGCACTTAACCTTATCATAAGAAAAAAAAAAAAAAAAACTCTTCTCTTTTATTCCTTCCTTATTCCAGCTTAAGCTTATTCTATGTAATATCCAAAACTTGGTATTTAAGGCACTTTTTGCGTTTTGCGCCTATTCATGACCGATCGCTTCCTGTACTCCTATGTTGTAAGTCGCTTTGGATAAAAGCTTCTGCTAAATGCCTAAATGTAAAATGTAAATGCAACATACTGTTCACAACAGCCTAACGGCCTTTGTAGCAGGAGCGCTTCTGATGCCTTAATTGTTGAGCCAAAAATAATTTTAGACCTATATGAGTTACTTTCTTCTGCTGAACAACAACAACAAAATATATTTCGAGAAATTAGGGTTTTTGTGATCTTCCATGCAATGAAAGTCATTGGTCACCAAAACCTGCATGGTTATTAACATATCAAAATATCTTCTTTGATGACTCCTTTGAAGTACAGTGAATACAGTTTACAGCAGGATTACAGCACTTCATTTATAAAGCAATTATTGCTATGAAATGTATTATCTTTCTAGTATAACAATCCCACTCCACAGCATTAGTTATCAGTAAAAAAAAAAAAAAATCATGAGAAAATGACACTGCTCGTACAACCCCTGTGATTAATTCAGGATTGTTTTTTGTTCTTCTTTTTTTAATTTTGACAAATCTAAATCTCTAGAAGGGTTCAGTATATACAAAAGCTTGTCACCTCACTTAAACAGAGAGGGGATCAAAGGAAAGTTACTTGTGTGGGAGTTTAATATTGAAAAGATCAGGCCAAATACGTCAGAGATTGTGGCTCCAATCAGATGTTCATCCAATGACAGGTGTCACAGCCTAAGCTTGAAGGATTTTTAGTATTGTTAAACCGTTCTTTAGACACATTCTGGCATTCACGCTCTACGAGAATGTTATCTCCTTTTTCTCTGATTTAAAATTATTTTAAAAAATTGTATCTAGTACATCTGCGGTTGCACAACTTAGAAGTTCTGAGGAAACATCACATTCTACATTTCTGAATTTATAAAGGAGTGGGATCTCAAAATCATGATCTCCAGCAAGCTGCTAGTGTTTCGGGGCCCGCGGGGTGCTCTGGTCACGGAAACCGTTCAAGAGAGCCTACGGCGCAAAAAGTCATGTGGTGACCTGTTTCAGAACGGTTACCGTGTGAAGTTGGGCCCAGGCCAGACAGGAGATGGCAAAGAGAGTGACAGTCAGAGCTCTCTTTTTTACTGCCTCCATGTGCTGTCTAACTGGGGTAAGACATCCTTTCTGGGGAACTTCTAAGACTATATGTTGCAACTGTGCTGTTTTAATTTTTCACTTAATGACTGTAGGAAGTTTTATTGAGGTGTTTTTGTTTCCTGTTGCTGAAGATAACCTCAAACTTGAAATCAGATATTCTGAACAGATAAATTGTGAATCCTGTCAGGACTTTATTAACCTGTTGGTGCACCTGATCACGCTCTCTGGCTCGGCGTCACTTTATAGACAACTGTCCACAAATGTTACAAATCTTGACAAATTATGAATCTTTTGAAAGGTATATTTAACATCAGTATATTGTCTCTGTTTTATGATAGAAATGCTTCAACAACAGTAATGTAGTAATTTGTATCAGAAGTACAAATTAAAACATGCACAATCAAAACGGGAGTTTATTATAAAATGGGGATCTCGAGATGAATGCAGTCCGATACACTTTGAGTAAATTGTTCAAGTCAAGCATCCATTGAAAAACATTCAATAGCACTTTTTGTCCAAAAGTATTAAATCCTTGAAATGTAGATATATAATCCATTGTTTATGTCAGATTTCGCCTGAACGACCATTGTTCTTCAACATTATCATGGTTTTGGCTCTAAAAGGGAGGAGCTTCAACAGGTTAAAGAACATTGAGTAATTTTTGTACAAATTCGGCAAGAGCAAAGCTAAGACGTTACGATGTGCTTCTAAATAGATTATTTTTTTAGGCTGAAAGCAGGACAAAAATGCTGTTTATGTAAGAAGTCTGCAGGAGCAAGTGATATTGTTCTCTAATCTGCTTCCTGATAAACATACACACACGCACATGCACATGCGCACGCACACATGCACACACACACGCATACGCATACACACACACACACACACACACACACACACACACACACACACACACACACACACACACACACACACACACACGTGTGATTGTTCCATGGCTCTTCTTTCTCTACTCTAAGCCCTAAATAAATTGTTAAAATAATAAATGCTTAACAACTGATTGCAGTACATGACAACAACCAAACATGTCAGGGGCATTCTCAGGTCATATTTTGTTAAAATCTTGCCTAAGGTAGTTTTTCATAAACATTCATGTATGTGTCAGTAGTTTTGCTTAAAATTAAGTTGTCATGAAAATTGTTTAACAATGAATAATAAATACAAATAAATAAAACTTAAACATAATTTAAATAAATACTAAATATAATCATAAATAAAATATTTTTAAAAATCTCAAAAGTATACATCATGGTGATATGTTGTACTGCCTTTTTTCTTATTTAAAATAAATAAAAATCATTGTACCGGACATGTTACGCTTTTTTTAGATATGAGGTGTTTAGAATGACAATGAATTGTTTGTTAGGAATGGCAAAGTACCATACTACTCTTACTAGGAATGCAGTATTTGCACACTATGCAGAAAATGTCTGAACAATATTTCCAAGATTATACACTGTATGGATTATTTTAACTCACAATGCAATGTGCTTGACCTTCCCTTTTCAGAAAAATAAATGGACTGAAAAAACTTTTTTTTTTTTTGTGACTCATTATTTGGCTGAGCTTTAAAGGTGCACTATGTAACTTTTCTGTCGCCTATTCAAAACGAAGGCATAGTTTGATGCCGCAGAATCTTGGGACATGTAGTCTTCACCTCAAAACAGAAAAAAATCGGGATAGGACTCAGCAAAAGTCAAGTTCATGACACTTGGTACACACTGCAGTGAGAGTAAAGCGTTTCTGCAAAATAAAACCGAGGGTAACACAGATATGACGCAATTGACAGGCGACTCCCTCACACCCGTCCCGGTTCCTTGGTTAAAATAGCAATTTTCTCACGCTCGTCTACTTCGCTGCATATGACAATGACCGTTGAAGCAGTATACTGGTGTTTGACATGTTCATCACTGCATACTTTGTGTTGTTTTACATACTATTTTTAAAGACACATAAAATGATTATTATTATTGTGACTTTTTGTACTGTTTGAGGTATGCCATCTAGTATGCCATAAGTATGAATCTAGTATGCCATAAGCTAAACTTTTTTTTTTAAAAACTTTTTTATCCATTCTTTTCTGCTTTTCTCTTCTCTCATAGGTCTGAGGTTTCTAAGAGCCTTGAGATTGATACAGTTCTCAGAAATTTTACAGTTTTTGAATATCTTAAAAACAAGGTAAGGCCGAAAACATATCACGCACCTCTCTCACTCAGTTTCAAAAGCTCCCCTCCGCTGGCATCAACACACAGTCTGTACGGTCTCTGGTGTCCCTTCCATCACTTACCACGCTCTGCAGCTTTGACCCAGAAGTCTCCGCAGAATGTTTTACGTTAGTCCCCCACTGTGTGCACATTAAGCGTGCTGTAGGTAAGAGAACAGGGCCGCCATCCAGCCTGATGAATGCAAGAGTATGAAGCAGACAGGCCCCTGATTGATTCTTCCTCCGGCAGGCTGTCACACACATGACAGATGAGCGCCTCCTGACATATCGTGGTATTTCGTAAAAAAATGTCAATGAATCAGAAAGGAAGTGGGGGGGAAAGCAGTCAGCACCCAGCTCAGTGGTTGTAAAACCGCTGGACGTTTAATTTATTTTAGATGCTATCTCGTTTTTCAGTCGGGGGAAATTGCTCAGTTATATCACACTGAACTGACACAGCTGTCAACAGGACGTTACATTTCCACCACCACAAGCTTTTCTCTCATTGGCTGCTAAAGAAGGGGCGTTCACATTGACTGCCATTTGCAGTTACCGGAAGTCTATTGTTTTTAGTGAGAGTGGCAATTTGAGAGGATATGAGCGTTAGGACTGTTGCCGACACAACAAAGTTGAGGTAATTTTTACACAAAATGCAAAGCGACTACCAATGAGAGAACAAGCATGCAGTGCACCCCCTGACACGCTGTAGAGTAGAAACAAACAGTGTGAACGCCTCTTTAGATATGCGCTGGTCATCCTCGGGATCCCACTGTCTTCTGATTTGTTTGCTGATAACTTGTGTGTTCACTCCCAGTGAGCAGTGTTACGGCAAGGCGTGGCTGGAAGTGGCCCGCTCGTGTGTGTGTTGGGCTCAGTAGATGACTGACTGATCTGTACGTCAGTGTGATGCGTTTCACTTTGAGAGGTTTGATGTAACTCTCGTCTCTCACAGTAATTCCATCAAGCTGGTGAACCTGTGTTCCATCTTCATAAGCACATGGCTCACTGCTGCAGGATTCATTCATCTGGTGAGTGAAAAAACACACACACGCCCCCCTTTCCCTATGCCCCAGGAGAAACTGACAAAGAAAGGAGTGCACGTGCAGATTCGTGGGAGGAAAGGGTTCCTAAACGAGCGCCACGTCTGTCCCTTTGTGCCGTATATGGTTTGTGTTGTAGTTCATCTAAAGGTTTGGTGTTTTGTTGTTACTTTTTCGTGTTTTTTTATTTATTTATATTTTTTAGTTTTTATCAGGATGTGCCAGAGGACATCTGTGCCACTAGATGGCAGCAGAGACTCTGATCGCCACAAAATCCTCAGTTTGGTTCCTTTCACTATTCAGTTTTGTGATTTTCTCTATGGACAATAGATGGCTGTAGAGGATCGTGTATTAATCCTTCAGTAATTCTCTCTTCGCTCTCCTCTCCACTGCAGGTGGAAAACTCAGGGGATCCATGGGAAAACTTTCAAAACTCTCAACCGCTCTCATATTGGGAATGTGTGTACTTATTAATGGTCACTATGTCCACTGTGGGATATGGAGACGTCTATGCAAGAACCACTCTTGGACGCCTTTTCATGGTCTTCTTCATTCTTGGTGGTCTGGTAAAAACGCTTTTCCTCTTGTTGGCACTCGATGCACCCCTCCTGCACCCCTTCCCCTACCCCATGCAAACGCCTTGCTCCAACTACCATGTACAAATAAGACAACTCCCGTGATATGACTTTCATAACTGTCGTCTTTCCACAGTCTTCATAATGGCTCAAATTATAACGCTGTTTTTACCATATTGTATACGTCCACTGTCTTTGTAATGTTTGCACCCCTGCCTTTATAATCCCTTACCTTGTTTTAACATTACAGCCTAAGTTAAGATGAAATGTACATGTATTGTGTCAATTCTTGTAGATGCTGTATGACACTACCACTCATGTTTATTACATTTCAAATAGTCTTTAAGAATGTATTTTGACGATAATGTTGTTGCTATTCTCTTAAAACAGTTTTGCGGTTTCAGGAGATCCCATCCTTCTGTTTCCCTCCCCGAATTCCAACAAACACAGTGGCAGGCGGATGGCCCATAGTCCTGCTTGAGCGTGTCCATAGCAACAACAGCCACAAACACTCAGAGTACATTTACACCAGAGCAACTTTAGATGGTGATACAGAAAAATATACATATCAATAATACAGATAAAGGCTCGATGTGTATGTTTTACAGGACGTTTTTGATATAATTATACATTTCTTAAGTTTAGTTTGAAAGTGTGGTCAAAAAATTATGTATAAATATATAATAAAGAATATTCAGTTAGGCCTGTTCTGTGTATATATATATATATACACACACACCTAAAGGATTATTAGGAACACCTGTTCAATTTCTCATTAATGCAATTATCTAATCAACCAATCACATGGCAGTTGTTTCAATGCATTTAGGGGTGTGGTCCTGGTCAAGACAATCTCCTGAACTCAAAAATGAATGTCAGAATGGGAAAGAAAGGTGATTTAAGTCATTTTGAGTGTGGCATGGTTGTTGATGCCAGACTGGCCTGTCTGAGTATTTCACAATCTGCTCAGTTACTGGGTTTTTCATGCACAACCATTTCTTGGGTTTACAAAGAATGGTGTGAAAAGGGAAAAACATCCAGTATGCGGCAGTCCTGTGGGTGAAAATGCCTTGTTGATGCTAGAGGTCAGAGGAGAATGGGCAGACTGATTCAAGCTGATAGAAGAGCAACTTTGACTGAAATAACCACTCGTTACAACCGAGGTATGCAGCAAAGCATTTGTGAAGCCACAACATGAACAACCTTGGGGCGGATGGACTACAACAGCAGAAGACCCCACCTGGTACCACTCATCTCCACTACAAATAGGAAAAAGAGGCTACAATTTGCACGAGCTCACCAAAATTGAAGACTGGAAAAATGTTGCCTGGTCTGATGAGTCATGATTTCTGTTGAGACATTCAAATGGTAGAGTCAGAATTTGGCGTAAACAGAATGAGAACATGGACCCATCATGCCTTGTTACCACTGTGCAGGCTGGTGGTGGTGTAATGGTGTGGGGGATGTTTTCTTGGCACACTTTAGGCCCCTTAGTGCCAATTGGGCATCGTTTAAATGCCGCGGCCTACCTGAGCATTGTTTCTGACCATGTCCATCCCTTTATGACCACTATGTACCCATCCTCTGATGGCTACTTCCAGCAGGATAATGCACCATGTCACAAAGCTCGAATCATTTCAAATTGGTTTCTTGAACATGACAATGAGTTCACTGTACTAATATGGCCCCCACAGTCACCAGATCTCAACCCAATAGAGTATCTTTGGGATGTGGTGGAACGGGAGCTTCGTGCCCTGGATGTGCATCCCACAAATCTCCATCAACTGTAAGATGCTATCCTATTAATATGGGCCAACATTTCTAAAGGAATGCCACCTTGTTGAATCAATGCCACGTAGAATTAAGGCAGTTCTGAAAGCAAAAGGGGGTCAAACACAGTATTAGAACACATAGTGTTCCTAATAATCCTTTAGGTGTGTGTGTGTGTGTGTGTGTGTGTGTGTGTGTGTGTGTGTGTGTGTGTGTGTGTGTGTGTGTGTGTGTGTGTGTGTGTTTGTGTGTGTGTGTTTGTGTATATATATATATATATATATATATATATATATATATATATATATATATATATATATATATATATATATATATATATATATATACATATATATACACATATACACATACACACATACACACATACACACATACACATACACATACACATAGTGTGGCAATAGAGTATTTAGTCACCAACCAATTGTGCAAGTTCTCACACTTAAAAAGATGAGAGTGGCCTGTAATTCTCATCATAGGTACACTTCAACTATGAAAGACAGAATGAGGAAAAAAATCCAGAACATCACATTTTTAAAGAATTTATTTGCAAATTATGGTTGAAAATAAGTATTTGGTCACCTACAAAAAAGCAAGATTTCTGGCTCTCACAGACATGTAACTATTTTAGTCCTCTGTCCTCTACTCGTTACCTGTATTGATGGCACCTGTTTGAACTCGTTATCAGTATAAAACGCACCTGTCCACAACCTCAAACAGTCAGACTCCAAACTCTACTATGGCCAAGACCAAAGAGCTGTCAAAGTACACCAGAAAATTTTTTTAGACCTGCACAAGGCTGGGAAGACTGAATCTGCAATGGGTAAGCAGCTTGGTGTGAAGAAATCAACTGTGGGAGCAATTATTAGAAAATGGAAGACATACAAGACCACTGGTAATCTCCCTTGATCTGGGGCTCCATGTAAGATCTCACCCCATGGGGTCAAAATGATCACAAGAACCACACAGGACACACAGTGCCAGACGTGTCCCCCTGCTTCAGCCAGCACATGTCCGGGCCCGTCTGAAGTTTGCAAGAGAGCATTTGGATGATCCAGAAGAGGAGTGGGAGAATGTCATATGGTCAGATGAAACCAAAATATAACTTTTTGGTAAAAACTCAACTTGTCGTGTTCCAAAAAACATCATACCTACTGTGAAGCATTTGGATGGAAAGATCATGCTTTGGGGCTGTTTTTCTTCAAAGGGACCAAGACGACTGATCTGTGTAAAGGAAAGAATGAATGGGACCATGTATCGTGAGATTTTGAGTAAAAACCTCCTTCCATCAGCAAGGGCATTGAAGATGAAACGTGGCTGGGTCTTTCAGTATGACAGTGATCCCAAACACACAGCCCGGCAACGAAGGACTGGCTTCGTGAGAAGCATTTCAAGGTCCTGGAGTGGCCTAGCCAGTTTCCAGATCTTAACCCCATAAAAAATCTTTGGAGGGAGTTGAAAATCTGTGTTGCCCAGCGACAACCCCAAAACATCACTGCTCTAGAGGAGATCTGCATGGAGGAATGGGCCAAACTACCAGCAACATTGGGTAAAAACATTTTGGAGACTTACAGAAAACATCATTGCCAACCAAAGGGATATATAACAAAGTATTGAGATTAACTTTTGTTATTGACCAAATACTTATTTTCCACCATAATTTGCAAATAAACTCTTTAAAAATCATGTGATTTTCTGGATTTTTTTTCTCATTCTGTCTCTCATAGTTGAAGTGTACCTATGATGAAAATTACAGGCCTCTCTTCTTTTTCAGTGTGAGAACTTGCACAATTGGTGGCTGACTAAATACTTTTTTGCCCCACTGTGTGTGTGTGTGTGTGTGTTTGTGTGTATGTATATATTATAAAATAATTGATGCAAGACAACAAAAAAGGACAACTTGTTGGAAAACTGTAAATTAACAATAATATAATTTGATTTTCAGTAATATAGATTTTTTTGGTATAAAATGATAACACGTTCACTATTTTATAGTATCTTATTAAAAAAATGTAAAATAACTTAAAAAATTCTTGTATAAAATGATTTCTATGTCAAATAAATAGTTTAATCATTACATTTGGTTGTGCTAGTGGGTCAGATCAGATAGAAATAGCTCTTAAAGGTAACTCTTATTTACTTTTTACAGCCATTTTGAACAGTTTAAAAGAAAAGATTAATGGAAATGATACAAATTCAAAAATATTTTGTCCAGCCTTAGGGTCTAGATGGTTAAAAGACTCAAGATCAGGGTATAGATCATTCAGAGGCATTCAGAAAGTCTCATGTGAAATTCATATAGACATAATGCAGGACAGATGCGCTTCTTTTCTATCACTGGACAGAAAGTTCCAGCTGTCCAGAAGTTTCCATAGCAATCTGCTATTTCTTTTTGTTTTTGAGGAGGACTGGAAATAATCATTGCTCTGCTTTATATCAGGTGTTCAATTAATGACTTCAGTATGGAAATGTTGTAAACCGTCAGGTCTGATCAAGCAGATGTCATAATTCATTAGGGCCCTAGAGAGAGGTGAAGAACCGCTCACAACTCTCTTAGGAAGGTCAGGCTGACATCTCGGGGATTAAGATCCCTAGTAACATGCTGCGTGGAGATAAAACAGAACTTTGTCAAGGCTGCAATCTTGCAAAGCGCATCCAGCTCATTTAAAGCACACTAATGAGTCTTAATGTGCTTTGCAGCTGTGGGCGATCAGGCTGGACTATTCAAATACACTTGCCACTGCAATAGTGTTTGTTGGACAAAACATGGCATGTAGGTTTTTTTTCTTCTTTCTCACAAGATATTTTTTGTGCTGTCAGAGAAAACAGATGGGCAGCACCAAAAAAAAAACTTTTTTATTTGTCTCCAAATCAGTGGAGTGTCTCCAAAGGTTTCTCCTCAATTAAAAAAAAAAGAATGAGATCCTTTCAGATCTTTTCACAAACACAATGGACGTTTAAAAAAAAAAATTTTTTATGAAAATTGTAATTGCATTTTACCAAGCTATACCGCTTTTTCCAGACAAAACACGTGTCCCTATCAATTTCAGCACCTCAGAGGTTGGGAGATATAAATCCAGACTCGGACGGGTCTCTCCGCTCTCTTTTTTAGCCTCTGCTTCTGTCTCCTATCTTCTCCTTAGGCCATGTTTGCCAGCTACGTCCCTGAAATCATAGAGTTAATAGGAAACCGCAAGAAATATGGTGGTTCCTATAGTGCGGTAAATGGCAGAAAGTAAGTATTCCAGGTGCCTCTGTGGCCTCGGTCACAGCAGAACCCCTCTTTGCATGCCCTTTTCTTTTTCTGTTTCATGCATGTAGGCCATGTTTGCTCGCTACGTGCCAGAAATTGCTGCTCTCATCCTTAATCGGAAGAAATACGGAGGGAGTTATAACTCGACACGAGGCAGAAAGTAAGTCAAAATCCAGAACCAGGTGTGGTTGTGACTCACACTCCCCCGTCTCATATATAGAGGGGGTTAGTGCAGACAAAAATGATAGGACAAATGAATGTCACACTGTGACTGGAGACCTTGGCCATCGAAGCCACATGTCCATGCCCTTTGCTCTGTGTCCGTGGCTTCTTTTCCGTAACACATCTGCTGCATTTTAATTTCATTACAGTGACTGCTGTTGGTTTTCCATCCGTTTTGTTCTGCCGTAGAATCGGTGTTTGTTTCGTATTTGTAATGAGCACAATGAATGATAAAGAAATCACTAGCTTCTAGAACTAGTTTTGTGATGCTCAGATAAAAGACGCTGTTTACTTAGTGTCATCATTGTCTTGTGTTTGTTTCAATTTTCTTTTCTTTGAGTTCTGCTTGTCATGCTTGATCCATCTCTTGCATGCTCTCTGTGAATGGATTTTTTGTTTGTTTGTTTGTGCATGCTGCAGTGAGAAAAGCCTCTCTGGCTGTGTGTCACTGCTGGCCCATTACCTCATCTCTGTGTGACATGACTCTGGCCCTGATCTTCAGTCAGCGCACACCCTGAATGCTTGGATGCCTCAGCTCTCGCACTGGAGCTGCTCCATTGCAATTGGCTTGCTTTTTTGCCCCGCTTGGTACTTTTACCATGTCCCGGTTTTTCTTTTCCTTTTCAAAGATGACCCTTGAATGTGAATGTGGATATTTTGAAACCCCCCCACTCGTTTTCTGGCTCAAACACGGCCCTGTCATCAGCACAGCGATTCTCCCAAATGCTCGCATCTAAGTTCCAGGGCCCTCTCTCTCTCTCTCTCTCTCTCTCTCTCTCTCTCTCTCTCTCTTACGTGCGCACTATTTCCCAACCCATTTCGCAGCATGAAACAGGCCCACGGTCACGTCCGGCTTTCATCATCTGAATTTGAGGGCAAATACTAAGCCGGGAGAAAGCCATTAGGAGCCCCTTTGTTTGATGCCGTTTCGCTGTCAGTGAAACAAGATTGATGAAATGTTATGTTTGGCCTCGGCCCCACGTTTGGATTCGCTGTCTGGTGTTGAGAGAAGGCCTTGTCAAAAGAGCTGAGCCTCTCTCTTTCTCTCACTTTCTTTCTCTCTGGATATGCATGCATCTGGTTGCAATTACAGTAGGCTCCAGCTCTCTGGCCGAGCAGAAAGACAGGCACCAGGCTTTGCATTATTGTTTAAATATGCATGGGACTGTGTGCTCATGAACGGACACATCACGACACCTCAAAATAAATGTGTCGAGATATTTATTTCCACTGTCAGCACATTTCCGACATCTTTGGGCTGGTGCAAAATACATACGCTTTAGAGTGTAATTCTGCATAAACGCACAAAAGTCCAAGAGCCTTTTTTTTTATAAATTAAGTCCATGAGTAGGTGTTTATGAATAAGCGTTGGAGGCTGCATAAATGTTATATAAACACTGATTATACTAATGTTAAGTGTAGACTTTTAGCTTGACTTAAAGACCAAGGATGATGGATAATTTGAAATAGTTGTATTATTTTATATGAATAATTTTTAAATATTTAAATCCCTCAGTTGGTTCCAGATGAACTATAATGGTCACAAATGTGACAGTCAAATTATAATAATAACTTAGTGCTTCCATATGCGATTATCAGATAGATAGTAACTGAACTGTAAGTAGTTTTTCGTTTATATCTGATTTAAATTTAACCATAATCACAATATGATTGGTAGTTTCTAATTGATGTGATTGTTTTATTCCCAAACAGAAATATTCTTAAACAGTATTTATGATCAAAGTGGTTTTGTGATGGATAAATTACTTGAGTCACAGCATCAAGTTTGAACTGTATATACTACAGTTCAAAAGTTTGGGGTCAGTTAGATTTAAAAAAATATATTAAAACAATTGCATGGATGCATTAAATTTATGCATGCAAGTGACAGTAAATACATTTATATTTACAGTTACAAAACATTTCTACATATTTCAAATAAAGTCTGTTCTTTTGTACTTTGTTCATCAAAGAATAAAAAAAAAAACATTGATAATATTATTAAGAAATGCTTCTTGAGCACTTTTTGAAATATCATGTGACACTGAAGACTGGAGTAATGATGCTGAAAATTCAGCTTTGCATCACAAGAAAAAATTACATTTTAAAATTTATGAAATAGAAAAGTTTTAAATTGTATTCTCAAATAATTATAATCACAGTTTTTCCTTTATTTTTGATCAAATAATTGTAGCATTGGTAAGCATAAGTGACTTATCAAAAACATAAAAAAAAAAAAATCTTACTGACCCAAAACTTTTGAACAGTAGTGTATAACTAAAATCATAATCATAGTCCGTATACTAGAGTCCCTTTTACAAAGCACATGACTTTTGTTAAAAACTAAAGATGCTGTGCACTCATTGAATTGTGCACTCAAAATTACTCGAATGTAATTTTGCTTATGCGTAAATGTTTCCATTTAGAGGCCAATAGCTCTTTAGTAATTTAATACATTTTTCTTGAGCCCTGACACTACAGTCATGGAGTATTAAGCCTAGCAGTAGTTTGAAGTGTAATCTCTGCTATTGAAACCATGCCATAGCCAGGTTTGTGATGGCTGTATATGTCAGCGTGTGTTTAGCATAGTGTTTAACCATCAGAACGGGAACATAGATCTGGATCTATCTTTGACTGTAATATAGAGCTGTGTTCTGTTGGATCAGGCCGGGGTCTCTGTGGTTTCCATTAGAGAGCTGCTGAAACTGACATAAACCCTGAATGAACTCTGAGCTCATGCACCGCCTCTGAGCTTCTCTCCAGAATCGAAGCCACACCAAGTATGTGGAGCCGGCACCGCTTGCCCCAGCAGATCAGGTCTGTGTTGGCATGAGCAAGCATGGAGTAAGAGTTGAAAAGAGGGTGAAATGGCACATAGAAATGCCTTTACTGATATGGCTCTCACAGCGCATTAAAAGGAGTGAGATCAATGGAGGTTCAGTCATCTGGTTTCCTGACTTCTGCTTAGGTGTGTAGAGGATATGTCCATGCATAGCTGACAGTCTGATGTATAGTCTGTGATGTTGGACAGCTTACTGCATTGAACATTCTCCTGCTAGTTATAAGGCTGAGATTTAACAGAATTTTGTATTTATGTATAACATCCTGGGACCCAGAAAAAAGTATGCTGCATGAAAAACATATGACAAAAAATATTTTTGGGTGAAAAAGTCACAATAAATCAAGGCACAATTAAATTAAAATATCTTTATAAAATAATGTTTGTCATGTCTTTGAATGTTCAATAGTGTAAATATGATTTAGAAATACCGGCATTTAATATCTGTTTAATGTAAATTAGTGTTTTCCAGCACTTTGACACAGACATCACACCTTCGACTAAATGTACATTATGCAGACTTTACATTTAATTAAAAGGATAGTCACCCAAAAATGTAAAATGTCATAATTTTCTTTTCATTTGAAACTCACATTGTTCCAATTTCTTTCTTCTGTGGACCACAAAAAGAAGACAATGTGTAAAAAATGTCTGTGGTTTTTGTCAATCTAATGAGTCATTTGTGGTCCAATGTTGTTTAGATTTTAGTGACTATCAAAATATCCCTTTTTTTGTGTCACGCAGAAGAAAGCTGTGTCAGTGTTGTTTTTGTTAACTAAAACTTTTTTTAAAAAAAATCATTAATTAAAATAAAGCTAAAATATTTTTTTATATTAAAATATAAATATTAGATGGAATTAGAAACATTGCCTTGACAACTAACTGGCAATAAGTTATTGTACAATTTAAATACATGTACTGAAACTAAAACTGAAATAGAATATTCAAATAGTAGCATATATAAATAATAAAATTGTTAAAATGGTGCATTTTCACTTTGTGTAAATAGACACTGCAAAATAATAAACCTAATTCTCCATATGCCATAAATGTTTTTTGAATTGTAATGTCAGCCATTTTAGCCATGGCCACAACCCTAAACATTTGGTATCACTGTAAAGCCTAGAATGTATCTTCAAAAAAAAAACAGTTTGGGAAACCAGTTTGGGATATTGGGAAACCAATTGTCCTGGAAAACGTTGAGTTGCTGGGTCCCAGAAATATAGTTTAACTTAGAATTTGTATGCAAACTTTTTGCCCATCACAAACCATATTGTCTGGCCAGGACACTTGGAATATTGCATTGATTCATATTTATTTGTACATTGATGTGTCCAGTTTAATTAATGAAAAAGCTGGTATAGTCTAAGCAAACACTCTGAAACAAACATCCACTCTTGTGATGTGTAACAATTATCCACCGTCATGATACCCCACAGGTCAACCAATATAGGCTTCAGTCTAGGCCCAGTATTGAATATCTGGTTATCATTGAGCGATACCCAGCCTTACAGCATATGCAGGGAAATTGCAGTCAGAAATGACATAATGAAGTGTTTTTGAATAATTACAGTAGTGTAAAGAGGTGTTACTGGCTAAAGAGTTGCCAAATTAAATTCATTATTGTTCCCCTGCATCAAGTCATAATGATGCTGGAGCCCTGGCTCCATATGGACTGCACATGTGGTGCATCTTAAGCTCCGTTCTCTCTTGGTTTGAAGAGAAGGGCAGGCGTTCACCACTTTCATCAGGTGACATTCTCCTCACACCTATCTGTTCCTAAAACGTCGTTGATTTATAAAAGTCGAGCGTGGAAACCGACTTTTTGTTCGGCTCTGAAATGATGAATCAGTTTAAGGATTAGAGCAGTATCAATGGTTTCGCTGCTGAGGCTGATGTTCGAGCTTGTTGTTTTTAATTTTCTTCAGATTTCGGTTATGATTTCCGTGTTTTTGGTGCTTTCATTTTTTTATTTGGCATGTTTCACAGTGCATGCTGGGTAACTGCCATTCTGCGTTTGCTTGCTCTGTTTGTGCGCTTTTTTATTTTATTTCACCTTATCGTGCGTAACTGTGTTGTAACCCAAGTGTTCTCTTCACTGTGTGTTGTTCACAGTGTAGTGTTGTTAGTGTGTGTATTTTAAGTTGAAGACATCTTAAGTGTGTAGATATTAAGTTTTTACAATAGTATTACATTTTTTTTAACATTTTATATTTTAAATGTACAGTTTGTTTCTTGTTAAAATGCTCTGGTGTTTTTTCATGGTGATTATTAATATTACTTGTAATCAGTGATTTAAAAAAAAACTTTAATTTAATCTTAAACTTGTGAACAATATTGTGGCTATAGTCATAAGGAAGTTTAAAATTGTACTAAAAAATGCCAACAGACAAATAAATAATGTAGAAAGTGATATTGTTTTTCTTTAAAGGTGCACTCAGTAAGACTCTTGTCATAACTAGTTAAATATCTATATTTATTACTGTCTTGCTATTCTTTAAAAAAACAAACAACAAAAAAAGAACGACCTGATCAAATCTACTATATTTTAAAGAATGTAAATACAAAAAAAGCACAAATATTCTGTCAGAATAATATCTAATCAATTCAACACCTACTGTATCTCTCTCTCTCTCTCTCTCTCTCTCTCTCTCTCTCTCTCTCTCTCTCTCTCTCTCTCTCTCTCTCTCTCTCTCTCTCTCTCTCTCTCTCTCTCTCTCTCTCTCTCTCTCTCTCTCTATATATATATATATATATATATATATATATATATAAAGTGTGTAAAAACAATAATGTTGTTAAATATCATTATTAAAATTTTAAATAATTGTTTTCTGTTTTTATATATTTTTAAACATAATTTTTTCCTGAGATGGCAAACCTACATCTTCAACAGTAATTAATTCTGATTTGGTGCTCAAGAAACATTACTTATTATTAAGAATGTTGAAAACAGTTGATTTAATATTTTTGTGGAAACCGTGATGCAGTCAGGATTCTTTTAAATAGAAAAATCCTGTTAAATAGACAATTCATTATACTTTTGAACTGTAATGTGTATGTTTTACTGAGTGCACTTTAACTCAAGCTCAGAAATAGTAATGAAGGTTTTGGCAGCCCATAATGACATTAGTCTTACCTAATAAGTCTTTTGTACAGTTTTATTTCTTGTATTGCTTTCATTGGCGGTACTATAAATATAAAGAAAAAACAAAACAAAACTCCCCCACAGTGGTGAAACACAATCAGTAGCACAGTCACGCACCACTGATAGCTCATCCAAACATAGAGACAAGATGTCTGACATAAGCCGAGACGGAGTGTGTTTGTATCCTTGCCAGAGACTCTGCTCTGCTGTTCTAGAGTAAAAAAGAGTGAGAGCATTGTCATACAAAACCCTCCGATTTAGCTAAAGCTCACAAATGGGCATTTTTGGAAACAGGAAAACATGAATAATGTGTCTCTCATCAAGCCACCCTTTTGCCAAACTCTGTTGGCTTTACACCAAGCCATCAACTCAACATAGTCTTCTCATCCCAGGACAGTCAAGCTTGCAATTACTACCACTCATTAAATACAAGAGGCCAGATCTGTGAAGATCATTATGTGTGATAGCATCCAGACTTCACCCATAAAGCCTCATCGGGTCCCTCCGGCAAACAGAGATCCCGCTTAATGTTTACCCTGAATCTTGGCACAAATAAGCACATCTCTCCAGCACCTGAGAGAGCACAGGCACATGCACCCAGTTACAATTAAGGTCAGCAGCCCCTGTTCTTTGTACACATTGTGTCTACTGAAGAGAGAGAGTTAGTTTGGACAGATTTAGATTGATGACCATGCATGGTTAAAGCTCTTGAGACTTTGACCACAGCAGTATTGGAGTCATCCAGCATGGGAAGTGAAGTGATCCGCAAAACCCCATGGCTACAGCTCAACTCTTTAACCTCCTGTTGCATAGAAGCCCTGCTTGACAAATAAAGAATTGTTTTTGTTCTGCAACAGTAATAGAAGAGGCGATTAAGTTGTTGGGATAGTAATGATGGGCCGTATTTTTTTTATACGAGTCAGATCATTGCAGACATGTAAAACTCTTGAGAACAACTTTGGTGTGTAATTTAAAGTGCATTAGAGTGTAGTTTGGTAAATAGCTTAAAGGCTTCAAAACAACCCTCAATTGAGGGATTTTTCAGTGACTATTTTCGCATGTTACATTGCTGTGCCAGTTGGTAAAGACAACTGCCTTTCTTTGAGTCATTGAATCATTTGCTTAATCTATTTGGTAAAACACTGATTTAATTCAGAAATGAACTATGACAATCTTTATGAGGGAGTCATTTAATTATTGACTAAACTGATTCATTCAATTTTAGATTAATTCAGAAATGAATCAAGTGTCTTTAATGACCGAGATACTTAAAGCTACACTGTGTGATATTCTCCCCCATCTAGCGGTGAAAAGGTATATGACCATCCAGTGAATATTAGTTTCTGTTCCTCTCAATTCCGATTTCGTTTTAACTCCTACGGTGGCTGATTTAGTCCAAGATTAATATGGCTTCCAGTTCGATCAAGTGATGAGGTTACTTTAGAAAACTATTATAATTTGCAGTTATTTAATTTGTCAGTTAACATGTAGGTTATGACATCTATGTAAAATGAATAATTGTTTTACTTTTTCGTTATTTTTTACCATTTCATTGCTAACATCAGCGATCAGGTTCCCAGACGAATGCAAGCTAATCTTAGTAAAGTAACTTTTATCGGTGCTATCGTTATTCTGTATATTGTACGACATCGCTAGCGTAAGGCAAAGTTTACATTGTAGGCTATATCAGTCTCAAGCAATCCCCCTCTTCACATTCGACACAGTGCCATCGAGTGTTAAAACGCGAAAGGCGAAGCTTGAATTTACGGGTATGACCCTCTTTGGCTAATGTACTTTCAAGATGGAGGGGCAACATGGCGACGCGCATTCGAACCCCTCACCCATGTGTATTTTCAATGGCATATTATACACTTATGAGACTACTTTATTACTTGAAAGAAGTAAATATACATTAATGAGCACATATATTTTTGAAAGAACTAAGTGTTTTTAGCTAAGAATAAACTAAAAAAGTTACACAGTGTAGCTTTAATCATCGACTAAACTAATTTGAAAACACAATAATTCATTCAGAAGTCGCTGCGTCTGAAATCAAATATTTCCCTACTATATAGCATGCAAAAATTTTTTTTTTTTGCTAGTTTCGGCCAGACACAGTTATCATTTTCATGTCCAGTGCCACGTTGTTTAAAGGGGGTACTTCAGCACCGGGAAGATGAATGTGTATTTAAACTGGGTCATTTATGTAGCAGAAATGTGAAATTATTTTTGAATTCGGTGCCTTCTAGACTGAGAAAAGCCAGAAAATAAATTTTTGGCTCATGTGAATGAAAAATAACAACTCCCAGAATGCACTTGCTCTGTTGCCCTACGAGGCCACTCCCAAAGCCACGACTACTGGTTTACTCACTGGATCACTTTCCCACCCTTGCTCCACCCCTACCGTTAATTTGATTTTCATAGTAATAAAATAATTTAGTTCAGTAAGAGAACAGAAACTACCAATAAAAACTGAACATGTCTGTTCAATATAATGTGAGTGAGCCAAACGAGTGTCACGGCACAAACACAGCAGGAGTCAGATTTCATTCATCACTAGAGTGCTGAGCTGAGGTAAACGTGGGCACAGCATACATTCACAGTGCGTGTTCAGTCTGCCGTGTTTTCAGATCATGCCTATGGAAGCTTAACTTTCATAGGAATTCATTTGAACAGTTGAAACAATCACTTTGCACCGCTCGTTTACATGAATGCCCACATCTGCCCGAGCCGAGCGCTGTGAGTGAGATCCCACCCCTGTGGGCGGGTTGAAAACATGCGGAACTACTGTAGCTCATTCTTCTGGCTGTATAGCCTCTGGCCAAAAAAATCCTCTGATGGTGCAAAATGACAATATTTGCTTCATCTGAGGATTTTTTCCAGAAATAAAATACATAAATCTCTTGTCTCTGGGGGATATGAGCGGGGGAAGCGGGATCATTTGAATATACTACCGGATTTCTACTGATACAAAGCTTAATGCTAAATCGCTGAAGTACCCTTTAAATAGCAAATGCACTGGCACCCATCTGTTCACCCATAGGCGTGCTGGTCTGAAAATGAGGCGTGTTCAGACACATTGTTGGTGCATTGCTATTTTGAGGCAACTGACAAGGACTGCAACATTGACCAACAAAAACCTGAAAAAGTCAATAGTGCAGTATTTTTTGTGTTAGGAATGCGTTACTAATATGCTCCTATAGGCCAGTGCACAACAAGCGTACACTCTACTGGTTACACACACAGGGCAGCAGCACACAACATTTTTTAAAATAAAAGGATTCCTTTCTGGAGAAGTGTTCAGTCTTTCCACTTACAAATGCCACCATGTGAATAGCAAATCCGCCATGATGCAAGCACAACTGCTTTTAAAGGGAATGGGAGAAGAGACTCTGATTCGTTTATTGCACGTTATGCCAAAACTCATTAAGAGACTAGGTACAACCCTTTTGAACCATGCGCCTGGCGCACTGACTGTTCTTTCCATTGTTAAACTAGAAACAGTGGATTTGGACACACCCTAAGTGCACCTGCGCCATGCACTCATTACTTCATTAGTGAGTCACTAAATCAATGTCTCAACCAATTTGGTCAAAACAAAAATAGATAACGGACAGATACTGTGTCTAAAATGTAAGTTACTAAGTATTAAGTAGTTTGTTTATTGTCTTCATTCAATGTACAGTATAAATAGCAGCACTCTTGTTTGTGCGATTATTGTTTAGGGAAATTATTGCATCTTTAGCTTTAGCTAATACTGCACATAAGTGCTGTTTGAGTGCTGCCTATATAGCCAGTAGATGTCAAGGCAGCTCACTACTAGGTTTTGGAACCGCTCTAGAGTATGAAACTAGATCTTAAAGGCAGAATAAATGAGTGCCAGAAGACCGTGACCTCTGGAACAATCCATTTGAGTCTGTTTGTTTGTTCCATCTGATGTATCACAAGTTTTTCATTCAGAGCCTGTCCGGAGAAGTCACGGTTAGAGTTCACGGCAGCCACAGATCCAAAAACAATTTAACCGCTTTTGACAGTGGTTCCGATACATGTCAGTTAGTACTGATGTACATGTCAACATGCGTCTTAGCACAGGGGTGGTTTGGCTACAGAGACATGGCTTATTAAGAACATTTGACAATCCAACATTAAAACGTAAGATTCATTTCTGCTTGTCCTGAAAAGTTCAAAGCACTTCATTAAGTGTTTAAAACATGTTTATAAATATGAGGTAAAACATCATGTGCTATTATGACTATAACAGACAGCAAATGTTTGAAAGCCACAACATTTAATGTTTTCAAGACATTTTTGGTTATTATGACTTTATGCTCCTTTTTAGGATATGCCAGAGTTTTGTTTTATTTTATGATGCGCACTTCAGCTGAATTTTCCCCCTTACAGGCATATTGTGGTTTGTGGTCATATCACGCTCGAAAGTGTTTCCAACTTCCTTAAAGACTTCCTACACAAGGACAGGGATGATGTCAATGTAGAAATTGTTTTTCTTCATAAGTAAGTACAATTCCCTTTGGAATACATTTTATGAGATTGATGGAGCCTTTGCACACTGTTAAGAATATAATGACTGTGTGTTACTAAGAAAAGCAAATAAATCATGCTGCCTGTTTTTATATAACAAGGAGATCAGCCACTATTTAGTTTGGCGCACAAATTAAACATTGTTCCTATACATATAAAACATTCTCCAAATTACAGAGCTTTACATCACTTGGTTAATAACATACTTTCTCTTTTTGCCATTCCCCTAGTATTTCCCCTAATCTTGAGCTGGAAGCCTTGTTCAAACGTCACTTCACTCAGGTGGAATTCTATCAAGGATCTGTCCTTAACCCACATGATCTAGCAAGAGTGAAGGTAACATCATAAAAAAACAGCATTTTTCCCATTTTGTTTTAATAATGGTGTCATATACAGAGATACAGAGTCATAGAGAATAATGCATCAGGTTGTTAGTGTCCATTTTTGATGCTGTTCTGAACACTGCAGTCTCACCTCTTCTTTTCCATCTTGTACAGATCGAGTCAGCTGATGCCTGCTTGATTCTTGCAAACAAATACTGTGGTGACCCTGATGCTGAAGATGCTTCTAATATCATGAGGTCAGTTCGGTGAAGGGTTACAGTTTGCTATCAACTCTAGACGCTTTTCAACACTTCTTGTTTTGTGCAGCAGCATCACACTCACTAGAGACGTCCTTCTGTAAAACAGATGTATTGAAAGCTGATGTCTTTCACCCTCCTGTGCTGTTAAAGAAAGGTGTGAATGGGATACTCTGCGTCTCAGGTCAGATTCGCACATGTTATATACCTGGACACAGTTGCAGGAAGAATTTCCTTTGGGATGGAGTCAACTAATATTGCTCTGAAAGAGTGTGTGAAGGGAGGGCAAACATATTTCACCTTCTCTTTTCACGCTGAAGATGTTCTTTAGCCATGAGTAACGTACAGAATTGCACCCAGTCTGGCCTATTTGGAAAATGAAATATTAATTTTGGCAGGTCTTGGGAATGCTCTTTTGAACTAATGTGTTATAGAGCAGCTTAATATGGAAATAAATTCTGCACCTCTCTTACGAGACCGGAGAGAAATCCTGATTTCACAGGGAAGTCACACTGTTCTGCCACATATCACAGGCTTCTCTATGGAAATGAAAGATGAATTGGTTTTTTATTCATTCAGCAGATGTTTGTTTTTAATTCAAAGTGACTTGCACTGATGAATACTGGGACAGTCCTGGAGGTTAAAGGTGCACTCAAGTTTTTGTTTACATGAGGGAGCGTCCTGCTCCATGCAGAATAAAACAGATTTTACTAAAAGATTAATGCCTTGAGGTTTCTCATGTGAGTGTCAATCATGTTGATGATATTTCTCGAAAGTGCTGTTCATATACTACCTTTCAAAAGTTTGAGGTCATTTTAAAACGTAAGACGCTACTCAGATTTCTACAATACTACAATAAGATTTCACTTCTACTGTTAATGAAATTTTGATAGGCTACATGGTTTTCACTATAAGATGGATAGCCTCATTGTTATATTATTCAGATGGGCTACAGGCTATTTTAATGTTATGCCAAAAAAAAATTATTTTTAAATGTGATTGTTTTTACATTTTACCAGTATTTACCAAACTTTCAGTACAAAAATTAAATTATGAAAAATATGCAATATGAAAATAATTTTCAAACAAAAGCACTTTCTTTATAAAAATCTTTATAAAATAGATTTTGTTTTCAAAAAGCCTTTTCCCAAAAGGTAAATCTTGAAAAATGGGGGTCGTCTTATATTCGGATCAATACAGTAATAGGCCTAATTTTATTTGGCAATAATTTTTTTTATTGATTCAGTGACAGTAAAGATTTAAAAAGAAATTGGTTACAAAATGTACACATATTGCAAATGCTGTTTTTTGAACCTTCTAATTATCAAAGAATCCTGAAAAAAAATTATCGGTAGTTCCACAAAAATATTGAGCACAACTTTTTGTCAACATTAATAAAAAAAAATTGTTTTAGCATATTAGAATAATTTCTGAAGGATCATGTGACACTGAAAGTGAATTCAGCTCTGCATCACAAGACAAACTTACATTTTAAAATATATTAAAATAGAAATGCTATTTTTAAATTGTAATATTTTAAAATATTACTGTTTTATTTACTGCTGTATTACATAAAATAAAATCAGCTTTAGTGAGCCATGTTTTAATAGACTTCTTTCAAAAACAAATGAAGAAAAAAATCGTACCGACCCGAAACTTTTGAATGGTTGTGTGTATTAGAAATGATTGAATGTACCTTAAATCAAAATTCTTACCTCTAGAGCAACAAACCAAGTAGTATTTACTGCACATTTTTGGTCTTATTTTGTGCATGATTTATTTTGATTTATTTGGAAAAAAATACCCTAGAAACAAAAAAAATGTAACCTAGAAATATATATGCGCACCAATCAAAATCTTAATTCTCTCAACATCGAGTTCTGTCCTGCATTTTCCCCCTGGATATTCTGTTTCAGGCAGAAAAATTGTGAAAAATGGTGTTTCATGTTGACTTCTCCTTTTTTACAGAGTAATATCTATCAAAAACTACCATCCAAAGATCAGAATAATCACTCAAATGTTGCAGTACCACAATAAGGTAGGAAGTGTATCTTTTTTGTTGCTCTTTCAAATCGAATCGATAATAAAATGATGACAACCTAAAGAAAAGAATGCATACAGTGTACAAAGAGGCTATAAAAGTGATTTAAAAAAACGTGACTTAAGAGTACAGGCCCTCGGATTCTGCTGTCCATGACACCGAGGATTACACCGACTTGAACACAGCTTTGTATTCATCAGGGAGCGCTGGAACAGGAAATGGATGTTAATGATTTGATGGATGTTTTCTGTTCATGGGACAGTTCACTCGAGAGCAATTGAATGTCAACTGTAGACATCTGTTTTAGAGGACTGTCAGAGAACATGCTATTTTAGCAGTGAGATATGATAGTGACGTGATACTGTTATGAGATTTGCGTTATCAGTTTGACAGATTTATATAATCTAACAAGGTAGGGGAGACCAGGGGCTATTTTAACACATTGTGCACAAACCTTAATATAATACAGTATATAATAAATTAATGTTTATTTGCTACAAGTTAGTATAGAAAACTACAACTTCTCTCTAAACTGTAAGAAATGTATTGATTTTTCATTTGTTGCTGGTGTTTTTCATTACTACACTTGTTAGACATCTCAGCTGGGGACGTTGTTAACTTCCCCATGTCTCGTCCCATATGTGTCCTCAGGCCCATCTTCTAAACATTCCCAGCTGGAACTGGAAGGAGGGTGATGATGCGATCTGCTTGGCTGAGTTGAAGGCTGGCTTCATAGCCCAGAGTTGCCTGGCACAGGGCCTGTCCACTATGCTCGCCAATCTCTTCTCCATGAGGTCATACATCAAGGTACCGTAAGCCCATCTTGGGCTTTGATAAAACCCGTAGAGTAGAATCAGCCTCCATCCCCACTTCAGCTCAATCACCAGAGCCATTATGGTATTGAGTAAATCATCTTCTGAGCCTGGCGGTCTCATTTGGGACGTACTCGGGACGGCAACACAGCAATGCTGCTGCCATTATGAGGTAATTTATATGAGTCAATGGCATGGTGGAAGTGAGGATGTAAATTAGTGGTTTTTCCTCTTTCAGAATTTACTGTCCTCCTGCGTGCCGATAGAGCTGGGAAATGCGAACCATGTGCCTGTTTCATAGTCAATGAACGGCACCCCAAAGCCATCTTTATTTATCGTCTAACTGAACCAGACTGCTCAGAGATGTATGGATCGTTCTTTTTAAGAAAACACTAAATAAAACGGTCTGAGGCTTGAATGGCTGCAGTGAGGTGGTAGGTTATTATCAGGTGGTTCAGATTTGGATGGAGCCCTTTGGAAAGTCGGAGAGATCAAGAGAGAGCCTGAGTGAGCGATCAGACTAAAGAATTTTACAGAGATTGTAAAATGTATTCTGAAATCCACAAAGGGCTATATTTTACTCTCTTTGATTTTTTTCTTGACTGCGCAGGCTTTCAACATGGAGAGCAACATTCTTGTGTCATAAAGAGATGAGGAATTACTTTATAATGACTGTTTAAATGTGGCATGTGTGGAAACATCTGCAGGGCACATCACTCTTCTCATAAAAACACAGAGGAGAGACAGCCCAGACCACCCATGCCAGAGTGCAGCGTACGAATACACATTTCTAACCTCTCTGATCCCTGTCCATACTCACAAAAGACAACACCAAAACACATTCTTTATCTGTCAAAAAGGAAAGTGATTCAACATTGTAGCTGACAATTTTATAATGGGTCCAGTGGCAACACACTATAATAGCAGTGAGATCATTAAATGTATAGAGATGCTGGAAAGCTTCCATTATTTCCATCAGCAGTGCAATGAAAGGATTTTGTCCCAATACCATATTAGCTGTCTTACTGTCTACATTATGAAGATCCCATTTTCAATAAAATATATGTAACATTTTTTAGGGATGCACCGATATGAAAGTTTCGGCCGATAACGATAATTCTTTATATCAGATAACCGATATTGGCCGATAAATCTAAATACAAATTTTGATAAACTTTGAGAGCCTGATTACAAAATCAAAATGCTCATCATTAAAAGCCAAATCCCAAACACTTCAAAATAAATCAAACATATACAGTACAGTAGCCTACTTTGACCCAGTGTAAGATTCCTTAACGTTTCAAATTAATTTTACACTCCTATGGCCAAATTTCTTTATTTAAAAAAATGGTAACACTTTACAATAAGGTTTAGTTTTTGTTCGCATTAGTTAACCAACAATAAATGAACAATACCTTCTACAGGATTTATTCATCTTAGTTCATGTTTATCTCAAAATTTTCAGATCCAAAGTTGTGTCTGTTAATAAACACAAGCATTTTATTACTAACATTAACAAAGGTTATTTGTTTGTGTTAGTTAATGCATCAACAAATGAGACATTATTTGTAAAACGTTACCAAAAATTCTATTGCCTAACAAAAAATAAAAATAAAATACCTAAATACTAATGCAAACAAGTCATTGGACAGCATTACTTAGGCTACATATAAAGAATAAAAATGCAAGTGCCATGCATGAAATAGCCTCTGCTCGGACAATAAGGAAATTATTTCAATCAAACCATATTGTTGATGAAAATAATATAAGAACAATACAAGTTAATCATTTATTATTAATATTATCATTTTTTAACACACTGGTACACTGAAGCTCTTTGCTAGTGGGTTATTTAACTCAAATAAACGCATCCTATATGAGATTAATCAGATATAAACAAAATAAACATAATATTACAAATTACGCAAATGTACAAGTAAATGTGAACTAAGTTACGTGCTATTCAGAATGCCTGACTCGTGAACGCGTTCTTCCTAGAGCAACGCGGTGAAACTAAACCAAACAAAAATAATTCACAATGCTTTATTACAATATTGCTCTCTTTATCATGTTATGTAATATGACAGTCCCAATCATAGTCGTTATTAGTTGTGCAGTGCTGTTTGAGCTGCGTGCTGAAGCTAAAGATGATCACCGGCACGCTTTACTACTGCTCTAATTGTTAACCAAATGCATCTTATATAAGATAAATCAGATATAGATAAGCCTACACAGAATAAATACAATATTAAAACTTGCATTTGCACAAAACAAAAGGATGCGAATGCACACGCAAACTTATAGTCATGATGAAGAAGTACTACAGCTGTAAAATGGTCCCAAACATAACTCCGGTGTGCTCGCTTTTTCCTCATTTTTCATCATGTCCGTTTCCCCAGTTAAACGTACATGACCCTCCTTAATCGATGATCAATACGTTTTATGTATTAATCAACAAATAATCGATCGTCGATTAATCTTTAACATCCCTAGTAGTTGGTTTATTGTCACTGTATTAAAGTTTAAACTGTTTTAAACATTTTTAAATATTATCTGTAATATAATAGTGATATATGTATATTAATTATCCAGTTTTTTTTTTTATCCAGAATTAATATTAGATGTATACCTTTTTTAATTCAGTAAATTTTTCTCTCAGATTTCTCACTGACCCCCAGTTTGAAAAAATCCCCGGACGTGCGGACGTGTGGTTATTTAATTGCCATCCGATTTCATATCTCTGAGTTTTCAAAAAGAGATTCTAAATTCACTGTGTATATTCTTTTTGACCACTGCATTTGACCACTAAACTTTTATTACCGCTCAAAAGAGAACGAGAAGAAAAACGAAGTTAACATTTGAAATTTGCCGTAATGGCATTAATTAACGTTATATATGTTACATTAGCAGCATGTTTTCCCTTACGTAAATAAAAGGCTGTATTAACTTATTTCATAAAATCTTATCTATCCTATCTTCCTTTATTTTAAACAGGAGATTTAAATAATTTGTTAAATTTAAGGCAAAATTGTATTTACAGCAGACAGTCATTCGACTGACCACGTGAGCGTTCCCTGGTTCGTATGATTACTCAACTCGCTCCTCCACCTTGTGAATAAATCACCATCTGAATGCACGAGTTTTATCACTGAGGTGGCATGCAAAAATACGGACGTCCACATGAGAAACAATTACCCTCCGGATAGGGCTTAATACTGATACCATGTGATGTCAGCATTCTTCAAATCATGATGTTATTTTTGAAAAAAAAAAAAAAAACAGTTTATTAAATTGAATAAAATAAAATGATGTTATTTCCCTATGATATATTGATAAAGGCACAGGGAAGGTACAATTTTCTGTCCTGTAGTGCAAACACACAATTTCTACGTCTTCCATATTATTATCTTTTTTAAATGAATGTTCAATAATCATAAAGTATCAGGATTGACTCTTTAACTTGGATTGCAAACCATAAAGCGTCTCTAGTGGTATAAAAAATGTCTAGCTAATATTTCTTGTTGTGCTTAAGGTGTTTTGTTGGCTCTCATATGAAATATCTTCAGTCCATTTCTGTCAGCAACTTCACATAAGGCACAGTGAGACAACATAGACAATGTGTGAGAGTGTAAGGCCCAGTCTGTCTGCTGAAGGAGCGGGGTTAGAGAGGGCCGCTTGTGTAGACGGCAACGTGACTGATTTGAGTGGGCATTCAGGAAGCAGAACAGAAGGGTGTTACCTGGAGGTGTTAATGAGACCCACACCCCAGAGATGCACACATTCACACAGCCACAAACACATTTACATTATGTCTGTTGTCCTAAGTATAAATCTCTGATGTGTTGTGTCGTTCACTAAGAATAAAATCGCTAGAACGTTAAGCATGAATGCTTTATCCGGTCTCTTCAGGTTTAAAAAAAAAAGGAATAAGCAGAGGGTATTTGGATCAGGCTCTCTGGAGGGACTGGAGGAAATAATTGTTCAGTCGGTGCGAGAGAACACGCCCGTAACACTTACATCAGCTCTGATAGACAGGGCACAAATGCGCGGGGTAATTTAGGGAGCCTGTGGTAAATGGCTGCCATCTCTTTAGGACTAAATGACAAAACTCTACCCATTAGTGCCGCCCTAAAAGATGCCTGCACCAGAATGCGAGTGCTCTTAGTCTGGCAGAGGGAAAGAGAGTTGGGCCTGGCTTTGAAAGCATCTTTCTTGACTGTCTGTCAGATAGACATTGGCTTGGCGAGATGGCTGACTAATGGCAGAGTGTTTGCCTAATAGCCCCGCTGCTTATCACAGCCCCACCCACCCCACATCCTGAGATGCATGTAATGAGAGGATGATGAAGAGACCAGCTGTGAGTTCAGTCACCGGAATATGCCTGGACTTTATTCTTAATCTCAAGTCTGAAAAATGTTGAAATGTTACACAAGCGAATGATTAAATTGAGGCAGAACTTGCGTCTACTGTGTTCTGGTATGAGACTGTACACAATGCCTCTTTGTGGTTATCCAACTTAGTCAAGTTGATGCCTTATTTAATTTTATGTGCGTGAAAACAACATGGCTTTGAGGCACATAATTATATACTGTATGTTGAGTAGTATGTAATATTCACAAACAACAGATTTTTGTCGACTGAATTATTTTTGGAATGACACATTTGTAAAAACGTAGTTCATCCTGTTATTACTCACGCTCATGTTGTTCCTAACCCATGAGGCTTTTGTTGATCTTTGAAACACAAATGAAGATATTTTTTATGAAACCTGAGATTTCTGTACCTCCATTGAATATCCAACTTTCACACTTCAAAAGGTTCATTAAGATAGTAAAACGAATCCATATGAATCGAGAAATATAATCCAATTCTGCTGAATAGAGACAATTTCTTTATAAGATGAACATTTCATTTAGGCACATTGATAAACACATACACAGAGCACCTCAAATATGGTAAACAGAAGCTCATTCGCACTTGCTTGACATTTAAGAACAAACCTCATTTGTTGTTGTGTGTCAAGCAAACATGGTTGACTTGGTTGATTTATATTCAACATATTTGATCAACATTTCTATGTAAAATTATATTGGTTCATCATATTCACCTTATTTTTAACAAAAGAGCAGTCGTGGCCATTTGAAACTTGAATGTGTCTGCCTTCCGTTGTCATTTGCTTCTAAGCGGCATCCTCCCACATAATTTCTCTTGAAGCCAATACAGAAGTGACTTAAATTGCAATTCATCGACTGGCCGCTAGAGACTGGTTTCAAAAGGGAACAGAATCTCATTAAGCTAAAATGCATGTTAAAATGCTCAACTTTACAGCAGAAAAAACATGTTTACAGCCTGGACAAATTGTGGTTTTGGTTTATACGGCTAATTTTGCCCTTCATAGCAACTGTGAGGGGGGTGAATTTTTGCATAACTCATCCGTTTAAATTATATTAAGCCTTAAAGTTCTGCATAATTAAGGGCGTGGCCACTTGAGTGACAGGTGGATTGCCATTTGTCTGCTGTCTGTTAGTTATCACGTCACCTCTGCTTCAGCCACGTCCCACCTCTTTGCCCATTTTCAGTTATCCTGGAGTGACGAGCGGTAACTTTACGCTTCAAAAACCTACAGTTGATGTCAGGGAAACTACGTCCATATTTTTTCACAGTCTATGTTTGCTTCCAGTTATATTAATTGTAAAAAACACTCTGTTATGCTGCCTTTTCTTACAAACTTTTAATTGCTATTATATTATTTTAACTTCATTATCATAATCAAAAACATACTGGTTTATGCAGATAGTTTCACCGTTTACTGCACTTTGTTATTCTTCTAGTTATTTACTTATAGAGGCTAATGAATCAGAAGTTTTACACATTCAAAGAAAAGAGCTTACTTCTTCGTTGCAAATGAGGTCGATAAAGCAAACATGACTTAGATTAAAATTGCTCAAATCATATGGATTTCTTGGGCGAATTGACTTTTAATGGAGGGACAGAAATCTCTCAGGTTTTATAAAAAATACCCTCATTTGTGTTTCGGAGATGAATTAAAGTGTTATGGGTTTGGACCAACATGTAAAGTAAATGTATAAGAATTTACATTTTGGGTGAACCATTATTACTTTTTTTGTTTAATGTTTTTTTGGCTGATCTATCCATTCAACTCAAGTTAAATATGTCTTCCCTGACTGTGTTTATCTGAATCCAACTGTTTTTGCCTTTCAGATAGAGGAAGACACGTGGCAGAAGTATTATCTGGAGGGAGTGGCTAATGAAATGTACACCGAATACCTGTCCAGTGCCTTTGTGGGGCTTTCATTTCCTACAATTTGTGAGTAAGTATGCTTCTGCTCTAAAGCATGGGAGCTTTACAACACATTAAAAACACAGTAAGTATCATAAAGGCTCTCATGTATTATTTCCTTTTAATATACTGCAAATTGATTGCAAGCCTGAATTATTACGTGTCCCCATTTTCAACAAACTATTTGTCTGTCCACACTGAATGTGAAACTGCTGCTTGACACAATTACAGAACACATTTGATGCTTAATGTACAGTTATGTGGGACAGGATTTTGAACCAATTGGATTTCATGGTGATAGACTGTTCTGATTGAAATAGATCAACTTGAAATTGTTTTTAAGGTCTAATTTAATGGGTCTTATGAATTTAAATAGCTTTTTCTGGACACTAAATGTGTGTTCTCTTTTTTCAGGCTGTGCTATGTGAAGCTCAAGTTGTTGTTGATCGCTATTGAGTACAAGTCAGAGCAAAGGGAAAGCAGGTTTGTCCCCTTTTGGTTTTCAACTCCACCATGCACAATATACTGACCAAAGAGGGGCAAAGCAGTTGTGTCCCTCATTGGTTTCACAGAACCTTTACAGTTCAGTTCTCCTATTTAACTTGCTAGAAATTATGTTGTAAGAAAAGGCTGGCTTTCATCAATAAATCTCTCTGCAAATGATCTAATCTGGTTTCAAATTGAAATCGCTCTCATTGAGACAGCAGCATGTTACGTTCTGTCACTGGAGGAAGTTCGCCTCTGCTTGACTCTCTCAGCATCACAGTTGCCGATCACTGTCTGTAAGAGTCACCGTGGAGCCAAAGAGCCATGACATCTGCTCAGACTCACTGTGCTGTATTGATGAGGGTTTACTCTCTGAGTAAAGAGCCTTCTATCAATAGCACTCCTGTGGCATTCTGTTAAGTGACCCATTGGAACTAATAACATGAAGTACTCTGTCTCAGTAACTTCGACTTTGCCAAATCCCACCACCCCTTCCTACATCCACAACCTGTGTTCCAATGTTTCTGTACATTGTAACTCTTACTAATACATTTTATGTACACAGTAAGTACTAATGAGGTTGGTTTAGAACACAAGATGGCCTGAAAACACACACACACACACACACACACACACACACACACACACACACACACACACACTCACAGCGCAAATACCAACCAGAAGATCTGGTACTGTTTGTTCTCTATTAACGCATGACATGCAGCTCAAATAATTTTTTTTCTTTTTGGCTGTATATGGGCGGTGTGACAATATATCATGGGACACTAGAAATGTGTCTGTAAGCGTTCTGCTTTTCCATTTATTCTACTGTAGATGGATATACTGAATTGGCTAGAACTACTTCACGTTATTTACACCTCACAGAGGATTCCATGGAGGAATGATAAATGAAGTGTTTAAAAAAAAAAGTAGAATTTGTACAGAAGAAGTTGAAATTATTTTTATGATTAAAGTTTTTATTAAGTGGTATTTGTTTGGCAAAATGCAGAGTTTATTTGCAACATTGTAAGGCGCTTTTACTATGGAACTCAACTGATGTGCGGTCACAGGTATGTGACTGAATATTGTCCATCTATTTTATAACAGCTTTAAAAACTTAATATTAGTTTTATAATTGTTACATAATAGAAATATTTTTACAGTGATGTCAGACTTGTTCAATTGTTTTGAATACGCTGAACTTTTAGTTAGTTTTCCAGTTAAAAGTTAAAAAGACAAAATTATAAAATTAGTAGTATTTCTTTTGTAAAGTAATTCTCTGGATTATCCCAAAATAGGTATGAACATATTGGTTATTTAATATATAAATTTACATCAGGAATAACTATATTGTGATATACTGTTACCATGTAATAAAATGACTCACACTGTGGTATAAGAGTTTGCTCATACCGCCCAGCAGTACAGCAGTACAGTAGTTACAGTATGAACTTTTTTTTTGTCTTTTTAATTCGCCTGTTAAAAATCGAAACCAGAAGCGTGTTTCCCCCCCGATATCATATACAAGTGCCACTCATGACCAGTATTCTCTGTGCCAACACAACACATTGTTTTTGCATATTTTTGTGTCACTGTATATACAGTTCATATAATTTGATTACTTTCTAATGGATGGCTGTTAAACTTTGGTTCATAACTTTGGCCATACCACACATTATGACAAAACCTTTAGAGGGCACAACATTATCCTTTAGTGTAACTCTGAATTTGGTGTTCTAGGCTGGTCTAAACTTAGAAGAGCACTTTGGGATTTAGACCATATTTTTCCCTTTGAAGGACAGGCGAGTGCACCACTGCGAAGTGTATTTGTTTTATGGTGAAAGTGACTGTTTTGCCCTCTACTTTAGAGTCCTGATCTTAATGTGCAGATACAGATGACTGACACTTCGCCTCCTTTTTTCCCAGTCTATGTTTGATTTATAATGTTTTCTTGTTGTTTGCAGAAGCAGAAAGCGGTATGCCCTCTTCATTATCTCACCCCTCTACACTTTAGATCAACTGTGGGAGAAAAGCTTAAGGATATTGTACCACCTCCCTCTCAAAAATGGCCAAAATTTTTCGCTATCTCATATATTGTGTTTCTCTTTGTGCTTAATGCACTAACTTCTTTGCAGGCAGAGAGAGTAGTTGCTCTTGTTCGATTCACTTGTTTCTTTGTCTGTGCTGTTCACATATCAACACAACGTTTATCCACTCCATGTTCGAACATCACTGGTTTTTGTTCTCGACTTCCTCTCCTCTCCTTTCCTTTTTTCCGTTTGATTACTTTTCAGTTTTCATCAGCTGCAAATCATTTCTGCCCTTGTCTTTTTCAGCATTGTGCTCTCCATGCAAACAGTACTTCATGTTTTTCTCACTTATTTAGTAATGCACAGAGAAAAGTGCCCTAATCGGAAAACATCTGTACTGTGCATTATATATCAGAAAATACTAGTGTTCGTCCATTAAGAACTGATGTGTCTCAATATGGCAAGTTTTACGTCTTCATGCAGTCTTAAACACTATACACACTGATTGGTTTTTAAAGGCCACACTATTCATGGCACCATCTTTGCCTTTTCTGTCATTACCACTCTAACACTGTATTGCGTTTGTGTGTATTTGTGTGTCGGAGTGACTGTGATTTGTATTTGTATGTGCGTTTGAGATGTTGATCCTGTCGTGTGACTGAATGGTCGATCTGTTAGTCAAAGTTTGTCTGGAACTGACTTTCATCATGTCTACAAATGCCTGTGCGTCTCTGAGTAGATGTTTATGAAGTGAGGTCACTTCCTGTCAGTTTGGTGTTCTATACAACAATCCAACTGCACAGAAGTTACTGCAACAGTTTGCATCTACGTGCCGCTGGCTGCACCTGCTCTCTTTTAGCTGTGCCATTGGTTGTGATGCTCTTGGTAACCGCATGCTCGTACGCTCTGTCACGTGATGTGTGATGCTTGCTTTGTTACCCATAATATGAGGTTTGATCTGAGCGGAAGCCTCCATTTCCATGCAATCGATCTGTGATTGACCCATTGCATAAGGCTTCTGTCTGATTTAGTGTTAAATGTTGTGAAAATCTCAAATTTTGGGAGCAATGTGTGTGAATATGTCAGTGAATGAGTCTGTTTGTGTTCATCTTCTGAACAGCATGTCAAATGTGCTGCTTCTCGCTAAAGGGGCTATTTAATCAGATGTAAAGCTCAGTGATAAATAACCCAGCACAATCATTTCAAGCATTACAGAGAGCTTTTGACATTTTCATTAACTGACCAGCCAACATTTGCTTTATAATGGATTAAATCCCCCTCTTCCGCCCTTCATTTTCAATGAAGTGGTTATTTGATGAGCCCAGAGGAAAGGATTTTGATAGACTACATGTATCAAACAGTAAATAAGTATATGGATTTTCTGGCCACCTTTTTGAATCTATGGAATAATGGGATGTCTGTCATGCACTTTTCCTTTCCCTTTCGTCTGGGCTCTCTGGCCTTGACGCTCTAGTCAGGCTGGGCATTTGTCAAGTGTTGCAGCCACCACTCAATTCATTGATAATTCCTAACAACTGGCAACCATTGATGGCTGTGTTGTGTCATCCTGTCTTTGTCTAATTAATGGGGAATGATACAGTGGTTCAGTAGTGGCTCTGTCTAGACTGCTGAACCTCTACAGTTACAAACCAAACTCTCCCAAATATCTGGCAGAAGCTGACACTGGATTCATGAACAGCAAAATTTTCTCACCCACCAAGCTTAGGTTTGACAGTGACTGGCATTTTTTCCCACAATATCCTGGGATTGAACAACCGCTGGGAGCCAAACCTTGAGGCAGAGGTTTTCTTCATTTAAATCCTGTCATTTACTTAATTTGATTCAGAATGCTTTGTCATTTTGAGATAAAAAAAAAGTTTAAACCTATCAATTCTCTTTTTAGTTTCCATCGTAACATTTTTTATTTATTTAAATTGATTATTTTTAACCATTCAAAAGTTTATGGGAAGAAAGATTTTTTAAAGAAATTGAATTGATATTTTTTTTAAGTTTCTGTATCTGTATATCCATATCACAGTGATTTCTGAAGGATCATGTGCAGGCCTTGACATTAACATTTTTGCTCACCAGCCTTGGTTTTCCAGTTACATTAGTTAGACAGTTAGTTTTTTTACTGGCCAAAACTTTGTTGTTGGGAAATTTGTTGTTGGCTATAGGTAAATGACCACTGTAAACACCCAAAGTCTACATGAAATATATAATATGACAGGTCATCAAATAGGCCTATTTAGCTCTGACAAGGTTGTGTGTACAACCCCAAATCAGAAAAAGTTGGGACAGTATGGAAAACGCAAATAAAAAAAGAAAGTAGTGATTTCTACAACCCCAAATCAGGAAAAGTTGGGACAGTATGGAAAACGCAAATAAAAAAAGAAAGTAGTGATTTCTAAATTTACTTTGACTTGTATTTCATTGCAGACAATATGAACACAAAATATTTAATGTTTTGTCTGGTCAACTTCATGTCATTTGTAAATATGCATCCTTTCCTGTCATTCAGACCTGCAACACATTAAAAAAAAAAGTTGGGACAGGAGCAATTTAGGGCTAGTAATGAGGTAAAATGGTTAAATAATTATGTGATTTGAAACAGGTGATGTCAACAGGTGATTGTAATTATGATTTGGTACAAAAGCAGCATCCAAAAAAGGTCTAATCCTTTAGGAGTAAAGATGGGCAGAGGATCGCCAGTTTGCCAACAAATATGCGAGAAAATAAGCTGAACAACCGTGATCTCCGATCCCTCAGGCAGCACTGCATCAAGAATCGTCATTCATTTATAAGCGATATCACCACATGGGCTCAGGACTACTTTGGCAAACCTTTGTCAAGTACCACAAAACGCAGTTACATCCACAAATGCCAGTTAAAACTATACTGTGCCAAAAGGAAGCCCTATGTTAACAGTGTCCAGAAGCGCCTTCGACTTCTCTGGGCTCGGAGGCATCTGGGATGGACCATAACACAGTGGAAACGTGTACTGTGGTCAGATGAATCAGTATTTCAGGTATTTTTTGGGAGGAATGGACGCTGTGTGCGTCCATTGATGTCATGAAGACGTCTTTTTCAGGGACGTCCATGCATATTTCAACAAGACAATGCAAAACCACATTCTGCACACATTACAAAGTCCTGGCTGCAGAGGAAGAGGGTACAAGTACTTGACTGGCCTGCCTGCAGTCCCGACCTGTCTCCAATAGAGAATGCAAAATGCGACAACAAAGACCCCGTACTGTTGCCCACCTTAAGACTTGTTTGCAGGAAGAATGGGACAAAATTACACCTAAAACACTTCATCACTTGGTGTCTTCAGTCCCTAAACGTATTTTATGTGTTGTGAAAAGGAATGGCAACATTACAAAGTGGTAAATGGTTTCCTGTCCTAACTTTTTTTTAAATGTGTTGCAGGTCTGAATGACAGGAAAGGATGCATATTTACAAATGACATGAAGTTGACCAGACAAAACATGACATTTTTTTTGTTCATATTGTCTGCAATGAAATACAAGTCAAAGTAAATTTAGAAATCACTTTTTTTTTCTTTTCTTTTTTTGCGTTTTCCATACTGTCCCAACTTTTTCTGATTTGGGGTTGTAAAATTCCTTAAACTAGAACAATTGCTTGTCAAAAAAAAAAAAAAAGATAAGAAAAATAATATATTTTTCTCAAGCAATATCCTCATTGGTGGTTATCAGTTATGACATATTTAAATCTAGCATATTTTTTTTGAATGAGCCCATACAGAATACCAATATCGTATGTAACTAGTATGTAAGACGGTCCCTAAATTCACAAATATTGAACATCCAATGTCAAGCCAACTTCATGCCAGTCACATCAGATGCGCTATGGTTCTGCTGTGATCTTTGTTTGAAACTATTTTTGCTGAAATAGAACAAAAACAGTCAATCGCTGTATGATGAATGAATCTCTACGTACATTGCATGTACATCTCTGCTTTGTTGTTTATGATGAGAGTGCAGATTTCAGTGAGTGAGAGCGCTCCGAGCACTCTGCCGGGTGTTAATGTCAAGCCTGAATCATGTGACACTGAAGAGTGGTGTAATGGCTGCAGAAAAGACAACAGAAAAATATTACATTTTTAAAATAAATTAAAATATTTCAAAATATTACTGTTTTACTTTCTTTTTGATCAAACACAACTGCGGTGAGCATAAGAGACTTCTCAAAAAAAAACTTTTTTTATTTTTTTTATCTGAACCCAAACTTTTTAGGTAGTCTAAATTATCTCTCTTAAAGCCCGAATAACATATTATCCCCTGGTTTCACAGACAAGGCTTACTCCTAGTCCTTGACTAAAATGTATGTTTGAGATGTCTTAAAATAACTTACACTGACATATCTTAAAATATGTCAGTGTCATCGTTTTGTATCAAGATGCACACCTGTAAGTTTTTTTTTAAGGCACATTTAATAAAAGCTACTTAAATGTCCTAACGCCCCATTCACACGGGTCGTAGGCGTTAACGCTTCTCATTTACTTTGAATGGGTGACATCATCCCTTGCCGAACTGAATTGTGGGCTCCGTCGCTTCGCTTCACTCGCGTTGCAAGCGGCAGAAGTTGAATTTCTCAACTTTTCAAGCACCAACGCAGGCGTCATCCAATCAGATAGCCGTATGCAAATACCCTAGAGCAGGCGCTAGCCAATTGCGTTCATGCGACCCTAGAGCAGACGTGTGATTGGCTGTTGTCACTATAACATCCAAGCTTCAGCCACGCCCTCCGTCAAGCGTTAACGCCGAAGCCCCGTGTGAATGCAGCGTAAGGCCTTGAACTAAGGCCTAATCCTGGTTTAGTCTAAACACTGTCTGTGAAACCAGGCCTATAGGCTATGTTTTGCATGGTTTTCTGAAGGTAAACAATTCCAAGTTAAAATGAACTAGAATTTTAATAATAATAATGGCTATAGCAAGCTTATATTACATACAGTATGTCTGCTAAATATAATTATCAGTAAAGTTAAAAATGATAGTAAAAATATATATATATATATTTAATGACAGAAACTTTACAGTCTATTTGAGTGACAATGATAATGATTATTGTGCAGCCTCTGCCTCAGTGCTCATTTTTTAATGATTTGGTCACACAACATTAACAGTAAAATTAATAACCATGAGCTGAAGCTTCAAATGTTATGATTTTAGAATGTCTTTAACACAATAGCAACCTCAAGTAAAACAGCATGGCATGTATTGGCTTAGTGCACTGTGACCGCAGATTCAGAGACCCAGGATGCATCCTGAATTCTTGGTGGGCTGGTCATTCCCTTGCTTTCCACTGCACAAAAGCAGGAATAAAATTGCACTGCTGTGTGACAATAGACCTCACACTGTGTTTCTGAAGGCCCGTCAACCAGAACACCTAGATTGTTACCACCCCAATTTTAATTCTTTCTTTTATCTCATCACTTAGACAATTCAATCTAAGACCATCATAAGAAAAGAATTAAAACGGGCATGTCATGCTGTTGTGTACTGTACTGTATTTGTGTGAAACCAAGTGGCCTAAGCAGTATTTCTTGAATAAGTCCCTTTCCCTGCAGCTTTTTTTGTTGTTGACAAAAGTACAATACCAGTATCAAAATTTGAGGCAATATATGCATGTTTTTCTCATCAGGTCCAAAAACGTGTACCATTCCTCTTGATTAGAGTGTTTAAATGTGCAAGATTGATTTTCTTCATGTTAATGAGAATGACCCTCTTTCTGACTGAACAGTATTCTCATCAATCCCGGAAATCACGTTAAGATGCAAGAGGGGACATTGGGATTCTTTATCGCCAGTGATGCTAAAGAGGTGAAAAGGTAAACATGTCTCCAATCCGTCAGAATTTCATTTTTAAATACAAATGAAAACTGAAAAGTGAAGGACACCCTTTGAATCAAAATGTCCAATTCTTTTCTCTCTCTCTCTCTTCAGAGCATTTTTCTACTGCAAAGCATGTCATGATGACATCACGGATCCCAAAAGGATTAAAAAGTGTGGCTGCAAGAGAAGTAAGTACACCCGACCATCCCTCCCTCCCTTCTTCGCTCCTGTCGAGCCCAGTCTGAGCGGAAAGTGTCCAGCGACTCTTTTTGAGTTTGTAGGGCACTGCTACATTGTTTTTTTTGGGAAGTTAAAATTTGAAAGATATTTTTACATGTTGTAAATAAAATAATAGGCTCATGTCAGTTTCACTCTTTAAAAGACAAAAAAACACTTGCAAGGCAGCAAAACAACAGATTTTAGGCATTGGTTCTGCTACCCTTCTCCCATTTAGGATAGTACATTTAAAATCAGATCTGCACTTCATAATTTCAGTATTTATTGCCTACTTGTTGATTACTGTACATAGTACTCATTTGATAGCCACTGTGCAGCTATTAAAGATTAGTTCACCTCAAAATTAAAATTTCCTGATAATTTACTCACCCCAATGCCATCCAAGATGTTCATTTCTTTCTTTCTTCAGTGGAAAATACATTTATTTTTTTGAGGAAAACATTTCAGGATTTTTCTCCACACAATGGCCTTCAATTGCAACCAATATGTCGAACGTCCATATCAATGCAGTTTCTAAGGGATTTTAACTGCTTCAAACGGTACTATGCTATCCCAGCTGAGGAATAGGGTCTTATCTAGTGAAACGATTGGTCATTTTCAAAAAAACATTTTTTATGTATACACTTTTTTTTTTTACCACAATTGATCATCTTGTGCTGGTCAGAGCTGTTGAAAAACAGATACATCACTCCCATAGACTTCCATAGGAACTAAGGGATTGCTGAAGTAAAGCGTGTTATGGAGCGACCAATAGTTGCAGCATTGAACCCATTCATATCAGTGTATCTCCAATTGATGAAATTACTGCATATTTTGAGATGTTATGGCATTATTGACCTCTCAGGGATATTAATAGAAGATAGAGTTAATGTTTATTGTTATATAATAGATCGTTAGACTCTAACTGCAGTTAGATAACGTGAGAAACACTGGTAAAGCTACTATATCCAGATGCTATCGGTCATATTTCAACAGTTTTTAATTTCTGAGATCTTTCTGTCGAATGCGTTTCTATGAAGTCAGCCCATTTAAGAAATAACTAGGGATGGCTGACTGTGACTGGCGAAACTGTGATTCAGAACACCCATGTCACGTGACTATGACTAAATTAAGCTTCAAAGTGTTTCATCAGGTGGTGTCTGTCGAAACTGCGTTTGATTGAAAGGGGCGGGAACAAACCACACAGTCACACATCTGTATTTTTTACAGTCTATGGTATGAACCTAATTCCCCACAGTTTAAAAGTGAAGTTAATAACATCTTCACCTGGTGGGTTTTTGTGAGGGGAGAGAGATTTTGTGATAGCAGTGATTTTGTGATATAAGTGAGATTTATAGTGCGCTAGATTTAAATTAGATATATTGACTGATATGGATAGTTAGGATAGATGTATAGGCTAAGTTAGATAGTGGCATAAGTTAGAGATATAGAATTATATAGATATAGAATCATGTACTCTAGTGACCCAAATAAAATGATCAGATCACTCAAGAAAAACATTAACGTCTCTTCTTTATCTTTCCCCAGAAATAAAATGCTACTGTAAAACCTAGTCGAAGTTGATGCAAATATTGTTAATATTTGCCAGAAATTGCTGCAAATATAGTGAAACTGCCGTCTATCCTGCTTAATCCTATTCAAACAAATTGACAGCGCGGAGTTGTTTGGAACTATTTAGCGCTCTATGAACAACGTGACCACATGGCGGCGAGATCAAAGCCTATCGCTACTCTCTTTTTCTACGGCTGAATCCGAAATCAACCCCTACCAGTGGTGTCCGAAACCATAGTGGACATGTTAGGTAAATGGTAAATGCATTTATATAGCGCTTTTAACAGACCCATGGCCATCCAAAGCGCTTTACATGTTGCCTCACATTCACCCATTCACACACCGACGGCGGTGTCAGCCATACAAGGCACCAGCTCGTCGGGAGCAGCTGGGGTTAGGTGTCTTGCTAATGGACACCTCGACACTTGGTCAGGTGGAACCCAAGGTGGAACCTTCCAGTTTGTAGACAATCTACATGAACCATTGAGCCACTGCCACCCTTCCACATTGCACCGCAAAAACAAGTGTACAGCTGATGTACACCCAACGGCTGGCCAACTTCACACACTCCTTTTCATTCACTCCTTCAAGTGAACTGTAACAATGGACTAACCTAGGGAATAGTGATTGAAGGTTTAGGGGGCGATTTCGGATTCAGCCTCAGGCTCTACCGCTGGTCTGCTACGAGACAGGCATCACGTAACGTACTTTGAAAAGGTCACACGAACGTGGGCGGAAGTCCTGCCCCATTGTTTAAAAGTTTGGAGGAGGGGGATCGTTCAAATTTTATTGTATGTTGAATGACATATTTATTATTTAATTTATCATTGTTCTACCTGTTTTGTTAAAAAAAAAAGCGTTTGTATCAGTCTCCGAACGTTTGCTCCGTAAACAATGGCGCGGTAACTTTACTTCCCGTTCGGCTTGACCTTTTCAACGTACGTTACGTAATGCCTGGCTCGTTGCACACCAACACAAGACGATCAATTGTGGTTAAAAAGTATATACATTTAAAAAAATTTTTTTAGAAAATGACCGATCGTTTCGCTAGATAAGACCCTATTCCTCAGCTGGGATCGCGCAGTACCATTTGAAGCAGTTCAAATCCCTTTGAAACTGCATTGATGTGTCCATTATGTATGGAAGGATATCGCAGACAATTTTCAAAAGGAATTGCAAGTTGTATTTGCAATTGCGTTTTCAATTTGTGGATGCATAAACTCTGACATAATTCAAACGCAATTGCAAATCGTGCATTTCCGTTTGCAATTTCGTTTACGCGAATGCACAAGGAACGCCATATTTCAAATGAAAAAGCAAAGTCTGTTTGCAATTGCATTTCCAATGTCTTTCAAGTTATGACCCTGCCATTTTGGAATAGTAATAGAAAATCACCTATTTGCTATTGCATTTCCTCCGTGTCTTGCCACAACCTGCACAAAATTCAAATTGAATTGCAATCACCTTTGCATTTGCATTTCCGACGTCTAACACAGTCAACTGTCAAACAGGCTTGAGGGCGGGGTTTATTGATGTAGTCTGAAAGTAGGCCTATTTCAAATAAATGCTGTTCTTTTGAACAAAGAATCCAGAAAAAAAACATGTATTGCAGTTTCCATTAAAATATTAAGCATTCCACAAAAGTATTTTCAGCATTTATAATAATTAGAAATGTTTGTTGTGAAATGAATCAGCAGTATCATGTGACATGTTGGCTGGAGTAAGGGCTGGAATGTCAGCTTTGCCATCACAAGAATAAATAACATTTTCAAATCTGAAAAATCTGTTATTTTAAATTGTAATAATATATCAGCTTTTACAGTATTGAACGATAGAATGCAAAGAAAATCACACATTTAAGTGTGAAAACATTTGTCACGTCTAACTCAACAATTATCTACAAAACACATTGCTCCCTTGCAACCATTTTAAAAATACAAATAATACTAAAATAGTAGTGATGAACTGTAGAATCTAGTGACCATCAAAAACAGACTACCTTCAAATGGGAGGCCTAGAAATAGAGGGAGAAAGATGACTAGGTGAAAGAGTGAGACTCTTGAGAAAAGCCAGTCATCAGCATTCTAATGGTGAAGAGAGATACAGATGTAGAGAGGGAATGACATGATTAGCAGGGCTGAAGAGAGAGGCTGTCAGCTCACGGTGGCATCAGTGGGAGAGAGGCGGAGGTAATGACTCCAGTCAGGTGGAAAAACAAAAGGCAAGAGCAGCTTGGCCCACCCTTGCCAGACACACCGAAAACACACTCCTGGCCCAGGATCATTTTACCAATCATATCCACCCTGTTTACCCAGAACGCCCAACGCAACTGCCATTTGGATGCGACACTGTCATGTCCCACTGCCTCAGCCTGGCAAAAACACTTTCTGACAGGAAGTCAGTGAAGTAGAAGAGAGATTAATAGCTCAGAGTGTAGTCCACTGTCAGAGCAGCTCCTGCAGACATTTACATCATTTGATAGAACTGTATTTCCTTTAACACCCTCTAAATTATATATAGATGTGGCAGCACTTAAATGTTTGTTGTCATTTGCTAATGTTGGCTTGGTAGAATGAAGCAATATTTATGTTAAGTAGAGCATACATTAACATTAATATTGGAAAGATGCATTGTTATTACATGACTTATATAAGCATTTGTCCAAACCAGTTAGCAACAAGATGAATAATTCAGCTTCATTCCCAGTGACCTTTCACTGTGCACTTTTAAACAGCTGCCTTTAACTGCAGATCCTTGTTTATTTATGTTTTGTTTACATTAATTTAATTATTTAAAACTATATATGATGTTTCAGAGTGTGTTTGATTACACATGCACTACCGATTTTGTTTTTGAAAGTGCACAGACGAGGCTGCATTAATTTGATCAAAATACTGTCAGATATTATTACAATTTTAAATAACTGTTTTCTATTTTAATATTTTTTTTCAATGTAATGTATTCCTGTGAGGGCAAAGCTGAATTTTCAGCATCATTACTCCAGTCTTCAGTGTCACATGATCCTTCAGAAATTATTCTAATGTGCTGATTTGCTGCTCAAAAAACATTTATTTTCATTTAAAAACTGTTGTGCTACTTAATATTTTTGTGGAAACCCAATGTTTTTTCCCCCAGGATTCTTTAATAATGAATACAAAACTAACATTATAAATGTCTTTGCTGTCTCTTTTGATCAATGTTATGCTTCCTTGCTGAACAAAAGTATTATTACATTATTACATAAATTACTGACCGCAAACTTTGTCACGATAGTGTACGTTTGAGCTAAACGTTTTATTACTTTATTCTCTTTTGCTCTCTTCCCAATCATATGTTTTTGATGATATGCACCCTCCCAAAACTGAATTTCACCTGAGAAGAGGTCAATAGCCTCACAGTAAGGGAGATGAGGTTTCCATTGCTGTAATGGAAGTTTGTGTTCTTTTATTTGACCCTCTTTATGATCATTGACATACTTTTTGATGTATTTCCTTCCTTGCTGCCTTGGAATACCGCCTCTTTATTTAAACCTCTCACTGATAGTGACATATTGTGAGTAAAAACGGGTTTCCTGTGGCCCAGAGTACATTCTGACTGTCTCACTCTGATAATAGTTCTATATATATCTATATATATATGTTGCATGTGTCAGTCTAGCTGCTGCATCCCTCCTACGCCTTTCATCTCTCCACTGTCCTCAGCCCAAAACAGTAATACAGCAGAATTTACTGGCCTGAAAATGACCCTGTCCTGACCCCTACAAACCAGTCTCTAATAAGAGAAAAGAATAAGTTCTTGACCAATAGCAGTTCCTCCCAAAGATTTACCATTCTGAAATCGGTGATTAATTTCAGAGGTTGTTTGACTCTCCTGAAACTCAACGTAACCTGTCATGACAATCAAACAAGCCGATTGATTTTGCTACTATTAGTCATGGACCTCACCAGTGCAAGGGGGGTGGTTGAGTCCACTCGCTGTCAAAGGCAATTTCGCATGCTGCTGTATTTTCAGAGAGCAGAAAGAGTTCTGTGGGAAGTTCTTCAGATTCTTAGACTTAACGAGCATCGTCTCCAAAACACAATCAAAACAATCTGGTCTCCCTCTTGCCTACAGCCTCTCCTTTGTCTCCACCGTCCAGCCCCTGCCCAGCTTCTCTACACGACACAAGAACCATCGGTAGAATTGAAATCTTATGAATTTCAATTGTTTTCAGTAGTTGGGCACTTTCTCACTGCCTTCACTGATAGGTGCATCTCTCAACATTAGGCTCACGGAGGTGTTGACCTAGCTGCTGTACACAATGCTGGCCACTAGATGCCACTGTAGTTCTACAAATGAGAACGGAACAGAATGGGAACACTGAGGTCCTCATAAACCTATTTAGCAAGATTGCTTTCAGCCAATGTGCACTGTAGGGTCTTCTCACTTGTCACCTAGGTTTCTTTATGTAGGTCTTCCCAAGGAGCATGTTCGCTTTATATCGGTACGGATAGAGGTGTGTTTGTTTTAAGTATTTTATGAACATATTGCAAGGCTTCACCGTATGACTATATTATTAACATGACCATATTATAACCCCTTCAGATATTCCTTTCCATTTAGTATTTTAACAGTATTAGTATTTGACATGCCTGCTTTGAATTATGGGACGTTGTAGGGCGAGGAAAGACGATAGGGGTGCTGAGAGCATTCTTGCTAAATCGGGTTGTTCTGTTAAAGAGGCTTCAGTAATTAGGCTCTCTGTGTAGTCGTGTTCAGTCACTCACATCATCATGTTGTCTTGTGTCTCTTCCGCCCTCCATGTCTCACTGACTAACATAACCACATACTATGTGCTCCGATGAATGTCAACCCTCAAACTCTGAAGCGATAGATTTCAGCATGAAATTAAGTAGAAACCCCGCTGCTGCATGTTTCCGCATTGCCTTAATCTGTTTCAGCCCCGTAAACAGTCGACCGGGCTGCCGTTTCAAGAGATACAACCGCGGTCGCCTCCCACTTGCATGCCTGTTCTCCTTAATTTCAGCCATTCTGCATAGTTCTATAAGAATAACAGTCCCTGAGGTTATGGCTTTAAAGGCCAAGTCATTTACCATATTATCTCTCCAGCATACAACTGAAATTGGCCTCTTAATTCGGGCTCATAACCTCAGATGGAAGTCAAAAGCAGGCTTTTCCCTGTGGATTGTTTGCTCTTTTGAGGGTGCCAGACTTGATTATGGTCCGTTAGCGAGGTGGCACCGGGAGAATGTGTACCAGGGACTGTTTTTAGTCCGATTCACAGCAATCAAATGCTGCTATTGTCTCTCACCACAGCTCCTTTGAGAACAAAAATAAAATGCATACACACATACATACACTACATGTAATGTATGTTTGAATAAAATGTGCAATGCATGTGAATGCATCGAAGAAGTAGCCTATTGGCATGTTTACCATATGAACCTCCCAACCGATCCCTGATTGAGTCCAGTGGTGAGCAGAGTTTGACGAACAGAATAGGGCGCCCACGTTAGAGCCTGTAGCACGTTGTGATGCCGATTACCTGCTGCTGCATGATGGGATACAGGTACGTGATCCTCTCCTTTAGATACAGAGGATGTTATCCAAAGAGGTTTTGCTGCTGAACACATTCACCCATTCCTCTCTGCCTGAATGTCCCTTGCCCCAACCTCTGATCGCAATGTCATATCTGACCTTTTAACCTTTTATGACATGATCAGCCTAAGGGCATGGCTTGACCCCAATGAGACGACTGCTTCCTACCTAAACAAGCCCTCTATTAGATGTTTTCAAAGTCCGATTTGGCGTTAAACTTCAAATTTGGATCGAACTTCACATGTGCAGTGGGAACATAATCGGAAGCTTATCCGAAGCGTACTTCAAGCGGGAGCGCAGTGGTCCATCTGTGGGTCAAACCTGTCATTGCACTTTTTGTTCCTGTTTGAAAAAGTTTCCTTCAGACTTCCCTGGTTGAAAAACTCTTTTGATCCTTGCCATTAACCTGCTGCTTTCCTCTCCTCTCATCCAACACATGACTGTAGCCAAGATGTCCGTCTACAAGCGAATGAAACTGGCATGTTGTTTTGATTGCGGGCGTTCTGAGCGCGACTGCTCGTGCATGACAGGCAGTGTACATAGTAACATGGACAGTCTTCAGAGGGCCTTCCCACTTTCTTCTGTCTCTGTTCATGATTGCTCAACCAGTTTACGTGCCTGTAAGTTCGATCGCCAAACCACATGCCGTTCGATGTCCGTGACCTGTGAGCGTGAGTGTGTGTGTCTGTGCCGTGTTTCATATGCTGTGTTTTACGTCTGTTTCGTTCCTCCATTATTTCCGTATCTGTGGCTTATTGGATGGTACACTAGTACGTATTCTTTTTCGTTTGGTGAATTGGTGGTAGTTGAAGTGACGTGGCTTCTCTGTGTTAGTGCTGCAGTAGGTGCAGTAGGACTGTGTTGGCGCATGCTGTGTTAGTGGAGCACTTGTGCGGTGCTGGTGACATTTTGCAGTCACTGTTTTGGTGTTTACACTTTTACATGGCAGGTGTACATGTATCTGTTAAATGAATTATATGATGTGCTTTTAATCGAATCCATGGGCTAATTGTGTACATTGAAACTGATTTTGTTTTGACATGTTTTGATAATATTTTCATGTTCATGTGACTTTTGAAGACCCTTCTTCAGGTTAGGAAACATGCAAATGAATAGCTAACTGTTTTTTCCCCCACAGGTCCAAACACTGGGTACCCACAATCTTTTGGTCTTTGAATTTTGAATATGTTTGGTTATTACATGCCGTCTTAAAATATTAGAAACAAGCAAATGTAACTCACATATCCATCTCACTGGTCAAGATCCCTTTTGACTATATTTGTTAATTGAGCAAAATTGGAAGGATATCAGTAAATGAAAAACAGTCAGAACTATATTTGTCTGTTATTTATTAAAATCATCTTTAATTCACATGCCAAATGCTAGATTATGATTGAAAGGGATCTTTAGTGAGATTCTTCTGTTCGTAAAGAGTAAGTACATACTGGCAATGTCTTTTCTGCTATTCTTGGACAATCATGTTTTACAACCGCAAGCCATTAATGCCTCCACCATTTCCACTGGCTGAAATAAAACCTCTTCCTTTAGTAAAGTCCACATTTAGGTGCAATTGAAAAAACACGTCAAACTCTCCCCCTTTCCACAGGATCTGATCCTCCTCGATGATTTTCTCTTAGCCAGCAATCAGGGGAGAAAAAGTCAATGTGCTTTATTTAATGCCTTGTATACCACAGTGGGACTGTCAGGCTCAATGGGAAAGTTAAAAAGAGATCTCCTGACAGGAACTCAATTGAGATGGCGGTGACTCAGGCTATTGGATGAGGTCAGATGACTGAAGCAGTTAGTTGTGTAAAGGACAGCGCTGAACAGGGGTCTTCTCATTAAGCCTTAGCAGATGTGAAATACTAAAGAGTCTGTCAATTAGGAATGGCAGCGGTGCGACCTACTATAAAAGCAGGGGTCAGTTCAGGCGATCGCATTTCCTCTACAACTGCCTTCCGACTGTTCGCCACATCAGCTTAGATTAGCATCAAACGCTATGATGAGGTTGACTTTGTGTCTTGTGTTTTGGTCTATGGTGATATCCCTGGATACCAGTTACTGGCCATTACATAGTTACTGATCTCTTCATGTAGCGTCATCCTTCATTGGTTTCACTGCTGCCGTTTTCTTTCTGAATTGAGTGCGTTTTCGCCAAGGCTGACAGCTAATGCCAGCTGCGGCTTTGTTTGACTCTCTCCCATTGGTTCCGCCTCAGATCTAGCATTACATCTCAATGATGAGGAATTCACAGAGTTCCTCCATCTGACTTTGATTTTGCTCAATCAGTAATGATTTTCTGATGAAATTCTTTGAGCACATCATAATGTTATTTAAAAGTTTCATTTAATCATTTTATTTATTATTTAATTAATAACGTTTAATTTACAAGAAAGAAATAATATAGTAATATAAATAATATATATAATTATTATCATTATTATTATTTCTTTCTATACATTTTATTTTAATATACATTTGTTTTGATCACATGTTCCACACTGTAAGCCATAGCTTACGCTTCATCAGTGACAACAACTACCATTTGCATTACTATTTTGCACCAGTTTTGCTAAAGATTATGATTTTGGTCTTCTAAGCATGTGGGGCTGAAGTGCTACCTTATTATTTTTTTTTTTCTACATTTATTTATAAATTACATTCACAACTTGAATGGAAAGATAGCTACTGGCACTCACCACTTAATGTGTTCCCATACCCCAAATGGGTCAGAAAGCATAAACATCACCACATCCCTGCACTAAGCATGATATGGTGGTTTTATACCTGCACATTATAGTAGCTCAGTTATTACTGAAATAAATACTACTCCCCTGGATGTAATAATTTAGCTGAATGCATGGAACACGTGACAGTAAATGCACTCTGTCTTACAGAAGTAATGTTCCCTGATGGGCGCTTTCACAAACAGCCCTCATACACTTTTTGTTCTGATTCTGTGCATGCATCACTCAGGATGGTAATGCTCCTTTCTTCCAAAGGCAGACAAAGAGTTATTAGTATGAAAATGAGATGTGTGCACTCTTGGCTGCGGTCAAAGCCCAGAGAGTCATTGACAAGGAGTAGGGAGCAATGGAACACTCATTATAGCTCTAGTGCACTGAACACTATTAAGAAGAGTTTGTTATCTCTGCAAGTGCAGGCTTTAGGGAGCAAATATACTGTACAAGTGAGTTAGCTGCCTCCGCTCTAAGTTACAGTGACAATAACAGTCCCTCCGCTCCACCTGCCGAGACTTATCCCCTCATTACATGAGCTTTAAAGACTCTCAAGGTGCTCAGCATTGCAAAGGGTATTAATTCCTGTTTTGAACTTATGAGCCTTCAAAAGGAAGTTTCCAACAGGGCAATCCTAGACATGCTTGTTTCATAAACAACAATCGCCTGGCATACTGAGAGAGAAAGCGAGAGAGGTCGCTGCTTTGTTTAAGTCTTTGGGGCATTTTTTTTCTCTCTCCTTTTTCCTCTTCTCTTGCCTGCTCTGGTTGGTTATGGCGTTTGCTGAGGATGTGCCGAGTGTGGCAGGGCGGGGCGGCACGGCGCAGCCCAGAGAGTGGATCTTGTCCGCTCCTTGCAGGGTGGAACTCAGCACCGTCGGCTCTTATGCAGCCTGACATGAAAATTATGTTTGCATTTTCATTTCCCCAGCTCAGCTGGTGTGTCATTAAACTCAACCTGACAGTTCCTTACCACCAGGCAGGAGCAGGGCCGGTCATCCCCTCCGCCGTGTAGGACAGATGCTAGCCAAAGAGTCGGCCGACTCTTCCTGCGCCCCCCGATCGCAAGCGACATATGCCAGGACCGGCGCAGGGCCCCTGCTTGAGCGCTTGTGTCACCGCCCCGCCCTGGGCTTGCGCTGTGACCTTTATGGCATCAGATACAGTACTTGTAACAAAAGATGAGACTTTGAAAATGGGGATGAAGATGGGGGCTGCAGTATAGAACAACCTACATGCTTCTAAACACATCCCTCATCATGATTGACTGAAAGATAAACTCTGAACTCTGAAATTTAAAGTCACCATTTTTTATTACACTTTCCTGGTGTTATTTTTTTAATGATGCAGCACGTTTTAAGGGGTGGTCACACTGCACTTTTCGTTCCAATAACTAATTCAAACGCGTGAATCGCGTGAATCACACCGGAAATGCCAGCTCATGTGAAAAGTTTCACATTTCGCTGCCAAAAGTTCAAGTTTGGTGAACTCTGAGCTGCGAATTTGTATCATGTGAAGACGTGCCCAGTAGAAGATCGATACGAGACGTCTTGGCTAAATTAAAAGAGCTATATTTTTGCAGTAAAGTTAAGTAGATTTGAATACATCATACAAACGTCATATCATGGCCGTTGCAGTGTCCGAAGAAATTTTGCGTGCTCAAAGTCTAGTGTGACCACGGCTTTATTTCAAAGACAAAAATAGTTTGGCCTCATAATGTTAAATTAAAATGGCCTGATCTTCCTCTGAAATGCATTTCCTTTTCTGCGTTATGTCATTTAGGGTGTTTTCACGCCTGCACTTTTGTTGCACGTTTCGGTTCACTTGGATGATGTGAATGTTGTTTCCCGAACTTGGGTGCGTACCCACGGGGTACAGTTCATGTGACTTCGCTGCTGTACTGCAATTGTACTAAATCACGGAAGTGAACTGTTATTAATAATGTGCAATTCGATGAAACCAAAGGTTCAGAAATCAGAATATAAAAGTGCGGTGAGTAATGCAATGCTTTTTGCTGCCTTCTCCTGCATCGCCACTACCATACTATGGGTAAAAAGATTATGCGATTTGGACCCAAAGATATAATGTGAACACAATCCAGCGGTGACAGGGGAGGGGGAGCAATCGAGCTCAGGTTCAGACCAGGCAATCAAACCAAGTGTGAAAACACCCTATTGGATAATGTTAACCCACCCACATTTTTTTTAATGTTCACTTGAACATGTAATTGTAAATATTTATTAAAATATTTGTTTATCACTGAGATATTGTGGTATTAATAAAAAAAAAATTACAACAATACTGTCATTATTAGTTAATTTAAGAATGTAATATTAAAAATATTGTAATTTTTTTCCCACTCAGAAATACAAAACGTTATGGAAAGATTCATATTAATTAGTTATTTTGCTTTGTCACAAATTTGTGGCAGACAGTATCTTGATTCTTGATTATGCCTACAGTTTGCCGTTCATCTGCAGTTGACAAGATAGTAATTACTGATCAAAAATGATCAGCTGGCAGTGTTTAATTTTTACAGAAGCAATTATGTGATGGGAAACATCTGTAATTTGTTGTTCAACTATTTGGTAAAGCCTCAAGATTGCTAACATCTGTTTGATCGGTTTCACTGGTTTTCATCAAATTGAGTGTCAAGGATAAAATGATGACTTATCAAAGCATTCTCTTTTCCCCAGCCAAATTCCAAATACCATAATGATCCTTGTGAGGTTGTTCGGATTTGGGCAGTATGTTCGTCATCGGTCTTGGGACAAGAATCCAACGTTTGACTCTTAAAATGGATCCGTGATGTGGAAACACTGAACAAGCAGCTTGATTTTCATTGCTTCGTTTAAGTCCAGTCCTTCCACCAATCATCTCTTTTGTTTTTTGTTTCTTTAATCATCTCCTGCTTATATGATTATCTTCTTCATCCTTTTTGCTTCTAACTGCTGTTAACTTGACTTTTCTTCCTTTCTGTCCTTGTGTAAGTGTGATGCACTGTCTTTCTGCTGTCTATCTCACACTCATTCTCTCTCTTTTCCTTTTTGTATCCTCACATTGGTCTCTGCGTTCCCCTCAGCCAAATATAAGTTTAACGGATATGTCAGATCACGTAAGTGTACTTCTCTGTTTTCCTCATTCCCCCATTCGTTCGTGCAACCTGCCTGCTTTGGCTCTTTGCTTTTGATTTTACCCCCACTAGCATTACAGCACAAAAGCTGCCATCCTCAGCTCTCTGTAGATTACTGGGGATTGATGGGAAGGGTGGCTGTGATGACAGTTTCTCAGCACTGGGTTCTGGTCAAATGCATCAGAGGGGCTGCTCGACTTTAAAACATGTGCATGAGAAAGGTCAGGTGCTGAATAGAGGGATCCATATGAAATCCAGATGTTGCATAAAGAGCTCCGTGTCCTTGCGAGGGATGATTGAAGAGATAGAAATGCTATGATGTATTGCACGCATGTGTGGAGATGTTTCTGTGTTGTGACGCCATCAACAGCAGATGGCGCTACAACTCCAGGGAAATGGGATCACAGCCACAGTCTGGGGTTCGGTTCACAGCTAAACGTGTTTTAGGTAAATCAGACGGCATACTAATGCTGAGAGAGCTTTAGCTATATTGCAGCTAAGTTTCATTTCATTTGTAACCTTTTCAATGTATTTCAATGTTAAACACGTTTCATATGTATTTGCATAGGCTAACTGTTTTTTTTAAAACCGTTTTAAAATGTTATGTTTCTGCATCTCAAGGACAAAGAATAATTTTAACAGCAAAATAATACAAATGAATAATTAGTAGAAGTGAATGTAGACTGAATTGATTTATTTAGAGCCACCATAAAATTAGATAAAGTTTTAAAATGGATTTTCTCACAGATGTGTTTTCTATAATTTAACAATGGCCTTGATAAGAATGCACAATTGTGGCTCGTCACAGGATTTGCATTTCATAAAGGGACAGTTGCCGTCTGGATTACTGTAAATCCACAGTGAAAGTGCCACAGCGGATGTTCTCTGTGTAATGCTACTCGTGTTTGACAGGGGCCAGATGAATCCAGGAGTTATCTGTGGCGGCCTTTAAATCTATGCGGCAGCTGACGGCAGAAATAACCATCTATTTATTGCTCTGAGCAAGGTTTGGGGAGCGGGCGGAAACTGCTTTTCCACTTACACCAGATATTGGTTAACCTCTTGCCTTTTATGTAGATAGCATTAGGCTGGAGTCCTATGGCTCGGGTGGCAGGCGGTGAGCTTGATAACTCCCTGTGTGAAACACTTCAGGTCCCTTATACACACTACATACTCCCGTCTGTCAGACAGTAGATTGTTTGTTATTTTGGTCCTTTTCGCTGCTTAATCTAAGACATTTTTATGTGTTGTATGGAGTATTGATTTTCACACATTTTAGATATGTTTTAACACTGCTTAGCCGTATATTGAGGCAGAATGTAAAGAGATTGCTGTGTTCCCTTGTGCCAGCACATCCCTACCTGCACTGTGACCTGATTCATTGTGACTGTTATCAGGAATAATATGTTCATGCTTTGTTCTGTCTTGTCGTGGAGCAGGCAGGGAAGAAAGTGCTTCTAATTAATTAATGTTTATTAGCAATGGAAAAGCAAATGTCATATTGAACATTTCACCTAAAGCGCTTGGAAAGTGGTTAAGTAGTGTTTTATAAAACCAAGGGGTCATCTTATGGCACACAGATTTGTGGATCTGTCTGTAAATGGTAATCGAAGGGGGAAATAAAGGGCTCAACAATGAAAATCATGTCAACTTGTATTTTCATACTTAAATATTTATGTAATTCTCATGCAGTTCAGTGATAAATAATGAATGCTGCAGTGTTTTAAACATAATGTATTTAGTTTAGAATCACTAATGGCATGTGCTTTTAGATTACTTTTATAGCAATTTTAAATCTTTTTTAAAACTATTTTATATTTCATTATTATTATTACTATTTAACAAGGCACTTGCTGATAGCAGTACATTTTCAATACATTTAGTGAGACCCTTGCAGAACCTCTGACTGTCTGTTAATAAGTCTCTTAAAATATTTTATAATTTGATTAGATAAATATTAGATAATCACCTTTTCTTGTGACAAGTTTAATGTCATGTGGTTCGACTCAAATACTTAATGATTATGTATTATTTCATTTTAAAAGTGTATTTAAAATTATTCTTTAAAAATGATTAAGATCGTCACACTGAAGGTGTAAGGAAAATATATTAGATTTTGTTTGATGGTTACACCACATGACGTCACTATATTTAAATATTTCTTTTTTTTTAAATACCCCCCTAAGATCTGTAAAATATTTTTTTCATTTTCTTTTTTGTGGTCCCTGTTAATAGTATATGTCACTGACCCAATCACAGTCATCTCTCATTGTCTTGTCTTCCAATGTTTGACAGTAAAGGAGGAAGTTAGAGCGACTTTTCAAAACCCCTCGATCAAACTGGCCAGCAGCATGGCTGTTCCCAACACTCTTCCCAGTGTGCTGCCGGTTGTTGAGTGCTCCACGACTGCTGTACCTCTTGTTAATAACCGCAAAGGAAGTCTGCTCCCTCCAGCAACGCCCTCACAATCACGCCTCAGCCTGGCTGGACTGAACCGGGCCCGCAGCCTGCCCGGAAAATACCGCTACCTCCCCACGCACTGTAGGTTGCGCCTTAGGACGCATTAGTCAGTGCTACCGCAAACAACCCCTTCCCCCTGCATGGGTCCCTGCAGTCACTGCCGCATGCATGTAGAGCAGCTAGTGGCTAATGTACCCCCTGTCCCAGGACTAAATGTGTGGGTGTGTGTGTAATGTGTGTAACTGCCATCAATAGGAGTATAGAAGTTCCAGAATAGCTAGTTTATAGCTAGAATAGCTAAATTATGTTTAATGTATATTAAAAAAAAGGATGAATCTTAAATATATAAATATAATATATAACATACTGCCATCAATAGGAGTTTACCCATCATATACCATATCATATACTATGCATTTCTTTCCCCAATGCAATTTTTTTATTAATCCTATATATATGATTCATTTGATGTCAGTGTCTGTTTGTTTTTTGCCCACTTTTTTAAAATTTATTTTAAGTTTATTTCCAGGTTTCATTTAGATTCTCAGTGTGGTCCCCAAGTTGTACAAACAAAGTCTTCAGGACTATAGTAATTCTTATTTCTGTTGTATCTCTGTTGTGCGTTAAAGCTTGCATCAGCCAGTTGTCTGTCTGAAGCAGAGGAGACAGATGTCTAGCTCAATCGTTCTGATCGGGACACGAAAAAGCAAGGGCTATAGCTGCCCGTGGTATGGAACAGCAATCACACTTTGGTGGGCTGATCCTATTTTGATTGAGGTTGTAAAAGTGCCGTAATGTAATTTGGAACAAGCAGGGACTTGCTGAAATGGCTGTGTTGCAGGTGGAGTTATTTCATTGTTAAGCCTCTTACTGAAGGGCACCACTGTAGCTCGTAAATCTCCACCGCCTAATTTGGAGGAGCAAGGGCAGGAGAGAGCGGTCCGGCCCAGCCAGGCCACTTGCTCAACAACCATAGTACAGAACAAAGGGCCACTGCACCGCCGTCTTATCAGTAGTGATATTTTTAAAGTTGATTACTGTCTCACATTGCTCCCTCTGCAGTGTAATTTCAAATGTCAAGCACTGGCATTTGGTGAAGACACAGACAGCGTCTTTTTGTTTAATTTGTCTTTTTTCATTAGAACAATTAGATGACAAAGGGAAATCAGAGACATACAAGTTTGTGTTTGCTGTATTTGTCTCTAATATTTTGCTGTGTGGGTGATGGGTTTCTAACAGAGCCACACTAAAGCAAGTTTGCAGTGTTTTAGAGTTTGGATTTCAGTGTTCAGTGTTCAATGTTGTGTTCAGTATCTTGTATCATACTCAAATACTCATTGCCATGCAGAAAAAAAACCCTGAATAATACAGTATAATATAAATATAGCAGTGCAGCATAACAAATATTAAATCATTTCCAAAATGAAAAATATTGTGTACTGTGGTATACATGGAAATTGAAAAACATGAATTAGTTTTTATTACAACATATTGAACAGTTTCTCCCCTACTTAAAGGAACAGTTCACCATAAAACGTTTTTGAAATTGAAATTTGAATTTTGAAATGTACATGCTTTTCTGTTTCATGCAGTGACAATTCAAGTGACCACAACTGTATGTGTTAAAGTGAAATAAAGCTTACATTTAATCTTGTTTAATTTTTCTTTCGCCACTCACATATCTAATTTGTGCTTATGTTCAATTCAGATATGGTATACCTTTCAATGTGTGGGCCAGAATTTGACACTATTGTCGTATGAAAAAGAGGAGCATGCACATTTTTCAAAAATTCTCTTGGAAGAATAAAAACCATATGGGGTGAATGAATGATGACGTTTTCATGGTTAGTGTGAACTATTCCTTTAGGTTAAGCTATCGTTTTAAAATAGTTTACATTAGTATATCCGAAAATTTGATGAGCTTAACCTTCAGACAGCTCACACATGATATGTTTATAAAGCGGAGAGCTTGTGACATTCTTAGGCCCCTCAGTAACGTCCTCTTTGAGAGGCGTTTCAGAATGAGAAGGCTCAGTTCAGGGTGCTTGTTCAGCGCTGAGAGTGCTTGTGGTACGGGGGACAGACTCACAGCGGAGCCATCACTCACGGCTCACTGAGTGATGAGGATTGATTTTGCCATGTAGTCATCCATTAAAAAAAACATACCAAATTACTCTTCTTTTTCTTTTTTCTTCCCCTCTGTCATTGTTTGAGCTCATGCCCTCCAAACAATGACAGAGAGGTAAAAGAGAGTTTGATCATATCGATACGGACTGAAATAGATCCGCACAACTCTTTGAAAAGCAGAATTCATGGAAAACAGGGTGTAAAACTTAATGGTTGTCCTTCAGGTCTGTACTTGCTATCTTTAAGTGTACTTTTGTCCATACTAACACTACACGTTTCGAATCTTTCTATTTTTGGAGGTCTTCTCAGATTTGAGTGTTTTTTGCAATGATTGATTGAGTGTTGGCTTTTGTGTTCTTTAGTATGTCATCTCCAGCACACTTTACAATCCCAGCTGTCCACAGTCTGACACTCTTTGCATGTGTTTGCAGTCGAAGATGAGCATCCGTCAACACTGTCACCCAAAAAGAAGCAACGCAACGGAGGCATGCGAAATTCACCCAACTGCTCACCCAAAATGATGAGGTAAGACATTGATTTCAAGACGCTCTCTCCACCCTTCAAAAGGAAAGAGACAGGACGGATGGTGCTGGGATGGTGGGAGTAGGAGGAGTGGAGAAGGAAAAAGAAAGTGTGGAGGGAGAGAGAGAGAGGGTGGGAGGGGAGAGCAGGCCTTTCAGGCCGAGGCGTTTGAGCTGTCAGCCTGTCAGCAGTTAATGATAGAGCTGAAATATTTCTGTCATGAAAGCAGCTATGAAAAGCTGTTTGAAAAATACTCTTGCTTTAAAGTCTCAGCTGTCATCTCCCCCCAGTCCCGTCCACATGTAGTTCTTAAACAGCGGTGGCACTAATGACGGTGCCAACCAATCAGAGACGCCAGCATGGTTACTTAGCCTCGGGGCTCTTCATCTATTGTGGGAACCCCTGTGAGGAGTGTTTTTCGTACTTAAGGCCATATGTGAAATGTATCATCGCAATCAAAAATGAATTCAAATATTACCTTCCTTTTATCCTGTCTGGTGGAATTATAATGCTGCTAATTGATTTTGACTGATAAAAGGACTAGCTTTCCGCCCATGTGGCCAGGAGACGTTTATGCAGAGGTTGTAAAAAATGCAGAGACAATGCCCTCCGTTGCACATCATCATGTGAGAAAGTGTTGCTGAAGGTCTGGAGGAAGGGACAACATTTAGCAAAACGGACATTATTTGTTTTCACGTTTCGAAAAATGAACATAGTTTGTATAATTTAGTGAGTCAGTCACATTTTCTAAGTTGTAATATAGTGCTAGATTGATGTTGCAGGCTTATAATAATAGTTGTAACATTTAAAATAATATTTTACATTTATTTCTATTTATTTTATTTTGTCATTCACATTATTATAAATTAAATTAAATATTTGTGACTTTGTTTTATTTTACTTTTAATTTAATTATTATATTTAGTTTTTAAATAGAACATATATTTTTATTTGATTTAGTTTCATTTTCATTTGTGTGCCACCCACAAGGCATTTCGCTGTAGTGTATAATAAGTACCCCAGACAGAGGTTTCCAACATGAATCTCCCCCCAAAAGAAGCAATTATGTTGAGTTTTACATACTGTAAACTGTCAGCCCTGCAGAGGATCTCGCCCTGTAGTCTGCTTTCCAAGTGAAAATGATCAATGTTCAATTGTTTCTTTTCGCTCTCAGTTTTAAACAATAAACTGCGAGAGGAATGGAAAAATGGCTTTCAGCGATTGCTTAGAAGGATCTTTTTATTCCTTAACTTACAGCACAAAACTGTTTTTCTGAGCAGATTTGAAGGTCCCCGTTTGCCATGTAATGTATGCATCGGCTCTTTGATCTACAAGTGATAATAATTCTTGGGAGTTATTTACCCTGTTTTGAAACGCTTCAAAGCGGTGTCAAAGTTTTCTGTGCTTTAGGGTGCCTGTGTGTTCAGCTGGCTCTTGGGTACTGGATGACAGGTCCTCTGTTCTAGGTGTAAGCTTTTTCAAGCCAAAGCCCTGCAGCGAAACATCAAAATTACCAAAGACAGACCCGTGGACTCCCTCAACCTGTGCCCTCCTTGTCAATATATTACAACATACATTAAATACCTCGCCTTTACAAGGTGCGTTTTATGCACAATGAAAAGCGATTGTTTGAGGGAGCCTTAGGGATGCTTTATTCAACAAGCAGGAAAGGGAAAAACAGCCAGAGTATACCATATCAAGTATGGTTTTTACAGGCTTCTGCGCCTCCAGGCCGTCGTAAATAAATAATGATCAACAGATTGGCTGTGGGTTTTTGAAAAGTATGCCTTTGTCAGTTTGCATGATAGGGAAAATTTTCAAAGCGAGGAGCTGCTTTCATAGGCTGCTGGAGAGGGATTCGGGGAGCCAGTGACTGCCGAGTGATGCGCTGGAATAGATGAACACTGTTTGAAAAGCAGCTCGCCCGGCTCTCAGGGCAACTTCTGTTCTCTCTCTCGCTCTCTCCTTCCCCAAATGCACATCTAGGACGCTCCTCTGGACATACCAATTAAATGGGAGAACTTGCTGTCCTGTTCTCCAGTCCTTTTATTTTTTTAGTTTAAATGTCTATTTAAAATTTTAATTGAAATAAATGTGTTTTTTTGGTTGCAAAACAAAATTAAGTGCAATGTAAAAGTTGATTGCACAATAACAGTACCGTTCTTTAAAAGGAGACGCGACACGTCTAATTGTGGGAAGTCAAAATGCATTTGTCGGTTTCCCTAGCAGCAGTGAGTAACGTCACATATTTTATTCTGGAGTGGCATGGCGCGTTGGATTGTGCTTGTGACTGGCAGGCAGCTCTGACAGCGGGTGAGAGATAGCTATCTTGGCAGAGGTGCACTTCGCCAGTCAGTATGTTGAGGGGAGATTGAAATGACAGAGGTCCGTAGAGTGAGTGGTGAAACATGCGCCACATAATAAAATATTCAGTCAGGGTGTAAAAGCACTAAATGCTTTCATTGTTATTAGCACCTGCACACAGTCTGATATCATCTCATGCATGCATGCTAATTGACACATTTCTGATGTGATATTTTAGCAATCAAACAGTCTAAGCGGTGCTTCAGAGGAGCGTTTCACTGAATTAACCTGCTTAGGAAGGTGAGAGAGGAATAGAGGGAAAAAGTAATTATGAGGTTTGTAATATGACTAGAATTTCCATGTTTTTACTACCACGAATATTGCATTTTGTCTGTGCAGAAGTTAGTATTTGTGCTTCACATAACAGTGCAGTTATTTTAAATATAAATTAATTTTCCACCATATTATCTGACATTATGCAAATATGGAAGGTGAGGCAGAGGTCCCATCATTCATTATTAGAGTGATTAACAAGGGGCTAATGCAATTTACAAAACTCATTAAGTGCTGTGTTAATTACAGGGTGTTACAGGCATAACAGGCATGGTATTATTATGTCAGTTAAATTACATCACATTCATAAGATAAAATAATACACCCTGGTGTTAATAAATAAATAGCTATGCATTGCATTGATAAATCATGTAATTTATTAGCCGTGCTCTATATTTAAGCTTCAGACCATCAAAACATATAAAACTGAGTTGTTTCATGTATTAACATTTTATTTATCAGAGATATATTGCATACATAATCAAATTGTATCCTGTTGTTATCAGATAGGTCTAGTTATTTATTGTAAATGGTTGTTAACCTAGTACTGCGGATAATACTATCACAATAGCTGGGTCGAGCAGACATTGAGAGAGCATGTTCCCCTGCAGCCGCGTCTTAGAAATGGGGCTTTGTTGTCTACCCCGAGGCCATTTCCTCAAAGGCAGCCTTTTTGGCCTATGGTGGGTTTTAGTTGACAGTTTTATGCATTTACAAGAGTTCTGTGGTTTCTCTCAAAAACTGCCCTCAGAAATCAAAAGTATCAATTCAAGAGTCACTGAGGGAAAACAAATTGTAATATACCTGGACTAAAATACACCCAAAGCACAAAGAAATGACTCAAGAACTGGTTCAACAGCAAAGTATTTCAAAGTCATTAACCAGCTGTTTAAACTGGTGTTGTTCCAGCAATTTTTTTTTGTGGGGGTGTGTGTGTTTGCTTTTATATCTGTATATGATATCAGTATATACAATTTATAATTAATATTTATTATTATTATTATTATTATTAATTTTATTGTACGTTTAATGTTCCGTTTTTACAGCTTTCAACTATTCTAATGACAGTCTTTTGGAAACATGATGGCCAAACAAATCATTAAAGTCATTAAAATATTCATATCTAAATCAGATATTGTGAATATTTAATATATTGCCTAGTAGTTATTTTAATAATTCAAATGTATTGGCTAATTTTAGAACTATAGATATATAAATTAATTAATTCTGAAGCAACGGGCTGAATACTTATGCACACAGCAGATTTAATTAAAAAAATTTCTTTTAATTTTTTGTAATTAATTTTGAGTTTCATTGTTTTTAAATGAATGACAGAAAACAATGGGTTTGTAAATTCAGTCAAAAGTGAGAATAGATATTTTATATATATATGATAATATAAATTTTAAACTTGTTTAGAGATTGGTGGTTTTTATATTTTCGTGTATAGAGTATATAAAAACTGCAGGCATGTCTATATTGAATACTACCAATAAATCTGTATTAGAGGCAGAGAATGAAACTATAACGAGCTCAAAACAGCACTCCACTAGAGCCACATCCCTAGACCAGGCTTTAAATTAACATGGCCGCTCATTCAGTTTGTGAATTCTGTTTTTCAGTTGTATAGTTCAGCTATACTGAGCTGCTTAGAAAGCTTTCAAGGGGTTTCACAAAAATGAATGCGAGCTGTACCCGAGTGCTGGGACTTCTTTCACGGTCAACATGCCCCTCAGATCAGCTTCAGCAGGGCGCGCTGATATAGGTTAGCCTGTTAGGACGTGACATGCTGCTGAAACATTAATGGCCTTCAGTTTGGGGGAGCAAAATGTGATTGGGCAAATTCCTAAAATATTTAAAGTGCGCCTCTGTTAAAGCTTTTACCGTTGGACGCATCACGTCAGGAGTGATGCAGAGTAAAAGCCGGTAATTGGCGTTCCATTCTGGTGCCACTCAGTCACTGAAGTGCTCCGGCTCCATCTCTTCCACTCCAGTGCTGTCACCGGCGCGGACGCTTTGATGACTCCGCAGTCTTGGCAGCCCGGAGAGAGCTGCAGTTATGATGGAGTCCAATGCACAAATTCAATCTGACAATGACAAGCCATGTCAGCACAAGGCTGTTTACTGCTTATTTATTGTCGATTGACGTCTATTGAGATGTGCGGAAAGTTTGTCCTTTGACAAATGTCACAATTAAGCCCAGAAGATAAATTCCCACTGTTGCATTTTTACTAACCTGCATTTGCAAATAGGGCAACCGCACATGTTTTCTTCTTACACGTTTTCTCCTCCTTATGCTCTGTTTCAGACATGACCCTCTGCTCATTCCAGGAAATGAGCAGATTGACAACATGGATGCTAATGTGAAAAGATACGACTCTACTGGAATGTTTCACTGGTGTCCATCCAAAGAAATTGAGAAGGTCATTCTGGTAGGTATCTTTGTAACTGCAGTGTGTAGGGTTTATAAATCAAATAGTTTTAAATCACATAGTCACAAGAATTTCCCCACTATTGTTTCAGAATTAAGCACTTGTGAGTGAAACAATACCATATTTTTATCACATCCTATAATCACCTATGCAATATTCTTGTAGCACTACGATAGCACTGATTCTGACCACTTGAAAACAAACAAAAAACACAGTATCATTTCATTATCAATGTCATGCTCAAATTGAATTCTGAATCCAGTGTTTTTCAAAGCAGAAGTATTATTAAAGTGGGCATTAATGAAATCTTGCATTACTTTAATGGGAAACAGAATAATACCATCTTCTTTTACACACACACAACTATATGAGCATATCATATAGATTAGGGGATATATTCACAAAACATTTTATCTTAGCACTAAGAATTCTTCTAAATAACAGTAAAAGTTCTTAGTTAAGAGTTTTCTCTTAAACCTATTCACAAAGCTGCCGAGAGTTTTACAAAGGAACATAGAGAAGCCTTAAGTTAAGGGTAAGGGCGGGGTTGACCTCGTTACCATGGATAATGTCATCACGCTTACTAACTATGTACACAGTGATTGGCTGATAAGGTGAGTTTCTGTCAGTGATAGAAACAGAGGTAGAACGAGGTATCATGTTGCCATATTCAAATAAAGGTTTTAAAAAAAAGAATGTTGCCATCATAGATGCAAACTCCTCACCTTTTGATATCAAAATAGGTCACTTACGAGATTTGCGTAGATCTGATGAGAAAGTTGTTTTGGGGGGTGGGTCTTTCAGGCTGATTTTTTTTTTTCACGTTTTGTGGAGAGTGACATTACAAGGTAATAAAAAAAATGAAAATAAATGCATCTGTTTACTACGTTTGCCCCCGGTTAAGCTTAGGCTAAGCCCTGTCTTTGAAACCGGGCCTTGGTCTTTTAATTTCGTAAAGACTTTGTCTTAGTACATAAAGCACATTAAGCGATTTCACGTTTATCTTTTTAGAATGTTCCTTTCTACAGCAAAGCATGACAGATATACAGGCAAATAAAGTACATTCTGATAAGTTATGTTCTGATCTATTCTCTTATTGTTATATATTTCAATCTTTCAATAGTAACAAAATCCTTTTTTGTGTGTTTTATAAGGGTTTTCCTACATAAAACACAAAAACTTTTTTACCTACTTACCTGTTAGAATTGGTTTTCAGGCAGATGAAAAGATACTTAATAGTTACTAGAAATGATCATGAAAAGTAAATATATATATAAAAATAAAATAAAAATTCCTGACCCCGGAGAATGTTTTCTCTATCCATGCAATGTTCTCACCTTTTTTTACCCCTCACCCGTTATTCAAATAAATATTTTAAAAAGTAGGCTAATCACTAATTAAACAAGTGACTAATTGTCAGCCTCTCAAGAGAGATTGCAGAATTCAAGCGACAAATTGTGTTTTATAAACAAAGTTCGGGAAGAGCTTCATCTATAATCAGCTCGAGAGGAGACATACAGGTCCTTCTCAAAAAATTAGCATATTGTGATAAAAGTTCATTATTTTCCATAATGTAATGATAAAAATTAAACTTTCATATATTTTAGATTCATTGCACACCAACTGAAATATTTCAGGTCTTTTATTGTTTTAATACTGATGATTTTTGCATACAGCTCATGAAAACCCAAAATTCCTATCTCAAAAAATTTGCATATTTCATCCGACCAATAAAAGAAAAGTGTTTTTAATACAAGAAAAGTCAACCTTCAAATAATTATGTTCAGTCATGCACTCAATACTTGGTCGGGAATCCTTTTGCAGAAATGACTGCTTCAATGCGGCGTGGCATGGAGGCAATCAGCCTGTGGCACTGCTGAGGTGTTATGGAGGCCCAGGATGCTTCGATAGCAGCCTTAAGCTCATCCAGAGTGTTGGGTCTTGCGTCTCTCAACTTTCTCTTCACAATATCCCACAGATTCTCTATGGGGTTCAGGTCAGGAGAGTTGGCAGGCCAATTGAGCACAGTAATACCATGGTCAGTAAACCATTAACCAGTGGTTTTGGCACTGTGAGCAGGTGCCAGGTCGTGCTGAAAAACGAAATCTTCATCTCCATAAAGCTTTTCAGCAGATGGAAGCATTAAGTGCTCCAAAATCTCCTGATATCTAGCTGCATTGAACCTGCCCTTAATAAAACACAGTGGACCAACACCAGCAGCTGACATGGCACCCCAGACCATCGCTGACTGTGGGCACTTGACACTGGACTTCAGGCATTTTGGCATTTCCTTCTCCCCAGTCTTCCTCCAGACTCTGGCACCTTGATTTCCGAATGACATGCAAAATTTGAGCGACAGTCCAGTGCTGCTTCTCTGTAGCCCAGGTCAGGCGCTTCTGCCGCTGTTTCTGGTTCAAAAGTGGCTTGACCTGGGAATGCGGCACCTGTAGCCCATTTCCTGCGCACGCCTGTGCACGGTGGCTCTGGATGTTTCCACTCCAGACTCAGTCCACTGCTTACGCAGGTCCCCCAAGGTCTGGAATCGGTCCTTCTCCACAATCTTCCTCAGGGTCCGGTCACCTCTTCTCGTTGTGCAGCGTTTTTTGCCACACTTTTTCCTTCCCACAGACTTCCCACTGAGGTGCCATGATACAGCACTCTGGGAACAGCCTATTCGTTCAGAAATTTCTTTCTGTGTCTTACCCTCTCGCATGAGGGTGTCAATGATGGCCTTCTGGACAGCAGTCAGGTCGGCAGTCTTACCCATGATTGCGGTTTTGAGTAATGAACCAGGCTGGGAGTTTTTAAAAGCCTCAGGAATCTTTTGCAGGTGTTTAGAGTTAATTAGTTGATTCAGATGATTAGGTTAATAGCTCGTTTAGAGAACCTTTTTATGATATGCACATTTTTTTGAGATAGGAATTTTGGGTTTTCATGAGCTGTATGCCAAAATCATCAATATTAAAACAATAAAAGACCTGTGCATTTTTTGAGAAGGACCTGTACAGTATTCACTGCCAACTCACCTAGTTACCTAAACAGTTTTCTGCAATTCTCCACCACTTGACACCTCACTCTCGGCCCAGCCAGGGATTCGGCGGACTAGTCTGGGTTTGGGCTAAATTCCGAGCTCGGAGCCCTCGATCCCCTCGGACAGTATGCAAAAATAGGCTTATTTTACTCTGATTATTTGTAAGTGTGAAGTTGTGAAACAACTGCCACAGATAATCAGACATATTTTCTTTATTTATTCAATAAATAAATATTTATTATTTTTGGCATTTTTACCTTTTTGTTATGAGTAGACAGGAAGCGAAGTGGAAGAGCGAAAGGGGAGAAATGGCAGCCATTAGGATTGTTTTATGATATGGCCATACTGACTTAGGAGTCTTCTTGACCACTCGTAACTTTTCACAGATTTAGGAGCTAGTTTTAGCGCTACAAATGAATGCTTTGTGAAATACTCCTTGAGCAAAAATCTAGGAGTTCTAAAATTAGGACTGACATTATTTTTAAGAGTTTCTCCTAAATCGGCAAGTTAGGAGCTACTTTTGGCGTTAAGATGTTTTGTGAATACGGCCCCAGAAATAATAAAAAATTTGAGAGTATTTATACAAAAATCACTGAAGATTCCTCAGAGTACCCAAGGTCACTCACGTTTTGAATGTTTGAGAAGTGACATGTTTTGTTTCTGTATATTTTGGACATTCAACTGACATTTCATATATTTGCACTTTTAGAAACACAATTACTGAATTAGATTACGCGTGTCTATAACTAAAGACAGTTATACATTTTAAAATTGTGCATATGGGTGCTCATTATTACAATATGCTTTATGTTTACCCTGTAATCAAAGCTCTGAAAAATATCTCAAAACATTATTTTGCCCTTATTGTGTATTGTTTGCCTTATACAAAGTGAAATTAATGTTCATTTTAAGTTCACGTTTTGTTTAGTTTTTAAATGACCATATTCTTGTGGTAAGATATATATTTGCCTTGTGTTCAGATTTCAATCAATTAAATACAGCTATTGCATTTTCTGCCTTCTCCCCCATTTTAAACAATACTCTTCCTGCAGCTTGTGTTGTTTTTGTATGGATGGCAGTATATGAGATCTTATTCCATTCTTGTTGACGAGATTGTAATAGTCTTGTTTATTTCTGGCTTTTTCACCACAGACACGCAGCGAGGCCTCCATGACGGTTTTAAGTGGACATGTAGTAGTCTGTATATTCGGCGACGTCACGTCAGCTTTAGTGGGGCTTCGAAACTTGGTGATGCCTTTGAGAGCAAGCAACTTCCATTACCACGAGCTAAAGCCCATTGTTTTTGTGGGCTCATTAGATTATCTGAGAAGAGAGTGGGAAACCCTTCACAACTTCCCCAAAGTCTCCATCTTACCTGTGAGTACTCTACATGCATTGAAAATGAGTTTTGAGCTTTTACACCTGGAGAAAACAAGATGTCTGTAAACGTTATGCCTTCATGTGACTCCTGAAGTAATACATAATTTTTCTGCACGTTCCCTTTTACAAGCTTTTTGCATTGAATAGTGCCACCACAAGTTGTTTTCAAGTGTGGATATTCTGGCAGCAGGTTCCTGTTGGCCGTGTGAATCTCTGGCTTTGCTTCCTGCTGTAGTGCTTGTTAGCATTGCCTTGACTGAGTATGAAAAACAAAGCCAAAAAGCTGCCGTCAGCAAAGGCTAGCCTTTAGATTAGACTACATCTCTTCTTCCCTCAGAGCATAGTTAGATCAGCTGAATGTCACTGCCTTTAGAAAAGTAAATACTTGTTAACTAATTTCCCTGAGCTCTGCGCCGTCTTTAATTTGTTTTTCTCTTTCTTCCTCTTTCCACTCTCTCTCCGCTGAAGGGTACGCCATTAAGTCGAGCTGATTTAAGAGCTGTCAACATCAACCTCTGCGACATGTGCGTTATCCTGTCAGCCAATCAGAACAATATCGACGATGCTTCACTGCAGGACAAGGAATGCATCTTGGCGTCTCTTAACATCAAATCTATGCAGTTTGATGACAGCATTGGGGTCTTGCAGGCTAATTCCCAAGGTAAGGAGTGGCCAAGAATACTTCAGCACATAGAGAATACCTCTCAAGAGCTTTAGACTGTGAAACCAGCACTTTACTGTGTGCTTTCAAAGACAACAAGGTCCATATGCCCAAATGATTTAATAAAACAAGGGAAAACATGAATTATCAAAGAATAAAAGCAGAACTGACATTTCAAATGTTTGTGCATTGGAAAGACAATAAATCAGTCATTTAGACACTTTATGCAAACATTACATTTCTATGAAACTTATGCTTTGAGGAATTTGCATTTCATGCATATGTATGCCCATTATTGGAATCTGAATGCAATTCTGAGTAAGTGAATTATATTTTTCCCTGTACTCAAAGAAAAAAACATCCCTAACGTTTTTGTGCAGATTGCGTATTTGCCTCCAATTGCTGGACCGCAGCAGATTTGTTTTCCGACAAATTGACTCGAACAGATTGTTTATGCATTCAGATAAACATGTAACCCTCTTGTGCCCATCAGGATTCATCATCATTAAACAGACTGTACAAATCAGCAGCTTCACTCTCTCAGCTGCTCTTCATTACGTAAATTATACATGGCGCACAAGCTGGCCCACAACAATTAACATTTCAACCATTATTGAGTATCTACTTTTTGCACAGAAAGATGGATTTAAAGCTTCAAAATGACAGCTTTCAGATGAAATGTGTCCAATGTTGTCCCAAAGGCTCACGCTGAACAGTGTGTAGTGTTGGGGAAGAGCACATCCCTCTGCGGTGGATGATAATAGATGGTAATCGTACGGTTTGTGTATGTGTAGAATACATCATTACCAGGCCCAGAACAAATCTGTTTGAATTGTCTGTGATGATTTAGAGGAATTCTGTGTATTTAAAGTGGAGTTGAGAGTCCTTCAACCTTATTAGTGACTGAAAGCAAAATATTAAGTGTAGAAATTTCTAGCTTTGTGAAAATCTGTGCAGAGATTCCATGAGTGCCTGGTCATTACTACTCTCAATTAGTTTAACTCAACATCTGGCATAATCAACAGCAGAGCAATGGTGTGTAATAAAGATTTATTTCATTAACACAGTATTAGAGCATAATTTATCCCGCAATGAACAGTTTTCTTGTTCTCCATTTATTCCCAAGTAAACTTTTGCAGCATGAAAATAACAAATGATTTATGTTTCCCCCCCAGATTGTAGTTCCAACTTGGCAAACATGTTTTTTTTTATATTATTATTATTTATGTTACATAATTACACATCGTTATTACATTTTCTTTGATAAGATAGAAGAAACCATATAAAAAAATATATTTTTAAAAATGATCTGAGATACAGGTGTAATAAATTACATCATACCACATCATCTTGGTAAATATTCTTGCCCTCAGCACCTCACTGTTTCAGTGCGGCTTGTTAAACTTGCACAGAAGGTGTTATTGAATAAATCAGCAAGCCTTTTGCCAGGAGAAAATACTACACAGGACACTACTATCAGTGCTTAAGGGGTCTTTGAAAAACGTCCAGGCTACATAATGCATTATGGTTGAAAATAACAAACAAAAGCAGAATTTATAGCATGACTTTAAGGTTCGTGTGTCTGTTTTTGTGGAGGGCGTATAACTTTATGAAGTGTGATTGCTATGCAACAATAAACACAAAGTTGCATAAGATCTAGTGAGTGTTTAGACTTGGTCTTGACTTGGTTTAAACTTTCAAGTTCTAATGACATATTCCTCTATACATATAATCATTAACTATAACATGCACAATATTTATATCTTCTGAAAATATTGGAGATGTTCTTCAGTACTTTACCTATCACATATTATTATCTTCGTTTGGAGATGCTCGAATATGAATGAATGTTTCAGCTTCAGTGGACATTCTGAATATTCTGACCCAAAATTTTGATTAATACAAGACAGCTGTCTTATTCAGTTTTAGAAAGATCAGAGTATTTACTTAATCTGGTTGTGAGAGAATATGACCATATTATAATGTGAAATATTTGTGCACTTAACCAACATATCTATGAAAAATAAAAAATAAAAAAATACTATAATTTCTCTTGTGTATCAGCATCCAAATTGCTCTTATTTATAAGATGAAGCAAAAATGTTATTCAGGATGCCAGATGGTTGTCTCTGACTGTCACTGCATATTTGATGTCTTCACAATTCACACAACAGGAGACTGTTATTCTCTGCACATTTAAGACAAAGTCTTAGTTTCTCTGTCTGTTGTCTATTCCTTTGTTTAGCGCTATAGAGAAAGCTAGTCTATTGAACTTCCCCATTGAAAAGAAGGACAACCCCTGTACAGAATTCTGCAGCCCTTTGAAAACTTTGTGACCTGAATCTTTTCCCTGCATTATGTTTGTCACTGTAAAAACTATACGCTTGCATTTTTCTCCAGCCGATGGATGTCAAAACAGGGCCAATGCATTATGCATATAGCATTACTGATTTAAAGTGTTTACTTGTCAGCTTGAGGAAATGCAAAAGTGTCAAGTCATGTGAATTCATACTCTTGTCACTCCTGCTTGTATTTCATGGCATTTCACATAAAAGGTTTTCAGGATCCACTTCACCAGTTTTATGGTAACAAAATGAACAGCATATAAAATTTATACCTGCTGGTTGATGGAAGGCAGCAAATGCTAAATATGCCTGAGCTGACCCATAGAAGCAGATGATCTATATTTCACTGTTTTAGATTAGCATGGCAGTCCACTCGTATCCTACCACCACAAACTCTACAATATGTTCACTACATTTAGAAATGTACAAATAAAATGGCCTGACTGTTATGCCAATGGTTTGTTCACCATTGTAAACCTTGAGTCTTTTATTTATTTTGGCAGTGTAAGCAGAGTACAATTTGACAATATTTTTCCTCTTTCTCTTCCAGGTTTCACACCTCCAGGGATGGATAGGTCATCTCCAGATAACAGTCCAGTGCACGGCTTAGTGCGGCAGGCATCCGTCACCACGGGATCAAACATCCCGATTATAACTGAACTTGGTGAGACGCGACTGCAGTCAAACTGCTAACATGTCAAAGTCAAGTGTGATTAGAATCTAAACTCCCATATCAAGCAACACTGATGTGTTCCTTATGAAGTGTGGGTCTCTCATGTGTGTTATGGCACACCTGAATATTTCACCGACTGGGCCGAAGTCGCATCCTCATCAGTTGTGCCTTTAATGCACTGGAAGAGACCTAGACTTATAGGGAGAGAAAAACAAGCATGTAGTAGCAAAATGGATTCATTTATAAATAACAATGAGGGTGGCACTATTCCCATGGTGGGGGAACTCATGAAAGTTTTAGATCTCAGAGGGCACTAAAGCACCAGAGACCGGCCGCTCCAACTCTCCACTGACCCAATTATAGCGTGTTACGCCAGAAAGGCTAAGAAAGAGAATGGGCCTTACAGACACTTAAAGCTTCATGCAAAGCGCACTCCTCACACACACATATGTTCTGCTGGGACATACATGAGATCCAGAGGTCCTCCTCCCTGAGGGGTTACAAAGTCCTACATCTAAGACATACAGGTTTACTGGTTTACTAAAGGTTTGCTGGCATTTTCATATTGGTAGAGGTGAAACAAATAATCATAAAAAGCTAAAATATGAAAATATTTCTAGCTTTGTGATTTTACTCAAGTATAATCATTATTATCTTATATAAAGGCTCACCATGTCATATGTTATTAAAGACATTGACAAATACTTGACATTGACTAATCTAAAAGCTAGAGTTCGATTTTTTTTATTTTTTTTTTTACAATTTTTACCATTTACAATTTTTAACATAAATGTTTCCAGCATTGTACCAAAGGCAAATTTTTACACGCACTCCCTTTGCAGGTCAACATTAATAGATAAAATAACACACAATACCAACTTACAACTTACAACCACCAAACAAACAAGAAATCAATCAAATTACAACCATGTCAATGTTTGCAGATTTGGTTTGTGTTTAAGAAAGATATTAGCTTCAATTGAAAAATACCAATCGATTTACACACTTTTATATCCGCTGGTAAAACTATATATAGTGAGTAGTAGCTTTCACAGCAAAAGACGATAAGCCAAAAGCAGAATGATGAAAAGGAACTACACAATTACATAAAGAGAATGATCTCATAGTTTTTAGATCGAAAATTAACAAAATCACAAAGTACAGAAGGAGACAAACCATTTAAAATGGTATAAACCATACACCTATTTGATTATAGTCTAAAATTTTCAAAACTCATATTATATTTTTCTAAAATCCTACAATGGTGAAAATTATAATTTTTTTCAATCTAAAATCTGTTTTTATAGGGATTTTAAGGGTTTATCAGTTTCACTAGCTTGACCCCATCATGTATGACAATGAAATATGAGAAAAGATTGTAGCATGTATAATAATCTTAGCTACATTGACAGAAAGACATTGTTGAGATATTTTCAGCCTCTTGACGGTGTCCTTCCAAAAAGCAAAAGCTAGATATTTAAGCTAATAATGCAAGAATTGTACACATGCTAATAGCGTAGTTAACTTGAATTGCCACTTGTTTATAGTGATGTGAATTTTGTTTATTTCTTAAATAAATATTCACATAGTTTTTCCTAAACTACTCAGCTCTCAAAATGAACTCAAATTAGAGTAAAACACTAAAAGACCCAAGCATTTAGCATTCACATACGTACTCTTGAGTAATGAGTCAGTAATGGAATAAAGTGTCCTTGTTACACGTCACATGTAGTTACTACAGTAATTATTATAAATTGTGCAGAATTACATTCAACTAACTAAAAAAAAATATATATAATGATACAATGTGAATAAAACAATTAATATACAGTGGGTATGGAAAGTATTCAGACCCCCTTAAACTTTTCACTCTTTGTTATATTGCAGCCATTTGCTAAAATCATTTAAGTTCATTTTTTTTCTCATTAATGTACACACAGCACCCCATATTGACAGAAAAACACAGAATTGTTGACATTTTTGCAGATTTATTAAAAAAGAAAAACTTAAATATCACAACTGTATTACAATTGAATGATGACAAAAATGTTGTTGTATAATGTTATATGTTGTGCAAAATGTATGTCTTCTTGTCATCATTAAATTGTAATATAAATATATGGGCCATCCCAGCCACCCTCTAGATGTCGGGATCACCATAAGCCATTTAAAGAACTCCTATGGATCGACCACTATTAAACTGTGACTGTTTTCATGGCGCATCACCAGAAGTCCTTGTTTCCTAAAGCTTTTCTTCAATCCATTTCTTTCTCATGTTCTTGTCATGCAGCATTGTCTCATCTGTTCAGTGGATCAAACTAAAACTGAGATTTTGCTGTAATAATTAACTAGAAGTTTTATGCAGTTTGAAAATGGTTTGTCTAAATGTAGCATAACATAATTCACTGCTACTTTTTGAAACACATCTTTACCAGCAGATTGCCAGCAAACCGGACATTTTCAGTTCTCTAGTCAAGCGAATCATTGACCGTCAATGGAGCTCTTGGTAAATCAGGCCAGCAGTGTCAGTGCTGCAATATGTGCGATTACACAAGAAACATGGAAAAACATGTTTTGCAATTTGTTTTTCTGTTCTAAATGGTCCATAGTAATCTTTCCCCTATTTACAGTGCAGTAGATACCTAAGCTTGCACGACATCCCCGTTATCATGAACAAACACGGCTGAACTGTTCCATGGAGTTCTTACAGAAGCGCTTCATCCTGACACTGTACCTTTAGATTTCTAATCCCACTCTTGACATGATACTCTCGTTTATGCTTTCTTTTTCTCTGGCTTTGAACTTGTTTCAATAACTGTCTCCCCTCAACACTGTTTTATCATCATTAGCTAAGCCTGGCAAACTACTGCCTTTGGTTTCATTCAGTCAGGAAAAAAACAGTGGAACCAACATACAAATGATAACAGAACTGGGTAAGCTGCGCCTTTGTCCTCCGCAACTCTGATGCACTGCCTCCTTCATCGGCTTGTCTTGATTTCTCTCGCTGCAGCTGAGGCCTGCTCCCATGGCATCACTTTGAACACATTTTTATCCTTAGTTCTGGTTGAAATTGACTGTCTTGTTTTTGGCCTTTTTTAAGGATTTTTTTTTCTTTCTCAGAGCATCACTAGGCCTTTGATCATGTGAGTCTGTCCTTGTGGCTGTTTCCATAGCATCTCCCTGCAGTTCAATTCTCTGGCCCGGGCTCCTTTTCATCAGCGGCCTGTCTGAAAGACTGACATTTCTCTTCCTTAGCTCACAGGAAGTCTGGGAAGAAATCAAATTAGAAAAAAAAACCTCCAGATCAAACCTTGCTTTAAGCTGTTTATTTTTATTTATTTATTTTGGTGCTGGCCCTAATCTCTAAAGCATAGATTTTGAAAGGGGGTGAAACAAAGATTGTGTGAGGCTGTGTTCAAACCGAGCGGGATTTCAGAGTATTGTCTCTATACATCGGCCGCTGAGACCATAAACAATTGCCTTAAAGCAATGTAACTGCTGCTGCTGTCCGACCAAAGATACCAATTTTTTAAAGCGTGTTGTTTTATATAAGTGGACCTAAATTCTTACATTTTATCTAATACGAGAGCTCTCTATTACTCTACGATGCCATTTTGGCAATTGTTCATCACAAGTAAGAGTTTACCCAAAAATAACAATTCTGTCATCATTTATAAACCCTCATGTTGTTCCAAACATGTATGACTTTCTCTTTTTTTTTTGGTGCAACACAAAAGGAGACATTTCAAAGATTTATTCTAGTCACTCTTTTCCATGCAATTACGATGAATAGGGATTAAGCCTTTCAGGTTCCAAAAAGGATAAAGAAGCTTAATAAAGGTATGTCATAATGTTTGTACACTATATTCCAAAAATTTGTGTGAGAAACAGAGATACATATAAGTCATTATTCACTGATAATCTTGCCCTTTTGTGATCCATTAACTGCTGTTACTAGATCATTGAGTCAGTGAACTATATACAGTTTTGTCAAGTGGAACCTAACAGCTCATTGATGAGATCTGACTCAAAAGAACGATCCATTTGTAGATCAAACAGCACTACAACTACATGCAAAGTATTGTTGGGTTGGAAGATTTTTTTTGTCGTTTTCAATTTCAATATTTTTAATAATACACATTTGGGTGAGTAATTGATGACAGAATTTTCGTTCTTTTTTTTTTTTTATTCATGTTGGATTCCACCATTTTTTTGGGCTACTGCATTGTGCAGATATCACTATTTCAATATATATATGAATCTCCAGAATGCATGCCCACTGACGTGCATGCAGTTTTTTTTTATTTATGCTCATTTTTTATTTGACTTCATGGACCCATTTACCAATGTTTGGTGAGACACACCACTTCACCATTTGCAGGACATTGGTTATCTCTTCTGCACAGATGTAAAACTTCTGTCTCTGTACTGCAGTGAATGACTCCAACGTTCAGTTTTTGGACCAAGATGATGATGACGACCCAGATACGGAGCTGTATCTGACCCAGCCGTTTGCCTGTGGTACTGCGTTCGCCGTCAGTGTGTTGGACTCTCTGATGAGTGCGGTGAGTTAGTGGCTAAACAGCTGCCACATTGACACCTATTTACTGATTTGAATTCTTTTAAACAGATTAGCATACATAAATCCTTTAAAGAAATTATCCCTGCTGAATAAGCAGATTCAGATCCTTTAATTGTGTGAAGGATCCTTCATATTATCTACTAGGCTTCAGATGATCTTTCCGTTCGCATTCAAAAGCAGCAGTGATTTGGTGAACAAAGCAACCTGTCAAAAGGTGCATAGTCATTTCTCTCCCATCATGGCATGTCATATAGAATTACATGAAGGCATGTCTCACTGCTAATCCTCTGAAATAATGTATAGGAAAGAGACATCCTCCGGCTGTGCAGTGCTTTAGATGTAGGGCTCAGACGTTACCAGTAGGCAGAGGTTGGTAAATGAAATGCCACATTGATCAGACAGCACTGTCAGCAGCGGTGACATCAAAAGAAAAGTTGTTGCCAAGACTCCTCATATAATGTGTCATGGAATGAACTTTCAAGAGTCTTATTAGATCTTTTAACAAGGTAAGTGCTCAAGTTTTCTTTAATGGCATGCCTTGACATGCAAGGTGGGCTGCTATTGGGTCCAAGAGCTCTAATCTCCTAACAATGTCATCTTGGGTAGATTAGCAAAGATACCTTTTTTCCTTTTCCCCTCGTTCTCTCTTCTTTGCCGCTTTTTTCCCCCTCACCGCCTACGACCGCTGCTATTCCCTTATCCATATTATGGCTTAATTCCAGTACCTTTCACTTTGAGTGAAGCTAGAACAAAGCAGCCTTCAAGTGCATTTCACTGTGGACAAAGGTGAAGCCTGCTAATAGACAGCTCTCATCCATCATTCGGCTGAATGCTGCTGTCAGGGGCCCAGAGAGATGTCACTCTAGCTTGAGCTCGCGGCGACACGGCCCTCTGGTGCTCACAAAACGACCTCATGATCCTAGTAGAATCTTTTATTTTTACACGTTAATCATTTGACAACTTTATCATCAGTGACACTGAAGAACATTTGATGGACATGATCCACAAGTCAGAGATCACTTTGAGAGTCTAGGATACAACATCTTATTTAAACTTGCAATCATAACCAACAGTTTTAGGATTTAAAACATGTAAAACACAGTAATGTTCAAATTTTGAGGTCAGTGAGAAATTTTAAGCAAGGACTTATTCAATTAATCAAAAGTGACAGTAAAGATATTTACACGAAAGCTACAAAATATCTAAATTTCAAATAAAATACTGTTCACAATTTCTGTTCATTGAGAAAATTCTCATGGTTTCCACAAATCCAAAATGGTTTCCAAAATACTAAACAGCACAATTGTTTTAAACATTGATTGTTTCTTGAGCATCAAATCGTTATATTAGAAGGATTTCTGAAAGATCATGTGACACTGAAGAGTGGAGTAATGACACTGGTGGACAGTAACAAAGTATTTTTACTTTGTTACTTTTTTATTTAAACATATGGGGCCTCCTTTCTAAAATATTGCATAGAAACCGTCCTACATTCGATATTAAGATAATTTCTCAAATGTGTTTACCTGTGATTCAAAGAACAAAAGTACGCACAAAAAACACCTCTCTTCCAGATGTGAAATTTGTAAATCGCAAATGATCTTGAAATTGTGCACAGCTGAATGGTCTCAGATCTCTGTCTTGTAAATGCTGCCTAATTAATGTCATTAACATAAAGAGTCAGCTTCCAATTGGTTTACTTGTGAATGGCAAGCTTAGATTTTTAGATATTTACAGTACTCCGACTCTGTGCAACAAGGAAAAGCGTGTATGTTTTCCATGTCGAAGACCGTGAATATGAACATTGGGGTGGATTATAGCATACTCACTCTGACTAAAATCAAATCTGTGCGTTTTCACGTTTTATAAATGAGGCCCATGGAGTTTAAATTGGCTTGATTGATGACTTTTCACTCAAACTGTTAGAAGCACCTTCTTATTTCAGGCCATTAATTAACTTATACATCACTAACAAATGGCAGAAGGAATGGGACGAATATAAAAATAATAAACTGTATGAAATTATGTTTTCCATAGCTTTAAATCAAGGCATGATCAGGTTGTCTTCATTAGTTGCCGATTGGGTCACTCTAGAGTTACACATGGGTTTCTATTGATAGGTGAAGTTCCTACTTCATGTCTCTCGTGTCCAGTTCCTTTGACTGTTAAACATTATGTTGGACTTTAATTTTTATGATACTGCTAGAAAGCTTTTATTCAGAAACGTTTATATGGAATATTTCAGAATGTATCACCCAAACATATTTTAGATTTTCTATCTTATGTCAAGTTTAAATGTTTTATATAATCATTTCAATGTTATGGAAAGCGATATTAACCTTGCGTTTGCCATGTAAATAGCCCTGATGCTAACATGGCATTAAATACTTAATAAACAAACAAACTCAAACTGTTAAAAAAAATGCACCTGTGGTCTCAGACCTTTGGATTCCACTGTACAAGAAAAATGTTCACGACTTGTTGTGTTATCTATTCTTCATTTTATCTAATCTACAATTAGCTACAATAATGATAATTAAAATGTCTCCATGTGCAAAACGCTCCCCTGTTAAGCATGGCTGGTGTTACCAAAATGAATGTGCGTGGGGAGGAGACGACGGCAACAACAACAACAACAACAGCTGGCGTAATTGCATTACCGTGTCTCTTCCCTTCCCAGGGAGTAAAATGAGAAGAGACAGATCAGGGTCTAGATAGCAGTGTTCAGGACAGCTCCAAAATCCTGACTGTCTTGAGTTGTGACTCTAATGGTGCTCACGTCCGGATCCTCTCCTTTATTTTGGCAGACATACTTCAATGATAATATCCTCACCCTGATCCGGACGCTGGTCACGGGAGGCGCCACTCCGGAGCTGGAGGGCCTGTTGGCTGAGGAGAACGCACTGAGAGGTGGCTACAGCACGCCGCAGACACTGGCTAACAGGGACAGGTGTCGGGTCGCCCAGCTGGCCCTATACGATGGGCCCTTCGCAGACTTGGGGGTAAGTGGACGGTTAAGAGGAGCTGACACATTTTGGCACTTTGCCCAACAGGGCTCGTTCCCCGTCCGACACCTCCTCTGCCCGCTAATGCAAAGTGAACGAGCTGAACATGCAAAGTCTGTGGGTGAAAAAAACGTTGCCTTAAATCATGATATTTCTCTATCCAAGTAAGAATGCCACACATTTCACTCTAGCAGTGTAGACATTGTACTAGGATACAAATGCAGAGGATGAGACAAATAACACCTGCTCTTGTTGAAGTTGCTTTTGCCATGCCTGAAATAAGCATAAGTTGATTTGAATGCTATGAATGAACGCTCAAAGCACTGTTTTATGTTCTTTTTCAGGATGGTGGTTGCTATGGAGACTTATTTTGTAAAGCATTAAAAACATACAACATGCTGTGCTTTGGGATATATAGATTGCGAGATGCACATTTAGGTGCACCCAGCCAGTGCACAAAAAGGTGAGCTGTCCAATTGACCTATTAACCTTGATGTCAGTAGGGTTTTCATCCATTATTTCACTAGGTGTGTAATCCAGCTTTAGTACTGAGAAATAACAGTGAAACCTACATTATTCCTATAAACCTAGCTCCAACACCTAGTGACCTCCCTACCTAGGAAACATAGAGGAACAACTGACACAAATCAAAAAAGTTTATGCATGCATGCTTATAAGATACACTAACAGTTATTTTAAATTAATAATTTTATTCACCAAGGATACATAAAATAAAGACATTTGCAATAGCTGCTTTTCCACTGTTGTCATATAGGCCAAACTGTTCCATTCCATGCCGATCCAGCTCAGCCGGTACGGATATGGTTTAGTTTTCCACTGTGGAGCTGATGACAGAGTTCTTTGGAATGTAATACAAGTGCGTCAGTCATTACCTTAGTAACGCAAGAGTTTACGGAGGTATGAGATGTATATAGCAACTAGAGTAACAGATATTTCTATTATTAACTTGTTTACTTCGCTCAAATAATGCGCTTAGCCAGGTGCAGAGACACTGGTAGCCGGGCAACAGAGAAGCGACCAATCCTGAGTGGCGATGGCACTAAGCGTATTCTACCAGTTAGCCAGCCGTGCCGAGAATTCAGGGCTGTGAATGATTTGTAATCGTGCCGTGCCGAAACAAGCTCAAGTGGAAATATAACCATAACCGTTCCTTAGCATTCTTAGAGCCGTTCGGCCCGACAGTGGAAAAGCAGCTAATGTTACAAAAGATTTCCGTTTCAAATCATTGGTTTCAATTTGAACTTTTCTATTCATCCAAGAATCTCTCAAAAATGTATCTCAGTTTCCACTAAAAGATTAAGCAGGAGAACTGATTTTAACATTGATAATAATAACAAACATTTCATAAGCGCCAATATTAGATTGATTTCTGAAGGATGTGACATTTGGGGAATAAATGACATTATAAAATATATTAAAATAGTCTGATAATATCTGATAGTCCTGAGGGTGTGCACTTTTCTTTCTTTCTTATCCACACAAAGTTGGAGTGGGAGAACGTTATCAAAAATACACAATTTATACTTAAATGTGTTTAATATTATTATTAGTGCAAAATGACTAAATCAAATATCAAAACAACTGAAGCAAATGCTTTATTTCCTCCTGCATGAGATCCCTGAACATGTCATTTTTTCCATGTGCACAGATATGTCATCACAAACCCGCCTTATGAGTTTGAGCTGGTGCCCACGGACCTGATCTTCTGTCTGATGCAGTTCGACCACAACGCGGGCCAGTCCCGAGCAAGCTTGTCCCACTCCTCCCATTCCTCCCATTCATCCAGCAAGAAGAGTTCGTCTGTTCACTCCATCCCTGCCACGAACCGACAGAACCGCAGCAGCAAAGCTCGTGAAGCCCGTGACAAACAGAAGTAAGTTGGCCTTTATCTCTCTTTTTAACCCAGTAGAGTGAGTGTATGTGTGTTTGTTAACCTCTGTGGTTTTAGCAGATTTCATACAGAAAGGATGCTGTGTGTGTGTGTGTGTGTGTGTGTTTGTACTCAGCGTTCGTTGTTCTGTTTGTGTATCTGCGTCATTATGTGCATGTGGCCCTCCCCTTGACCACACACTGAGCTCTATCATCGACACATTGCCAGGTCCATGCCAGCATCAGTCTGCATATCGCTGCTGCACATGTACTGTACAATCACAATCAACCTAATCTTGACATTTTAACTGTATGAATGATTAATATTAGTATGAAATTTGCAGGTCCCATGCAGACCTCTAGAAATATCTAGTTCATATTTATTATTAAGCTTGTGTATAGTTAATATGGATCATTTTGAGTGAGTTAACAGTATTAATTCATATCTTGCCTTCATTGTTATATGTCACTGTTATATGTTTGTGTGTGTGAGAACTGCAAATTGCATCATCATGTTTTTAGTCTGTGTTAGTGGCTTATTTTTAGTTATGCTTGAGTGATTTTTTTTTTTTTTTTTTTGGTAGGGTATAGAGACATTATCATGGCATAAATAGTTTCACACCATCCCTACATGCCTTGCAGGTACAGAAGCCCTTATGGAGTGTATTCTCATGGCTTTGGGATCATTTAAAATGAACAGTTTTTAAATCTATATATCTAGATGACAGTCTTCATGAAGCTGTTGTTGAGATTTATCTCTCAACAGAATGGAGGGCCTGCAAGGCATTGTGGGATGCTGTAAAACCCTGCATTGATTTCAGTGCCTGTTACGATGCGTGCCTACAAGTTGCATTTCAACAGGTTTTAGAGTTTGCAAGATATTCCCCCTATGAGAGAAAAAATTAGGTTGTATTAGTTAATTTTTGAAAAGCAAATATTGTCATTTTAAAGTTTTACAGAGTTAGATCCATTGTTTTCTTTTGCTCCAAAAATGAAGTGTTAAAAAGTACTTTGAATAGTTTGTAAATCTTAAACACTGAATTTATAGTTACAGAAGTCAAAATTTTACCTTTTTTAAAATAATTATCCCCCATTAGTCTAAAATAAAGATGGTTATGATTTTTTTTTATATGTTAACCAGACTAAAAATGTAGACATATGATGTCAGTTATTCTGTTTGAGACCTGTTACTTGCCATAAACACTGTAAAACTTACATAGACCACTTTTTTTTCTAAAGTGCAACAAGGATGAATAGAATGGGCCCAGGTATGCAAGTTAATGATTCTGCATGATACAGCACCTGTTGTGGGATCTTTTAATCATAACTTTGTCCTTTGTGGAGCACTGTTATGAGAGGGGATTTTGATTTTACTTTCTAAGGAAATCATGCCTACTTTTCACCTTTGCTTTCTAACCGAAAGCAAATGGCTGCTGCTACTGCCTAACTCTTGTCATGCTCAGGACCATCCCAGCATTGCATGCGGTTGACTATCATCCTCTCTCTATACCTCCGTCCATCTGATAGGTTCCAGTGATCTCTCTCAGTAGTCCCCTTGCCTTATTTCAGTTCCTCTTGTTCATTTACCTCTCATTAGGTTTTCTTTCTTTCTTTCTCTAAGACAAACTGCATTGTGTGAGAGGTCAGTGTGTCTGCACATTGTTCCTGCAGGTAGTTTATCAAAATGTGTTTGTTACGTCATCCAATCAAAAAAGGGATTTTGGAAAATGCACATAATCTGATTGGATGAGTCATTTTCAAAGTCGTTCAATTAATGGATTAGTTCACTTCAAAATGTAAACTTCCTGATAATTTACTCACCCCCATCTCATCCAAGATGTTCATGTCTTTCTTTCTTCAGTCAGAAAGAAATTCAGTTTTGGAGGAAAACATTCCAGGATTTTTCTCCACACAATGGACTTCTGTGGCAGCCAACATGTTGAAGGTCCAAATCAATGCAGCTTGGCTCTGCACAATCTAGCAAAACCATCGGTCATATTCCCCCCAAAAATAAATATATATACTTTTTAACCTAAGTTGCTCATCTTGCGCTGCTCTGCGGCGTGCCACGGATTCCATAATCACGTCGGAAAGGTCACACTAGAGCTAGACAGAAGTACCACCCCCATGTTTACAAAGGGGCGGTACTTCCACCTGCATGACCTTTTCGACGTGATCATGCAATCTGTGACATGTCGCAGAGCAGCGCAAGATGAGCAATTTAGGTTAAAAAGTATATTCACTTTGATTTTTGGGGGGGAAATTACAGATGGTTTCACTAGATAAGATCTTATTCCTCATCTGGAATCGTGCAGAGCCTCTGAAGCGCTTGGACACTGCATTGATTTGCACCTTTAACCTGTTGGTTTCCATTGAAGTCCATTATGTGGAGAAAAGTCCTGGAATGTTTTCCTCAAATTTAATTTATTTTCCATTGAAAAAAGACAGACCTCTTGGATGAGATGGGGGTGAGTAAAATATCAGGAAATTTTCATTGAGGTGAACTAATCCTTTAAATCCTATAATTAAATGATTAATAATAGGTGCATAAAAAGCTTAAAAATGCAGATTTAACTACTTATGTCTACATATGTGACCCTGGACCACAAAACCAGTCATAAGTCGCACTGGTATATTTGTGGCAATAGCCAACAATACATTGTATGGGTCAAAATTGTCGATTTTTCTTTAATGCCAAGAAGATATTTTTTAAAAGTTCATACTGTAAATATATCAAAAAATGATTATTATTATTAGTAGTAATATGTGTAGATAAGGACTTCATTTGGACAACTTTAAAGGCGATTTTCTAGCCTGACAAGCCAGACCACATCAAGTTGGGTTTGGAAACTCACCATTGACAGGGCTCAATCTGAGGGGCGGGATAGACGGTTGTCTTTCAAATTTCCTCTGCATGCAATTGGATAGCGCCATGGGCGCCACAACCAACCAGAGCAAAGAAGAAGGTGAAGCCGAGCTAACGTTAGTTGATAGACTTTCACCGTATCCGGTCGGCAAAACTCCGAACACATCTTCTTTTTTTAAGAATGACTTCAGTGCCATTCTTTGTTCTTTTCTCAAAGAAAAGCTTAGCTCCAAGTCTTCCAGAGTCGCGGCCAAAGCCGATTTAAAAGACCGCTGTTGGTCAGCTTCTTTGTTTACGAGTAGCATGCGGAACCTCCGCAACTCTGCCGTGACGTACCATCATTATGTTAAGCCCGCCCACCGACTCTACACACGCTGTGATTGGCCTGACCAGAGTTTAGTTTTTCCAGCTCTCAGGTCTACCGAGAGTTGCTAGACTACACTCGCGGCAAAATAAATTTTCTGCCGCTAGGGTGCATCTAAAATTCTAGGCTAGCGATTTTCTAGATTGATATATTTGCACCCTCAGATTCCAGATTTTCTAATAGTCGTATCTCGGCCAAATATTGTCCTAGCCAAACTAACATAAATTGAAAGCTTATTTATTCAGCTTTCAGATGATGTATAAATCAATAAATAAAAAAATAAATAAAAAACCCTTATGACTGGTTGTGTGGTCCAGGGTCACATACTGTATATTATTAAATTTAAAATTCAGAACTCTTATTAAAATTCATTGCAAAGATTCACTTATAAACATGTATTTTATATAATATTTGTTCCAAAATGCATCATCTATTGACAATTTAAATTTTGCGCATTATATTTTCTTTCATAAAATGTATGTACATTTTTTCAAATTGTCAATCTGCAATCTCCAGATACTGGTTGATTAACCTGTCTGGACAATATTGCCAACTGTTAATGACGCATTGGTGGCTTTTGTCGTATTTTCCTCTGTCATTCCCAATAACATCTTTTACTGGAAGTAAGATTAATATACTGTACAACCTCAAAAACGTAGATTTGGTCCACTAAAAGTTCCCCACTCAAACCAGGCGAAAGTGGTTTCACGTTCCGCCCTCTCTGCCTAAATTCACCTCCAATATCCGTGTGAGAGGGGAACCATGATGAGCGTCCCTGTGCTGCTGAAATTGGCTCTTTTAACCCTTACAGAGCCACAGGATGTCTCGGGGCGATGTAAGTTCCAGCATCAGTAGTAAACTCAGGGGAATGGAGCGAGGTGGCTGACTCCTTGCACCACCTCAGGCACCACAGCTCCACTTACATCAAACGACTTCGCCGTGACACTCTTCCCCCGTGGCTCGTCGCAGCCTGACACTCCAAGGTGTGCAGCACATTTCAAGTTGGAGAAATAGTTGAAAATGTTGGAGTGCTGGAAAATGACACCGCCTAGGAGAATGTGACTATGATGAGGACGGATGCCGGCCCCGCGCGTTGCTTAAGTCCTTGTAGAAGCCATTTCAGAATAGAACATCTAATTCCACATGATAACGTGCCGAGATACACGGCTTGATACAGTCATTCCTTTTGGCTACAATACGCCCTTGTTTGAAATGCTTTTACATACCGTACATTTCGCTGCCTCATGAAATCAGTAATAGGTCCAACAATGTGTGTTTCACCCTGTGTCTTTCTAATTGTGAATGAAATTTCATGTATAGAGAGAGAAAGAGAGCCTGGTATTTTATGTTTTATTTTTAAAGAGAGATGCATGACCCTGCTTTAAATACCTGATATTAACACTTTCTCTCATCCTCTGCTTCTCTTCCGCCCGGTTGTCTCACAGAAAAGAGATGGTTTACAGATGAAGCAGAAAATGCATACCCAAGGAACATTCAAATCAAGCCCATGAGCACTCACATGGCCAACCAAGTCAATCAGTACAAATCCACTAGCAGCCTGATTCCACCTATCCGAGAAGTCGAAGATGAATGCTGAACGAATCCCCGGCCTTTACCATCACGGAGGGACTTGTGCTGTAAAAGATGAGAGCTAATTGCGAAATGATGACTGATGATGATGGAGACACATTGTTCTTCCCTTGTTTGACTCAAGGGTCTGAAAGGATCGAAAAATGGAAGGGACTTCCTATGTGTATACCTTTAATGTTACTTCCATACTTTTATATATGTATACATAGTGATGTACATAATGACAATCAAGTAAGGATTGTACAGCCCCTAGCACTTTTTGAAATTATGTTAACAAGCAAACAAAAGAAGAAAAAAAAAAAAGTACTTCCTGTGATTCTTTGCAATATCTCACCTCTGCCGTGACCTGACTCCATGCAGAGGGTGCTATAATGGAGGATGAGGGTCACCGTCGTTCACGTCATCCAAACACAACCCAAAGATAAGCCCCGCCGATTGAGTTGCGTATCCGTCGTCCATTTCATTTTGCACTAGCGCGTAATAACTCGAGCACTGCTCATGGAAGAGTCAAAGCTTATCCTCGGTTCTCCTCTGAGTCACAGGCTGAGGCTGATAAACGAATGGCTTTGTTCAGGGAGACGAGTGTTTGCGTGACTGTATTCATGCATGGTGTGTGCCGAAGGCTGCCTGAACGTTTGGCTCAAGAAAGGATGCCCATTTCCATCCCTACAGACAGGCACGTATACACATGGAAATGTTTGCTGTACCTAATGCAAATGGTCATCCCCAACGTAGCTCTTTTCGGAATTGGCAATACATTGAGGATATGCACTACTTCTGTTGATGTCTTTCCATCATACATGACTGTTGATTTGGGAAACTGTCTGTGATCGAGGCTTATAACATGTTTGTTTGCGTCTGCAGCTCTGCTATTAATACGACTGAATGAAACACTACTGTCACCTGCTGATAATTCAACAATGATTGAGCTTTTTACGCTGAAATGAAAAATATACAATTGAAAATGCCACATAGTGCGAAAAGTGGGCATCATTGGTTCCTCCTTTGGGTGTAGCCACTGCCTGACACAGAGTTGGCACAGGGGCGGAAAAGTGCTTGGATGTTCCCTGTGACCAACTTAAACTGTAGACCGAATGAGCTCAATCATGATGTTCAATTATCAGTCAAAGTTGTACCTTGTGGATGAGTCTTGCTGTGGACTGAATGAATCTGAACGTCACTCACTTCTATTAAGGCTACACGACTATGCTGTACCTTTAAAGTAGAACGTATACTGATACATATGCTTCACAGACCTTTGAACTTTGCTTCAAGTGCTCTGTCAGATTTATACATAAGTACATACTTATTTTTTATCCATGAGCGTAATCATTTTGTACTTATTTTTATACATATCAGAGAACTTTATTTCTAAATGTATCTTAAAGATATCTTAATAGCTACAGTGCACAGCAGTTCAGTTTTACCCCTGACAACAACACAAACATATCACATAACATCAACCGGGACACGTCAAAGATCTGTGAACCCGAGTCAAAACGGTACAATTTCAGCTTGCCATCCGGAGTGCTCTTTGATACTCACATGGGCTGCTTTGAAGGACTTCGAGCTCTACTACTAAAACAGCATATATGCTTTCATTTTCATAAGCTAACAGAGGTGAAAACCAATAATGAATGACACTTTTCTGTAATTCCAGGTAAAGTGATGTTGATCCTCAGACAGTCATGAACTCAGACATGTGCATGAGGAGGGGCTCTGCTCTTTCTGTAATGAGGGTGGAGTTATAGTTATATTAGCGATGTTTGACCTAAATTAGGTCTGGGTAAAGAGAAGAGCATGCTGAAGTACTTGTGCAAACATAATTCGATCAGATCAGCAGCGAGCTAATAGCCATATGATTGTAGATGCAAGAAGAGACATTAGCACATGTCCATCCATTGAGCAAAAGATATCAATCTGGTGTATAAATTCTGCCCGTTCTAGTCTCAAGTAAAAGGATCTCAGCTTTATTGTTTGTCTATTGGACAATTAGGCTTTGTCCTGAAGTGATTTTCTGAATTGTGGTTACATTGGTGTTACACTTTGTAGCAAGTAGATTTCTTAATGAATAAAAAAATAATAATACTAATGTGATTTAACTGTATGTATAATTGGATTGTTAACATACTTGCTAGCCTGAAAAAAAAAAAATCCATTGGAGTTAAATGTCAAAATAATTTGATATTCTTTTTCTTCTATGTAAGGTCCTTTTCCTGTAATGAAATTACATTACAAAAGCAGATGGCGCGGTAAAGACAGCAGGTTTCATTTGATGAGAAGAGTGTAGATGCGCGTTGAGGGAAGCAGAATGCATTTTTAACCAAGGATTATTAACCATCAGGTTTTTACATTCCATTTTGTCATCAGCATTCAGTCTATTACAATCACATATAGTTTAAAAACGTCAAAACCGGTTGTTTGTTTACAGACCTTTTTCTTTTTTCACATACTCAGGTAGCTATCCTGATGACAAAACTACAAAATAAAGCTGGCTTACATTTTCTTGTGTTACCTTTCGTAGCCCTAATGGCGGTATGAGGTGATACTTATATTTTCTTCTCCACTGCAACAAATGTGCAATGTTTTAGTATCATGCAATTTATTTGTACATCTTGTGAAGATACTACAGTGTACACATATCAGAGTTTCTACAGTGCCATGAAATGTATCTGTCTACCAGCATCAGTCAGTCATTGGTTGGTACCAGTAGATGAATATTGTGGCATCTAATACTGGCATGGAGAACATCCAAGCCATCCTTGCCTCCATGCCAGGACAGTGCCAGGCAGTGCAGGAAGACCAAAGGAGGAACGCCGTAAGACCCACTAGAGCGAAAAGTGGCATTCAAACAGGCATATGACATGTGCCTATACAAGCTGCAAAAATGCTAGCACCTTGTTTATGGTTAGTGTTAAGTCAAAAAAAAAAAAAGAGAAAAAGAGGTACAGCAATGGCTGATAGATGCTGGGTAGAACTGACTATGATGTTTAGTTCGATCACCTGTCATTGTATTCAAGAGTGTTTTAATTAAAGTAACATATAAAGCAACCTTACTGATGTGCTATGTAATACACAACTGTCATATTTTGGCTATTTTATTCTACTGTAAAGGACAGATTTAAGTTTTAGAAACTGTATAAAGAAAATACACTGTAACAGAATAAATACTTGGAGGGGAATTAAGTCTTAACATGCTGAACTTGCATATGGATTACTGTTTTGTTGCTGTCTTTTCTTCCACTTCAATAAATAATCAAAACATCCATATATACATGTAATTATTGGCATATTCATTACAGGATAAAGGAGTTGCTCATAGCAGAATATGACATATGACTGATTTGACTACCAGACGTGAAGAAATTGATGGTGCTGAAGCTGATCTACCTGACTGTCAAATATAACCTGCTGATAAACATACTGTCTTGTACAAAAAGTTTGTACATAAATTGTACATGGTTTCTTTTTGTATTTTCTCAATTAAAATGGATGTATTTGTGTTCTACAGGTGACTGTTATATTGCGTCATGATTTTCACTCGACATTTGAACAGAACCCACACACATTGACAAATAGACATTGCTACACTCCAGAAAAGAAAAGAAAAAAGAAACGGTTTATTGGATGCAGGGAACACACCTTTTCCCAAACATCTGCAAACATTTAAAAAGACGCTTAGAATGACAGATAACCAATCTCGCTGTTGAATTACTTTACATATCGCCTACGTAAGAATGTGAGGATTTCAATTCCAAGTAATGTTATGTCTACAAAGACATGCTTTTAGAATTACAAAACACATTCACTATGTGTCCAATACAGCACTCTTTGGGTTCAGTCTCAAAAAACAAGCTTTTTCTACAGAAAAATATTAGTCTGATCTGACGTGCCTTGTTCCTTTCAAAACTAAAGATTTGAGCTCGACCCACCAAGCCGAAATAAAGAGGAGGAAGTAGAACAGATGTTGGCTGCGCTCCTGATTTGTAGGCTGATATGGGTGGCACCCTGTAGGTTTAAATTTATGGCTTGTTAGTAAGGACTGGCCCCTTTGTGAGATGTTTTCAAAATGATTGATTTACAATAAAGTGGCTCCCTGTGTGTGCACGCAAGCTGAACTGATTCAGATCGATTCGAGTGAAATTGATTGATCAGCCATTTAACTTGGCAGTATGTTTACTGAATGAAACCATGCAAGACCTATTCTCCCAGTCTTGCAATAAAACAGAAACAAGCCACATATCACAACAAAAACATTTATACTGCTTCTACTACTTCATAGTTTGTAAAAAGCTCAAATATATTAATAAATGGCAATAAAATAATCAGCTCTCACTTTGGTACAAACATACCTAGTGTCATAGGCGGAGTGAGTGTTGGCCACGGGTCAAAATTGATTAGCAGAACTTTGTAAGATTGTGATGAATTAAGATGAGTGACGGCTTAGTGGTTATAAAGGAAGCGCTTTTATGCAGAATTTGAAGAAAACATGTTTCGCTACATTAGGCAATGGTTAGGGTATTTATTATTCAAACTGGCTGTGAACAAAACCACTTTAATAACAAGAGCGTTTATGCTGGGATGTGTAGGTTGCTGATAAGCTTCACGTAACTACATTCTGTGTTTTTAAGTACGAGTTGCTTCACTGTCCGCCTATGCTGTTTTATGTTGCTTTTATTATAGAGTGGGTCCAAATGTCTGACCTGGGTTTTTTTTTTTTTTGGTAAACTAGCATACTGCATTAACAGCTGTACTTTTTCAGCATTACAAACCAACAGTAAGGCTCACTCCCATCCGTTTGACCTCTCTCCATCTCCCTTGCCTGCTCCCAAGCCCTCATCTCTTTGCCGAGACAAAGCACTCTTGTTTTCAGCCCACAAATCATCCCGCCATGGACACTTCATGCTGTCCTTTGGATAATTGTGGATGAAAACAGCCCCCTACAATCTCACCTTGGGATGTAGTGGCCCCATCATGCTGCTTATTAACGATTTTACACGGTGAGTCACGGCTCCAGGCCTGTCAGTACGCCAGTAATATTTACTGTCTGACACATGGACTGTGGGGGGAGATTGGGAAGGAGGCGGAGGGGTGGAGGGCGGACGGGCTGATTACACTCATCCACCTGACAGTGTCCTCATCCCTGAATCCTTCCGCAAATACACTCATAAGAACATCCTGGGTGGCGCCGTAAGGCTGCTTATTATGAATTAAAGAATAATGCACATGACGTTATTGAAATGCAGAGAGGTGGTCAGAGTTTCATCTCATCAGGGCCGAAGCCAAATAGGTCGGGCGTAGGTGGGTATTTTACCACATGAATACATTCGAGTGGCCATTATGGGCCATTTAGCAAATCAATAGGTGCTAAAATCAAAAACAATTTTCTGGGTGGATTGTCAGTGGAGTAAATGAAAGTGAGAAATTTCTTATATTGAACTCTTAACAATCAATGTGTTGTACACTTGATGGGGTTTGTTTTCAACATGACAATTTTTTTTCCTCGCGAGAATCCCACTATTATTCAAGTCAAAGTCACCCCTCAGATCCGATATTGACTTGAAACGCCATCTCTCCAAGAGTCCTTTGCGTGTCTCTGACAGACAGCAGTCAGAGGAGGAGTAGCTATCACCGTAGCAACAGACCCTCGTCCATGGCGACCCCCCCTCGAGTTACATTCGACATCATCTTTAGGAGCCCTCCAAGGCCCCGGCTTGGCCGTGATAATAGTTTCCATGACGATGCAGCATGCTCAGTGCATCAGTGCCAGCTCAGATAAACAGTGATCCTTTACAAAAACAAGAAGGTCATTACGGCAGCTTGTCAAATCAATGCTGAGAGTGTCCCGGCTGATTAAGCCATCCTCTCTCAGCTCTGACACCGTGTCAATAGTGCCGCGCCGTCTGAGCACGGCCAGATGATTGGAGTGAAATGCCCATCAGTCAGAGAGCTGAGCCGGACTAATGATTCCCTGTGCTGCCTATTAGAGCTACATGACAACTCAATCCTGCACTAGAGAGAGAGCCGAGAGAGAAGAGCGAAAGGAAAACAGTGACCTTGTTGCATTATTTGAAGCTGAATTAAATTGGCAGCAGCAGTTAATCTTTACCTGAGGCGATTAACAGAATTTAAGAGGAACAACAAAAGCGCGGCGCATTTGCCATTTTTGCTTTCTCTTACTGACATTTTGATTTCCTTCTCCATCCATTCTTCTAAAAGATGATGATGATGATTTATCATTAAGGGAACAGGAGAGAGGGGAGGATCATCTACATCATAAATCGCTAGCATAAAATATGCTCTTGGTTCGCTCTTTTAATTTGTTTTAGCGCGTCGCTCCCTGGCCCTATGGTGAGATTTGTGTAAGCCTCATCCAATTGACTTATCCATTTTGTCAGTTGGGATTCATCCCCCTGTGCTCTGCTGGTTACTGCAATGCTGAGCCGGTGGAGTCGACTGGTGGTCTGTGCAAATGTGTACGATCAGATAGCTGAAATCGCACGGCATTAAGCGCTCTCGCTTGGGAGCTGCCTAATTGCTTAGTGTTAATAGAGCACACTTAAACTCACTAATCTTGATTTACTTTTTATCAGACAAGAAGACTAAGATTGAGCATGCACACAAAAGTCAATGGTCTCCCGGATTCTTGAAAAAGAAGTCTCGATTTCACTTCAGGCACACACTTTCAGCTGAAATGGTATATTTGACCAGTCTGTTCTTAAATATGGGTCGTTGGTATTTCAAAGGTATTTCATTTTAAACTGCATTTTGGTCATTATTATAGAATGAATAAGCATAGATAAATATTACCTCATATTAAATGGCATACTACATGGAATTATTAAGTTAAATAATTGTAGAATACAAATCCTGTGGTCATCACACCACTGGACCATATAAAATGAACTGGAACAAGGTACTACAATGTAATTATAATGGTAAAGAACTTTTTTTTTTTTTAAATGGTGAAAAGATACAGCACTTTCCTTGTACACTCGTATACATTTTTAAAATATATTTAAATCTTTGACACATTAAAAAAGGGCAAATAAATGTTAGGAGTCAACTACCTATATATTTATAATCTACTTTTGTATAAACAGACTGAATTATTTGTTGATATATCTTAACATTTTTTAATTCCTCAATGGACTCCTCTGCCAGAAATGGGACAAAAAATTAGATGGGAGGAAAAATGCATTTGCATTCTCTTGCAAATGTTTATCATTACCTTTGTTTACACTAGTTTACAGTAACAAAACATTTGTGTTCACGCGTTCACTAACAAAACCTTTGCGTTCACTAACAAAACCTTTGCGTTCACGCGTTTACTAACAAAACCTGTGTTCATGCGTTCACTAACAAAACCTGTGTTCATGCGTTCACTAACAAAACCTGTGTTCATGCGTTCACTAACAAAACCTGTGTTCATTAAAAAAACCTTTGCGTTCACTAACAAAACGTTTGCGTTCACTAACAAAACCATTGCTTTCACGCATTCACTAACAAAACCTTTGCGTTCACTAACAAAATCTTTGCGTTCACTAACAAAACCTTTGTGTTCACTAACAAAACCTTTGTGTTCACTAACAAAACCTTTGCGTTCACTAACAAAACCTTTGCGTTCACTAACAAAACCTTTGCGTTCACTAACAAAACCTTTGCGTTCACTAACAAAACCTTTGCGTTCACTAACAAAACCTTTGTGTTCACTAACTCACTAACAAAAAACCTTTGCGTTCACTAACAAAACCTTTGCGTTCACTAACAAAACCTTTGCGTTCACTAACAAAACCTTTGCGTTCACTAACAAAACCTTTGCGTTCACTAACAAAACCTTTGCGTTCACTAACAAAACCTTTGCGTTCACTAAAAAAACCTTTGCGTTCACGCATTCACTAACAAAACCTTTGCGTTCCCTCAAGAAACTTTGCATTCACTAACAAAACCTTTGCGTTCACTAACAAAACCTTTGCGTTCCACCATTGTGTTTGCTTGCAAAACCTTTTGAGCAAAGCAAAGTTTCTCTGCAGAAAGGAAATGTTTTTGCAAGGGAACGCAATTTTTCTCTGGGCAGGACAAAACATTTGCGACAGAATGCAAAAGTATTGGCAAATATTTTTTCCTCCATCATATTTTTTTCCTTCACCATGTCCTTTTAGGGGCTCTGTAGAAGGATAGGCAAACAAACAAAAAAAAGATTCCTTTGTTGTCAATATTTTCATGTTTAAACATTGAATCAATATGAGATGAAAATGGCATTATTTGGGATTTACCGGTCAATGGAACTAATAAAACAACATGTTACTGGTCATGGCAATACACGCTTGAGAGTTTTCACATGAAATTACACTCAGAAGTTATTATGCTCAAGACAAATTAATGATGATGATGGGTATAAATAAAGGCATGCCGTTATTTATACACGCCTGGCCTATCATTTGCTAATATTACAAGATTTCTCTCAGCATGAAGACTGGGAGGAAAATCATGACTAATTTAACATGACATCAAAAATCACCTCTCCTCTCAACAAATGTTTGTTGGCAATGGTCAATCAAGCTCTTTCTCCACATGCATTAGTCTGCCTGTCTACATGTGAAACAGCAGCGGGAAAACAAATCCACAGGGAGTAATGTAATTGTCTTGTAGAGCAAGCTTTCCTGAACACAAAACACAATCTGAAGAGAAAATGTATAAGCCGTGTGTGTGCTTCCAATTCGCTCCCTACCAGCGCCGTGTCATTAATAATATGTTATTGAGAAAACACAAACACACACACTTCAGCATGGATAGAAATCCATTATCTTGATTTCTCTCTGCAGCTTCGCCCTGTAACGTGTGATATTTACAACAATATTAATTGTCAGTGCATGCATGAAGATAAATGAGAGGAAATATCATGTCATAAGTAGTTAAACATGAGTAAAGAAAAATAAATTAAAGTCTGTATTGTGAACAAGAAAATTACTCTACCATAAAATTAAAGGCAGTTCACCTTTACAGTGTTGACAGATGGGTGACTTTGAGCTGTCTCGATGTCCAAATGTCTTTACAAGTGAAAACGCCTCATATCTTCATTTTTTTCTACACTATAAGCTGCCAAAAGATTGTTCTTGTTTTTTTTTCTTTTCTTTTTCTTGTTTTTTTTTTTTTGGAACATAAGGCAACAAAAATATATTATATAAAATCATATTTTGGGAAGTGTATTAAAATATTTTAGACAAAAAAACAAAAAAAACACTTCATCCTAAAGGTTATCCTAATTTATCCAAGATTATGATTTACCATTGTGTCATTCACCAGCTGGCAATGTGCCAATATGCATGCCAGTACCAAACGGCAAATAATATGCGTGTGTTTCACTCTCAACTGATTTTTCATTTCATATAATATAATCCACAATGTTAATTACATTTTTTGGAGTAGATAATTTCATGAACATTACACACACACACACAAATCTAGACTGTGTGAAATTCTGGTGGATAGGGCAAATCTTGCACGCTCACTGGTTTTGAGTAATCTTCCCTCCTAGTCCTTCTATGAAAATGGAAGAAAATGCCAATATTTCCACCACCGTCTTATGGACGCTTTGATTTTCAAGTCAAGCATATAAAATAACAGCTTTAGGCGTAAAAAAGTGAGGCTTCAACAAAGGGTAAACAAATACGCCTGAGGAATTAAGACAGAGGTTGAAGTACAATAGAGATTTGGTCCATTATTGAAAATATAAATATGAAACTGGTATTATCAACTGGTGAATCAAACCTTTAACTACTTTTACCTCTAGGGGTCAGCTGTAACAGTATCTCAATACCAGATAGATACATAATAAGTTATTTTTTAATAGGGGTTTCCTACCAGTGTTTTTTTATTATTTTCATTATTATTTAAAGTTTTCAGCCACTGCCAGCATTTTTGATCGTTTTCACAAAGATTTCATAGGCCCCAGAATATTTTGAACATGCAATATGTAAGGAATAATTGATGATGGGCTGTTGAATTATTAGAAAAATAATGCACACCTGAGGTGGCTGTTACACCTTGGTGTGCACTATTTTTCAATAATTCTACAGAAGTTCAGATTATGTATTTAAAGGCATTTGTCAGGTTTTTGTCCTTAAAACGCGTGTGTTTAGGACTAATTTCTTATTCCAAAACGTCATTTTAGAGCTAGTAACAGAGGCTTCAGTCAATGATAGACTAATGCATTAGAGAGAGAGAGAGAGAGAGAGAGAGAGAGAGAGAAAGGGAGAGTCTGCATGTGTCTCAACAGTGTTCGGCAGCAGCGTGTCTCATGGCGAAACTAAGTTTATCTGCTCCAAGAACAGCACCGTTATTACCTCGCTAATGAGAAATGTTATGTAGCTTAAGTTGCTAAACTATTTTACTGATAAAATCGTCAGAGCAGCACTGAAAACACATTTCTCTGTAAGTGTGTGTCCGTACCAACACGATCTCATGACAATGCGCATAAATAGTACGAGTGTGCAATCTCGTAGAATGTATACGCCAAAACTCATTTTGGCATGCATATGGTACGCCTTTTTTGGCGTGCATATGATACGCACTTTATGCCGTGTATATGACACGCTTTTGGGTAGGGTGAGGGGGGTGTGGGGTTCGTACATATAATACGCCATAAAGTGCGTATCATATGCACGGCAAAAACGGCGTACCATATGCACGCCAAAATGAGTTTTGGCATATACATTCTACGAGATTGCACACTCGTACTATTGATACGCATTTTCGTGAGATCGGGCTCGTCCGTTTGCATTTGAGTCAGAGAGACAGCAGGATGTGTGTGCTTTATGTACATAATAAAACAACTTTGTGGCAAAAAAACATGGAATTAATTTGTCCTTTTTGTCCTGTTGTTTACTATATTTATTTTATTGGTCAGTGTCATTGTGGGTTTTGGTTGTTTTGCTGCTTTGACCTTTGAAACAACTGAAATCATTTGACGAAGTGATCTGGAACTGTAATGTGCAAGACCTTCCTTGAACTATATTAGCTGTGCTTTTCCCTGAAAAGAATTGCACATATTAGAACGTACGTAAACCAATCAGATTCAAGCATTCAACAGCCCTGTAGTATGAATCGAAAGAAAAAACAGAGCCTCTGCTCCCCATTGTATTCTAGCTTCATAGATTTATTTTAACAACACTTGAATGTGGGTAAGTTAAAAAAAAAAAAAGCTAAATTTCTTTTTTGTCTGTTTTAATCCAATGATTCTTTACTCAGAAGATGCATAATAGTGACCCTACCTTATAACAGTGAAAAATTCTGTCAATGGCGGGGAAAGTTCAGGGGCGGACAAAGCAAAAATAAAACAAACTTGTAAATTATATAAAAGTAAAGAAAATAATATAACTTCCCTTCCTCCCTAAATCAAAAACAGCCTGGAAGACAGCACCTCGCCCCCCACAGCCCTTAAGTTGACAAAACTATATAAAATAATATTTACAAAAGAGTGTTTGGGGCAGTCCTTATATCTGGATTAAGAGTGGAGGAGAGCCAATCGCAACCTGAAATATCATCAGAAACCTTAGAAACAGATTGACATAGAATGGTACAAATGAAGAAATGACCCAAGCTCATAACACTATTAACCAGTGAAAACACAACAACTGAAACAGAGCTCACGTCAAATTTCACCACGGCAGCTGTTTTACATTTGAACCAAGAACAGCTTCATCTACGATGTGACTAGCTTAGTGCCATCATTCGCTGTACCCGAGCAAGGTCTTTAGCTTTAGAGCACAGCAAATAACGGCAGACGGTACGTAGTATATACAGTGCAGTTTTAGCTCACCTTCAAGTTGTAAAGCTGATTTACAGCCACATGTTATTATTTAGCATTATTCATCTTGCTGTCGGTTGCACATTGGAGGTTAATAGAAATGCCAGCATGTTCACTGATTTACTTAGTAAAATTTTCATCCCAAGGTTGGGCCTGAGTGATTGGACACTGACTGAGGAAGGAGGGGGTTCATGCATTATGTAGAGGTGGCTGATGTGACCTTGAGCCATCACGACCCGGGCTATATATTACAGCTGCGGCCATCTTTCCCAGACCAAAGATCCATCTGATGTATTTAACAGGGTTTTATACAACATTACTGACGCTTTGCATGAGTTGAGCTCCTTTTATTTGGTCATCCATTTCAAGAGTGGTTTAACAACAACGGATGGGAAGCCATTTACAACAGCCCCACCGCCATTTGATTCGCTTCAGACAGACAATTAATAATCACAAAGCCACTGATACAGTGAGAAAGTGGAAGCCATAACCATTTATTATGTGTTCACTAGGACAGTAATAGTGTTGATGGACTTCCATGAATTCCAATGTTAATCAGGCATACAGTATATCTGTCATTTAATGCGCACAAGACAAAATATAGACAAATATTAAACAGCCTGCCATCTGGAAACATGACCGATTGTGATGGTGTGAGAGATGTAAATATTTGAATAGCATTGCCTTTTAGGGGATGTTGGATGTTGGATGTAGTTTTTTGCAGTAATTTATGTATTCTGGGAAACATTTGCTTTGACTTCAGAGATCAGGTGGACCAGCATTTTCCCACAGTAGAAGGTGGTGCTGGATCAATACGCTGCATGTTAGTAACGCTTTGGCAACCTTTAACATAAGCCAAATTGATTTATCTAATGCCCTCCATATTTTGAAATTACATTAGCGTGTAATCTTGTCTAGGACCTGACCATGACATTTACAAAACACACACACACACACACACACACAATTCTAATAGTGTGTTCAGTATAAAAAAAAAAAAACTGTGTTTTTTCTACACTTGAAAGTACAGGTCATCCTCTCTTGAGATGTTTAAAGAGAAATAATTATGTTGGAAATGATGGCGATGCTTGCTGATAGAGGAAATGATAAGGGAACACCATTCTCTTTTTAAAGCGCAGGGTCCATTCGAATATAATTGGTAGAGGAATTATTTATGACATTAATTGCCACATTATCGACTGCCTGTCAACTCGCGTGGCAGTTCGTCCATCTTTCTTACCGGCGCTCGCAAGCTCAGCCTAAAGCAGACTGACAAGCTAATTACACCATCTTCCCTTTTCATGACAAATGCTACTCATCTGAAACCGCGCCGGAAATAAAGCTCTTTCTCTCCCCGCCTGCCCTTTTCCCTCTCCCGTCTGCCCGGGCTAATATCTCCTCGTGTCTGTCGTAAAAGATGGAGCCGTGAGCTTTTGGAGAGCGATCTGCTCCCCGTCTCACCTCTCACTCATTCAGTTAGCATACGCTATCAGCACACAGCTGTCAATCACCGATACTATGTGCACTGCACGCATTCTCATTTGCATTTGCCGACGTCAGTCATTCAGAGAGAGTAGCCTAATAACTGATGACTACAGATGATTTCCCGCAGCAGCATTGACGGGCATCCGTGCTGACTGTTGGATAGTGTGCGCTGCTCTGATACAGCTCTGGGCTTTTTTATACAACACAGACTTTGCATGCTGCCCAGTCTTTGCCTCTTTTCTTGTTACTATTGTGATAGCTGTGAAATGTCATTTCCGAGCCATTAATATCAGAGAATGATCGTTTTCAAACACCTTTCCAGAACGCTTCTCGCCATCTACCTTTGGTTGACAAACAGATAGTGATGTCCCATATTTTATGGCATTGATGAAAACAATGTTTTGTTTAACTGGTTTACTGTATTTCTTAAATCAAGATACAGCTAGAATCTAAATGTACTTGTTATTACTATGTTATTACTGTGTTATTACTATAACAGCAAAAATGTCCGTTTATGAAAATCATGTGAAACTGAGAGGATTTTTCATTCAGTTTGTGTTGATTTAGGTCCCACCCATTCCATCGGGCCTGTATTCCTGCATTCTCTTACCGAGAAGCGTTTCCTGGAGCCCTGCATGAAGGGAGTCCCAGGTCAGAGCCCACAGGTTGCTCTCGACTTCTCACACCTTAATTAGTCCCCGCCGTGCGCCTCTCCCGAGCGCACACTATCTCTCTCTCTCTCTCTCTCTCTCTCTCTCTCTCTCACGAACACGTGTGTGTGTCAGCATATGTCTTCCCGCTGCACTTCCGTCCGCCTTCTAATGCTGTTTATATTTGCGGAGCTGCTTGAGATGAGGCCCTGACGAGGATGGGAACTGACACTCACCAAACTCGGTATGTCCCCAAGCCAGCTCCAGCGGCTCGGGTGCTGTCAATTCTGGCTACATCAGCGGCAGTGGCTCAATGGCAGCGTCTCTGACACATGTCACAAAGTTTTAAATGTCTGTTCTTTTCATGGGGATGGTTGGGTGAGCCAGCCGGGGAAGAGATGACATTTTATGTGGTGGTGGTGGTGGTGGGGGGAGACTTGTTGTGGCTCCTTCTTGCTGCCTCCACCAGCTGTCAGTGCCACTTTTCTCAAAACATATCACAACACCGACAAATAAACCTTGTCATTTAGAAACGCCCGCACTAGTGACCATGCTCTCCAGCAGTACGACAGGAGCGACGCACAAGCATAGTCTCATAGGGCCGAAGACACAAATGTACTGTATACATACACACAACCTGCACACACATTTACGACAATATCCCCATTGCATCGTGTGCCTCTCAGACACAGAACGCACACACACTTGGACCGACGTGCATGAGGCACAGACGCACACAACCTGTGACCCACAGTCAAACCCACACAGCCGGTGCACACGAAATCATTTCACTGGGCTATCTTTGACCTTTCCCTGTGTGCTTCACATTGCAGAGTGCCGCTCCGGGTACACATGCTTTCTTTCACATCCAAAACCAAAAATCATTTGCTGGGCTAATTTAGATGGCATACTTGGGAGGCCGTTTAACACACGGCAATTAGACAAGATGGTACCAGGCAAAATGATGCCATTAATAATGAATGCTTACAAGAAGAAGAAAAAGATTAAACAAAAAAAACAATTATAAGGTTTAATAATAACAATATAAAGTATATAATATTATAATTTATAATAAATGAAAGAACACTAGATTTTTTTTCCAGACAATTTTATTTATTGCTTAACAGCGGATATCACAAGAATCTTTAATCAAAAAAGTACACAAAAAGTAGTTTCATTATCCATAAAACTATATTACATACAATATTTCCAGTGCACACATTAATAGACTAATGTACATTTTAAATGTAATTACATTTTCTTCACTATTTTAATTGCCTTCAGCTTATTTGCAGTTCACGTAAATATTCTTGCAGTGAGCAAAATATTTTTTGAAAAGTACAAATATGACAGTCTGTTAAATCAATATAAAATATGAAAAAAAAAACTATGTATATTTATTTTTTATTGTTGTAATTATAACACTTTTAGATTGAGTATAACATCCTACGGAATGATACTGATTGATATATAAAGAGGATCTATTGTAAATTTCGCATCAATATAATTTATCTTAAGATGTTTTTAAAACAATTTACAGCTAATCTTTTGCATGTCCACTGTAAACACAGTTTTTGTTTGCAGAGAATCTTTGGCAAGTCTTCCTTTGTACAAACTTCAGTGCAAGAACTGAGCTTTAAAAGTGGAATGTTATTTAAGAAAGAAAGAAAGAAAGAAAGAAAGAAAGAAAGAAAGAAAGAGAACATAAATTGAACAAACTTAAAACATTTATCATCCTCACTGCACCTAACGGAGTAAATATTTGCCCAACTTTTTGCCCACTGCCAGTAAAATCTGTTGCCAAAACACAGCAAAGGCCATTATGGATTTTTTTAATTGATTTTTGTTTGTTTTTTTTAATACAAAGAAAAGAAAAAGAAATCATTATAACGTGAGTAATCCAAAAACGGCATGAGGAAACAATCAAAAAGACTGGAGAAAGTTGTTGACTCCCCCCTCACACATACAAACATCCACCTCCTCCATTTTCACTGCCAGAGCTGCTGTCTTTCTTTACTCTCTCCCTCCAGAGAAAGAATGAAATAAAGCAAAGCTCATTACCTCTCTCTTTCACAGCTCCTCCAGGCTCCGGCACTGCAACAACTGCCCCCGCAACACACAAACTTCACACACACGACATGCACATGCACCTCACAAACACACAAACATACACATGCCACAGAGTCAAGAGTTTGGGAGGGCCTCTCAGCCCAATTTCTGATAGGACTCATGCTGAAAACATTCAATAAAGCTAATAAAAAAAAATAAAAAAAAATGTTTCTTTGTATAAAAATAAAAAACGGGCAAAGATGTTATTAAGCCCTCGTGCCATTTAATGATGCTAATGCCTTTTATTTTTAAAGCTTAGAAAAGGCTAATAAATTTACCCGGCCACACATTAAATTTTTAAACAAAATGTAATGTGTTTATCTTTAAATTCATTAGCCTTTTTTATTTTTGTACTTATTTGGGGGAACAAAAGCCTCCAATGACTCAAACTGACATTACGCCTACAATAATGTGCGGAAAATGACATGGTTACAAAACCATGTAATAAGCTTTACTTTTAATGATGGATAAAGTGTAAAACTTCAACAAAAGCGGCACTTTCCCCCCGATGTTTCTCTTTAACTTTAGCTTTGACTTTGAGAGGAGCTCATCCTGGGCTTCCGTGTGGGCAGCCTGAAGCCTCAGGTGGGACCTTTGACCTGGGGAGAGCAGCAGTTGGACCAGGCAATCCATCATGGAGCCGCGGCTGTCAGGACGAGCACTCAGCCGCGTGTGTGTCTGTCACCGCGGCATAGCGGGGCTGCTTAAAGGCAATCATGTCAATCTGGATGGCACTGCTCAGACGGAGCGAGAGCGATGGGAGGTGGCAGGGAAGGCACACTCAGCAGACGGCACTAGAGGGCTGTGTTTGGCTGCTTAAAATGTGTGTGGCAACATGTATATTTATAATAATATGCGCAGGATATCTTTGTAAAGCCCCTTCGCGTGTCTATGAACTGACCGGTCTGTCAGTCAAAGCTGGTCATTGCGGATGAATCGATTGCCCTCTGAGTGCTTGCCGTAGTAGACATAACGGCACTTGGTGAAAACCCCTGAAAGTGAGAGAGAAGAGCATGTCAAAATGACATTTAACAACATCGGCAATGTCAAAACAACTCTGCGGTGTATCTATGAGATGCTGTCCTCGTGTCCTGTTTGGACTCTGAGAGATTTAGAATAGCACAAAAATACACAACTCTCAGGCTGTTATTTACACCTTCTAACTGTATGAGAACTGAAAAAATCTACTTTGTATGAAAGAAATAACTTGTTATACATAACTCGTCCATGATAAATGTTTAATTAAGCCTAAAGTATACTTTGGTTGTCCGTGTGACACATGCAAAAGGTGAATGTTGAAATATGCACAGTCGCGATGTACTGTGCAGCAGTCTAAGAAAGAGCGATACAAAACAGTAAACAAAGCAGAAATTTTTTTTTGTTCTAAGCTGCATGCAACAGGGGATACGCTAATTTCCTTCTTCTAACCTTCTGAACGTATGTCCTGTAAATGACACGACTCTGACGTCTGGTACGGTACACACAGTTGTACTGTGCATGTGTCGAGCGTGTCCATCCGCGATTGAGTATACTTTGAAAGCTGTGCGGACAAGAATGTGCGTGGGATGGAGTGGAATTCGGAAAATAAAGTATACCCGGGTCTTGATGCATGTCTGGAATAAACTTGCTCATCAATACACACCTGCTAGTTGTTAATTTTATTGCAATATTTCTATTTATCTTTTTTCCCTGTCTGTTTGCTTGCTGAGGTCAAATTGACATCAGATACATCTGTCTGTTGACAGACCGAAAGATGGATAGATGGGTGGCTGAAGAGTGCAGTGAATATTTGTATTTCAAGTCAACATAATACCAGCAGATCAGCAATAATGATTTTATGATTTAGACACAAATCAATACTTATGAAAAGCATGAGAAATCCATCAGAAAGCGGTTTGTCAGTAAAGTACACACACTACTGCAAATATAAAACCCAGAATCTGTCTCCAGAATCCATCATTTCTCACTCAAATTCATGGCATGAAAGGTGTGTCGAGGGAGACAGTGCATCCGTCTAAAGTCTGAGAACACTAGAGAGACAACATTTAGCTTGAGGGCATTGTCTAGACAATAACAAGCCAAGAGATCGCTTTCTTCAGAGAGAGAGAGAGAGAGAGAGAGAGAGAGCGAGAGAGAGAGAGAGAGAGAGAGAGAGAGAGAGAGAGAGAGAGAGAGAGAGAGAGAGAGAGAGAGAGAGAGAGAGAGAGAGAGATGAAACTATAAGGATGATGATTAACAGTGAGCTCAGTACTGATCCAATGTTTGATAACGTAGCTATTTGCTTAATTCATTGTCCAGACACTCTGAAGGTGTGTGAGAGAGACACTTTGACAGGCCCTTGGAGAAGCATTAACACTCCTACAAGGCAAGGATGCAAATGTTTAACACAGTTGAGTATTTTTAATATGATACACTGTGAGAACCTACCACTCACTCCTGTAGATCCTTTAGAAGTCCATTCATTCATTAAACACACACACACACACACACACACACACACACACACACACACACACACACACACACACACACACACACACACAGTACTGCAACAGTAAATGCTACACTGGTGGCACTGATGATGTATCAGAAGAAAATACGATGGCACTTTGATATATAACATGGTAATAAATGATTACTATATTCATGCTCCATAGTTTTTACACAACAGTCTAGTAATATCTATTACAATATATTACTATGATTATGGTACTTTTACCAAAAGTAAAAAAAAGTTTTCGTTATCAAATACTGGCCTACAGGACTCTTTATTATTTCCCCCTCGCATACATTAAAAATAATGACAGAAAACTTAATTGGCACAACTGAGTGATGCAGGACCGTGCCAAACTTGTCGCTATAGTGTTTGACACATCCCTAGCAACCAACTATAAATCCTTACCAACATACTAACAACTCTAGAACAATGCTAATGATTTATGGTTGGTTGCAAGGGCATTGCTAGTGATGTCTGGATGGTGCCTAAGATGTTGCTAGGGTATTGATAGGCAGTTGCCTATCCCTGAAATGTTGTTAGGGGCCTTGCTATAAGCAGTTGCTTTGCAATTTGCAAAACAGCTGTTAAGGTGTTCTGGGTATTTACTAGCATGTTGCTAAATAGTTGGTGCTATAGTATTCTGGGTGGTTACTATGGCATCACTCGTCATTTGCTAGAGTGCTCTAGATGGTTGCTAGGATGTTGCTACTGTGCTTAATCAAAATAAAACTCATCAAGCATGTGGCTAACACCACATACTTTCTCTTTCTAAGCATTGAGGCTGTTCATAACTCATCGAGTGTGTGAGTGTCCGTTCACTTATCTCATACATACATCAACAATACAAGTCCTGGCAAAACATATGGCAGTGTGAGGAACAAGAACGCAGCATTTGTATTGTTTACATCTTACTTTTGCTTTGCTGAAAATGCTAGTTGACTGTGAGGCCTATAGGTGATGTGTCGAGACAGCCCAGTCTGAGTGTGTTAAAGACAGGATCGTTCTGACATGCCAGCAAGAGAAAGAGAAATAGAGCCGCTTGATGGATGTGGCAGACTGCAGCTAGGTGTCAGCACTTTAGTAAATGAGGCAAGGACAAGTGGCATTAATGTTGTCAATGATCTCCTGACAGGAAAACAGATACTGTGCTCGCCGCCGTTTTTAAATAGACATCAAGTGCATTAATGACAAAAAAGGGCAGGCTTCAAACAAAGCGCCTGAGTGATGGGCGAGCTGCGGCAGCGCTCCGAGCGCGCCACTAACATAATCCGAAAAGACACTGTCAGAGCCGGAGAGAGACGGGCCCCGGAATCGCACGTACTGACAGTGAACAGAGATGAGGACAGAGATACTGGTGCCATATTAGTGCCAAGCATATTCTAACACCAGTCTGGATCCTAACCAAATCTGACACTTTCCTTCTCCCGTCGCTTCAAAGTAGCCGCTCCTCCCCTCTTCATCTTCCTCTCCCTCTCCTCCCCTTCCCCCACTACGAGAGATCGGCAACCAGCCTTCTCCGACGTGTCACTCCAGTCCTGCACTCTCCTTCCGCAACGAGTTAGTGGCGGGCCCGCTCGTGTCAGCCCACAGGCCCGGAGACAAACTCAGTCAATCTAAATTTGGACTTTTGTAGCCGAGCGACGCTCATTTTCCCTGCCATCGTCGCGAGTTGAGGTGATCCAAACTGTGAAGTGTGAGGAGATGTCTGTTCACATCAGATCAGACGTCTACGCCGGTGTCAGCACCCCCCCTCGCTCTGCAGACGGGTGTGGGGGGGATTGGGGGGCAGCGGACAGCTCTGCCAGTGCAAGTACTTGTTCTGAGGGGGTGACAGGGTTTTTGCACTCCAGCTGCTGCAGTTGCCCTAGGGATTGAGGTACCGCCGCTGGATCCCTGTATGCTCATTCTGACTATCAGAGCGCTGATTTGAGAGGATATTCTCATACATTTCACCTCACCAGGATATAAGACTAGCATAAGAATGCTGCAGCAGCCCTTCAATGACAGTGAAAGAGATCACAATTAATATAAAAAAGAGAAAAGAACAACAACAACAACAAAACTCGATGTAGACAAGATAAAAACTTACATAATAATAATAATAATCATAAGAAGATGACTATTATTATTGTTATTATTAATTCTATCCCAGACAGTTTTTCCCCCCCAAGTTGCCAGCAACTGCCTGCTTTTTTTTATCATTTTCACAAAATTGTCATGTATGATATTGTATGAATATCTGAACATGCAATATGTCAAAAGAAAAAAGCATTCTCTTGTTTTAATCAACCCTTTAATGTGGGTAAGTTTCATAAAAAGCAAGATGTTGAGCAAAAAGCTGAGAAAACCGTGTTTTTGTCAAAGACTACATCCAGATCGGATTCAGAACGATGCTCAAAACACAGATGAATTTGATCACAAATTTGATCACGTAAAACGCTCCAAGTTTCACAGTCCTATAGCAGTGCAGTCCAGGGTCAGCATTTTATTTGGTAATGTAAGGAAGTACCAATTTGATCATCTTTACACTGGTTACCTATTAAAGAGATAGTTCAAAAATGAAAATTCAATTATTATTGATGAAAATCAATTATAAAATATTGCTACTGACCTATAAAATCCTAAATATAAATATAAAGTCCCTGGAAGTATGACAGAGCATTTCTGTGCCAAAAACACAGGATGGAAAGGTTTTTTTTTTTTTTTTATGCCCCTGTATGACGTCATAAAGGGCGGAATGGCTTGTATGGGCACTTTTCCTGGATAAGTGTGTGCCCACATCAACCAGAGCAAGAGCAAGAGCGCTTTGTTCGGTTAAGGGAGCTGTCGGCAGTGCTTTCATTTTGTTTTTAGACCACAAAATTAACAATGTCACTAAAGAAGTGTTTTTCTGGTTCTGAGAGAAAGATAACCTTGTTCAGCTTCCCAAAAAAATCCAGCATTAAGGGAACCTCGGATGCAGTTTGTTTTTATGGAGTAACAACAGAGTTCTGCAAGTGTGTTTGTTTGTTCCCGGTCATGAGTCGAAACCGCAGGCGGTGAGGGAAACTGCATCAAATGTCTGCGTTTTGCTGGCAATCAACGACCTATGTGCATATAATGTAAACAACAACGTATAGTGAATTGAAAGTTATCCAGGGATAATGCCATGATGTATTTCGTGTATGTGCTTGTGTCTCTTTAGCTCCGCCCACTGCACAACTACACAGGCTCAGATGTTTTCTGAAAGAATCGGTACAGCGTATCTGTCTTTTATAAATATGATCAAACTTAAGACTCTTCGGAGATATGAAGGATGCAATACTACTCTATAGGTCCTCAAGATTAACTAAGACTGGCATAAACTATTTGTGTACCCTTTAAGATCACAGAACTCTGGTTGTACCTAGTTCCGGTTAGCTCCTAAACTCTGGAATAGACTTCCTGATAAGTTTAGAGCTCAGACTCACTCTCCCAGTTTTATCTTCTGTTTTATCACGGGATGCCCATCCTGAGATAACTAGAGAGTACGTCAGCTCCAGTTTGGATCCAGCCTCTTATGAAGACTTGACCCAACACCTGTGAATAAATGATTCAAGAAGACTCCAACTCCTGCGAGGACTATCAATATGTACCAGTGCTACATTTTTCTATATATCCTAATCATTTGTTAACATGTATATGTTACTTCAATGAACTCATTGTTTCTGCCTTAAATTAATACATTGGTAACTTTGTGATTTATATATTCAAATTCAAATATATTTGTATAGCGCTTTTCACAATACACATTGTTTCAAAGTTATATATGTACATTTCTGAAATAAATAGTCAATAAACAGCTTGTAAACAATGTCATGTAACGTCACATTTACCTCAGAAAAACCAATCAGTGACCATAAACTCGTTAGACAGCTAGAAAAATTAACTTTAGAGAGGAGCATTTTGATAAATATATGAAATATATATAGCCCCATATCACATATATTAATTATAACTTTTGAATATTAATAAATCTGGCAAGTTTTCATGACAGCAACCATTTAAATATTTGCCATGTATTATACCTGATATATATACAAAATAATCGATATTGAATCTAATCGAAATTTAATCGAATTTAATCGAGCTTGTGAATCAAAATCTAATCGAATTGTGAAATTTGTGCCAATACCCAGCCCTAATATGTATTGTGAAAGCACTTTACAAATAAATGTTAATTGAATTAATGTTGATTATCATGTTATTTTACATATGCATCTGCTTACACATGCTATTGCTTGTTTCTGCTTCTTTTTCACCTGTGTTTTGATCAGGAGATTCAGTACTCTTTCAGAAGTTATGTAACAGCGCCCCCTGCAGTATAACTGTGGAAAGCCGTAAATTTCCATCAATGCCAGGGAGAGTTATTATTATTATTTTATACACATTTTATTCATTTGTTTATTTAAAAAAAAAAAATGTGATCATATGAATAATACAATAACAATAATTGAGTACCCAGAAAACTGATCAAGATTATTCAAAACCTTTTGGTAATTTTAAATGTCAATAAAGTTAAACAAGTGTCAGGTGTAAATCACAGCATTATTCATGATGATCCACACCCTCCCCACATACAGCAATTCTGACAATAAGTGTTTTATAAAAGTTCAATGACTATATTGTTTTGTATGAATGAGTGATCAAAATGGTTTTCAAACTGTTTTGAAGAAAAGACTCTAGGCAACAACATCCAGTTCTGAAAAGCCTTATGAACAAATGTTTACTGTGTGATATAAGGCCTTATTTCAGTGATTTAACATTACAGGTTTTTTTTTCAAAAACTACTCATAAACATTATTTTCTCAAAACTACGAATTTGTATGTACATGTTGCTCACATATTACTGTAGCCCTGTTTGTGCTGAATACAGTGTAATCAGATTTTAGCCATTAATATGCGTAAAAAAAAAAATAAAAAAAAAATGTCAGAGCATGTCAAACTTCTTCAGGGCCACAAAATACCCTTGGGGTCTTCTACTCCAGAGGGTTAAGGTGGAAGGAAAATATGAGAGTTTTTAAATTAAAATTTGGGTTGAAAATTTTACTGTATAAACACATGGATAAACATGAATACATTTATTTTTTAAATATAGATTTCTTATGATCGCAGACATTATTTGTCATTGACCCTGTAATGAGTGCCTGGAGCAACGTCTGATGCATTAAATCTAGCAGTAGAAAACAGCACGAGATTAATTAAGTGTGGCTCAGTTCAATGCCTGGTGAAGACTGAAGTTGTAATATTGCAGCCTGACTGCCTCCTCACATGTTAAAGAGCTTAAAGCAGCGGTCAGCAAAAGAAACAGGTCTGGGAGATGTCCATCCTGTCCCCCTGCAGACTGACTTCTTTAAACAACCTCTTTGGGGAGCAGAGAGAAACAGAGAGAGGAAAACACACATAGGCCTGCCAGGGCCAGGGAAGCATGTTTAGCGTAAACTGGCAGCTAGGGTGATGCGTGATATAGTGCAGCCCACTGCAAATTTTGCACACGGCAGCCAGCTTCCACAGCTGGACACTCCGCTTATTATATGAGGAAAAAAAGAGGAGCGAGAGACAAAGGCAGGAGAAAAGGTAAAAAGCAGAAGCAGCTCTATCTTACATAACCTGTTAGTGGAAAACAGAGTCAAGCTTGAACCCGTGGGGACGGTTGATGAGCTGATAGCTAATATAAAAAAACCCCACTGTGTCAGGGCCTGGCCTCCGATTTATTCCAGACACTCGCATACAGCCATTACAGTGACAGATTAAAACTTTTCAGGAAGCTAATGTTTCCATGCTGCATATTCTGGCAGGGGAAAGGTTGAAAGCATTGTTACCGTCCTGTCATACCTGGATGTTTGGTGAAGAGAGGAGGTTGTCTTCATGTGAGATAGAAGTAGAGACAGGACCGACACACTCACAGCTTATTACAAACAACACAAGTCCTCCACAGCCTCTCCATGACCTGCTATCACAGGCGGTGAGGAGAGCGCCTGACGTACTGGAAATCTGCTGTCTTTGCTTTACTTCCTCTGGCAAAACTCCAGTGAAATCATAATAGCCAACATTTATCACACCGCTATTTAAAAACTCTCAGGAAGAGCAATGTGAAAAATGCATACAACTCACACACTGTAAAACCTTGTTTTACTACTATCACTACAACTAGTTTGAGTGTGTTTCCTGCACCTTTGCAGTGCCGCCGCTGAATTGATAGTGCCAGAAAAAATACATAATATTCTAGTTGTGAACAATAAAGATAAACAGACAACATGCCTGTCCTGTGCCTAATATTTGTTGAAATATATGTATTTAATATACTGATACTATACTAATATTTCAATGCATACTAATTAGAGGTTGATTGATTTTTCTGGAATTTGCTGAAACTAGTAATACAGTGTGTACATGGGGACTTTTATTTTGAAATGTATGTGCTTTACTTCTTCCAGTTGCTCACTTAAAGAGATGACGGAGATAAAATCTGCACCCATATTTCAAACATTCATCTACAACATACTACGATATAAACGCTATAAAATAAACACTGTCATAATTATTCAAAAGTAGATCATGAGCAATCACTTGGCATAGATACAAAGTACTCATTTATTGCAAACTGCTCTGAAACCGTGAGCCGAATGTGCATCTTTCACATTTTGAAGTTTAATAGTCACTAGGGCTGTAATCAACCAAAGAAAATCTTGGTCGACTGAAGTCCTGAACGACTAAAAATGATGTTAGGAAAAAAAAAACATTACATTAAATAGCTGCGCACTGTGCACAGTACTTGGTAGCCTTGTTGTCTGCCTAATTGAATTATAAATAAACATAAAAAACTAGTAGGCTGTCTGCAGTATATTAAATCATTTTTGACCTGACTATTTTGCACTGAAATGAGTCTGACACACGAGTCTGTCGGCTCTGACAGTGTTGAACCCTCACGTGCACCTGCGCAATATCATAGTTCTATATTTTGGGAAATCATAGGCTATGTTGTCAACTAATGATATCGTCACAAGAACTTTTGAGGAATATGCAACATAATTTAGATAATTGTTTTTGTCATATGTATTATAATAACTGACAGACACTATCATTTCAGCCGCTCTGTGCAGCTCGAACATAGGAGCTCAGCTCAGCTTCATGGCTGAGACACAAATAGACTATTAACTTAAAGCTTTTACTCTTAAACACAAAAGGCACGTCCACTTTAATAAAAAATAATATTTATTAAACAATCCAGATCAAGAGCAGAAATGAAAGTGCATAACTGAAAAATAAAGCATAGAGTCAAAACTAATACTAAAAGTCGGCACAGCGCATCGCGAATTAGGCTCAAATAAAAAAAGTGGCCAAATCCAATAAATAATAAACAGACGGGGCAACCTAACACAGACAAGTTAGCTTACCGTTTTTAAGTGATATGACATGTTTGTCATCAAGCTGCTGCCTGCAAAATTTGCTTTCAACATTTTTCCCCATTTTCTATTTTTATTTTAAAAAGCTGCCACACTGCCGGTGTCTATGGAAGCCCGTTTCCGCCACAGTTGAGTAAAAAAATTGGATTCTTTAAGTCATAATAATGAGAAATCTTCTCGAAATAATGACTTATTTCTCTAAATAACGAGAAACTTTCTCAAAATAATGACTTAATATCTAGAAATAACGAGAAACTTTCTTGAAATAATGACTTAATATCTCGTAATAATGAGAATCTTTCTAGAAATATTGACTTAACATCTCGAAATAATGATAAACTTTCTCGAAATATTGACGTAACATCTCAAAATAATGAGAAACTTTCTCGAAACAATTACTTAATATCTCGTAATAATGAGAAACTGTTATTGCGACATATTATGCGCTTAAATCACGCTATAGGCGCCGGTGCTGCTGATGCTCATTCATGCAAACTAAATTATGATTTAGTACATCGAAATTATGACATACTGCTCATTAATTTGCCACGACCCGACACAGGATGAATTGTAAACGCATTAAGGAGTATGTAACTGTGGTTTAAGCTAATAATGATTAAATTACTGCCTTATCTTCTTATCTGAATTGCATTGAATAGCCATATCTCTGAGAAAACACGCTCTTGAGAAGATTTTAAACAAGAACGAGCTTTGGTGCAGAAATAACAGAACAGAGGTGGCAACATTCATTGAACAACTTCAAACCTCTGTCTGGACACAGCCATAAAGTGCGTATCATATGCATGCGCGAAACTGCGTACCATTTGCATGCCAAAACTCATTTTGGCGTTTACATTCCTCGACATTGCACACTTGTACTATTTACACGCATTTTTCGTGAGAACATGACTGTAGGCTATGTTTGCACACACGGAATTTGTTTTCAGTACACAGAGACAAACGTACACAGTAAAATAAGTCAATATTTCGAGAACGTTTCTCATTATTTCGAGATGTTAAGTCATTATTTCGAGAAAGTTTCTCATTATTTCGAGATGTTAAGTCATTATTTCGAGAAAGTTTCTCAATATTTCGAGATGTTAAGTCAATATTTCGAGAAAGTTTCTCATTATTTCGAGATGTTAAGTCAATATTTCAAGAAAGTTTCTCATTATTTCGAGATGTTAAGTCAATATTTCTAGAAATATTCTCATTATTACGAGAAATTAAGTAATTATTTCGAGATGTTAAGTCAATATTTCGAGAAAGTTTCTCGTTATTTCGAGATATTAAGTCATTATTTCGAGAAGATTTCTCATTATTATGACTTAAAGATTCATTTTTTTTACTCAACTGTGGCTGAAACGGGCTTCCATAGATGTCTTTGTTGACATGGTAGAAGAGGACTGACTAGGAAAACGCTCTCACAATTAAATAAATAATATACAGCAAAGTAACCTACTTCAATCTGTCTCTCTTCTCCAGTGTGTTGGGCTAATCCAATGAAGTGAAAACAAGGAATTGAAATAAGCAATTAGTGCTTTCCACCTGATGAAATGAGCGGCAAAACTGATCAAATGAACGCGGCAAAAAATCGACCAATCAGAATTTTGGTCGAGCCAGAATGTATAGACTAATAATCGACTAATCGACTGGGAGATTACAGCCCTAATAGTCACATTATGGTGTATCGTGATTCCTATTTTTCTGTGCCTAAATTTACTTGGCAAATTTCTGTGCCAAGACTTTTGAGCCATTTAGACATTTTATTACTTTTTAAAGGAACCTTAATCAAGCAGACACAGAGCAAAACCAATAGCTCAGTGCACAAATCTCTAAAAGACATGAAAGGTTGATTCTTGAGTTTATTCTTTAAATACATTTTAATGAATCAATCAAAATACTCACAAACTCACTTTACTGAATGAATCAAAAGACTTTTAAGCTCTTAAAATGGAGGCACCCTAAGGCAACCAACTTCATTAAGGATAAATCAGTTACTGAAATGACTTCCATAAAAATAATGAATTTCTTTATCTGTAAAGCTTTTTTGCAAGAATAAATTACACTTAAAAGACTTAGAAACTACTTCGAAAAAAATCCTGAATCTGTTGAGCTCTTCTAAAAAAGGAAAAACAAATTCATCAACTGGCCGCTGAAGTGATATGCATACAATCAGCTTCTCTCTTTTCAAGGGCCATCAATATGTCAAGGAAAGACATATCCTAAGGATTTAGCTCTTAACATCAAGGTTATCTATTCTTTGCTCCCTCTTTCTCAGAGCGTTTTCCTGCGCTCTCCCTGTATCTCTTGCTCTCATCAGCCCTGCAATCAATCAGGGTAATAATGTTGTGGGAAAAAAATCAATTAACAATGCAATTAAACTTTCCTTATTATCTTACAAGCTTGAAATAATACCTAAAGGGAAGCTGGACGGACATCCGTGAAGGTGCAACAGGGTGAGTTATGGCTGTGAGCAGCTGCAGCCATGAGCTTGTGCTATTATATGAGCCTCAATATATCTGCCTGAGTCCCTTTATCAGTCTGCAGCAACATCCTGTGATGGAGTCCTCATTATCTGGCCTTACAACAACCGTCTCTGACCTACAGCTGTTGGGGCTAACGCATAATCAGGTTATGTTTTCTCAGGTAATGCATTACTTGTCAAATTTGCACTATAATGCATCCAAGTGGAATACAGCTGTACTTGCTATTTTTAGCTGATAAAATAACAGGATATGTGCTTCAGCAGGAGATTTGCTGTCCTGGAAATCACTGGTGCAGCCACCAGAAACTTCACCGAGCAAAAACTATTAAGACAATCTTTGGTCAAAACATTCAAGAAATTGTTGTGCAAATTCACTTATGCTGCATTAAAGGCACAATATGTAAGATTTTTGGATAAAACAAAAACAAAAAACCAGGACACCGTGCGTCGCTTATTAATGACGACACCCACGTTACCCTTGATTTTTTATTAGAAAGGTGAGCAACTGTCTGGATACATTCGACAGAAAACGAATAATTGTTATATAGTCTTATTATTTAAATCTTGTTTTCATGATTTACCACGATTACCATGTTTTACCATGCCTAATATCGATCTAGCTTACTGCAGCATGCACGTCTCATAGTAGCCGAGCAAAAGCACAGAGTAGTATTATAACATAACTTTCAACACAATGTATCTAATATGATAAAACAGTGCTGCGTACACAAGCAGAAAAAGTAGAAGCGCTCATCTGTGCCATAATAAAAGCTCTGCGAAATCCAGGCATCATCAAGCTGCGCCTTTGTTTTCAATAAGCAACCTCTAGCAGCAAAAAATTACATATTGCGGCTTTGAAGGCCCAAGGAGCACCTTTGCATTCCATGCAAATTGTCTGAAATAAACTTTTCCACAGAAAAAAAAAAAAAATTGTAATTCCAATGTAAAAATGCCTGTAAGCAAAGCATAGCACTGAATAAGATATAATACTTTTAAAAGTATCGCTCCCCACCACTGCAAACTAACACCAACATAGAAAGGCCTCAAGAGTCTTTTGTAGGGCTAAAACGATTCCTTGAGTAACTCGAGTTACTCGAATTGAAAAAATCCTCGAGGCAAAATCATCTGCCTCGACGCTTCGTTTAGTTCATTTAACTACACACGGATGTTGCCGAAAGATTTTTTTTTGTGTGTAAGGACTCGGAGAATGCAAGGTTCAGGTGGGTAAACATCCCAAAAATGGCGGGTGGATGAGAGAAATCATTGATGTGTTGATTTTAATTAAGACGCGGAACTCATTTCACGGTAAAATGCAATGAATGTGTCGCTCTTAACTCTCATTTTCAGCTCATGTCGAGGTCAAAGACCCAATGCGAGAGAGATTGGCATCAGCACTGCTAATATCATTTAGTCTCGCTATTTTTAAATGAAGACATCTGTGTGTTGAGCTTCAGGATACGACACTGAACGTTTAGGTTTCATTTGCGCAGCAGTTCGCACGCACGGCAGCTGAGGAGATACGAGCAATATTTATAGCTACTAACTATGTGCGATGTAGGCTACTTTATCTGAATTATATACAAACTCATCTTGCGCTTGTGCTCATGTTCCAGCAGTTACTCCTCCGTGTGATGTAGAGGTTGTCAACCAGTTTAGGTTATTTAAAACGTGTAATTTTGCCAAAGAAGATTTGTTTTAAAGCAACCTACAGTGCAGCTAATGTGACGATAGCTTCGCGCCTAGACTGAGGATTTGAATTTGTAACGATCGGGTGCGGATGAATGGTTTGTTTTTAACAGCGGATTCGGTGACGTTACAGCTGATCCGAGCATCTCTAGTATGACCATCTCTACTCTTCCTCTTATTTCAAGTTACCTTCCTGTCCAATATTTTTTGCTTCTTACAAAAGCCAAACACAGCCTTCAGAAGACAGTAAAGGCCTCTTTCATGCCTGAACTGAAGCTGAAACTTTAAAGTTAAGTTGCACAACATACATGCAATGTTTAGGCATTACTGATATTTATATTAATATTATTTTGGTTCATTGGTTATAGGTCTAGTTTTAGACTAAACTATGTTTTCCGGCGTAATTTGAAATAGTTTTTTATAATGTGGCAATTGAATGCATTAAAATGTATGTTATTAATGTATGTAATTTCAGTAATAAAACTATTTTTCTAAAAAGAAAACAAATGAGATGTTAATTTTAAGATACCTGTCTTATTTTCTCTTATATATTTAGTATTGCTCTTTAATAAAGAAAAAAGTATTTTTTATCCGATTACTCGATTAATCGATGGAATAAACGGTAGAATACTCGATTACTAAAATAATTGATAGCTACAGCCCTATAGTCTTTTGACATGTAAATAGCGTCTGAATTATCATCCTTTAACCACTTGGGTGGAAAATGTGCTAATGATAATCCATGACATTAAATGTCACAGTTCAATGATTTTGTCCACAGATCTTTATAGTTGTTATTGCAGACAACTGCTATAAAGTTGAAGCTGTATTTTATATGATTTTTACAGCCACGTCTGTTAACCAAAATAAGAAACTACTGCTGGCCTGCCAGAAGACAGTTTTAATGACATCCTGAAGGCAACGCTCTGCATGTTACTGCATTCACTTAGAGGTCAAAGACACAGATAATAAATATGAGCAACCAGCAGAGACGAATATCCGCATGCACTGTCAAAGAGCAGCTGCGTTCCCCTGCCTCCGCTCGGAGCGAGAGACACTCAACGTCCAGAGAAAAGAAAGAAAGAAGGGAATGTTGGAAGATATTAAATTAGAACCCTGGATAATGTCACTTATTCAATCAAAAGGGAGGCTGAAGTTGTAATGGTGTACTGGGCCGCAGTTCAAATGGAGCCATATGCAGCTAAAGTGGACTGGCTTTAAGCCCAAAGCCTGCGATGAACCACAAACTACTGACCACTCCTGACACACACACAGATGTGTGGCACTGAAAAGATGAGGCTGGTTTTCATCAGTGCAGACATGAGAAAAACCTGAGACACAGAGACGTCTCACTGAAGAATCGGTCAAGAAACAGAGGCATCAAAAGTTTAAAAAAGAGGCTCGTTGTCTTCGAGGGGGGAATGCGCTCATTTGCAAAATTCGGCTAAGCTTTGAAATAAAATAAACAGTTTAGCATCTGTACTTTACTCTGGAAAAAAACTCAAGCAACCTCGCTCTGCATCTGATAAAATGTGGGAGTTTCTACTCAAAGCAAAGGAGAAAAAGAAGTCTTGAGTGTGTCTTTGAGAATGTCAATCATCTGTTGGGAGCAACCAAGGGAAGCTAAATTCATAACTTACAGAGTTAAACTGACATTTGTTCTCATGCAATAAAAAATATTTAGTCCATTAAACATAAATACCTGTCATTATGATGCATGCACTGGATGCAAGCCTCCCCATTCCCCACTGATGTTTATTACAGCCAAACAACTGCAGCGCCTGCATGTTTTCAACTTTAGCGTATTGATTAAACTTTTAAATGGTTGCCATATAACCCAGGGACATCAGGAAGATTAATTTGCGTCAATGTTCATCTGTAATTCATTAGCCATTTATACCCCACATCCACATGGGCTATCAAGAAAATGCAGGCCATTTTTCACTAGAGCTCAGTCTTGGGAATGGGAACTGAAAATTGCACCGCATACAAATAAGATCGGTGGCTTAGGGAAAGAGAAAGCAGCTAAAAATGCTACCAAGGCCAAAAACACATAATTGAACCAGTATTCCAAATGAAACTAATGCTTCCTCCATGACAGTGGCTTGTAAGAACACTTCTAGTATATTAATTTTAGAACAGGAATATTGCTATAAACTTTTATTTAATTTGTTGAGCCATTAGAAAATGTCCTATGTTTTATTATCATACAGCATGCTGTACACATCTTATCATCTGACATAAATCTTGCATAGACTTGTGTGCAGTTAAAACAACAACAACAAGCTATTCATTATATGGTGATCAAATAGGGTCTGAATTGTGTATATGAACTCACAGCATTATTTACAGTGATGAGCATAACAATAACTGTTGGGGAGTAACTAAATAAAAATAGCAATGCAGCTAACTAGCATTTTTATTAGTGTCACAGTAGTTCAGCGGTTTTAACTTTTCCAGTAATGAGATACTTTATTCAACCAAATGCTGTCATATTGTTTGCTCACACAGCTTATGGCAGAGTGAGCTAAGGTGATAAACACACTCTCATTATTTGTCCTTATTGTAAAGTCTGCAGTCATTGATTTATTCTAGAGAATCAGTTAGTTTGGGAAGTTAATAACCAGATTCATAACAATTTGAGTACTTAAAGCATATTATAGGTCTTTGTTTTTATAGCTGATTATGTAGTTAAATCTGCTGTTCATTACTGTTTTTCAATAACTTTCACATAATTGCAGCTGACAAGTTAACCTCAAAGTAGCTTTCCAACACTAAAAATCATCTATTTCATATTCATTTCTACAGAGTGCTGAGAACATCCATTGTAAAACCATAAAACTCTGTATACAGTAAATATATGATATATTCCACTGTATTATTTTGAGATTGAAAGTTAGGTTGATGCATTGAAGGTGGGGGTCTGAGCAGAGTTTCTTCCCCTTGCTGTCTTTTAGCAAGTATATGACATCCACCAATCTGCCAGAGGGTCTCATGCTAATGAAATGATGTGAAATATCACAAAAATTTATGTTTTTCCATGAATTCTGCAAAACGCCCATATGATATATAAAATAACTTTTGTAGTATTTACGCAGTTCTCAGAATATGTTCTCAGTTCTCAGGCTGTTTGGGTGAATCTCAGTGCTTGCCAAAATGTCCTGGTCATATTTCACCATGAAATGAAAATATACACTGCCCCGAATATGTTTGGCAACAGTTCTTCTAACATGTATTTCCATTAAGAGGTTTCTGGTCAAGATCTTGTATTGACAATACTGGAGTCAAGCACTCTGTAAAGTCTACTCCAGCACACCCCAAAGACTTTCAATGAATTTACGGTCTGGACTCAGAGGTGCCAATTCATAGAGCCCGATCTCACGAAAATGCGTATAAATAGTACGAGTGTGCAATCTCGTAGAATGTATACGCCAAAACTCATTTTGGCGTGCATATGGTACGCCGTTTTTGGCGTGCATATGATACGCACTTTATGGCGTATTATATGTACGAACCCCCCACACCCCCACCCTCACCCTACCCAAAAGCGTGTCATATACACGCCATAAAGTGCGTATCATATGCACGCCAAAAACGGCGTACCATTTGCACGCCAAAACTCATTTTGGCGTATACATTCTACGAGATTGCACACTCGTACTATTTATACGCATTGTCATGAGATCGTGTTGATTCATATGTGAAAATTATTGTTCATGATCCCTCCCAACCATTTTTTCACAATTTGAGCCTGAATGAATCTTGACATTGTCATCCTGGACTATGGCCATGATGTGTCTTCCTATATTGTTGTTTAACAAATGAAAAGCTACACACTCCATCAATTAGGGTAAGAAGAACTGTTGCAAAACATCACACGTTAGAAACAGCATAATCTCAGCTGAATTTTGAGCATCACCACTTCAGTCTTCAGTGTCAAAATAATCCTGGAAAAAAACTGTACACAACTGTTTTCAACATTGATAATAATAAATGTTTCTTGAGCAGCAAATCGGCATATTCGATTTCTGAAGGATCATGTGACTCTAAAGACTGGTGTAATGATGCTGAAAATTCAGCTTTGAATCACATAAATAAACTGCATTTTAAAATATATTCAAATAGAATAAGTTATTTTAAATTGTAAACATATTTACAATAATACTGTTTTTGCTGTATTTTGGATCAAATAAATGCAGGCTTGATGAGCAGAAGAGTCTTCTTTCAAAAACATAAAACATATGAATGTTTCCAAACTTTGTCTGGTAGTGTATGTTTCTGTTTTTCATTCATGTTTTGATTTGAGTGAAATTTGACCAGGCTATTTTTTTTTTTTTTTTGATATTTTCTATCAAAACATGATTTTGGCTTTCATGAATTCCCTGGAATACAGCTCTTTAAGTCAGTTCTAAACCTAAAGCAACAAAGGTAAACATGATAGTCAAGCATGGATGAAGTCTGGCAATGAGAAAAGGTTGAGAGATTTGCTCTAGCTAGAGGGCCTGTCAGGATAAAGCAGCTAGTTCATGCCTCAAAAGCTCTGATCAATACCAGTTTGATTTGCCACATGATTTTTCCAACCAAGCAAAACATAATCTTGATATTTTGTTGAATTGCCCATAGTATTCTGCGCTACATGCCTTTCATATAACCAGAGCTGTTGATTGTACTCTATTTCACCCTGCAAAATAACCATTAGCCATTATGCAGTTTTAATGGCTGTCCGTTCAATGGTGTTAACCTCCACACTTTCACTTTTAAGAGGACACAGCGCTGCTAAAGCACAAGACCCTCATGAGATTACTACAATCAAATATTATGAATTGAAAGCGGCAGTATTCATTAATGAAGTCCTCAAACGGCTCACCTGATAAGGGCCTATCATTCTTTGTACTCCAACTTATGAAGTTCAAGAGGAAATTGAATTCTGGAGGACATAAATTTTGACTGAAGAAAGAGATTATAGCAGCAGCCTAATTCAAGTCTGGTGAAATTAATTTCAATGACATTTATTCTACATAGAGCAAGTGTGCGCAAGGCACACAGTGGCTCTGGGCTCTGGAGATAAGGGGAAGTCATTTGAGGTTGGGTGCTCCAGCAGTTTACAAAGCCTTAATCTCCTTGGAACAACTCATGGTCTATCATAAGGAGACTTACACGCCGGCTAACAGCCATTCGGCGTCTGAATTTCCCCTGCTGGTTGTATCAGCACGAGGAATGGCTCTGTCGCTTCTACTGTAAAAGACAGATTTGTACGAGTACATGTCAGCATGGTGCTGCTGATCGTATTGAGCAGTGAAAGGGTCTCTCTGGGTGTGGGGTCACGACGTACAGATGCCACACACTAATTAACCACTTCAGCATCTTCAAATGACCTGATTAGTCATTATGAT